>JASDDO010000016.1:21220000-21820000 GCA_030015575.1 Agapanthus africanus | reverse complement strand
TCCTAACATCCAATTAGATCTATCTCATAGATCCAAAACCCAGGATTTAGTAGGTATCACTTTGATCCTATATGTAGAATCATTGTGATAAGCGGAGATTGACCGAGCGTAGCATCGGAAACTCCTTTCCTATCAAGAGTATGTTATCCACGTACTCTACAAGGATCTCCACCATACTCTCTACTACCTTTTTGTATATACAAGGTTCATCTACCATTTTGATGATGTCAAACTCTTTGACTACCACATCAAAACAGACGTTCCAACTCCGCGATGCCTGCTTTATCCCATAAAGTAACTTGTACACGCTTCCGCTGCTCCCACTGTCTACGAAGCCCTCTGGCTGTGTACTTATAGACGCTCCCTTCCAAATCAACATTTAGAAAAGTAGTCATGACACCCAACCGCCAGATATCGTAGTCATGGTATGTAGCCGTGGCAAGTAGGATCTGGATGGACTTAAGCATAGGTACTTAGAAAAGGTTTCATCATAATCCATACCTGGTCAATGATGCAAACCTTTAACAAGTCTAGCTTTGAAAGTCTCAACCTTTCCATGTACACCAAGTAATCTTCTCAAGATATACTTGCTCCTGATGGGCATTTAACCCTTCAGATAAGGCAACCAAAGTCCATACTTTGTTGGTGTATAAGGATTCCATCTCAGATCGTTAAGTATCCAGCCATTCTTACAGAGTCCCCACTCCTGATGGTCTGCTCGAAACTAGTTGGGTCATCATCTCATGATGCAATCCTCGCTCCCATTGTCATAGAGAAACCAAAGTATCTCTCAGGTGGGTGAGGAACCCTACTAGATCGGCCGAGAGGCTGAGGTTCATTGGAAACTATTGAATCCTTTGATTCTACCAAATCATCAGCTGCAGTTTGTATAGCTGGAACTCCTTCCTGTTCTACCTCATGACCACTAATTTCTTCATAAGAAATTCCCTTTCACAAAGGTGGCATGCTGAGAAACAAAACATCTTTTGTTCCTCGGTTTGGTAGAAGATATTCCCTTACGAATGCTTGGGATATCCAACAAACTTCTACAGAACTGATTTTGCCTCGAGCTTGTCCGGATTATGCTTTTAGACATAGGCTGGACAACCCCAAATCTTAACAAACTTAAGATATGGGCTCTTCCCTTTCCATATCTCATATGAAGTGGTAGGCAACTGATTTGGTTAGAACCATATTCAATAGGTATGCAACTTCTCCAGTGCATAACCCCCAAAAGGAAATAGGCAACTCAGTAATACTCATCATAGAGCACACCTTATCACATAGGGTGTTATTGCTCCGCCCCGATACACCGATGTGCTGTGGTGTATACAGAGAAGTAATGCTGAGAGAGAATCTCATTCTCCTTTAGAATAGTCCAGGAATTCCGTGCTCAAGTATTCTCCTCCTTGATCACATCAAAGGACATAATACTTATACCCGTTTTGGTTCTCTACTTCTAACTTATATTCTGTGAATATCTCAAAAGCTTCGGACTTGTGTTCCAACAGGAACATATGTCTGAATCTTGAGAGATCATCAGAGAATGTAATGAAGTACAAAGAACCGGTCTTAGCATGTGTAGACAGGGGACCTACATACATCAACATGTATCATCCCAAGAGTTCACCAACTCTTTCTCTGTTTTCAATAAACGGAGCTGTGGTCATCTTATCTCTGTGACATTGTTCCCCCAATCAGAGCAAGGCTCTGTTTGAATTTTGAAAATTCAAATTTTGAAGCAACGCTTCGGTTCCCGTGCGCTGCGCGCAATGCGCCACGTGTCAGAAGTTGACACGGCAGCACAACGCCCGAGGCGGTACGTCCGATCAGAGCAAGGCTCTTTAAAAAACATAAGCAACACTCAACTGCGCAAGCGCACGGATGCGCGACACGTGTCTGCGCAGTTGCGCAAGCACAACTGCGCAAGCGCACGGCTGCGCGACACGTGTCTGCGCAGTTGCGCAAGCACAACTGCGCAAGCGCACGGCTGCGCGACACGTGTCTGCGCAGTTGCGCAAGCGCTGTTGCGCAAGTGCTTCACTGCGCGACACGTGTCTGCGCAGTTGCGCAATCGCTGTTGCGCAAGCGTTTCACTGCGCGACACGTGTCACTCACTGGGAGAGTTGCGCAAAACAGAATAAATCTTGTTAAAACAAGAAGATTTTCTTGTATAAGGCAGGAGCCTTTGGATCAAAGATCCAACGGTGGGGAAAATTCCCCAAATCACTCAGGAAAAGATTTATTGAACAAATTTAACTAATTTTTGAGCACTATAAAAAGGACCCCAGACCTCATTTCAAGGATCATCTGGTTTTAAAAAAAAAGAAGAAAGAAGAGAACTCTTGAGAACTCCTGGAGAACACAAAAAAGAAGGTAAAAACCTTTAAAAGAAGAGAGAATTCTCTTAGGAATAGATCATTGATCTAAGAAAAAGATCAATGATCTTCAACAAATAAATAAAAATAATAAAAATAGTGCCTTGCACTTGCTATGAACCTTTGGTTCTCTGAAACAAGGAAAAACTTGTTTTTCTTTGATCCAAATCAGGGGATAAAAAGTGCCTTGCACTTATGTTCTTGAATCTAAAAGATTCTGGGTGCTTTGCATAAATGCAATGCATTACTTGAAGGGCCAGGCCCAAATCAAAAAGACCTAGCAGGCCAAAATAAATTGCAAAGCAATAAAAAGGGCAGAGCCCAAATGAAATTGATGCTTTGCATCATTTATAAAGGGCAGAGCCCAAAACAAATTGATGCTCTGCATCTTCTTCTTTTTTTTCTTGGGCAAAGCCTAAATAAAATAAAAAGAGATGCAATGCAGAAGCGAATAAATGTTAGACATTTTCAACTGGACTTAGCCCAATCATGGCCATAAGTCCTTAATTTAAATTGACTGAGCAAAATGGCTCTCCTAAATCAATCTACATCCGGTACGAGGGTACATCTCCGAACTCCTTTGACATCCATCGTTGTAATTCCTCAACGACGTCAAAGAGGTGACGGGTCCCAACGACCACATACCCATATTGGACCGAAACGTCCTTAAACTAATATTGGACCGAAACGTCCTTAAACTAATGTTGGACCGAAACGTCCCTAAACTAATCTTGGACCACTACGTCCCTAAACTGGAATACGGACCACCACGTCCCCAAAACTGGAATGCGGACCACCACGTCCCTAAACTGGCGATGGACCACCACGTCCCTAAACTGGAAAACGGACCACTACGTCCCTAAACTGAAACAATAGAGCCTCCAAATGCTCTTTTGCCGGATCTAAACGGTCCCGTTTAAGTTGATCTTAGCCCCAAACACGGCTAACGTATCCTTAAACATTCAAATGGATTATAAAACTCCCAATCAACTCTGGTTCGAGGGTACATCTCCGAGCTCCTCTGATACATGTCGTTGTAATCCTTCAATGACGTCAGAGAGGTGACGAGTCCCGATGGCCATACATTAAATTAATCACTACGTTATGTTGATCTTAGTCTAAAACAGGACTAACGTATCCTTAACGAACGTTTAAGTTGATCTTAGACGCAACGCGACTAATGCATCCTTAAACTAAAAACACCAAACCCAAATCTAAGCAAATACGGATTTGGACTAATCCACGTCCTACGGGCGACGGCATTACTCAGTCTCCGTATACAATCCACGGGCAACCACAAACAAAACAAACACACACGACACGAAGTGAAATTCTGGAGAAGGAGAAAGTTGTTACCGCGATGCGGTAGCGTAATTAACTGCAGGGGCTTGCGCCTGCAGGGAAGAGCGTCCCCACAATCAAAAACCCCTCACCCTGAGGGGGAATCTGACGAAGTCTGCTACATCGGCCGCATCCGTCTAAACCTCCGATACACGGTGCCATAAATCAACTTGGCATCTTCGGAGAGATAGACGAATAAAACCAAATAGCATCTGCCCCGAACCTCAGGCACGGACGAAAAGTCTGCGCCGTCTTTCGGAGGGGAACAGATTCTGGCACGCCCGGTGAGACCTTTTCCTCTTTCCACTCCACGCTTCGTGTGTCGTCTTCGCGAACCAGTCGCGGTTTGTTAAATGGTTGCCTTCGGATTTCGAGTTGCTAAGATTTGGTCTTTTGTCTGGCACAGAACTCAAGCATCCATGGATTCTAGCTGCACCAAATGCGCGAAGCACCACTGCAACGGACGCTCCACCTCACCGAGAGGTGTAACATATGGGCCCCAAGCGGCCTCTTTCCTCGCTCTGCCGGTAGAACAGGTGACCCAGGCCACCACCGGCCTGTTTTTCGGGACCATGGTCTCACCTACAAGCTTCTCTATGCCGATACCCGCACCGGAAGCGAACAAGAAGTCGGTGTTCGACCGGCTCACTGCTACCACGACCCCTGTCAACGGGTCATCCGCTACCAAACCGACAGCCTCTGTCTTCACCAGGCTGAATCGGAACTCTAAATTGGCTGTCCCAAAGAAGGCAACGGCCGCTGTTCCGGAAGTCGTTAAGGCGGCTTCTCCCGCCAAAGAGTCGGTCTTTTCAAGACTGATGATTCCTGCTCCTGCCCCTGCTCGAGGATCCGTCTTCGACAGGTTGAATATCATCCCTCAAAAGGCGACCTCAGTCTTTAAGAGGTTAACACCGGCGGCACCTCATTCAGACAGGGGGCCAAAAGAAGCTATCTCTATCGCTGAGCCGATCCCAATGACTCGTCGTGCTCGACGTCGACATTGGCAACGAGTGAGGAAGGCAGGGGCAACTCCCCCTCAGGGCTAACTTCACCTGCTCCAGTGGTGGAGGTCAACGCTGCTGTTCCAACTGGGAACAACTTTGAATTGCTGAGGAAGGTGAGAAAGAACTCTCCAACCGCTACATTGAAAAGATCTCCTCCGCCTATGGAGAAAGCTCCGGAGACAAAGCAGGAACAGCCCCCTCAACGGCTGTCGTCAAAAATTTATAAAGTTTGGCGGAGGGTTCAAGACTCCGTGATTGACCCAGACCACCTTCATCGCCAGAAAAAGGCAAAGGTGGAAAAGGACAAAAACCGTCCCATTAAACAGCAGGGGGCAACAATTGCTAGGATGCCCACTGCAACGGCTCCTTCAACCTCAATGGTCCACAAAAGAAAAAGGCCAGAGAAAGCTCCCGAGACACTGGCAAAGTTTAAAAGCGGTGAACCCAAACGCCCCAAGTCAGGGGGCATAACAGTTCATACGGTTTATATGGCTTCTGGAAAGGAAGAAAGCCGCACTTCTACGGGTCACCGACCGCTCACCCGATCAGTGACCAAGGCTCAGGAGCAGCAACAAAAGCTCCAGGAGATGATGAATGCCATGGCCGCACTTACAGAGCCAAAAGAAAACCCTGAAGCATCCTTAGATGAGCGCCAAGAGGAAGAGACTGACGCCGAGTTCCTTCGCCGAATATTGGAAAAGAAGGACAAAGAGGCTGCTGAACAAGCGGCCAACATACAGCGTATGGGCCTCCTCTTCCAGGACATGATAGAGATGATGATACAACAAGATCCCCCGACTGAAGAACCCCCGATCGTCCTTGGAGATGATAGGGGAGAGACATCAAACCCTCAGCCCGTTCTATCAACGGCTAAAGAGGATACAATCTCTAAAACTGATCTGGACGAATACATAGCCCAGCAAATAAGGGTTCATCATGCGGCCGAGGCAGCCGGCCATGTCGTAAAAACGGGGTGGCCATATCCGGGCTGGTATGACCAAATCAAGTACCCGCCGGGTTACACAATTCCTAAGTTTCATGTCTACAAGAGAACCGGCAATCCCCATCAGCATGTTGCCCAGTTCAGGGCGCTTTGCGGTAACACCGGCGGTGATGACAAGCTCTTGCTCCGCCAGTTCGTTGGAAGTCTATCAGATACGGCGTTCGAGTGGTACTCTGAACTCCCTAATGATTCTATTAAAACCTTCGCGGAAATGGAGCTGCTGTTTACCCAACGTTTTGCAAGTGCCAGTGAACGTACCCCGATGACGGCACTGATTAACGTTAGGGTAAAACCCGGCGAGACATGGGTTCAGTACGCTATACGGTGGCGTAATCTATGGTCGAAGTGTGAACAGCGCATGGAAGAAGCCCCTGCGGTGGGAATGTTTGTTGGAACCCTTGATCCACAAGCAACCATTTCACAGTTTATGATGTTCTTCAAGCCGACTTCCTTCCAGGCTTTGATTGACAAACTAGCGCAGATGGACCAGATGGGCCATAAACCCCCTCTCCCAAAGCCAGACTCCCGAAATGACAAAGGAAAGGGAAAAGCGATCGTTGTCGCTAATGCTCAACAACAACCGAGCGACTCGAAGCCGGTTGCTCGTCCAAACAATACGCGCCCGTACGTACCCCTTGAGGATAGGATGGGACGTTCTTATTCCTTCCCCCGCGATAAAACGAGGAGGCTATTCAAGCTGGCGTTGCGCAACAGACTCATAAATCTGCCAGATCCAAAACGCCCATTGCAACCAAGTGACGTCAACGAGCCTAATTACTGCCCTTATCATCGAGTGCTAGGACATCCGATCGAAGACTGTTACGTTTTCAAAAATTGGCTTGAAAACCATTACCGACAGGGCAAGTTCTACCGACAGGGCAAGTTCGCGTTATCTGACAAATGGAAGGTGAATCCTCCGCAGCCCCACACCGCTAAGGGGACAAATACGCCGGGGGCAACATGCTCCGTCATTGAAGAAGCTCCTTGGGAGGTTGTATTATCAGCCAAAACGAGGAGAATGCTAAATGATCTTCGGACGTGTCCAGCGATCAAGTGGAAGAACCCATTAGAACCGCAGGTCGTTGAGGGGATGTTGAAGCCACGTCCAACTTCAAAGGCCAATGATGGGGGTTCAAGGAGTTTAAGCACTAGCGGCCAGTCGTCAAAGTCTTCGAAAAAGAAGAAGAAGTCCAAGAAGCCCGTAGAGCCTAGCGATAAGCGCACGGACTTGCAAAAGCAAATTGACGCGCTGGAAGAATATAACCAAAAGGCGCGGACTCCCATCACGCTCCAAGAGTTCCTCAATCACGTCTTTCAAGAGGAAGATGATGGAGAAAGTTCATCAGATGAATCCGAGGAAAATGTGGCGAGCTGTCATATGATCTCCCATTCGATCACGAACGATGAAGAGGCTTCTGGCACTAAAACGCTGGGGGCAGATACCGAATCAAGAATTCCGGAGCTATCAGTCGAAATGATTGAAGCGTTCCTTGACGAAGCTCGACTAAAAAGTAAAGCTGATCGAGAACACGAAATGGCTATATTTGAAAGGGCCAAACGCCGACGACTTGATGAAAGAGCTGAGATAATCCCGCTGGAGCGAAATGCCTCCGCCGTTGACAAAAGCCAATTCAAGATGAGGAAAAAGTTTGCTAAGGCCATATCAATGGGCATGAAGCTACCACCCTCTGAAGGAAACATCACCGATGAATCGGAAATGCACCCCTCCTATTGCTTGTACCATCAGAAGGTGTCGCATCCCACTAAAGAGTGTAAAGCTTTCGATAAGTGGTGGCAAGGATATGTTACTCACCGGCAACAGTTTAAGCGAAAAAAACGCAAAGCTCGCCGAGAGCAGGGCAGAACGATCAAAGTGCTTGATAAAACTACCGGTGGCTGTTGCATGATTGACGCCGGAGGATCACAAGTGCCTATATTTGGGAGCGATTCTGATGAGGAGTTAGAGCTTGGCCCCCTCTTTAAAGAATCCACATCGGGGAAAGAAGAAGGACCGAAGGTTTGCGAGAATATACAGCTACGCAATCGGACGCTACCTGAAAAGAATCTCGGACCCTTAAACAAGAAAGACAAAGGGAAAGAGAAGGTCTCTGAAGACATCGCCTTGGATGACCGAGTTGCGGAAGAGTTAACCACCAAGAACTCGTCAAAGAGGAATAAAGTGGATTACAATGTCTTGGCGCATCTGAGAAAGCTACCCTCACAACTTAGCATTCTCGATGCCCTATTGCTATCAAAAGAAGCAAGGGATTCTCTGATTAAGGCCCTACAAGATCCGGACCAGTTCCAAGCCTTCCTAGTCAAACAAAAGATGAAGGATGAATTGGAAGAGGTGCACACGGCTGACGTTGCTTTCGGCGATGAAGACCTTCTCCTCGGGACGTGCGAACACAATCGTCCCCTTTATGTCTCAGGATACTGCCATGACATAAAGATAGGTAAAATCTTGGTCGATAACGGATCATCTGTTAATCTACTCAATGTGCGGGTGTTAAAGGAAATTTGCATGAGCGTCCAACACCTCGTCCGGGACAAGATCACCATCTCCGGTTTCGACTCCCAATCCTCAAAGACTCTTGGATCTGTGATATTGACGTTACGCTTCGGGCTACTCGTCACAGATATTAAATTCCATGTCATAGATGCCAAGACGTGCTACAATGCTCTGCTCGGTCGACCATGGTTGCACGAATACAATATCATCCCTTCTACACAACATCAGTGTATGGAATATTGTAAGGATGGTCTCGAGTACACTGTGGCAGGAGAATTGAATCCGTTTTCCGTGAATGAAGTTCGCAAGTATGAAGATGCCAAATACTTTTTGCCGAGTTTTGAGGACACGGAAATGTGTCACAAGCCGGAGAACAAGACTAACGCCACCATCCCTATCTTCGGCAGTGACACCGAGGACGAAGAGGATATAATTTATGCAGGTCCATCCCAGTCCGCCAAGCCGGGACCATCCGTTCCTTCATTGATCTTTGGTAGTGATTCAGAGGATGAAGTTCACGCTGTATCCCCTGCTCGGCTTTCAATATGGGCTTCTGCCAATGAAGAGCGAAATCTGCAGATAACCATGGTGCCGCTTGAACACTACAAAGAACTGGATACACTCGACACCAACAGTGTGGAAGAATTGCAGACATTTTATGTCCCTCCCGGACGAAAAGGCGAGAAGGCAATCCTATTCTACCGTTCTGAAGAAAACAAGGTGGAAAAAGAAGTTTGGCACGGCACGGATCCCACGCTCGACAGGCTTCAGCCTATCCGTCTTCCCAGATACTATACCGAAGGTTTGAAGAAACTGCTGAAACGCCAGGGGATATCCTTCACACAGACCGTTAGAAAGGCCAAATTCTATGACAAGGTCTGGAATGTTCCCGGGACTCAACGCAAACTGCCTAACGGGAGAATGGAAACAAAAGGGCTTGGGTACATCCGGTCAAAGAAACGAGAGCTAGTAAACAGCTGTTACGTCATGTATGACTTCGATGAAGAAGCGGACGCTTAATGGGAGGACGCTAATCCTAAGCCAATAAAAGTTCCCGATGAAAATTTGCCCGGTCCATCATTTGAAGAACAAATGGACAGGCTTATAAGGGAAGCTGGTCAAAAAGCCCGAGATGATCACAACCGCGAGACGGCCATCTATGAGAAAGCCAAGACGCAACGCCTTCTCCAACAAGCCGTGAAGGATGAAAATGCCGCTCCTTGTCAACCTGCTACAAAAAAGGTTCGACGCGAAAGCAAAAACAAGTCGAAAGGCAAAAAAGGCGCTCAACAACCACACAGCAGAGCTAAGAAACCACGCATCTGAGAGTCGAGCGTTATTGACCTAGCCCTCATGAAGAAAATGGGTCGAGCATACTCATTCCCTCGGAACAAAACAAGGAAAATACTTGATCTTGCTCTAAGACATCAAATGCTTACACTGCCAGAGTCTAAACACCCTGAGCAAGCAGGCGAAGTCTCCAACCCAAATTATTGCTCTTACCATCGAGTAGTAGGGCATCCGCTTGAAGATTGCTTCACCTTTAAGAATTGGGTTGAGGACCAGTATCAGCTTGGCAAATTCGCGTTGTCTGACAATTGGAGGGTAGCGCCGCCACAAAAGCACGAACCCGAAAACACAAGAACAGAACCAACTCCGCATTGGGATTGGCAGAAAATTCGCACTTGTCACGTGATAACGATATTAAAAGAAGAGTCCGAGGACATGAACAGCCTTCCCTGGTGTTTCGAAAACAGCAATGATGGGGTGATCTCAGAATTTCCCCCAGCTCCGAAAGAACTGGAGGATGGAATACATACAACTGCAGATAACCTCAAGAAAATTGAGTTGGGGACGGTAAACGATCCGCGACCGACATTTGTCAGCGAGTTGCTGTCTGAAGAGAGGGTGGTTGCGTTAAAGGACGTCCTCGTACAGCATAAAGATTGCTTCGCATGGAACTATTCCGAAATGCCGGGACTAAATCCAGAAATTGCTGTACACAAATTGGCGATATCCCCGGACATCAAGCCAGTCAAACAGGCGCCGAGAAGAATGCGGCTCGAGCTTGAAATGAGCATCAACGCTGAGGTCAAAAAGTTAATCGACTCTGGTTTCATCCAGGAAGTTCAATACCCTGAATGGATCGCCAACATCGTCCCGGTGATGAAGAAAAATGGGACGGTGCGCATATGTGTGGACTTTCGGGATCTTAATAAAGCTTGCCCGAAGGATGATTTCCCAGTGCCAGTCACCGAACTGATGATAGACAATACATCCACTCATGAGGTTTTCTCCTTCATGGACGGCTCGTCGGGGTATAACCAGATAAAGATGCATCCCGAAGACCAGAAGCATACCGCTTTTAGGACTCCTCTGGGTATATTCTGCTACAAGGTGATGCTCTTCGGTTTAAAGAATGCCGGTGCCACTTATCAAAGGGCCATGACGAAGATCTTCGATGACCTTATACATGAAATCGTTGAATGCTATATCGACGATCACGTGGTTAAAAGCAAATCATACGAGGAACATCTCGAGCATCTGAAGACTGTATTTCAATGCCTTCGGCAATACAACTTGAAGATGAATCCTCTTAAATGTGCGTTCGGGGTTTCCTCGGGCAAATTCCTGGGATTCGTTGTTCGACACCGAGGTATTGAAATAGATCCGTCAAAGATTAAAGCGATCATGGAAATGCCTCCGCCGAGGACTCTTAAACAGCTGCGGTCTCTCCAAGGGAAACTCGCATACATACGGCGATTTATAGCCAACCTTTCAGGAAAGTGCCGTCCTTACAGTCACCTGATGAAGAAGGGAACCCCATTCGTTTGGGATCAAAAATGCCAAAGCGCACTGGACGAGATCAAGCAATACCTGCAGAACCCGCCGGTGTTGGCTGCTCCGGTTAAGGGGAAGCCTCTCATTCTTTATACAACCGCCCTCGAAGGTTCTTTAGGCGCATTATAGGCACAAGAGAACGATCAAGGGAAAGAAAGAGCACTCTACTACTTAAGTCGAGTTCTGCTGGGGGCAGAAAGCAACTACTCCCCCATTGAAAAACACTGCCTGGCGTTGATCTTTGCGATAACAAAGCTCAGGCACTATGCGTTGGCGCATGAAGTCCGTCTTATTTCAAAAGTGGACCCTCTCAAATATCTAATGTCAAAAGCCATATTGACAGGGCGACTCGCTAAATGGGCCCTGCTCTTGATGGAATTTTCCATAACATATCAACCTCTCAGGGCAGTGAAAGGCCAGGCCATCGCTGACTTCCTTGCTGAGCATCCCATACCCGCCGATTCTCCTCTAAATTGCGATTTGCCAGACAGACATGCGTTTGACGCAATCGACAGTGGTGATACCCGTTGGGAGCTTTATTTCGATGGAGCATCTTCCATGAAAAAGCACAAACAAAGTACGCCAATGATCAAATCGGGGGTAGGACTTATCTTTGTGACCCCACAAGGAGGAATAATGCGCTTCGCCTTCTCCTTAACAGAGCCGAGAACGAATAATGAAGCTGAATATGAAGCTTTGATAGCAGGCCTCGAGATCGCCATTGACATGGGAATTGAAGACCTCCTCATATATGGGGACTCCCAGCTAGTCGTCAGTCAAGTGAACGGCGATTACCAAACATGCAAACTGGAATTGGTAAAATACGGTGAAAAAGTGCAACAACTGCTAACCCAAATTCCCTCCTATACTTTGGAAAACATACCGCGCGCGGAAAACAGCAAAGTGGACGCACTAGCCAAACTTGCTAAAGAACTGGCTGACGAGAACCTCGATGACGTTAGAATCGTGGTACAAAGCCGTCGAGTGCTTGCCCCAGCAGAAGTATCTCCGGAATCATCTGAAGAAAAAGGAGCGAACGAGGAGACAACCCTGCAAATAAAAGATTGGGACAATACCGAGGACTGGAGAGAAGCCTTCATAGATTACTTCAAGTTCCACCGAATGCCTGAAGAAGCGTCCATAAGACATCAGCTCGTGAAACGAGCTCTGTCTTTCGCCTTCGTCAACGATACTCTATACAAGAGGTCATTCGATTCTCTGTGGCTGAGATGCTTAGGACCTGACGAAGCGAGAAGGGTCGTCCAAGAAGTTCACGACGGACTCTGCGGTTCCCACCAAGCAGGCCCTAAGATGAAGTTGAAGATAAAATGGATGGGCTACTACTGGCCCACGATGATACAGGATTGCCTGGAATACGCTAAGCAATGTCACCCGTGTCAGATCCATGGGGATTTCATCCACCAGCACCCAAATCCACTACATCCAACGGTGGCTAGCTGGCCATTCGAAATGTGGGGAACTGACATAGTTGGCCCTATCGAACCGGCATCCTCTAGGGGACATCGTTTCATCTTGGCGACGACTGACTACTTCTCTAAATGGGCAGAAGCAGTACCGTTAAGAGAGGTGAAGACGGAAAATATCCTCCACTTCTTCAAAACGCATGTCATATACCGGTTTGGAACCCCGAGAAGGATCATCTCTGATAATGGGCCAGCCTACCGAAGTCATAAAATTAGCCGCTTCGCACAGCAGCACAATACAGACTGGAGATATTCCTCAGTCTATAATCCGCGGGCTAACGGTCTCGCCGAGGCCTTCAACAAGACCTTGACGAAAATTATAAAGAAAACGGTGTCCCGAAACAAGAGGGACTGGCATGAGAGGTTGCAAGAGGCTCTTTGGGCGTATCGAACCACGTTCAAGACGGCCACGAACACGGCGCCCTACGCATTAGTATTCGGCACGGAAGCGGTACTACCCCTTGAAATAGAATTACCCTCTTTGCGAGTGGCAATTCACTACGAGCTGACGGATAAAGAAAACGCTCACCTCCGGTTTGAAGAGCTTGACGCTCTTGATGAAACCCGGCTCATAGCGCAGCAAAATCTAGAAGCTTATAAAGCAAAGATGATGCGCTCATATGAAAGATTGACTCGACCTAGGACATTCCGCCAAGGCGAACTTGTGTTAGTGGTCAAAAGGCCTATGATCCCCAATCGCGCCAAGCGAGGAAAATTCGAGCCAAACTATGAAGGCCCATACATCATAGATAAGGTCTACCAGGGTGGGGCCTATCTACTCATGGACATGCACGGTGAAAGGCCTTTCAGGCCGATAAACGGTCGCTTCCTAAAGAAATACTATGCTTAATGAGCCACAGCCTAGGTCAATGGTAGATGACGACGACTATGTCCGCTCGCTATCTTCCTAAGCTCAAACTCTATCAGCAGTAGCCAGCCTTCTCAAGTGACGGACCGAAACGTCCTTAAACTAATAGCGGACCGAAACGTCCTTAAAACTACTACCGCAGCATCCTTAGGCTGACGAGATGAATAAAAAAGAAGGAGGAAAAGAAAATTAAAATAAATAAATAAATAAATAAAAACGGTATGTCCATAAGCAAAATGGGCACGGATGAAAACCCGAAAGGGCTCCGTGAGTAAAAACAGCAGGACTACCGGCGAGTGTTTGTGAAAACCCGAAAGGGCGCAACCTCGTTAAAAAGACACTTATAGGGCCCTCTCGACCTTGTAAGGAGAAACCACCTGCGTGAGATCCTTACGACTCACAAGGGAACAACACACTTAGGTATCCCCACGATTCCTAAGGAGAAAATACACTTGCGAGATCTTCACGACTCGTAAGGAGAACTCTCTTATGGGACCCTCACGGCTCATAAGAGTTGAAAGTCTTAAGTTACAGAGACCTGAACCTGTGCTTAAGCAACCCCCACAACTTCCGATATTGCCCTACAAGTGGCTCAGCATTGACCCTTGTATACAATCCACGGGCGCGAATAAACATTTCCCTAACCAAGGTCCATCCGTGACTGGGGATATGTTCGCATAACCCTTGTAAGTCCTCTCGATTTACAAGGAGAAAACCCTCCTGTAGGATCCTTACGACCTACAGAGGAAACAAACACTTAGGAATCCTCACGATTCCTAAGAAGAAAATACACCTATAAGATCCTCACGACTTGTAGGGAGAAATAACTTTGTGAGACCCTTACGGCTCATAAAGTCAAAAGCCTTAGTCGACAGGACCCTAACCCTGGTCGCTAAGCCTCCTCTGTTCGACAATGACAGAGGCAAATGATGATGCGCTCCTGGCAACATCCCAGTTGTAGCGGTGCTGATGCCAAAATCAGTGTCCAAGTTCAGGTTTACGGTGAAAAGCCAGTAGGCCGCATATGCATACGAAATAGCCGAAATGATGGGACGACTTGCAATAAAAAGCAGCAAGTAAAAATGTATGCATGGAAAATAGCCGAAATGATTGGGCAACTCGCAATAAAAAAGCAGCGAGTGAAAATAAAATAAATAGCCGAAATGATTGGGCACCGCGAAAAATAGCCGAAATGATTGGGCAATCGCAACCTTCGCGATATAAAAGCTGAAATGATAGAGCATCGCGGAAATAAGATAAAAAAAAATGATAAAACTTTGGCCCTACAGTTAAGATCACATCGATTCCTGTATACAATCCAAGGGCGTAAACAAAGAGGGAACCATACCTTCCCAACAGGCTCCGCCAGAAGACGAAGCCAAACCTCGACGGTTCATTCCAACTCCGAAGAAACTAATGTCTTCAGCCGATCCCTCGACTCACGGATACAAACACTCCTTGACAAGAGCTTCCTGATCCGCGTCGACCCGCAGAGCCACCAGAGCCCCCGTGGGAACCCTCGACTCGTTTCAAACCCCAAGGAAACAAATAATCCTTAGCGCTTGGGAAATAAATAATCCCAGCAAATTCCTCGACTCACGGATACAAACACTCCTTGACGAGAGCTTCCTGATCCGCGTCGACCCGCAGAGCCACCAGAGCCCCCGTGGGAACCCTCGACTCTTTTCAAACCCCAAGGAAACAAATAATCCTTGGCGCTTGGGAAACAAATAATCCCAGCAAATTCCTCGACTCACGGATACAAACACTCCTTGACGAGAGCCTCCTGATCCGCGTCGACCCGCAGAGCCACCAGAGCCTCTATGGGAACCCTCGACTCGTTTCAAACCCCAAGGAAACAAATAATCCTTGGCGCTTGGGAAACAAATAATCCCAGCAAATTCTTCGACTCACGGATACAAACACTCCTTGACGAGAGCCTCCTGATCCGCGTCGACCCGTAGAGCCACCAGAGCCTCTATGGGAACCCTCGACTCGTTTCAAACCCCAAGGAAACAAATACTCCTTGGCGCTTGGGAAACAAATAATCCCTAGCAAACTCCTCGACTCACGGATACAAACACTCCGTGACGAGAGCTTCTTAACTCATGTCAACTGTTCCGCTACAACTGCAGACAGATCCCCGATTCGTCTCAATTTGTAAGAAGAAGTCTCAGACAGCAAGGATTGAAAAGCTTGCTTTTTGAGCAATGGGGCCCTGCAAGTCAATCCAAACTGGTCTCTTGCATACCATTCACGGGTCTCACTCTCCGAAGTCGAATTTCGACGAGGAGGGAAACAACCACTTACGAATCCTCTCGACTCGTAAGAGGGAAAATTCTCTTATAAGATCCTTACGACTTATAAGAGAAAACCACACTTAGGAATCCTCACGATTCCTAAGGAGAAAATCCACCTATGAGATCCTCTCGATCCGTAGGGAGAAAAGCCTCTATGAGACCCTCACGGCTCATAGAATTGAAAAGTCTTAGGCAGTAGACCTGAACCTGCGGCCTAAGCCATCGCTATTTCCTGAGGAAGTCGGAATACTCGTTTTAGACATCCATCAACCATGGTTATTAAGACAGGCTGCCGCCATTAAAAGAAAGAAGATGACAGAAAGAATATCCGGTTTACATTTGATCTGGCATGCGTGACGCGTTCATTTATGCATGGACAGAAGACTCAGGACGAGAAATAAGACAAGCTGAAATAGAAAGGGGGAAGGTTTCCATTCATACCGCTAAAATTTTTTACAAGCATAAGAATAATGAATAAGAAACATTATTCAAATTATTACAACGGTATAACCTCAGATCCGGAGAACGGATTGAGGAAATCAAAGGTAAGGCCATCCAGAGTTCTTCTGGCCTTTCTAATTATTCTTATGCGCAGTCTTTTGCGCTCCTCTGTATCGAGATCATCGGCGAGCCCTCCTGGCCTTTGATAAGCAGCAACTATCGTCGTCTGCTGGAAGACTTGGTGTAGGATGTCAATAAGGCTGTTCCGTCGCTTCTTTGAGATCAGCCCTGTCAGGTGCACTGAATGCACCTTGTCTTCGGCGTCATCCAGCGCGTTGAGCGGTAAGGCTCATGAAGACCCGGAAGTGCTTTCCATATGGCTCCCAACACGACTTTCAAAAGGGCTGAACGACGAGGCAACAGCCAACCACCGCTTGCGTTCAGACGACCCATAACTTCTGCACATTCAGCGTCTGTAAACTCCTGGTTTTGTTGACGACCCTGAGCGCGGATATCGTCGTAGGTAATGAACTCGTGCAAACTGTATAGATGCACCGCCGCCATTATGCCTGAAGGAAATATTACAGGAAGATCAGCAATAGAAAAGCAATAATATACATAGAGGACTAAATTCCTGGAGAGCGAAACTATGTTCAAGGATAAAGTCCCCTGGATGAAAGCTCTGCTGGTTAAGATTAATCTAAGAATCGATTTTACCTAAAGTTTTCCTAAAAACTTTGAAAAAAGGGAGGAGCAAGGCACCAGAGTTCTTGAAGGCAAGGACAAGGCTCTGAAGTCTTCGAAAATAGAAATCTGAAAGATGATAAGTATCTGGGGGGACCAAAGGTCCTATTTATAGGCATCAAGTGCCCCTTCGACTTCCAAGAGTTGTCACGGCAGTTTACCCTAATCGGAGCGAACTTCTGTTCAAATTCCGAGGCGGGAGATGAAGCAACGTTTCGTCTTCCCCAAATCAGAGCAAAGCTCTGTCTTGAAAATTAATTTAATGAAGCGACGCTTCAGATTATTTGCGCTGCGCAATACGCCACGTGTCTGACGCAGACGCATCAGCGCAACGCCCAAAACAGCGCAACGCTTCAGCGGCGTATGCGCCATGCGCTGCGCGACACGTGTCGGCGCAGATGTGCTAGCGCAGTTGCGCTGCACTGTGCGCTGTACGACACGCGTCATACCCTGGAGCATTTGCGCTAAATAAAAATTAAGGTTCTGAAAAAATCTTTTCTGTAAAACAGAAGCCCTTGGATCAAAGATCCGACGGTGGGGGAAATCCCGCCAAACCTTTCAGAAAAGGGATTTCTTCAACAAATTGAACTTACGTCTCAATTTGTAAGAAGAAGTCTCAGACAACAAGGATTGAAAAACTTGCTTTTTGAGCAATGGGGCCCTGTAAGTCAATCCAAAATGGTCTCTTGCATACTATTCACGGGTCTCACTCTCCGAAGTCGATTTTCGACAAGGAGGGAAACAACCGCTTACGAATCCTCTCGACTCGTAAGAGGGAAAATTCTCTTATAGGATCCTTACGACTTATAAGAGGAAACCACACTTAGGAATCCTCACGATTCCTAAGGAGAAAACCCACCTATGAGATCCTCTCGATCCGTAGGGAGAAAAATCTCTACGAGACCCTCACGGCTCATAGAATTGAAAAGTCTTAGGCGGCAGATCTGAACCTGCGGCCTAAGCCATCGCTATCTCTTGGAAAAATTAAGTTGTCTGCCAATCAGGTTCATCGACAACATCATGATGCAAAGGCAGGAAACAAAAGAACATACAAGATATTGCAAAAGAAAGTGTGTATCTTTATTCATTGACCCCAATCAAATACATGGTGAATCATACAAAAGAGCAAAGAAAGGATACATTGTACTAAAGAATAAAAAAAATATACATATATTTTACAAGTACAAATGATACAAGGGGAAATTACTGGGAAGGAAGCGTCTTGCATAGATTTAGCAATTGCTCGCATACTTCCTTCCACGTCTTCTCTTGATCGGCTACCACCGCCAGCTCTGCCTCCGCTTGGGCTCGTTGCTGCAAGACCGACGCAAGCTGCTCCCTGACGACCTGATAGGCAGCTTCCCGACTTGGGATATTGCGCTAAGCTATGTCAAGCTTCCGCTTCAAGTTTAGCCCATGGGAGATGCGCTCCAAGAGACCCTCAAAAATAGTCTTCACTTGGGCAGCATTTGCCTCGACCTCAGCGCGCAGATGGGCCGTTTCGTTCGAGGTCTTTTGGCATTCCCTTAGCTTTAAGGCTGCTTCTTGCTCCAAATGCCGGAAGTGAGAAGTGCTTTGCTCCAGCCAAGTTGTCCGTTGGGTGCTCAGGGCTAAAACTTCGGGAGAAGGGCGCGTCGACTCCAGCCGGTATAGACATGCCTCGATCCCCCTGCAGTGACTAACCCAAGATTCGACGACGCCTTCGTTATGAAAATTCACGAGCGCCGCCAACATCGGGTTAACCTCCACAGCGAAATCTACGGCAGAAGGGAGAGCGCCCATGTTGAGCTCCTCGATGTACCCGCTCAGCATGCCCAAACTCATCACAGCACCCTTTGAAGATGGACGTCTCAAGAAAGGGCCTGCCGGTGAAAGGACGCGAGCCTCAAAAGGGACCGGAGCCGGAACAATAGCTGCAAAACAAAACATGGTTAAACGATGGTTCAAAAGATGTTGAAGGGTTACCAAAAAGGAAATTTACTATACCAGCTGCAACGGACGGCAAAGCCGGAAGGGCCGGTAGCGCGGCAGGTCTTGCATCCCCTCCTTCGATTTGTGGCACTGCAATAAAGAAAAGGAAAAGTCAGAAATTATCCCATTGCTAGAAAAAAGGGGGTAAACAAAGATATTATAGTGAAAGTATACTCACCGGCGCCACTAGAGGGAGAAGCGAGTTCGGATGGGAAAGAGAAGTGTGGGAGCAACACTTGATATAAATGATCAAAGAGCACTCCTGCGAGGGCACAATGGTATAACGTTAGTACAAAAGCTAAATTTTTGAAAGATTAATGCGTGAGTCGTGAATCCATACCTTCCAACATCCGCGATGGTACAAGGGAAGGCGGGGAGGTGACCACCGCCAAAGCAGTAGTCGACGGTGCCCCCTCGAGCAATGGAGCGCCGGCACTGGCCGCACCTGCAAAGACAAGCTTGTTAGAAGAAATCGCAAGATATATAAAAAAAGGGAACGCTGGTGACTCAAAATTTACCCGACGAGCTGCCAGCAGAAACAGAAGCAATCCCCTCATCCATTGACATGAGACCACCGCCCGTAGCCTCATCACCCGACTCGATGGGAACCGTTGTTGTGCTCGCGAGCCCGGGAGACGGCAAGGAACCATACGCGGGGAGGGCTATGATCGGAGTATTACCAGATTCCTGGGAAAGAGCAGTTCGCTCCTCCTCAGGAATCGTGGCCGCCTCACCCGATACTCCCTCGGTTTCTGCGGTCGCGGTTGTCTCGTCCATCGGCACCGTGACGTCTCCAGCCTCAAGCGCCTCAACTTCTACTGCCTTCGGCTCGACAATCATCTCATCTGCCGCCACTTCAGATGCGGCATCAATGACCTTCTCGGTGGCGGATCCTTCAACTTCTGTTTCAGGCGCCGTGGCCCCGACGACGGTGCTCACTGTCGGCTCGGGTTCGGCAAGTACCGTTTCCTCCATTCCCCTAGGTTCGACGGTCTCCGCCTCCCCCTCAGTCGGACTTGGCCCTGCAAGATGGAATGCGTATGAGCCGATGGCTTGATAATTCTTACAACAAGGTTCTGAAAGGAATGTTACCTGAAGAGGACTTATCGTTTGCACTCCGAGCCGCGCGCGCCACTTGCCTATGAGCAGTAGACAGGGCGGCAGGGGCCTCTTCAGAAGGAGTGTCAGCACGAGGAATAGTGCTAGGGCCCGCTCCCGTGGCCAAAGCAGCTCTGCCCGCCTTTGCTTCGGAAGGAGTGTCGGCACGAGGAATAGTGCTAGGGCCCTCTCCCGTGGCCAAAGCAGCTCTGCGCGCCTTTGCTTCGCGTCTCAACCGCTTCCGCTCCTATCGAGCCGTTGAGACGGATGCCACTAGGGCTTCCTTGAGTGAGGCTTCTTCGTCCGTGTATAGGGATGCCTCTAGATTCTTCAAGGCATCCCTCGTCGTCTTATCAAGCCGAGGCTCTTGTGGCAACTTCGACGAAGCCGGGACTTCGATGACGGACTCGGGAAGGATCCCTGCGTCAATTGATACAACCCCTGCAAAGAAACAAAAGAAGGTTAGGTTGACTATCGGAAAAAGACAACAAACTTTCCTTATAAAAGAGAAAGGGGTGAAACATACCAACGCCTGCTAGGGTACGCTTCTCCTCCTCCTCCTGGAAGGTTTTCAGGGAGGCAGCAATAGCCTCTTCAGTAGAGACACCTGTTGAAAATGGAGCAAATGTTAGTTAAAGATAATAATACAAAGTGCAATGAAATGACAAATAAAGCGTCTGATGATTACCGGACTCAGCGAGTTTGCTTAACATCGCTTCAAGCCTCGCCGATCGCTCTGAAGCTGCAATGGCGGCAGCCAGATTGGTGTCCTCAGGGTCTACCACGAAGCCCTCATTGCTGCCATATTCACATATGGCCTCGGCGGGAGGAGCCGCAGGCTTTAAGCTAAGGATCGCATCGAGGGATAGGGTGGACTTCTTCTTCTTCTGTCCGCCAGCTTTAGATCCACCCGGAGCAGCTTTGCGCTTGGCAGTCACTTTAGGGCAGCGAGTCCCGATATCCGCTCCTGCGCCAGACCCTGGCGATACCACTTTAACCGTCTTTGTGGGAGCACGGGGCGCCGGTGGTGCATCCACCGTAGTAGGCAGTGGCAATCCACGCGGGGGGGCCAACACGCGTGGTCGGTCAGCTCCGGCATCTTTTATCGGGAGGGTGACCTGGATCCTTGGCTGCAAGGGAGCCTTGCGATCACCGCCGGGAGGCGCACCCCTACGGTCAACCAGCAGGCGTTTCTCCATTAAGATGATTGGACCCATAGCATGCGCATACCAGGCTACATATGGATGGATTATTTTAGGGGCACAGCTAGGCTCACTAATAAAAAAATAGGAACCTGTATTAAGCCGGACGAAATGATGCATCGCATTCCTTATCCCCTCTTGGTTGGCCGCGGGTGTTTCCAGAAAGGCTTCCATCGGGATCCCTTGATTGTAACTCGATTGTCGGGCAAATCGATGTGGGTTATACCTCATAAAGAGAGCCGTCTCATTCTGCCTAAATACTAGGTAGCCCGGCCGAATGGAGTAAAGGTGGAGGATTTCCCGAGCCTTCAGTACAGAAGCCCCACCCTTAAATCCATCACGCAGCGGCACCACTGACTTAATGGTCTCTGAGCCTATGGTGATGACCTTATCCACAAAAGAAATCTTCGCTCCGACTAGATGTGAACGCAGGAGCAGTCCCCTAGAATCCCGTGGGGATGCAACCACGATTGAAGCCCCGATTAACCGCATGACCCTCGGAAGTCTGCAACTCTCAAAGAATGAAGGAGTATTGTGGGCACCAAACACCCCTTGTACATGCATCTCCATCCAAGAAGTGAAATAATGCATCGGGAAGTTGGCAGGCTGTACCCCAGGCTCATTAGCGTCCGCCGCTACGCTAAGTCCATTGTAGAGGTAAGCCAGCCCGGCGATCCCTACTGATAACTGTAAACCAGCCGCCATTCGATGCGCCGGGTAAAAGACAGAGGACCGCATGAGGCGTGGGTGCATGGGAAGCGCGAAGCTACATAGCCATAAATCCAAGAACCCTATAAAAAAGTCTCCTCGTCCATGCCAGGAACGGCGATCTCGGAGAAAGGGACGCTGGCAGTGCCGGGGAGAAAAAAATCCCGCTGGTCATTTTCCGATGCAGGTCGGCGGTCCAAGCCGAAACCAAAAGGGTCAACAAGCTGAGCGAACTTCTCGCTCTGCTCTGATAGGAACTCCGGGCGAATAAAGCGAGCAATGAAATCCGCGAAACTGACGCCCCGGTCGCCCGATTCCAAATGGAGTTCCTCATAAATCTCCAACACCTTCACCAAGCCCGGATGCTGATGCTGGATGGCATTCTCCGAAGTTAAGTCAAATACCAGCTGCTTGGTGGCAAAGACATACTCGTCAGGAGGAAGCAGCTCCTCGTAGTGTTCCCCCCTCATTGGCAGACCTGAAATCTCAGCAAATTCCTCCAAAGAGATGGAGACTTCCCTATCCGCTATCAGGAAGGTATGGGTGGGGATATTCCATTGTTCAATAAAGGCCTTTATCCACCACGTCGGAGGAGAGAATAACTCGAAAAGCGAAACGTAGACGGCTGAGTATAAACCAATCGTCGTCAGGTGAGCCCTCTTCGCCGCCAAAATGTAACGGGCCCATTGCAAATATCCGGCAAGCGGTCGCGGGGTCAGTCCAATATTATAAGCCTGTCCCCAAGGGCGTGCTTCACCCTGACAGATTCGCCTCCCCAAAATGTCTATCGCCGACGGCGGCTGCACCGGGATGGCACCGATTGCAGGCTGAAGGAGGTCGTCGGAGTTCCAATTTTTAACCTCCACGGCATACTCCACTGGAGGCTTGTCCGCATAAGGGATCGTAACTATGGGCTCAGAGGGTGAGGCGGAACTGAAGCTGCGGCGGCCTTGGATGATTTGGCTGTACCACCTTCCCCATAGGTGAAGTTTCTTGCACTCGGGATCATGGTCTTTAATCAGAGCAAATACCACCCGGTCCACTGGCGAATGGGGGAACCCTCCTTCCGAGCGAACAAAAGAGAAAGACAAATCTTCAGACATGTTTCCTGTAGACAAAAAAAAACATAACCGTTAGTGTTCCAATGCTTCCCATTTCAAAGGCCTACATCACACTACAATGCAGTGGGTAGGGGACCAAAGGGGGACCCACAAAATCAAGATGACGGCGCATCATTTGATAAGACAGTCCCATCATTGGATGAGACTGTCAGTCAATGAAAAAGACCCCCAAAAGAATATCCTTATTGGGGGGAAATCCCTAAAGACAAGGAGAAAATCTCCTCTTTTAGAGCAAAGCTCTATCACAGAGTGACATTTGTCAAACTCTGGTCTCAGGGGAATAAAACTTCCTAAAAAAAAGAGCCTAGCTCTGTAATAGTAATGAAAACTATAACTCCTAAGGATTAAATTTTTTTTTTCATGAAAACTTTTGGGAGTTCTCCATTTTTTTATATAAAAAAAAAGAGAGGGGAAATCTACATTTGATCTATGAGCAGGGCTCTGTTCATGGGTTAAAACCCAGAAACAAGATCTCTGTAGAATTTTGAGAGCAAGGCTCTGTTGATGAAACCCTAAAGGGGTTTTCTTTAGATCAAAGATCTATGAGAGCAAGGCTCTGTTGAAGAAACCCCAAAGGGGTCTTCCTTAGATCAAAGATCTATAAGAGCAAGGCTCTGTTAATTAAATTTAATTTAAATTAATTTAAATGTTTACATAGAGTGATTCTAAGTTCTTGGGAAGAAGCAAGAGCAAGGCTCTGAGAGTTTTTTTAAGCAAGAGCAAGGCTTTGAATCAAAGTTCTGGAAACGGTAAAAAATTTTAAGGACCAAGGGTCCCATTTATAGACGCCTGCGTCTCTTCACCTGACCTCCATGATCCAACGGTCGGAGTCTTGCCACCGCTGCACTCACGTGCGCGCCACGTGAGCGCAACGGTGGGGGGGCATTTGTTCCCCCAATCAGAGCAAGGCTCTGTTTGAATTTTGAAAATTAAAATTTTGAAGCAACGCTTCGGTTCCCGTGCGCTGCGCGCAATGCGCCACGTGTCAGAAGTTGACACGGCAGCACAACGCCCGAGGCGGTACGTCCGATCAGAGCAAGGCTCTTTAAAAAACATAAGCAACACTCAACTGCGCAAGCGCACGGATGCGCGACACGTGTCTGCGCAGTTGCGCAAGCGCACGGCTGAGCGACACGTGTCTGCGCAGTTGCGCAAGCGCTGTTGCGCAAGTGCTTCACTGCGCGACACGTGTCTGCGCAGTTGCGCAAGCACAACTGCGCAAGCGCACGGCTGCGCGACACGTGTCTGCGCAGTTGCGCAAGCGTTGTTGCGCAAGTGCTTCACTGCGCGACCCGTGTTTGCGCAGTTGTGCAATCGCTTCACTGCGCGACACGTGTCACTCACTGGGAGAGTTGCGCAAAACAGAATAAATCTTGTTAAAACAAGAAGATTTTCTTGTATAAGGCAGGAGCCTTTGGATCAAAGATCCAACGGTGGGGAAAATTCCCCAAATCACTCAGGAAAAGATTTATTGAACAAATTTAACTAATTTTTGAGCACTATAAAAAGGACCCCAGACCTCATTTCAAGGATCATCTGGTTTTAAAAAAAAAAGAAGAAAGAAGAGAACTCTTGAGAACTCCTGGAGAACACAAAAAAGAAGGTAAAAACCTTTAAAAGAAGAGAGAATTCTCTTAGGAATAGATCATTGATCTAAGAAAAAGATCAATGATCTTCAACAAATAAATAAAAATAATAAAAATAGTGCCTTGCACTTGCTATGAACCTTTGGTTCTCTGAAACAAGGAAAAACTTGTTTTTCTTTGATCCAAATCAGGGGATAAAAAGTGCCTTGCACTTCTGTTCTTGAATCTAAAAGATTCTGGATGCTTTGCATAAATGCAATGCATTACTTGAAGGGCCAGGCCCAAATCAAAAAGACCTAGCAGGCCAAAATAAATTGCAAAGCAATAAAAAGGGCAGAGCCCAAATGAAATTGATGCTTTGCATCATTTATAAAGGGCAGAGCCCAAAACAAATTGATGCTCTGCATCTTCTTCTTTTTTTTCTTGGGCAAAGCCTAAATAAAATAAAAAGAGATGCAATGCAGAAGCGAATAAATGTTAGACATTTTCAACTGGACTTAGCCCAATCATGGCCATAAGTCCTTAAATTAAATTGACTGAGCAAAATGGCTCTCCTAAATCAATCTACATCCGGTACGAGGGTACATCTCCGAACTCCTTTGACATCCATCGTTGTAATTCCTCAACGACGTCAAAGAGGTGACGGGTCCCAACGACCACATACCCATATTGGACCGAAACGTCCTTAAACTAATATTGGACCGAAACGTCCTTAAACTAATATTGGACCGAAACGTCCCTAAACTAATCTTGGACCACTACGTCCCTAAACTGGAATACGGACCACCACGTCCCCAAAACTGGAATACGGACCACCACGTCCCCAAAACTGGAATGCGGACCACCACGTCCCTAAACTGGCGATGGACCACCACGTCCCTAAACTGGAAAACGGACCACTACGTCCCTAAACTGAAACAATAGAGCCTCCAAACGCTCTTTTGCCGGATCTAAACGGT
Organism: Agapanthus africanus; assembly: GCA_030015575.1. NCBI lineage: Eukaryota > Viridiplantae > Streptophyta > Magnoliopsida > Asparagales > Amaryllidaceae > Agapanthus > Agapanthus africanus. The sequence continues at coordinate 21,794,439 of JASDDO010000016.1, read as the reverse complement.
CCCGTTTAAGTTGATCTTAGCCCCAAACACGGCTAACGTATCCTTAAACATTCAAATGGATTATAAAACTCCCAATCAACTCTGGTTCGAGGGTACATCTCCGAGCTCCTCTGATACATGTTGTTGTAATCCTTCAACGACGTCAGAGAGGTGACGAGTCCCGATGGCCATACATTAAATTAATCACTACGTTAAGTTGATCTTAGTCTAAAACATGACTAACGTATCCTTAACGAATGTTTAAGTTGATCTTAGACGCAACGCGACTAATGCATCCTTAAACTAAAAACACCAAACCCAAATCTAAGCAAATACGGATTTGGACTAATCCACGTCCTACGGGCGACGGCATTACTCAGTCTCCGTATACAATCCACGGGCAACCACAAACAAAACAAACACACATGACACGAAGTGAAATTCTGGAGAAGGAGAAAGTTGTTACCGCGATGCGGTAGCGTAATTAACTGCAGGGGCTTGCGCCTGCAGGGAAGAGCGTCCCCACAATCAAAAACCCCTCACCCTGAGGGGGAATCTGACGAAGTCTGCTACATCGGCCGCATTCGTCTAAACCTCCGATACACGGTGCCATAAATCAACTTGGCATCTTCGGAGAGATAGACGGATAAAACCAAATAGCATCTGCCCCGAACCTCAGGCATGGACGAAAAGTCTGCGCCGTCTTTCGGAGGGGAACAGACATGACCGGCAAGTTTCACAAGATGTAAATTTAAACTAATTTAAATATGCATCTTTATGTAACTTCAGCTAGTCGGGTCGCATTGATATGACCTAGTCTACAACACCTCAAGAAGGATTCATTCATTTCTGAACTCTTTCTCTTGTGTGTGTTCTGTATACTAAGAACTGTAGTTTGCTTTAGAACGTCTATACTTTTAGATAACGTGCCTGAACCGATCAACTCTTGATATAGGAAATGTTCAAAACATTATCTAACAATACAAAATTATATCCTTTCTTTACTAATAAAGAGACTGATATGATGTTGTATATCAGGTTCGGTATCTAATAACATTCGTTCAGAATCAATGTATTCTGGTAATACAGGGTGATAGTGACCAACAGACTTGGCTGCAACACTTGCACCGTTTTCTATCTCATGAAACTTATCACCCGTTCTCAGTTCTCTGCCTATCAGTAGCCCATATAACAGATTACATATGAGGGATCCTGATCCGATATCTCATACCCAGGACGTAAAGGATACTGAGAAACAGTTCTATGTAATGAACACACCCGAAGAAGATGCATCAGCATGCACTTTCTTCGTTTGGGCGGCACGGGAATTCTGGTAATCCCCAATTTCCTGCTATGTCTTATAAAAATTATAAGTTGGAGCGGGACCAACGTTCCCCAGCTCAGTATAACAAGCGGGTTCGGTCAATACATCCATATTATTATCTTTATTAAGGCATGATATGGTCGCTACCTGGAGAGAGAGAGAGAAGAAAACACTTTACCGTATGCTCTTACAAGATCAGATTGGTTATTATTTTATCTAATCAGGATGGCTCCCACTGTTTTTATCAAATCTTCCTTCAAACCCTAAAAGGAAAGACTAGCCGGGATTAATCATACCCTACAACTTCGCCAATCTTTCAGCCAGGCCAGTGCCGGTACTTTGAGGGAGGTTCCCCGTGCTTTCGCACGGACCTAATTAAAGTTAACCTCGTTTTCCCAGAGGCGTAACCCCGTTGACACCTTTCTAGACACCTACTTGATCGGCTAATTGTCCTGTGTAAAAGTCTTCCAGGAGTAACAATTACTCGCAGTGGGTATCGGGATCCAACTATCTCATAGAAGGTATGCAATCTCATTGCAAATTTCAAAACTTGAAATTCCCGATAATATTTTGCCCATAGCGTCCCATGATCTTGACGCAGGCCAACAAACCATAGTGCGCTAGTCAAGTTCAACCCGTCATTTCTTGATTGAATTAAACCCACCCGCACGACCCTTGACGCAAACCAACAAAGTCGCACGACTACCCTAATCCAATCTGCATCATATGCATAAGCAGATAAATACTAGTTAGCTACCGCACACTACGCCTTGACGCGGGCCAACAAACGTAGCACGAATACTAAGTAAGACTTATCTGAAATGACGGAGGGCTACGACAGGTTTTTCTGAAAACCTATTGCGTAATGAACTTGATATCGTTGTAGAATCTAGTGAATTTTTGAAATGGAGTGATTTTGAGGCTTTCAATAGTTTTGCTAAAGAGGTCACTCCCGGTGAAGGGATCTCGGCTCTTTTCTCATCGAATAAGGTGCAGGATATATCATATATATCACTATGCAAAGAAAAACTCTAAAAGCAATCAAAAACAAACCGAGCATTGTAGCATCTGCCAGTTTTTCTAAAGAGGTCACTCCCGGTGAAGGGATCTCGGCTCTTTCCTCATCGAATAAGGTGCGGGATATATTATATATATCGCTATGTAAAGCAAAAACTGTAGATACCCTTTTTGAAAATTTGATTCTACAACATCTTTTAGGTTTCTTTTCTTTCATTAATCATATTAATGAAGTCCCGTCATTTAATCCACCTAAACATCACAGATAAATACGACGTACACTTATGCCATCCGCATTCGCCTCGATGTCCCCTCGTGCACCGTTAGGTTAAGTAACTAACGGCAGAGCGGGGCAGGGCTAGCGCGGGTGTAAAACATAAGTAACATCTATATAATATATCATATATACTATATACAGTATTTATCACAACATATCAAATGATCACATCACAGATATCGCAGCAGAAGAAACATATGAAACATTGGATATACTAGGACGCCCGTGTTTTATTTTGAGCCTTTATAAAACACGGATTCCACGGTCGCGATGAATAGCCAAACCCACACCCCTAGACCCCTACGAGAGCGGCAAGCAACCCTGCCAATTCTAGAGTTAGGGGACCCGGACTCGACTCCTCGAGTTGGTTTCCCACTGGACTCTAGAACCCGGTTACTTGTGCTCTCCTCTTTGGGTCTATCCTAGTGCGGAAAAGTAAATAATATACAAATGGTGACATCAACCTCATCCCGGAAGTGCCCCAATAAAAGAATATTACTTACATTTAATTTTATATGAATGAAAATAAAAACCCTCATCTCACATAAAAAAAACCGGCTATTCAGAAACGCGACGATCCAATATAACATATCCAGCAACACATAACATCACATGTCATCAACGTAAGTAAATGTGCGCATCCTAATTGTCGTTAACATATAGCAACGAAACCAGCGATATCACATATTACACTTATGGTCGCAGAAAATAAAGTATAAAACTACAACATTTGGAATCCACACTCTCTTTAGACATCGTAAATTCGAAATATCACATACTTCGCATTTCATGCCTAACTATATGAATTCCACATATTGTATAACATTCCAGATAAATAGACAGTATTAAACTTTCCGATCGAATAATCAAATACCCAAGATTTCCTAAATAGCTCAACACTTGAGCGGAGTTCAAAAATTCCAGAATATGTCATAGTAGCAACGGTCCAGCCGTAGAAGGGTCAAGCCAACGCCTCACATGTGGCACGCCGTACTGCCCCAAACCCTAAGGTTCAAAAGGCAGTTCAAGACGGTCATATAATCGAGTTAAGGTTTGTTGTCTTCTAGAGGGTCCATCGCGTTACATGCACGTTTTTCCGAAAGATTTAAACTTAAGAAAAAATTCAACACTTGAAAGTTTTTCGTGCCAGGAAATAATGAGTTAATGATATCCGTTCGAACATTTTAACAGTTTCTAAATATCCGGAAAACATAACGAAATTAAATATTCTGATCGAATCAACGATTACAAAATAAACCCCAGAACACTCAACACTTGAGTCAGATTAAAAATACCCAGAAAATAGTAACAACAGATACAAGTATTACTGTGCAAACACGTGTCAATAATACCAAAGTACGGCCGCGGAACCGCCGCGGGAAGCAGGTTCCTGCCGCGGTTCCGCGGCGACTTAATGGTATCATGAGTTCGTATTTCATGGTAATTCTTAGAATTCCCTGCTGATTTTTTTATGTATTTTTAATACAGAAAAACACAGTTTTTAAAAAAAGTACAGAGAGGGGGTTAAATTGACGTTTCCGGGTTCGATCGGGGTTTTAACTTCGTATACACGTCGCCTAATGCTCTAGCTAGGCTCTGATACCACTGTAGGGTTACTAGGCACTCTAAGAAGGTTCTACAAGGCATCAACTATGCCCGATTAAAATTTTAGCCGTGCCGAATAACTCTAAACAAGATCTTTGCTAGATAATTAGGGTAAGACATGCAAGAAAATAACAATTATCTCTAAGTGAATATGAAATACAACCTTTGTAGATCGGTCCTTCACTTCTTAAGCTCCTTGTAGTAGTCCCTTCGCTGCGATCATCGTGCTCCCGGACTCTCGGACGGCTCCATGAGAAAATTGCAATGGTATTGCTTGAAATCTTCGAGGCCGAAGATGATCTACGTCGAGGGAATACGAACTCAAGCTTCTACTTCACTAACTAGAGAATTAGTGAAGCAAACACCCTAAACTAAAGTGCTATTCTAGTAGAGGATGATGAAATAGGAAATGAGTACACTTTAGAATTTCTTTTCTCACTTTGTATCTCTCTCCTTTTTAAACCCTAGAATGAATTTGAAGGAGGAAGAAGATGAGCTCAAAATGAGAATGAAAACTTATCAAGAGAGAGATAGAGCTAACCATGGTGAGTGAGTATCATATACTAACTCATGTAGAGACTTTACCATGGCTAATAATAGTGGTTAGGTTAATTAATATCTTAAGTAAAACAAAACTAGCGGACTAAGTCAATGCAACCATAAGCTTCATGAAGCTTCATGCATGTGAGCTCATTATCCATTTATTTTAGAATTACTTTAGATATTAAAACCCTACCAATATAATTAGTATGGTGTATGTCTCATACACCCATGATAGTTGTATCAACAACCATGATACAAAATGTACATAAATAAATATACATCACATATATATTAAGTTGTGCACAAGTGAGAAAAACAAATGCTTAAGTGAACCAATGTTAGTTAATGTAAATTAGTATATCACATATACAATTATACACTAAATTATTAAATCAACACTTGACTTAATAATCCGGTTATATCTCATATAACCGACTAACACATAATGTACCAACTTATCGAATCAACACTTGATTCGATAACCCGGCTATATCTCATATAACCGGCCGATACAATAGTCGTGAGAATAGAATACGGTATCACATACACGTATTATTCTCGGTCCCGCACATATCACATATGCGCTCCTATTTTGTTTTGCCTGAGCCAGTAAAACCTCTATGTAGGACTCTAAAGACTCGTCAATACGCCGGCAGTAGGTGATGATCATATCAAGCACCCACAAGCCGTCAGCGGTACTAGCTGGACGTAACGGCTATCCGGGTATTGAGCGATCAGAAGATCAGCAAGCAAGCCCGCTCCAACTCCTGCAAAAAGCCTGACAGTGACACTACCGTACAGTCCGGTCTCCTCGTCTGATATGTCGCATATCATGTCTAGGGGTGGTAAACGTCAGACCCCCAATAACCGATAAGTCATGCCGATATGAGGCTCATAACGGGTCGAGAAACTAATGGTAACACTTACCAGTAAATCTCTAAACCAGCCCTGGCCAGAGACTTCCCTGTTATGGCCAATCGAGCATAGCGCAACATCAACCCCCAATACCGGGAGAGACGAAACCCCTCCTATCGCTCATTGCCTCCATGTGACTCGGGACTGTACCCAAAAACCACCGTTTTGCACGCCCTCTTGGACGTGGTAAGGTGGAAATCAAAGCACAGTGGGAATCACACAAGACTCTATGACGATCTCGGGTCAACATACTAACCTGTACCAGTGTCACCAGAGAACTGCCATCTGACGTAAGGTATAATACCATCTGGGAGTTCTCGGCGAGTCCGTCCAGTGTACTCAGTCTTCACTGAGCACCCGTATATCATCTCTGATGTCAAACACCAATGGATATGGGATCATCCATCGCCCATCTACATGGGTCGAGAAGGCATACGCTAGTCTACTCTGGTATATCGATGCCCCGTTTGGATACACCTACGACTAGGGACCTTGAAGGATGTACTTATGGACTACCATGTCCCCACTAGTATGATCTGCATCATAGTCCAGGTAGTCAAGTACACATCCTAAGGGCTTTACCAACATGTAACAGAGAGACAATCGGTATACACGTTAAGGTAAAGAGTAACCAGATAGCATACTATCATGTCTAGCAAGAAAGTCCTCCCTATATATGTCCAAGCATCCACTACAATATACATCTCATGTATAGTAATGGCCTCTAGGGCATACATATAACTAACAACGTCATCTTCCACGTGTCATGATCTGGGGAGTCCCCGGTACCGAGCATCATCATTAGCCTCCCACTCTCGGACCGACCTATTCATGGTCGGGTCGAGAGTGGTCGGATCTGTAATTGCACGGCAGCGCCCCGGCCGTCAATCCGACGCCGGAATACGGAAACGAAACTTTTACAAAACTTGTAAACCGGCACTACCGCGTACTAAAAACCCGGATCGGGCCATTAACCTAATGATAGCAAACTAGAGAATGGGTAGAAAGCTATACCGAGCGATCCGTGTCCTTCGGTCTTCGGCCTCCATCCCGATCTCCTCGCGGAATCTCCGGTCTTCACCTCCTCGTCGGAAAGGGCACCATATTGCCGGGTTCTTTTACGGGCTCCCACCTCTGGACCGAGGCAACTCGGGCACGAAGTTGGCGAGCCGACGTGTCCAAGAATGCTGTAGGCTAAGTGTAGTAAGGTTTGTCTCAAAGAGGTTGTTGAAGTTGCTATTGAAGGAGTGGAGGAATCAACTAAGGAAATGTGCTATGGAATTTTTATGGCAAGCAAAGAATATGAGATGAATCAATTTCTCGCCACAAAAATGAATCCTCATCTCCCTCTCTCTCTAAGTGGCCGGCCCCTAATCAAGAATGAGGAGAGAGAGAAATAGGCATCTACAAATGTGTGAAGATAATGAGGAAATAATGTCACCTCAATTTCTAATCCAAATCCCATCTCATTTAATGCAAAGGAAAAGATGCAAAAGGAATCTAATGATGCTAGAACCATCATGAACCCTCATATCATAAATAACCCCCTCCACAATGCTAATTTGCACATTTGCAAATAAGCCCCTCCCATCAATTTTCGGCCAAAGAAGTAACATAGGAAAACTGGCCGAAACGGAATACAAACTGGCAACTTCAAAAAACTGATCCCGTAATAAATTACAGGAAAACCCCGCGACTGTATATACATACCCGTATTTGTATTGCGACTGAATACAAATGCAAAGAGACAAAATCTACACTGTACAATACTAGGATCCGGCTTAAACCAAAGCCCGCTAGTATTATCCGTCCGATCATGATCCATGCAATACCGCACGTATCTGATCGAACCCTGCCATATCTCCATACAGCCTCTACAGCGTTTCGCCCGAAACTTGAGAAACTGTCTGTGGGGGACTTTAAAGACCCGTCAATACTTTTGGCTGTGGATTTAACCACTAGCACGTCAGAGGTATTAGCCATATGTAACTGGCTACCAGGTATTGACCAAAAGGGACGTTGATGAGCGAACTCATCCTGACACCCTACTGAGCCTATCAGTGACAATATCCGTACAGTCTGGTTCGTTCGTCTATGAGCATCGCATAGCGGGCCTAGGGGGTTGGTAAAAGTCAGACCCCCAAAAGCGGTACAAGTCGTGTCGGAGTGTATCCCAGAACACCCTGAGATACTACTGGAATACCTACCAGTAAATCTCCTGCCTTGGCCAAGGACTTCGTGTAATGGCTCTCCTAGACACAGCGCGACCTCACCCCCAATACCGGGAGAGACGGACCCCTGCAGATCTGCTCACTGCCTCCATGTGGCTCGGGACTGTACCCAACTAAAACCTGTTTGCACGACTCCTTTGAGCCGTGGTAGGGTAGTAATCAAAGTACAGTGGGAACTCACACGAGACAAATGAAGATCTCAGGTCGATGAACTAACCTGTACACATGTCACCAGGGAACTGCTATCTGACGTCTGGTATAAGACCAACTAGCATGTTCCCGGCGGTCCTGTCCGGTGTACTCATAACCCAATGAGCATCTGTATACATCTTAGGTGAACCAACTGACACCAGTGGCTTGTGAGACACTCGATTGTATACACTAGTCTACTCTGGAGTATCGATACCCTGTCTCGAAAACTCCCACGACTAGAGACCTTTTAAGGATGTGCTTATAGACCCCAGCTCCCACGTATATGATCGCCATCATACTGCTGGCCGTCAAGCAAGAATCCTAAGGGCTCTATCAACGCGCAATAGTGACCTGTAAGGTCACCTAAAGCAGTACACGATGATAAAGATAAACCAGATAGCATACTATCATCTTGAGTAAAACTGTCCTACCGGTACAGGTCCTCCCTCAATCATTACAATCACGTGCCTGTGATCCAATAATTGACTCTTGTTCCCCTCCGAATGGTGGCCAAAACATGGGCGTCTTGCATGAGATTCGGGGCAGATGCTATTTGGTTTTATCCATCTACCTCTCCGAAGATGCCAAGTTGATTTATGGCACCGTGTATCGGAGGTTTGGACAGATGCGGCCGTTGTAGCAAACTTCGTCAGATTCCCCCTCTCTTGAGAGGTTTTTGATTATGGGGATGCTCTTCTCTGCAGGCGCAAGCCCCTACGGTTAATTACGCTACCGCATCGCGGTAACCACTTTCTCCTTCTCCAGAATTTCACTTCGTGTCATGTATGTTTGTTTTGTTTGTGGTTGCCCGTGGATCGTATACGGAGACTAATTTATGTCGTCGTCCGTAGGACGTGGATTAGTCCAAATCCATATTTTCTTAGATTTGGGTTTTGGGTTTTGGTTTAAGGATACGTTAGCCATGTTTGAGGCTAAGATCAACTTAAACGTTTGTTAATGATATGTTAGTCTAATTTCCAGACTAAGATCTACTTAACGGGATCGTCCAGATCCATTTCCAGTTTAGGGACATGATGGTCCATTGCATGTATGGCCGTCGGGACCCGTCACCTCTCTGACGACGTTGAAGGATTACAACGACAGATGTCAGAGGAGATTAGAGATGTACCCTTGAACCAGAGTTGATTGGAGGATCTATAGTCCAATTTGGGACTGAAGTTTGTTTGAAGGTTTAAGGATACGTTAGCCGTATTTGAGGCAAAGATCAACTCAAACAGGATCGTTTAGATCCGACAAAGGAGCATTTGAGGGCTCTATTATTCCAGTTTAGGGACGTGGTGGTCCATTACCAGTTTAGGGACATGGTGGTCCACCATTTGTGGCCGTTAGGACCCGTCACCTCTCTGACGTCGTTGAAGGATTACAACGATAGGTGTCAGAGGAGTTCGAAGATGTACCCTTGAACCGGATGTAAATTGATTTAAGAGAGCAGCCGTGCTCAGTCAATTTAATTTGAGGACTTACGGCCTTGATTGGGCTAATTCCAGTTGAAGATGTTCAACGTTTTTATCTTTGGCCTATTAGGCCTGTGCTAGGGCTTTGCCCCTATTTAATAATGCACTGCTTTTTATTTTGGCCAGCTAGGCTTTTCTAATTTGGGCTCTGTCCCTTTATTTATGATGCAGAGCATCTGTTTGGGCTCTGCCCCTTTTTTTAAAAATAATGCATAGCATTTAATTTGGCCTGTTAGGCCTTTCTTAATTGGGCTTGGCCCTTCTGTAGTGCATTAATCAAACTGACAATGGCCATGTGGCCTGTCAGGCGCTTTGCGCCAATTATTGAGCGCAAGAGCATGTGAAGGTGACACGTGTCACGCTAGCGCAGTGCACTGTGACACGTGGCGCGCTCTGGTGAGTTGCGCCAACTTCAGAGAGCAAAGCTCTATCTTAAAAGCGCATGGCGCAAGTTGTTATGGTGTTGACACATAGCGCTCTCTTGTGGCTTGCGCCAACCCAGGAGCGCAACAGTGCAGTTTTTGCAAGTGCAAGGCACTGTTTCAATAACTTGATCCAATTTTGGATTCAAGAAAAGAATTTTTTAAAATTCCAGAACCGATGGTTCATAAAAAGTGCAAGGCACTGTTGTTATATTATTTTTTTTATTGAAGATCATTGATCTTGTTCTTTAGATCAATGATCTATTCAGAAGAAATTCTTCTTTTATAAAGGTTTTTTACCTTTTCTTTTCTTTTTCTTGAGTTCTTCTCAAAGTTCTTCAGAGCTCTCTCTATTTTGTTGTTTTTTGATAATGATCTTGATGTTCCTCCTCCTTTGAATTGGGGTCTAGGGGTCTTTATATACTGCCCATAGATTTGTTAAGTTTGTTAAAGAGATCATTCTCTGAGTGATTTGGGGAATTTTCCCCACCGTTGGATCTTTGATCCAAGGTCTTCTGTTTTACAGAAGACAATCTTCTTGTTTTAACAAGAACAGAAGGATCTTATTAGAATTTTAATTCTGTTTGGTGCAAACGCCCCAGCGCTTGACACGTGTCACGCAGCGCACAGCGCAGCGCACCTGCGCTGACACGTGTCGCTCAGCGCACAGCGCAGCGCAACTGCGCTGACACGTGTCGCGCAGCGCAGCGCTTGCTCAACTGCGCTGACACGTGTCGCGCAGCGCAGCGCTTGCGCAACTGCGCTGACACGTGTCGCGCAGCGCAGCGCTTGCGCAACTGAAGCGTTGCTTCCTTTAATTTTTGTTTTAAATAGAGCCTTGCTCTGATTGGGCGCGCTGCCTTGGGCGCTGCGCTAACGTATCAACTTCTGACATGTGGTGCGTTGCGCGCAGCGCATGGGATTTGAAGCGTTGCTTCAAATTTTGAATTTTTGAAATTCAAACAGTGCTTTGCTCTTATTGGGGGAAATAAATGCCCCCCACCGTTACGCTCACGTGGCGCGCACGTGAGTGCAGCGGTGGCAAGATCCTAGCCATTAGATCAACCGGTCAGGTGAAAGGGCGCACGCGCCTATAAATAGGACCCTTGGTCCTTAGAAAATTTTTACCATTTTTCAAGAATTTGATTTTCAGAGCCTTGCTCTTGCTTAAGAATTTTAGAGCCTTGCTCTTGCTTCTTCCCAAGAACTTCAGAGTTCAGAACTTAGAATCATTTTAGGTAAAATTAAATTAAATTAAGTTAAATTTAATTAACAGAGCCTTGCTCTTATAGATCTTTGATCTAAAGAAAATCTTTCTGGGGTTTTATCAACAGAGCCTTGCTCTCAAAAGTCCATAGATCTACAGAGATCTGGTTTCATGGGTTTTAACCTATGAACATAGTTTTGCTCACAGATCAAATGTAGATCTTTTTTGATCCAAAAATGGAGAACTTTTTTATAAGTCTTCATGGATTTTTTTAAGACCCCAAATTTTTAATCTTTAGGAGTTAAAATTTTCTTTTGATGGATCTCCCCATCATTATTACAGAGCTAAGCTCTTTTTAAGGAAATTTTATTCCCTTGAGACCAGAGTCTAACAAATGTCACTCTGTGATAGAGCTTTGCTCTGAAAGAGAAGATTTTCTCCTTGTCTCTAGGGATTTCCCATTAATGAGGATATTCTCTTAGGGTCTCTTCATTAATTGACGGTCTCATCCAATGATGGGGCTGTCTTATTAACTGATGCACTGTCATCCAGATTTTGTGGGTCCCCATTTGGTCCCCTACCCACTGCACTGCAGTGTGGTATAAATTTTAAAATGCCCGGCGTTGGAATTATAATACCGACGGTTGATTTTTGTCTCCTTGCAGTGAACATGTCTACTGATTTGTCTTTCCCGTTTGTTCGCTCGGAGGGAGGATTTCCCCAGGCATCGGTTGACCGAGTAGTGCTCGCTCTCATCAAGGATCATGACCCCGAGCATAAGAGCCTCCACCTGTGGGGTAGGTGGTATAGTGAGATCATCCAGGGTCGCCGAAGTTTCGGATCCGCCATGCCGTCTGAGCCCATATCCTCGCTCCCTTACGCGGATGAACCCCCGGTGAAGTATGCCGTGGAGGTTAAAAATTGGAATTCGGATGACCTCCTCCAACCCGCGATTGGTGCTATTCCCGTGCAGCCGCCGCCGGCAATAGACATTTTGGGGAGACGAATCTGTCAGGGTGAAGCACGCCGTTAGGGACAGGCCTATAACATTGGATTGATCCCGCGCCCGCCCGCCGGATATTTGCAGTGGGCCCGGTATATCTTATCGGCAAAAAAGACTCATCTGATGAAGATTGGTTTGTATTCAGCCATCTATGTCTGACTCTTTGAGTATCCCTCTCCTCCAACGTGGTGGATTAAGGCTTTCATCGAGCAATGGAATATCCCCACCCACACCTTCCTGATGACGGACAGGGAAGTCTCTATCTCCTTGGAGGAGTTTGCTGAAATCTCGGGTCTGCCGATGATAGGGGAGCATTACGAGGAACTGCTTCCTCCTGACGAATACGTCTTTGCCACCAAGCCGCTGGTGTTTGATCTGACTCCGGAGAACGCTATTCAGCACCAGTTTCCGGGCTTGGTGAAGGTGCTGGAGATCTATGAAGGGCTTTATCTGGAATCGGGCACCCGGGGAGTCAGTTTCGTAGATTTTATCGCCCGCTTCATTCGACCAGAGTTCCTATCAGAGCGGAACGAGAAGTTCGCCCAGCTTGATGACCCTTTTGGCTTCGGCTTGGACCGCCGACCCACATCGGAGGATGATCACAAGGACTTTTATCTCCCCGGCGCCGTCGTCATGCCCTGTCAGAGATCGCCGTCCCTGGCATGGATGAGGAGACCTTTTTTGTAAGGTTCCTGAGATTGTGGCTGTGCAGCTTTGCGCTCCCCATGCACCCGCGCCACATGCGGTCATTTGTTTTCTACCCAGCGCATCGGATGGTGGCTGGTCTGCAGTTGACAGTAGGAATCGCTGGGCTGGCTCATCTTTATAATGGACTTAGCGTAGCGGCGGACGCTAATGAACCTGGGGTGCAGCCTGCTCACTTTCGGATGCACTACTTCACCTCTTGGATGGAAATACATGTGCACGGGGTGTTCGGCGCCCATAAGATCCCTCCGTTTTTTGAGAAGTGCAGGCTCCCGAGAGTCATGCGGTTGGTCGGCGCTTCGATCGTGGTTGTGTCTCCGCGAGAGGCTAGGGGGCTACTCCTTCGTCCACACCTGGTCGGAGCGAAGATTTCCTTTTTGGACAAAGTCATAACCATAGGCTCAGAAACCACTAAGTCGGTGGTGCCGCTGCGCGATGATTTTAAGGATGGGGCCTCCATATTGAAAGCCCGAGAGATCCTCCACCTTTACTCCATTCGGACGGGATACCTGGTGTTCAGGCAGAATGAGATGGCACTTTTCATGAGGTATAACCCTCACCGGTACGCCCAGCAATCGAGCTATCACCAGGGGATCCCGATGGAAGCTTTCTTGGAAAAGCCCGTGGCCAGCCGAGAGGGGATAAGGAATGCAATGCACCATTTCATGCGGCTTAACACGGGTTCCTATTTCTTCATCAGCGAGCCGAGCTGCGTCCCCAAGGTGCTCAACGCGTACGTGGCTTGGTACGTGCATGCAATGGGTCCAGTTATCCTTATGGAGAAGCGCATGCTGGTTGACCGCAAGGGTGCGCCTCCCGGCGGTGATCGCAAGGCTCCCTTGAAGCCAAGGACCCCGGTCATTCCTCCGCTAAAAGATGCCGGAACCCTGCCACCGCGCGTGTTGAGCCCTCCGCGCGGACTGCCGCTTCGTGGTACTGCGGATGCACTACCAGCGCCCCGTGCTCCAGTGGAGACGGTAGATGTGGTTTCGCCGGAGTCCGGCGTGGGCACGGATATCGGGACCCGCCGCCCTAGAGTGCCTGCAAAGCGCAAGTCAATCTCGGGTGCACCCAAGGCTGGTGGGCAGAAGAGGAAGAAGAAATCGCTCCTCTCTCTCGATGCTATCCTCGGTTTAGAGGAGCCTCAGGCCCCTCTTACCGAAGGTATAAGCGAGTATGGCAGCAATAAGGGCTTCTCGGTAGACCCGGCAGACACCGATCTGGCGGCCTCCATTGCGGCTTCTGAGCGATCAGCCAGACTTGAAGCGTGGTTGGATAAAATCGCTCGAGCAGGTAATCATTAGCTGTACTCTTCATCATTTTATAGCATTTTTATTATTATCCTCGACTAATGCTTTCCCTCCTTTTTTTAACAGGTGTCACTACCGAAGAAGCCATCGCTGCTTCTTTGAAAACCTTCCAGGAGGAGGAAAATAAGCGCGCTTTAACGGGTGTTGGTACGTCTCGCCTTATTGAGTTTTTATCCTCCTTTCTGATGGCCAACCTAACCTTCTTTCTTTGTTTCTTTACAGGGGCTGCGCCAGCTGATGCGGGGACTCTCCCCGGGCTCGAAACTGAAGTCCCAGTCTCTTCGGATCTGCCGCGAGAGACTCGACTCGACAAGTCGACGAGGGATGCCTTGAAGGATTTGGAGGCATCCCTGTTCACGGACGAGAACGTATCAATGAGGGAAGCCTTGGAAAGCTCCGTCTTGACGGCTCGAGAGGAGAGAAAGCGGATAAGGCGCGAGGCGAAGGCACGCAGGGCTTCTTTGGCCGTGGGAGCGGGCCCAAGCACCGTCCCTCGTGCTGATACCCCCTCAGAAAATCCTCCGGTCGCCCTGTCCACTGCTCACAGACAGGTGGCGCGTGCAATTCGGAGTGCTAACGATAAATCCACTTCAGGTAATGTATCTTTCGAGATTTGTTTGTAAAAATTGTAAACTTGTCAGTTCTTATATATCTTGTCCTGCAGGGCCAAGTCCAACCAAGGGGGAGGCGGAGACCGTCGAACCCAAGGAGATAGAGAAAGAAGCACCGGTCGAACCCGAGCCGACGGTAGGCAACGTCGCCGGGGTTGCTGAGCCTGAGTTGGGGGCTGAGGGAGCTGCACCAGAAAAGGTCGTTGATGCCGAGCCTGAGGCGGCGGCAAATGAGACGACCGCTATAACTGAGCCCGAGGCAGCGGCGGACGAGGCGCCTGAGACCGGCGACCCCATGGTGACGGCGGATGAGACAATGGCGACCGCCGAGCCCGAAGAAGTAGCGGATGAGACGGGCACGACTCTTGGGGAAAAGCTAGCCGCTCTTTCTCAAGAGTCCGGCAATACTCCAATTATTGCTCTCCCTGTCTACGGTCTTCCGCCGTCTCCTGGTCGGGTGAGTACAACGATACCCCCTGTCGAGTCCGGTGATGAGGCCACGGGAGGTGGACTCGTATCGATGGAGGAGGGAGACGCCTCCGTTTCGGCCGGCGGCTCATCAGGTGAATTTCGAGTTACAGTCTCTTTTTTTTATCTTGCAATCCTTTCTGACAAGTTTATCCTTGTTTTTAACGCAGGTGCGGCCAGTGCCGATGCTCCATTGCTCGAAGGAGCGCCGTCAACTACTGCCTTGGCGGTGGTCACCTCTCAGCCCTCCCTTGTACCATCAAAGATGTTGGAAGGTATGGATTTGCAACTTATTAGTTTTATCTTTGAGCTGCATAATTTATGTACTAAAGTCGTACTGTTGCATCTTTCCAGGAGTGCTTTTTGACCATCTCTATCAGGTGTTGCTCCCACACTTCTCCTTCCCATCTGGACTCGCTTCTTCCTCCGGTGGCGCCGGTGAGTATAGTTTCCAACTGATATCTTTCTCTTTTTTTTATTAATGGAATTATTTCTGACTTTCACTCGTCTTGATTGCAGTGCTACAAATCAAAGAAGGGGACGAAAGATCAGTCGCGCCACCGGCCCTTCCGGCCTTGCCGCCCGCTGCAACTGGTATAGTAAACTATCTCATCAATGACTTTTTTTTGTATTTCTTGAACTGTCATCTAATCGTATCTTATTTTTTCAGCTGTCGTTCCGATCTCGGCGCCTTTCGAGTCTCGTGTCACAATGCCGGCAGGCCCTTTCCTGAGACGTCCGTCCTCAAAAGGCACCGCGAATAGTCTGCGCATGTTGAGCGATTACATTGAGGAACTCGACGTCGAGACTCCTACGTCTGCCGCAGATTTCTCTAGGGCGGTTAATCCAATGCTGGTGATACTCGTAAACTTCCATAGCGAAGACATCGTCGCGTCTTGGGTTAATCGCTGCAGGGAGATCAAGGCCCGCCTGCATCAACTGGAGTTTATGCGCTGCTGCCGAGACCTTAGCCGCAAGCAATCAAAGAGCAGCGTGGATTGAGCAAAGCGCTTCTTACGTCCACCACTTGGAACAAGAAACGGCTTTAAGGCTGAGGGAATACCAAGAGACCTCAGACGAGACGGCTCGTTTACGCGCTGATGTTGAAGCGAACGCGGCCCAAGTGAAGGCCATCTTTGAGGGCCTTCTGGAGCGTATCTCTAATGGGCTAACAATGAAGCGGAAGCTTGATGCCGCCGAGCGTGACGCCCCAGGCCGCGAAGCTGCTCATCAGGCCGTTGGGGAGCATCTTGCATCCTTCTTACAGCAACGGGCTCAAGTGGAGGCAGAATTGGCGGTGGTGGCCGATCAGGAAAAGGCATGGAAGGAAGTGCACGAACAACTGATAGGGCTATTTAAGACGCTTCCTTCCCAGTAGCTGCCTTTGTATCAATATATTTGTAAAAATTTTCTTTTTCAAATAAGATGTATCCATTCTTTATTCTTTTGTACAATTCACCTTGTACTTGATTGAATTAATAAATAAAGATACACATTTTTTTTCTTTGCAATATCTTGTATGCTCTTTTGCTTTCTCCCTTTCTCTTATTATCAGCATGTTGTCTTAATAAACATGGTTGACAGATAATAGAGTAAGCATTTTAATTTTTTCAAAAGATAGCGATGGCTTAGGCGGCAGGTTCAGATCTGCTGCCTAAGACTTTTCAACTCTATGAGCCATGAGGGTCTCATAGAGATTTTTCTCCCTACGGATCGAGAGGATCTCGTAGGTGGATTTTCTCCTTAGGAATCGTGAGGATTCCTAAGTGCGTTTTCTCTTATAAGTCGTAAGGATCCTATAAGAGAATTTTCCCTCTTACGAGTCGAGAGGACCCGTAAGCGGTTGTTTCCCTCCTTGTCAAGATTCGAGTTTGGAGAGTGAGACCCGCGGATAGTATGCAAGAGACCATTTTGGGCCAACTTGCAGGGTCCCGGTGCTTAAGGAATAAGTTTTTTAATTCTTACTGCCTAAGGCTTTATCTTACGAGTCGAGCCGCATCGAGAAGTTCTCATAAAGACATCAATTCCTTCACAAGTCGAGCCGCATCGAGAAGTTCTCATAAAGACATCAATTAACCTCTGTTCTTTATGACAGAAGTCCGTTAGGGTCTGTGGTACTCAGGGTTTTGGTCGTCGTACCGTCGCATCAGCTCATATATTCCTCGATAGGCAATCGTGCTGTTCGAGTAGCCCTGCGACTGCCGTATCTTTGATCCCTTCGGGGGCTGGACAAGATGTCTTCAAGCAATCTTCCTTGGCAGTTTGACCGTCGGAAGAGCAAGAGTTAGGCATTTTTCCATGCCGCTTTTTACTTGAGGTTAGGCTCATTTTGGAGAGCCCCGATGAGTCATAACCACTCTGCGCTGGTGTGGGATGATCTCCGATAGTCTTTCAGGTTTTATGTGAGTTGCCGTCAAGACCCTGAAGCTAGGAATTTGGCCTTTGCTTCGTTTTCTGGCATCGCGTCTGCTGTATCGATACGAATGTCGCGGTGGGAAATAGGGATTTTGCCGTGGCTCCATTTGTTTGATTGTCGCGTCTGAACCCTGCTAGAGGAAGAACGCTGGGGTGACATCTCGTCTTCTATATCGAGACGAACGTCGCGGTTGTCTCTAGGTTGCTGGTGAATCGTCGAGGTTTGGAACTAGGGATTTTGCCATGGCTCCATTTGTTTGATGATGTTGCGTCTGCTGTGTCGAGACGAACGTCGAAGTGGTGACCATTCCGCACTGGTGTGAGACGATCTCCAGTTGTCTTTCAGGCTTTATATGACTCGTCGTTAAGACCTTGAAGCTAGGAATTTGGCCTTCGCTTCGTTTGCTTTGTCACGTCCGAACCCTGTTGGGGGAAGAACGCTGTCGTGACATCTCGTCTGCTGTATCGAGACGAATGCCGAGGTGGAGCTGGGATTTTGCCGTTACTCCGCTTGTTTGACCATGGGGTCTTTCGTCGGCGTTGTATCTGCATCTTGATGGACTGCGAAGGAACGCCGTTGTTAACATCTCGTCTGCTGTATCGAGACGATTGTTGAGATGAAGCTGGGATTTTGCCGTCGCTTCGCTTTGTTTCGACCGCGAGGTCTTTTGTTGGCGTTGTATCTGCATCTTGATGGACTGCGAAGGAACGCCTTTGTTAACATCTCGTCAGCTGTATCGGGACGATTGTTGAAATGAAGCTGGGATTTTGTCGTCGCTTCGCTTTGTTTCGACCGCAAGGTCTTTTGTTGGCGTTGTATCTGCACCTTGATGGACTGCGAAGGAACGCCTTTGTTGATTCTTAGGCCGTAGATATTGCCGTTAAGATTTGGAACTAGGGACTATGCCGTGGCTCCATTTCATTGCGACTCTGAGGTCGGTTGTTGACGTTAAGACCCTGAAGCTAGGGATCTTCCTTTTGCTCCATTTATTGACATTGTGTCTGCAATATTGCGACAAATGTCGAGATTGTCTCTAGGTTATCTATGAACCGTCGAGATTTGGCTTTGCTTTCTGATAGAGCCTGTTGGGAAGGTATGGTTCCCTCTTTGTTTGTGCCCCTGGATTGTATACAGGAATCGATGTGATCTCACCTGTAAGGCAGAAGTTTCATTCATTTTTTCATACTATTACTTTATTTCCGCGATGCTCTATCATTTCAGCTTTTATATCGCGAAGGTCGCGATTTCCCAATCATTTCGGCTATTTTTCGCGGTGCCCAATCATTTCGACTATTTAGTTTATTTTCACTCGCTGCTTTTTATTGCGAGTTGCCCAATCATTTCGGCTATTTATTTTATTTTTACTCGCTGCTTTTTATTGCGAGTTTCCCCATCATTTCGGCTATTTTGCATGCATACATTTTCACTTGCTGCTTTTTATTGCAAGTTGCCCCATCATTTCGGCTATTTCGTATGCATGTATGGCTCGCTGATTTTTTTTATTGCGAGTGTGAAACTTGGAATCTGACGCCAATCTTAGCATCAGCATCGCTACAACTGGAATATTGCCAGGAGCGAATCATCATTTGCCATGAAAGGGCTTGGAATTCGATACCGGTTTAGGCATCAGCATCGCTACAATTGGAATATTGCCAGGAGCGAATCATTATCCGCCTTTGTCGATGTGGAACAAAGGTGGCTCAATAAACAGGGTTAGGATCCTGTCGACTGAGGTTTTTGACTTCATGAGCCGTAAGGGTCTCACAAAGGTACTTCTCCCTACAAGTCGTGAGGATCTCGTAGGTGTGTTTTCTCCTTAGGAATCGTGGGGATTCCTAAGTGTGTGTTCTCTTATAAGTCGTAGGGATCTTACAAGAGGGTTTTCTCCTTGCAAGTCGAGAGGACTTACAAGGGTTGTTCATCGTATGGACATATCCCCAGTCACGAGTGGGGCTTGGTTAGGGAAATGTTTATTCGCGCCCGTGGATTGTATACAAGGGTCAGTATTGAGCCACTTGTAGGGCTATATCGAAGGTTGTGGGAGTTGCTTAAGAACAGGTTCAGGTCTCTGTAACTTAAGACTTTCAAATCTTATGAGCCGTGAGGGTCCCATAAGAGAATTCTCCTTACGAGTCGTGAGGATCTCGCAAGTGTGTTTTCTCCTTAGGAATCGTGAGGACCCCTAAGTGTGTTGCTCCCTTGTGAATCGTAAGGATCTCACATGGGTGATTTCTCCTTACAAGGTCGAGAGGACCCTGTAAGTGTCCTTTCACGAGGTTGTGCCCTTTTCGGATTTTCACAAACACTCGCCGGTAGCCCTGCTGTTTTTACTCACGGAGCCCTTTCGGGTTTTCATCCGTGCCCGTTTTGCTTATGGACATACCGTTTTTCTATTTTTATTTTTATATATATTTTTTTACTTTTATTTTATTCTTTATTCTCTTTTTTTTATCTCGTCCGCCTGAAGATGCCGCGGTAGTAGTTTAAAGACGTTTCGGTCGTTTGCAAGTTTTAGGACATTGCGGTCCATCATTAGTTTAAGGACGTTTCGGTCCGCCGTCGCCGTATTTGAGGCGAATCTCTAGTTTACTGACTTTTCGGTCTATGGGTCTTTCTCTATGACTGAGCATGATGCCCCCGGCGTATCCATCTTTCTCAGAGCGTGCGGTTGTGGCGGGCTCACCTTCCAGTTTTCGGAGATGACGAACTTGCCCTGTTGGTATTGGTCTTCAACCCAGTTCTTGAAGACGTAACAGTTTTCGATCGGATGGCCCAATACTTGGTGGTAAGGGCAATAATTAGAACTGTTGACATCATCCAGTTGTAGTTGGTGTTTCGGCTCCGGTAGAGTGATAAGCCTGTTATGCACTGCCACTTCGAACAGCCTCCTTGTTTCATCCTGAGGAAATGAGTAAGGACATCTTAGCCTCTCCTCGAGGGATATGCGTGGACGCATATTGTTTTGACGAACAACCGGTCTAAGGCCACTCGACTGTTGTTGAGTGTTGGCGACGAAGGTCATTTTCCCCTTTCTTTTATCCTTTTTGCTCGATCCTTTGTTTGCGGGGCCGAGATTTTTTCCGAGTAGCAGGCGATTGCACGGCTGAATGTTCTCGCAACTCCTCAATTCTTTCATTTTTGAAATGGATTCCTTGAGGAGAGGGTTGAGGGCAACTTCTTCGTCAGATTCGCTCCCAAAGGTGATAATTTGTGATCCCTTGAAGTCGGCTATATGACAGTCATCGGCGGCTCTTTTGCGCTCATCTATCGCATTTTTCCGATGTCTACGAGCTTCACACTTTGTCCTGTTGAAGTGTTGCTTTTGAGCGACATATCCTTGCCACCAACACTTAAAGGAGTCGCAATCTTCGGTAGGATGTATGATCTTCTGATGATATAAGCAGAAGTTAGGATGCATCTCTACTCCTCCGAGAGTATTTTCTTCAGAGTGCGGTAGCTTCATTCCCACTGATAGGGCTTTGGCGAGCCTTTTCCTCGTCTTGAATTTGTTTTTATCCGCAGCGGATGACTTTTGATTTGACGGAAGTGCCTCGACTCTTTGGTCTAGTAGTCGGTGTTTGGCTCCTTCCAGTATGGCCATCTCACGCTCTTGATTGGCTTTAACTTTCAGACGAATCTCATTCAGGAAGGCATCGATCAACTCGTCTGATGGCCGCGGAATTTCTGGTTCAGGGTCCGCCCTCGGTTCCTCGGCGCAAGGAGCCTCTTTATCATCCGCCAATGAGTGAGAGATCACATGACAAGTCGCTACATAGTCTTCGGATTCATCTGATGAGTCTTCTCCATCGTTTTCGTCCTCAACAAAAGAACAAGATGCCCCCATCGTGTCCGTCTTCTTTGGAATGTGCGGCTGTGGTGGGGTTACCTTCCAGTTTTCAGACAGCGCGAACTTGCCTTGTAGGTACTGATCCTCGATCCATCCCTTAAAGACGAAACAATCCTCGATCGAGTGACTTACCGTTTGGTGGTAAGGGCAATAATTGGCATTATTGAGATCACCTGGCTGCGACAGACGTTTTGGACTCGGCAGATTGATGAGTCTATTGTGCACTGCCAGCTCGAACAGTCTTCTCGTTTTATTCTGAGGAAACGAGTAAGGACGTCCTAGTCTCTCCTCGAGGGATGGGCGTGGACGCGCGTTATTTTGGCGAACGACCGGCTTTGAGTTGCTCGGCTGTTGTTGAGCATTGGCAACGACAGTCGCTTTCCCTTTTCCTTTCTCATTTCGAGAGTCTGGTTTTGGAGGAGACGGTCCATGGCCCATCTGGTCCATTTGGGCTAATTTGTCGATCAAGGCCTGGAAGGTGGTCGGCCTGAAGAACATCATGAATTGCGAGATGGTCGCTTGCAGATCAAGAGTGCCCACGAACATGCCTACCGCAGGTGCCTCTTCTATGCTTTGTTCGCATTTGGACCATAGGTTCCGCCATCGTGTTGTGTATTGGACCCATGTTTCGCCGGGCCCTATCCTGGCATTTATCAGTGCTGTTATCGGGGTGCGTTCACTAGCACTCGCGAATCTTTGTGTAAATAGTAGCTCCATCTCCGCAAATGTTTTGACAGAGTCGTTAGGTAGCTCCGAATACCATTCAAAGGCTGTTTCTGCTAAGCTGCCGACGAATTGGCAAAGCAACAATTTGTCATCGCCTCCAGTATTGCCTCATAAGGCCCTGAATTGAGCGACATGCTGATGCGGATTCCCTGTCCCTTTATATACGTGGAACTTA
Source organism: Agapanthus africanus (assembly GCA_030015575.1). NCBI lineage: Eukaryota > Viridiplantae > Streptophyta > Magnoliopsida > Asparagales > Amaryllidaceae > Agapanthus > Agapanthus africanus. Next base: position 21,771,991 of record JASDDO010000016.1, on the reverse strand, counting down.
GGGATCATATATCCCGGTGGGTAACTGATTTGGTCATACCAGCCCGGATAGGGTCGTCCAGTTCTAACAGTTTGCCCAGCCGCTTCACTCGCCTGATGAGCTTGTATTTGCTGAGCTATATAGTCATCCAGTGCGGCCTTGGAAATGGTTTCTTCCTTGGCCGCTGAAAGAGCCGGAGGAGGATTAGATGTCTCCCCTCTGTCGTCTCCAACAATGATCGGAGGGTTTTCAGCTGGAGGGTCCGGATGTAATATCATCCCTACTATATCTTGGAAGAGGAGCGCCATTTGTTTTATGTTGGCAGCTTGTTCTGCTGCCTCTTTGTCCTTCTTTTCGAGGACTCTGCGTAGATAGTCAGCGTCAGTTTCTTGTTCATGACGCTGCTCTGATGATACTTCCGAACATTCTTTCGGTTCGGTAAGTGCAGCCATCACAGTCATCATTTCCTAAAGCTTCTGTTGCTGCTCCTGGGCTTTTATCACGGATCGGGTGAGTGGTCGGTGACCCGTCGAAGCGCAGTTTTCCTCCTTTCCGAAAGCCATATAAACAGTGTGCACCACCATGCCCCCAGACCTGGGGCGTTTGTGTTCAGCACTTTTACGGTTCACCATATTCACAGGGGCTTTTTGCGGCCTCCTTTTCTTTTGAGTGATTGACGTTGAAGGAGCCGTTGCAGTGGGCACCCATCCAGCTGTCGCCTTTTGTGGCTTGACGGGGTAATTCTTCTCCTGAACCTTTATCTTTTTCTGTCGGCGGGAGTAATCTTGATCAATCATCGACTCCTGGACCTGTTGCCAGACTTTGTAAATTTTGGAGGACAGACGCTGAGGGGGCTGCTCCGGCTTCTTCTCTGGAGCATTCTCCACAGGTGGAGGAGATCGTTTCAACACCGCAGTAGGAGAGTTTCCGCGCACCATGTTTAGCAATTCAAAGCTGTTCCCAGTTGGAACAGCATCATCAATCCCCACCGTTGGAGCTGGCGGAGTTATCCCAGAGGGGGAATTGCCCCCAGCCTTCCTTACTCGGCGCCAGTGGCGACGTCGAGCGTGTCATGCGGACGGAGTTGTTCTAACCGTAGGGGTGACCTCCTCATGCCCCCTGTGTTGGTCTGAATCTGCTGGTATCAGCCTTTTAAAGACCGACGTCCGTTGAATGGGGACGGCCAACCTGTCAAAAGCAGACTTCCGAGCAGGGGAAGCAACCTTGGTGATCTCGCCTGAAACTGGAGTAGGGATAGCTATCCGCTTCGGGATAACATCTTCTGGTATTGCTGGCTTTTTCATGGGCCCGTTGGAGCTCTGACCTAGCCTGTTAAAAACTGAGGCAGTGGAGTTGGACGACCCGTTGAGAGGGGCCACGGCAGTGGTAAGTCGATTGATTAGTCGAAAATATTGTATATTTTAGCCGGCAATTTCCTCATCATTTGCACTCATTTAGAAGTGTACGGTATTCATATTTCACATATTAGCAAAACAGTCGCAAAATATCAGATTGCATGTATTAGACTCTAAAACCAACACTATAAAGGAAATTGACTACATTTCATGGCATCGCATCATCTCTACATTTGCGCAACACTTGTTTTGAGATCTGTGCAGGAAAATCCAGAAGAAAGGCAAAAAATGTACATGGTACCGATCAAACGTTACGCCAACTCAATGATTTCAGTTCTGGTACCAATACAAAGGGGAAAATACAAATCAACATATCAAAGAAAGTCCCAAATGTTAACCCAAGACCACTGCAAAGAGCCCAAGCCCCAAGGAGACTACTTGGCCGCGGAACCACGGCCTAAGCCGCCTTGTGCCGCGGTTCCGCGGCGCTTCTGCCACGTCAGCACTTCAGTTTTAGTGGAGAATTCTTATCTCTGGGCCCACATTCCTTTCTGATACACCAAGTTCCAGAAGACTCCAGAGACTTCTGCCAGATCATCAAGCTTTGGGATCAACACTAAACTAGCCTATCATTCTAGAACCTTCTCCCTAAACCCTAGCTTAAACCCTAAGCTAAGCCTAACAAACTCTTTCTAGAAGTCTTTCAACAAACTTTTGGAGGGAACTCAAAGACTTAGGGTTTGGGTGATCTATAAATAAGACCCTAGACTCACTTGTAAAAGGATCCAATTATTGAATTCATTAGATTCATTCATTGAAATCAATAGACCCATTCTATCTCTCTCTTCATCTTCTTCTTCCACAAGTCTAGTGACAAGGCTTGTGTGAAACCCTAACCCTAATTCCATTCAAAAGCCAAGATCCCGAGTACCCATCAAGCAAGAAGCCTTGCAACCTTTTATGAGCCGAGCCGATCTTCAACAGAGCAAGTGGTCCAAACGATCCGCGACTCACGGAGCCAAGCGACGCCAAATCGACAATTTAGTTCTTCCTCTTGTAGTTCTTGAGCGACTGTAATCAAATTGTTGATATAAATAAAAGGTAAAATTCTTTTATCTTGTTTTCTTTTAATTCTTGCATCATGATTAGATCTCAATTTGTAATTGTTGTTCTTGTTGTGATGTTTGAGTAAAACTCCGCTCGTAAAGGAGCCGAGACGATCAATAGAATGATGATGTAATATATCTTAAAATGATTCTTGATTCCTACAAGTTTTGTAAACCCTAGCAAGTTCAAGAACCGACAACCCATTTCGTTACGATGCTTTCTTGAATGATATCGCTCGAAATTGGGGAGTTACGATCGTTTCTTGAAATTGCTAGAGGCTAGAATGTGAATGATATCGACAAAAGAACAAGGGTAAAATGATGAAACCCTAGTTTCACGAAGAAGCCCTAACTCTCGTCGATCATCATCGATCTAGTATCAATCCTTCGAAGGACAAGAACACGAAATCTTTAGATTACATCACGTCTATAGATCCGATCGATTCCTACGAGCCTCTTTTAGATTCTTAACATTTTGGTTGGAAATATCAACGAAACACGATTCTCAATTGTTTATCAGTTTCTTGATTCTTGATTAAACTCGTGACACCTGAATCAATCGATAAATTCTTGAATCATGTTTTCCTTTCTTTTCTATTAACTTTTCAATTCAAACAAATCAAATATAAAAACGAATCGCACAATCCCTGTGGACGATCCGCACTCGCTTACGATCTACAACTGACACCGTAATTGATTGCGGTCAAATATAATTCTTTGATTGTGATTCTATACATTTTCTAATTACCGACACAAAGAAACTCATTCGCTTTGTTCGATTTACACAAACAAGAATTTCTTTTCAATCAAATGGCGCCGTTGCCGGGGATCGCGCGCTAATTCGTTTCATTTTATAGTTTGAATTGAATGATTTATTTCATTGTGATTTTTGAGATCAAAATTCGTGCAAACCCTAAACAATTTGTTGTGTTTCATTGCAAGGAGATCTGGAGCTTGCTGGAAATTTGGAAAAAATTTTAGAAAATTCCAGAGGACTAGGGAAGTGATCAGGTGCATTCTGCAATTTTTCTTTTCAAGAGACCAAATCTTTCGACCGCGGAAGGGCGGCAATAGGACCCATATGCGGCGGAACCGCGGTCTACTTGAGGGATCACTGTACCAGTTTTTCTCTGTAAGCTTCTTACCTTCTCCTATCTCCTCGTTTTAGCTCCTACTGACAATTTTATGCAGGATTCTTTGCAAAGAATAGCAGCTCGCAAATTGCAAAAATTAAATTTGTGCGTAATTTTGTTTCTTGGTTGTTTGCATTATAAATACGGATATTAAGGGGCACAGCCAAATCCAAATTAGGTGGGGATTTCATTACCCTTCCTAGGTCCCGAAAACCACAAACCTGCATCCGCATTGACCCACATTAACTAAAAGAAATCTAGAGATGACTCTAAGGACTGCCGCGCTCAATTAGGACAGAAGAAGGCCGTGGGTAATTCATTGCTTATCCGTGTTTTCTTGTGGTGCCTAGGAAAGTGTGTCGAAGGCTAGTGGTTATTAATTAGGCCCACTACTTACGTAGTGGAGTACCTTCCCACTTACCTGGCACTTACCTGGCCACAGAGGAACAAAGAGGCAGTGGAGGATTCTATCCCGCGACTTGTCTTTTGGCAGTTAGGAGCGGTCTAGAGCCGAACCTAGGTGACCACTAGATTCTAGGGTTTGTGTGCTGCATTTGTTGTGTCGCATCATATTTTTTTCAAAACTCCGTCCCTTTTTCAAAAGCAAACACCGCATTCATTTACCCCTAATTAAAAAGCCAAAGCTGCCACTTGTACTAACCCTTTTTAGTGCAAGATAGGCTGGACACGGGATTCTAGTGCCCGTTTAGTCCGCGTACCCCTTATCGACTCCGAAGTCGATATTTCTCCATTTACCTTTCCTTTACCTACTACCACACCCACACCGATGGATCCAAATCCATCAAACTTCTTTAACCCTAATCTGCCGCCGTCCGTTGGTGCGCAGAATCCACCCCGCATCTCTCTCCAGGAGAGGTGCTATCCACTTAGAGGTCCTCTTTCGACCAGCTTATCCACACCACCAGCCAATGGGGATAACTTTGAGATTAAGCCCCAGTATATCAATCTTTTACCCAAATTCCACGGACTCGAGACCGAGGACGCTTACGTTTTCATTACCAAATTTGAAAACGTATGCGCAATGATGGGTACGTCACAACTTTCAGTGGATGCGATGCGTCTACGACTTCTTCCATTTACCTTGTGCGATATAGCCGAGAAGTGGCTATATAACACTACCGCACACTCTATTTCGAATTGGGAAGAATTCGTCGCTGCATTCCTTAAGAAATTTTACCCAATACAAAAGAAAGCTCGAATCCGTAGCGAACTGAATCAATTTGCCCAGCTCCCTACTGAACCATTCTCTAAATACTTTGAACGTTTCAAGGATCTATTGGTTCAATGTCCTCATCACGGCATCCCGTGCCAGAATTTGTTCCCCTCCGAATGGCGGCCAAGACATGGGCGTCTTGCCTGAGATTCGGGGCAGGTGCTATTTGGTTTTATCCGTCTACCTCTCCGAAGATGCCAAGTTGATTTATGGCACCGTGTATCGGAGGTTTAGACAGATGCGGCCGTTGTAGCAGACTTCGTCAGATTCCCCCTCGCTTGAGGGGTTTTTGATTGTGGGGACGCTCTTCCCTGCAGGCGCAAGCCCCTGCGGTTAATTACGTTACGGCATCGCTGTAACCACTTTCTCCTTCTCCAGAATTTCACTTCGTGTCGTGTGTGTTTGTTTTGTTTGTGGTTGCCCGTGGATCGTATACGAAGACTAATTTATGTCGTCGCCCGTAGGACGTGAATTAGTCCAAATCCGTATTTTCTTAGATTTGGGTTTTGGGTTTTGGTTTAAGGATACGTTAGCCATGTTTGAGGCTAAGATCAACTTAAACGTTTGTTAAGGATACGTTAGTCTAATTTCCAGACTAAGATCTACTTAACGGGATCGTCTAGATCCATTTCCAGTTTAGGGACATGTTGGTCCATTGCATGTATGGCCGTCGGGACCCGTCACCTCTCTGACGACGTTGAAGGATTACAACGACAGATGTCAGAGGAGATCAGAGATGTACCCTTGAACCAGAGTTGATTGGAGGATCTATAGTCCAATTTGGGACTGAAGTTTGTTTGAAGGTTTAAGGATACGTTAGCCGTATTTGAGGCTAAGATCAACTCAAACAAGATCGTTTAGATCCGACAAAGGAGCATTTGGGGGCTCTATTGTTCCAGTTTAGGGACGTAGTGGTCCATGTTCCAGTTTAGGGGCGTGGTGGTCCATTGCCAGTTTAGGCACATGGTGGTCCACCATTTGTGGCCGTCAGGATCCGTCACCTATCTGACGTCGTTGAAGGATTACAACGATAGGTGTCAGAGGAGTTCGGAGATGTACCCTTGAACCGGATGTAAATTGATTTAAGAGAGCAGCCGTGCTCAGTCAATTTAATTTGAGGACTTACGACCATGATTGGGCTAAGTCCAGTTGAAGATGTTCAACGTTTTTATTTTTGGCCTATTAGGCCTGTGCTAGGGCTTTGCCCCTATTTAATAATGCACTGCTTTTTATTTTGGCCTGCTAGGCTTTTCTAATTTGGGTTATGTCCCTTTATTTATGATGCAGAGCATCTGTTTGGGCTCTGCCCCTTTTTTTAAAAATAATGCATAGCATTTAATTTGGCATGTTAGGCCTTTCTTAATTGGGCTTGGCCGTTCTGTAGTGCATTAATCAAACTGACAATGGCCATGTGGCCTGTCAGGCGCTTTGCGCCAATTATTGAGCGCAAGCGCATATGAAGGTGACACGTGTCATGCTAGCGCAGTGCGCTGTGCCAGTGCGCTGCGCTGTTGCGCTGTAACACGTGGCGCGCTCTGGTGAGTTGCGCCAACTTCAGAGAGCAAAGCTCTATCTTAAAAGCGCATGGCGCAAGTTGTTATGGTGCTGACACGTGGCGCTCTCTGGTGGCTTGCGCCAACCCAGGAGTGCAACAGTGCAGTTTTTGCAAGTGCAAGGCACTGTTTCAATAACTTGATCCAATTTTGGATTCAAGAAAAGAATTTTTTAAAATTCCAGAACCAATGGTTCATAAAAAGTGCAAGGCACTGTTGTTATATTAATTTTTTTTATTGAAGATCATTGATCTTATTCTTTAGATCAATGATCTATTCAGAAGAAATTCTTCTTTTATAAAGGTTTTTTACCTTTTTCTTTTCTTTTTCTTGAGTTCTTCTCAAAGTTCTTCAGAGCTCTCTCTATTTTGTTGTTTTTTGATAATGATCTTGATATTCCTCCTCCTTTGAATTGGGGTCTAGGGGTCTTTATATACTGCCCATAGATTTGTTAAGTTTGTTAAAGAGATCATTCTCTGAGTGATTTGGGGTATTTTCCCCACCGTTGGATCTTTGATCCAAGGGCTTCTGTTTTACAGAAGACAATCTTCTTGTTTTAAAAAGAACAGAAGAATCTTACTAGAATTTTAATTCTGTTTGGCGCAAACGTCCTAGCGCTTGACACTTGTCACGCAGCGCACAGCGCAGCGCAACTGCGCTGATACGTGTCGCGCAGCGCAACTGCGTTTGTGCTGACACGTGTCGCGCAGCGCAGCGCTTGCGCAACTGCGCTGACACGTGTCGCGCAGCGCTGCGCTTGCGCAACTGAAGCGTTGCTTCCTTTAATTTTTGTTTTAAATAGAGCGTTGCTCTGATTGGGCACGCTGCCTTGGGCGCTGCGCTAACGTATTAACTGCTGACACATGGCGCGTTGCGCGCAGCGCACGGGATTTGAAGCGTTGCTTCAAATTTTGAATTTTTGAAATTCAAACAGAGCTTTGCTCTGATTGGGGGAAACAACTCTGAGAGCACTATATCCAACAATCGGTCACCTGGGCCAATCTCTTATTTGAAGACATCATCGGCGCGGATCCCCGGGCAAATAGTTGTATTTTTTCGATGACGTCAGCGGATCAGGGGAGAGATCTTGCGTTAAAGAGGAAGCGCCGATTCAGTCATACGTTCGCCGAAACGCCAGGCCATGCGTCCGGCGCTGGTTGGCTGACGTGACGGGCCGCCGTGTTCTTCGTGCTCGACAGGACACGCCCAATGCGCGTGCGACAGGTGGAACGTTGACGGCCGTTGAATGTGAAGTGTCGTTTTGGTGGGAGACGATCGGCGCCGTAGGATGTGTTCGCCGACTGCTATAAATAGAGGTGTGATCCCCCCAGGGTCCACACTTCACTGTAATTTCCTCAGCCCTTCATGTGTTAGCTCGGTGCTCTTCCCCTTAGGTCGGATTTCTTGCGTTCTTTCCTTGGAAGACTCCTTCCTTTGCTCAGGTTAGATGTCTTCCTCTGGGGAGTCCGTAGAAATAGTTCGGGTAGAGTCTAGGGAGTCTTCTGCAGCTTCCTCTTCTGCTTCTTCCTCTTCCTCACCCGAGTCGAAATCCTCCCGGGAAGTTAGGGTTAGTCATGCTCCCCGGGGCCGTGCGACGGGGACGATCCCCAAAGCACGTGTCAAGAGTGTCCGTAACGCGCCTTCCCTCCTCAGGCATGTGGATGAGCTCGCCACAATCCGGGCTCGCTTCCACATTCCCCTCGGCTACTCGCTTCGCCTAGCCGGGGAGGGAGAGAGGGCATACCAGGTACGGGGTAAGGAGATTGCCTTGTACTTGGAGGCCTTTTGGGCCGGCATCTCCCCCGAGGTGAGTGCGGTGTTGCATTGCTTTCAATTAGCCCCGGGCCAGTTAGTGCCGAACTCCTGGAGGATTCTCCTCGAGTTTCTGGTCCGGTTGAGACTGCAGGAGATCCCTTTCAACCTGAACATTCTCCTTTCCTCCCTCTGCTACAAAAATCACCCCGGTACTCATAGGGATGAGCCTAGTTGTGTATACATTTCTTTTAGAAAACACAGAGGAGGGGCGGCCGGATCGGGAGTCATAGCAATACCTTCTTCCATTCATGAATGGAAGGAGAAGTTCTTGTTCGTCGGGCCACCTGAGGGTGAGGATTGGTCTGTGTCCGTCCAGTGGCACAGGGCCAACTGCCCGTGGGTGATGCGGTCGAACGATCCCGATGCAGTGGCGGTGTCGGAGTGGGAGCCCGTCCATCGGGGCGATGTGTTGTTGTCCGAGCAGGCCCTCAGTTAGGCCGGGCTCAGCCCCGCTCAGTTTGCGGGTATGTTGGAAGCTTAGGCAGCCTGTTTAGACCTATGTATTTTTCTAGCATTGCTAACTCCCTTGTATTTTCGCCTCTTTGCAGAACTGATGGACCGATCTAAATTCCGGTCTGCCCTGGCCGAAAAGAAAGGGAGGAAGGCCGGAGGCGCCGGCCCGTCGCGCCCCGCTGCAAGCCCGGCTCTGTCGGCGGCCGTTCCGTCAAGTTGTATATCCATGGTTCGGTTCGGTCAAGTTGTATAGCTTGAATAAATTGAATATATAGATTTATATTGAATTGTGGTTTTATACTTGAATCACATTCAAGTCAGATTGATTATATTTAGACTCAGTCTGAGTCAGACAAAATATAAAAGAAATTGAAGTCCTGAATTAGGTTTTGATGTTATCGGTAACTGCTGCACATGGACGGCAGGATTTGTGTCTTTTTCTAAGACAATTACCGTATTGATAACACCTTTTGTTAGGTTGTCTACCTTAAATAGGCAAGCACCCATATCTCCGGCTCCCTGAGGCTCAAGAGACTGGTCCCACTTAAACCTATGTTTACTAGGGTTCTTATTGTAATTTGGTATAACTTGAGGGAGTTTTATGTAAAAATAGTTTTGGTATGGTTTCAAAATACACCTCAAGTCTTTAATTATTGTCTTTAGAGTTTTCATAGACGTGTATTTTACAATTACGCAATTTCTAGTAAACAGAATCTAGTTTTCATAGTATATGGTATTTGCTTGAAATATTGTACTTGTTTTGTATTTTGGATGGTATTTTCATGTAATAGGGATTCCTTTGATTTAGAGAACTTGGAATATTTATATAATTAAAAATAGGTATTTTGATAATAAATATATAGATATTTAATGAAAATAATTTATTTTTTTTTTGTAGAAATGTCATTTTCTCAAGAAAAATGTATAAAAATTCTATCGAAATCGAATGCTCCCCGCGGAGGTCTGCATCTCGCTCTACTAAGCCCGAGGATGTGCAATAATCTACACCATCCCAAATGGGGTCCCCAAAATGGGTTGTAGAGGCGTAATTGCATGGAAATGTTAAATACACTTTTGTATAGAAAATGGTTTTATAAGTTTAGGGTATTTATTTGTAAAGTCGTATTTCCCGTATTCTATTGTCCCAAAATCAATCGTGCTATGATAGAGATGTGTGTTGTGATGAGGTAGGTCATTAACTCGTGAACTATCTATAGGTATAGCAAGGAAAAAAGATTATAATGTCGAAATGAATAGTATATGGTATTTTTATGTAAAAATACGATAAATGTCACAAAAATGATTATTTTGATGTGAAACTGGTTTTATTGAGTTTGTTAATATTTATTAATCAACATATAAGAATATGGTTTTATCTTGTTAAAGAAAAATATAGTTTTTAAAGAAAACCGAATCGGAAGTCGGACTAACTCCGCTTCCGTCGGGTTTTAAAAATATAACTTTTTAAAGAAAAAGATGAGAGGGGAGATGGGACTTACTGGTTTGTTGGACTAAAGGAGAGAGAGGGGGTCCTAAATAAATCTTCGGGGCGTCGATTCGTCGCCGGAATCTCCTCGAAAGTTCGTCGGAGCTTCGCCCTTCGTTAACTCCACTTGCACACTATAGGAACTTGGAAATTTCTTAAGAGTTTTGGCAAAGAATTGTGAGTGAGAAGGGGTGAAATGAGGGTGGTATTTATAGGGAAAAATTATGGTTTAGGGTGTTTACAGAATACATTGAAATATGCATTAAAATTGGATTAAATGGGCATTTTATTGCTTTCTGGAAATATTCAGAGTAAACAAGCAATGTGGGATTAGTGGGGTAGCTGAAAGGGTGCAGGGGGCAAAGTCTGGGAGCATTTGAGACGGTTCTACCCGATAGTGCCGGTTTTTCCATGTGTTTTGCCGGCCAAATTCCGACGGGTGGGCTTGGTTCTTTGGCCACATGTCCCTGTCGTTTGGTCTACCCTCGTGCACATGTTTGATTAGGCTGTGTCTCTTCAGTTTACGTGTAGTGCACATGTAGACTCTTGGACTTCTAAAAAGATTAAAAGAATATAAAATAAAAAGAATGTGTGGCTATGGGATTTGAACTCTGGTGCTATGGTTCAGCAGTACAAGGTCTTACTAGTGAGATACAAGCTCTTTCTTGCTGTTTTAAAGCAAAACAATTTCTTATAGCATTCACAGGATTGTAAATACCCCAATTGTACATTAACTTTAAATGAATTTTATGTACACAGAATTTGGAGTTGTTACAAATCTCGAGACAGACCAATCAAATCCGACCGCCCGTTTTGATCTTTTTCTCGCCGCCGACGGTCCCGATGCGCCCAATTGCCTCCGTGTTTTGCACACTTGTCCCTTCGATTCCTCTCAACTCTCTTGCACTATTTGATTTCCCTGCAATTAAACAACGACCTTTAAATTCACCATTTAACACCATTTTAATTCTTTAAATCCGCATTTTTAATTCCCAAACTCTAATTTTTCACTATAAATACCACCTCATGCCCTAGCTTTCCCACATTCTGAAATTTCTATCAAAAATTCTCTCAAACACTCTTAGTACCAATTGGAGTTAAGCATCCAAGAGGAGGAGCAAGCCAAGCTCGACGACCGGAGCATCTCCGACGAAATCACGACCCCTGAAGACTTATTCTCTCTCTTGTTAACCATCTAAACCGCAAGTCCCTCTTCCCTCCATTTCTCTCATCTCAATTCGTCTTCTAAGAAAATATCGACAAAATTGGAGTTAACAACAATCTTCTCATTTAAATATTTTATCATGCTTGATAGGTCTACATGTCACATAATCACCCTAATATCTTTTTAAAACAAAACTCACATCTTTTTTCTTTTTACGTAACCAATTTTCATGTTCAATAATTAAATAACGGACTTTTTATTAAAATACCATGAACTTTAGTATAGCCCTTGTAAGTCGATGTACTACACCCCAGTACTTATGGGGAGGCGGAATTTTCAAAAACAATCAAGTTTAAACAACGAACATCGACTAACCGCTTGAATCGAAGCTAAACTATAAATAACCGTATCAAATGAGTTTCTTTTCACAAGTGATTAGGGATTATACCTAATGAAACCGGTCCTTCTTCTTTACGTCCTCCTTTGTTCTCCTCGACCTTCTCTAGATAGTAGACGATCCACCCGAGAGCAAAACACCAAGCTAAACCTCTAACTTGAGGTAACTAATCAACTTTGATTGCTAATCAAAGATGAAAGGATGATAAAGAGTGAAGGTTATGGATTGTTTAGTCTAACTAATCCTTTGATCTCAACACATGAGGATTAAGGATTAGGGTTTGAAGATGAGAGCTTGAGGAGAGAGAATGTGAGATAAGATAATGAGAGAAGAGAGAGAGTGTATCATAATATCATGAAGCATTCTTATTTTAGAATAATCAATAAAGGAAATGAATAAGCATGCTTCATAAAATATCTTGTGGTGATTCATTAGCATGAGTCATTAAGCAATAAATGTGCATTAATGAAGTGAATGAATCACCACCATGACTCACTCTCTTATCCAAAAGAAACCTCCTTAGTCACATCTTCTAGAAGCTTCTCGAGTAATTACGAGAACGCCCCTCCGATCCGTAAAAATACGGAAAAACTTTAGACTGTAAAAATCCAATAACCGGATACCAGTAACTGGCTTAAACCAAAGCCGACTGGTAAAAACTGTCCGAAAGTCGTACGCGCGTAAACGTACGTATGCGTCCGAACCCTTTGTCGCAAAACCATGCAACCTCTATATCGTTTCGCCTGGAGTAGGAAACTCTCTGTGTGGGACTCTAGAGACTCGACTACTACGCTGGCAGTGGGTTTAACCACAGACCGCAAGCGGCACTAGCTGTACGTAACGGTCCCCAGGTAGTTGTCGATAAGAAGGCCGATGAGTAAACCCATCCGAACTCCTACTGAGTCTGATGTGACAATCTCCATACAGTCCGGTCCGTTCGTCCAAGACTATCGCATATCGGGCCTAGGGGGGCGGCAAGCGTCAGTCCCCTAATAGCGGTATAAGTCGTGTCGGAGTGAAGCCCATTACACCCTGAGAAACTACTGGAACCTACCAGCAAATCTCGCTTGCCCTGGCCAGGGACTTTGCGTAATGGCTCTCTGACACAGCACGATATCTACTCCCAATACCGGGAGGGACGAATCCTGTCTAACCGCCACTGCCTCCAAGTGCTCGGGACTGCACCCAACTGCTACCTGTTTGCACGACTCCTTTGAGCCGTGGTAGGGTAGCAATCTAAGAACAGTGGGACACACTCGAGGCGAAGTAGCAGTGTCAAGTCTGCGGACTACGCTGTACTCATGTCACCTGGGAACTGTTTACTGACGACTGGTATCAAACCAACCAACAGTTCCCTGTGAGTCCTGTCCGGTGTACCCGTAACCTAACGAGCACCTGTATACTATCTCCAGTACGACGTACTGATGGCTGTGGGACAGACCATCTCCCCAACTGGGATGAGAAGCGTACACACCAGTCTACTCCGGAGTATCGATGCTCTGTCTCGATAATCCAACGACCGGGGACCTGAATAAGGATGTGCTTGTAGACTACCCAGCCCCCACTAGTGTGACTGCCATCACAACGCTGGTAGACAAGCAAGATCCTAAGAGCTCTATCAATACGTACACTCACATATTAAGATAGAAAAACCAAGTAGCATACTACCATGTTTAGCAAGACTGTTATATACATGTGAATATCCCAAGCTTCCATTAAGTAATATACAAGCTAGTATGATACAGTAATGGCCTTCTAGGGCATAAACACTAACAATCTCCCACTTGCACTAGGGCCATGTACTGGCATATCGCAGACCAATGATCTCGAGCAGCCTCTCGAACTGAATCTGAGGAAGGGCCTTCGTGAATGGATCAGCAATGTTCTCTTCTGAAGCAACTCTCCGAACCTCGATCTCCTGACGATCAATGATCTCCCTGATCAGGTGATACCGCCTCAAGATGTGTCTGGACTTCTGATGGGACCTTGGTTCCTTCGCTAAAGCTATAGCTCCGTTGTTGTCGCAATACAGAGGTATTGGATCAACTATGGTAGGAACCACCTGAAGTTCTGTTAGGAACTTCTTCATCCAGACTGCTTCTTTTGCGGCATCGCAAGCAGCTATATACTCCGCTTCCATCGTCGAGTCAGCAACGGTGTCCTGCTTGGAGCTCTTCCAGCACACCGCCCCTCCATTGAGGGTAAAGACATAACCCGACATGGACTTGGAATCGTCCTTATCACTCTGGAAGCCGGAATCAGCAAAGGCCTCCAACCTGAGGTCTTTTCCGCCGTAAACCAAGAACATCTCCTTAGTCCTCCTCAGGTACTTGAGAATGTTCTTTACTGCTATCCAGTGTTTCTCCCCTGGGTCTGACTGATACCGGCTTACCACGCTCAGTGCATAAGCTACATCTGGTCTGGTACACAACATCGCATACATTATAGAGCCTACCGCAGAAGCGTAGGGTATAATAGACATGCGTTCCCTTTCCAAATCAGTCTTGGGAGACATCTCTTTGGAGAGGGTGATTCCGTGACAAGCCGGTAGATTACCGCGCTTAGAATCTTCCATACTGAATCTTTTCAGTACAGTGTCGATATACCTGGACTGCGAAAGTCCCAACATCCTCTTGGATCTATCACGATAGATCCGGATCCCCAGAATGTAAGAGGCATCACCCAGGTCTTTCATGGAGAACCTGTGTGACAAGAATCCTTTGACAGATTGTAGCATAGGAATGTCATTTCCTATCAATAGAATGTCATCCACGTACAAGACGAGGAATACGACACTTCTGGCCACGACTTTACTATATATGCACGGTTCATCTGGATTTTCGATAAAGTCATATTCTTTGACTGTCTCATCAAAACAGATGTTCCAACTCCGCGATGCCTGCTTTAATCCATAAATAGACTTAAGCAGTTTGCATACTTTCCCGCTGCTCCCACTCTGATTGAAACCCTCTGGCTGATCCATATAGACGCTCTCTTCTAAATTTCCATTCAAAAAAGCCGTCTTTACGTCCATCTGCCAGATTTCATAATCATGGAAGGCAGCAATAGCAAGAAGGACCCGAATGGATTTGAGCATAGCCACTGGAGAAAAAGTTTCGTCATAGTCCAAACCAGGTCTTTGACGAAAACCCTTTGCAACAAGTCTAGCCTTATAGGTTTCCACCTGTCCATCTACACCAATCTTTTTCTTGAAGATCCATTTGCATCCTATGGGTTTTACCCCATCTGGAGCAAAGTCCAAAGTCCATACTTTGTTGGTGTACATGGACTCCATCTCGGTCCGCATTGCATCTAGCCATCGTACCGAGTCGCCGCTCTGGATGGCCTGCTGGAAGTCAGTAGGTTCATCATCATCTATGATGCAATCCTCTCTATCCCCGTCAATGAGAAAACCGTAGTATCTCTCAGGCGGATGAGACGGCCTACTACTTCTGCGGAGGGGTGCGGGAATGTTCTGTTCTTCTTGAACCTCTGGTTCTACCAAACTTTCAGCAACAGCTTGTGGTTCTGGAATTTCTTCCAGTTCTACTTCGCTCCCACTCTTCTGATTTTCTAAAAATTCAGTTTCTAAGAAGTGGGCATGACGAGAAACAAAAACCTTTTGTTCCTCTGCGTAATAGAAATAATATCCCTTGGAGTTCTTTGGATATCCCACAAGCTTACACAGTACTGAGCGTGCCTCGAGCTTGTCCACATGCTGCTTTTTTACAAAAGCTGGACACCCCCATGTCCTAAAATGTTTTAGACAGGGTTTCTTCCCACTCCACATCTGATATGGTGTGGTAGGCACAGTCTTGGTTGGAACCTGGTTCAAAAGATATGCCGCTGATTCTAGCGCATAACCCCAGAAAGATCGCGGTAACTCAGCATTACTCATCATGGATCGTACCATATCCAATAGGGTTCGATTCCGTCTCTCCGATACACCGTTGTGCTGTGGAGTGTATGGAGGAGTAAGCTGAGAGAGAATTCCTTTCTCTTTTAGGTAACCTAGGAACTCGGCACTTAAGTATTCTCCACCTCGATCAGATCTTAGTGTCTTAATACTTTTGCCTGTTTGGTTTTCCGCTTCATTCTTGAATTCCAGGAATTTCTCAAAGGCCTCTGATTTATGCTTCATTAAGAAAACATATCCATACCTAGAGAAATCATCTGTAAAAGTAATGAAGTAGGAATAACCACCTCTCGCATGTGTAGACATTGGACCACATACATCACTGTGTATGAGTCCTAAGAGCTCGCTCGCTCTTACTCCTTGTCCAGTGAATGGAGTCTTTGTCATCTTTCCTTTGAGACAAGATTGACAAGTGTCATAAGTTTGATATTCGAACGTGTCCAAATATCCTTCTCTATGCAACTTAGTCAACCTTCTCTCATTGATGTGACCCAGTCTACAATGCCATAAGAAAGCTTTATTTAAATCTGGAGACTTTCTTTTTAGTGTGTTCTGGACATTGAAAATTTGGAGTTGGTTTAACACATATATGCCGTTATTTAGAGTACCGGACCCAATCAAACCATGATTAAGGTGGATGTTGACAACATCTCTTACAAACGTGAAATCATAACCTTTATTTGATAACAAGGAAACTGATATGATATTACACGTTAAGCTGGGTACAAAATAACAGTTATGTAAAACCAAAATGTGTCCACTCGTCAATCCTAGGTGATAATCCCCGACGGACGCAGCTCCCACGCTAGCTCCGTTAGCAACCCTGAGGATCATATCACCTTCCTTCAGCACTCTACGGTTTCTCAGTGCCTGCAATGAATTGCAAATATGAGATCCTGACCCGGTATCCAATACCCAGGAAGTAGAGTTGATCGACAGACAATTCTCAATTACAAACACACCTGAAGTCGAAGCCACAGCCTGCTTCGGTTCCTGGTTCTTGGCGTTCCACGCCTTGCAATCCTTCTTCCAGTGCCCTTTCCTGTGACAATGGAAGCACTCATCCTGGCCAACTATCGGTACTGCTTTCTTTTGCTTTCCCTTCCCTCTCACCTTACTAACACCTCCTCTAGGTTTGGGTGCGGCCTTCTTCTTCCTTCCTTTGGCCCTAGCCTTGGACCCGGAAGAAGATGCACCGCCAACAAACATAGCGGGTGTTTCCCTTGCCTTCTGCAAGGTGCCCTCTGCACTCCTTAACATGTTCAGGAGTTCCGCAAGTTCAACTTCTTTTCCTTGAAGATTGAAGTTGAGGATAAACTGGGCGTAGGTGGGAGGAAGGGACTGGAGAACAAGGTCTGTATAGAGCTCATTATCCAAAGTCGTCCCAAGGTCTGCGAGCTCTTCTATATAGCTAATCATCTGTAGGACATGTTCACCTACCGATGACCCGACAGCCAACCTCGCTCGAAACAATTTCTTTGAGGTCTCGTATCTTGCTATACGAGATTGCTCTCCATAAAGTTCCTTTGTATGGAGAAATATGCCATCTAAGGACATATCCTCGTGCCTCCTCTGATGTTCATTGTTCATCGAGGCAAGCACGATGCACTTGGCTCTCGCGCAATCTAAATCCCAGGTTTTGCGGATTTCCTTATCCGCATTACTGGATTTGGGACCAGGGACAGCAGGTGCCGTAGCGGTGAGGACGTACCCCAGTTTGTCATAGGTCAAAGCCATCTTGACATTCCGCAGCCAATCTTTATAGTTTGGCCCCGTCAGTATATTTTTCTCTAAAAGTAACTTAAGTCCAGTCATTTTCAGGGTCGCTGCAATTAGGAGAGAGAGAAGAAAACTCTTTAGCATGATGCTCTTGCAAGTTTAGAGTGGTTTTTAGTTTATCTAAACTGGATGGCTCCCACTGTTTCTCGAATCCTTCCTCAAACCATAAAAGAAGAATTAGCCAAGACTATTCTCACCGTACAATACTTGCTTAACCGTTCAGCCAGGCCGGTGTCGATACTTCGAGGGAGGTTTTCCAACGCTTTCGCGAAGTTCCTTAATTAAGTAACCTCTTTTCTCTGGGGGCGTAACCCCGCTGACACTTTTCTGGACACCTACTAGGTTTATAGCATTGATCGTTAAGCGACGAATATCCTGATAAGTAGCATATACTCACAGTAGGATCGGGATCCAAATATCATCGTATGATAATGTTGAAGGAATCCTACCAACATTCATCAAACTCCAAATGGTATGCATCTCTCTGCAAATTTCAGTTTCTTTAGAAATTCCCGATATGGATTTTTGCCCCATGCTCTTATGATCTTGACTAAGGGCCAACAAATCATAAGTCACATGTCAAGTTCTGCCCATCATTATCCTGTTGATTTGAACCCATCCGTATACTCTTGACTAAGGGCCAAACAAAGTAATACGACTGTCCCAAACCAACTCATCTATCTATGCAACAAATGAATACCCCAGCAGCTACCAAACACTATGTCTTGACTAAGGGCCAAACAAACATAGCTTGAATACTACTGACCATTCATAAGAAATGACGGAGGGCTACGACTGGTTTTGGCGAAACCGTGAACGTAGTGAACTTGATATAACCGAAGGAACCTGATAGCTTTTAAAAGGAGTGGTTAAATCTCCGCATTTAAAAATATCTGTTTTAAAATATAACCGAGTGGTTTCTTTTAAATTGTTCCAACGATTTAAACTTTGGTTTGTTTTACTTTGCATTACAGATAATGCGTCCCATCATTAACCTATCATTGCAGAAAACAACGAAAATACAACGTCCTCTTATGCCATCCGCATTCGCCACGGGGTCCCGTCATCACCCGTTAGGTTACTTAACTAACGACAGAGCGGGGGCTGGGCTAGCGCGGGTGTAAAACATAAGTGGCGTCTAAATAGCTATCATAATATAGATATTTTACATTCGTCTGACGCAATGATATTCATTCCAGAACACAGATAAACAATATTGGATTTGCAAGCAATCTGTATTTCTTTTGAGCCTGCAAGAAAAGACAGATTACACAGTTGTGATGAATAGCCGTTACCCCACCCTCGACCCCTACGGGTACGGCAAACTACCCGCCCGGCAGTTTGTGTACCCCACCTTGGGTCAGTCCTAGGAGCAAAAACAGTAAAATGAAATAATACAACGGTGGCTACGACCGCAACCTGGAAGTGCCCCGCGAAAATAATATTACAACAAATTACATTTACAACAAATGAATTAAACTATAACCCATTGCTAACCCCGGCTATACACCACAACAGTCCAATACAGTTTATATGCACAAACAGATATAACCATTTCAGAAATGTGCAACCCCCTGCCAACCGACATACTAGCAGTTAGGGGAGGTTTACGAACACATTAAACAATCACAGATATAATCCAATACGCAAATACTGTACAATTCGATCGAATAAACAACTTCAATATTACTCCAAAATCTGCTCTGTTAAACAGTAACCTGAGCAATAATTAAATATACCAGAAAACCCCAAATGTCACAGGGGACCCACACAAGAAAGACGAGTCCATGACTCGGCCAAAGCGCCGCGGAAGGGCGGCGGATCCCACAGATCCGCCGCGCTTTCGCGGCCGAGTTGCCGATTCATGGGCTCGAATTTCTTGGGTGTTCTCCTGGACTCCTTTATAGCTCTCTGAACACACCTGAAAAATTTTCTGACATCGTTTTAAATTCGACAGAAACTAGTATTTTTTAGGGTTTTCCGGTTTCGTTTTTTCGTTCGAAATTCGTACAAATTTGCAACTAGGTTATTTATTGTTTAGCGAGGCTCTGATACCACTGTAAGTCGATGTACTACACCCCAGTACTTATGGGGAGGCGGAATTTTCAAAAACAATCAAGTTTAAACAACGAACATCGACTAACCGCTTGAATCGAAGCTAAACTATAAATAACCGTATCAAATGAGTTTCTTTTCACAAGTGATTAGGGATTATACCTAATGAAACCGGTCCTTCTTCTTTACGTCCTCCTTTGTTCTCCTCGACCTTCTCTAGGTAGTAGACGATCCACCCGAGAGCAAAACACCAAGCTAAACCTCTAACTTGATGTAACTAATCAACTTTGATTGCTAATCAAAGATGAAAGGATGATAAAGAGTGAAGGTTATGGATTGTTTAGTCTAACTAATCCTTTGATCTCAACACATGAGGATTAAGGATTAGGGTTTGAAGATGAGAGCTTGAGGAGAGAGAATGTGAGATAAGATAATGAGAGAAGAGAGAGAGTGTATCATAATATCATGAAGCATTCTTATTTTAGAATAATCAATAAAGGAAATGAATAAGCATGCTTCATAAAATATCTTGTGGTGATTCATTAGCATGAGTCATTAAGCAATAAATGTGCATTAATGAAGTGAATGAATCACCACCATGACTCACTCTCTTATCCAAAAGAAACCTCCTTAGTCACATCTTCTAGAAGCTTCTCGAGTAATTACGAGAACGCCCCTCCGATCCGTAAAAATACGGAAAAACTTTAGACTGTAAAAATCCAATAACCGGATACCAGTAACTGGCTTAAACCAAAGCCGACTGGTAAAAACTGTCCGAAAGTCGTACGCGCGTAAACGTACGTATGCGTCCGAACCCTTTGTCGCAAAACCATGCAACCTCTATATCGTTTCGCCTGGAGTAGGAAACTCTCTGTGTGGGACTCTAGAGACTCGACTACTACGCTGGCAGTGGGTTTAACCACAGACCGCAAGCGGCACTAGCTGTACGTAACGGTCCCCAGGTAGTTGTCGATAAGAAGGCCGATGAGTAAACCCATCCGAACTCCTACTGAGTCTGATGTGACAATCTCCATACAGTCCGGTCCGTTCGTCCAAGACTATCGCATATCGGGCCTAGGGGGGCGGCAAGCGTCAGTCCCCTAATAGCGGTATAAGTCGTGTCGGAGTGAAGCCCATTACACCCTGAGAAACTACTGGAACCTACCAGCAAATCTCGCTTGCCCTGGCCAGGGACTTTGCGTAATGGCTCTCTGACACAGCACGATATCTACTCCTAATACCGGGAGGGACGAATCCTGTCTAACCGCCACTGCCTCCAAGTGCTCGGGACTGCACCCAACTGCTACCTGTTTGCACGACTCCTTTGAGCCGTGGTAGGGTAGCAATCTAAGAACAGTGGGACACACTCGAGGCGAAGTAGCAGTGTCAAGTCTGCGGACTACGCTGTACTCATGTCACCTGGGAACTGTTTACTGACGACTGGTATCAAACCAACCAACAGTTCCCTGTGAGTCCTGTCCGGTGTACCCGTAACCTAACGAGCACCTGTATACTATCTCCAGTACGACGTACTGATGGCTGTGGGACAGACCATCTCCCCAACTGGGATGAGAAGCGTACACACCAGTCTACTCCGGAGTATCGATGCTCTGTCTCGATAATCCAACGACCGGGGACCTGAATAAGGATGTGCTTGTAGACTACCCAGCCCCCACTAGTGTGACTGCCATCACAACGCTGGTAAACAAGCAAGATCCTAAGAGCTCTATCAATACGTACACTCACATATTAAGATAGAAAAACCAAGTAGCATACTACCATGTTTAGCAAGACTGTTATATACATGTGAATATCCCAAGCTTCCATTAAGTAATATACAAGCTAGTATGATACAGTAATGGCCTTCTAGGGCATAAACACTAACAGCCCTTCTCGATAACTAGTTTATCTACCTATTAGGAAAACTTTACGGGGTAACGACATACCTCACACGCACACTATGGTTTCATAGCACGGTATTCCAATATATGGTTTATTTAAAGAATAGGTTTTACATTAAAATACCACTCCTTTTCAAAACGGATTTCTTTTAATCGGTATTTTTGGAATGCTTGGCAATTACGCCTCTACAAATCTCGTTAGAAGACCCGCTAATAGATGGTATGGATTATCGCACATTCTGGGAATAGTAGAGCGAGATACAGAACTCCTCACGGAGTATTCAGTCTCGAAAGGAAATAAAAATACGGTCTTTTTAAGAAATACGACTTTTCTAAACAAACTAAATTTTGGAAAATTATATAAAACTATGAATCAGTATTTTCAATAAAAAAAACATATTATGAACCCATATTTTTTTTAAATAAAAGATTAGAATTTTTATAAAATACCATTGAATTTCCAAAAGAGCCCGTTTTCATAAAAACATTGTAAACTTCTAAAACCTAGGTTTTATCATCCAAAATACCACAACAATTAAAATACATGTTCATGAAAACCCTAAATATTATAAATCACCCTCGAGATTTATTTTAAACAATATTAAAGTATTTATGTAAACAATACTTAAGGACTTTAGATTAATATAGGTTTAAGCGGGATCAATTCTCTTGAGCCCCTGAGAGCCGGAGAATGTGAGTACTTGCTTATTTATGTTAGACAACTTAACGGAGTTATCAATGATAATTGTCTTGAAAAAAGAAACAAATCTTGCCGTCCATGTGCAGCAGTTGCCGATTTCTCCCGAACATAAGATTTTTAACAATTTACATCAATCCGCATGAAAAGACCTAAACTTGAATTTAAACTCGAACATAAACTTAAACTCGAACTCGAACTCGAACTCGAATCCGAATTCGAACTCTAACCCAACTCGAATCTAAAGCTGAACATGAACTCGAACCCAATCTACTCGAACCGACTTGACTCGAACTAAGATTGCAATTGTTATGACTCGCATATTACTCGACTCACTCGACTACATTCTATACCTTTTGCAATCTATGGTTTCGATCAAGATATGTTAATTAATCAATCAAATCAATTAAATATATTAACCAGTTATAATATATTTTATACTCGGGATGTTTGGGATAGTTTCTTGTCTGAATCCAACGGAGCTTCAGGAGTCTCGTATTAACCTTTTTTTTAATTTTACTTGAATATCAGTCGGGTTGACTCATCCACAGCCTAAACCCCCCATGCTAACACATAAAATGGGTCCGTTTTTTCTTGCTCCTGGTGCCCCACTATTAAGCTCGTAAATACTTCTACGGCTGCAACATTCACATTTGGAACTTAACGTTAACATAGTGATCATATAGAGACATATAGAATATATTTTTCCATGATCTTATGCTCCTACTCGTCATATAAATATTCTACAATTGTCATTTTCTTATTCTTACTTATCCTTGGGAATTACAGAGCGCTGGTTCACTGACGGGCATTCCACTCACTTTTCTTCTCTTAGAATGTTCGTCAGATACAGTCGAGACGGAGGATGTGGAAGCCACAAAGGAGGACTACAACCAGATCGCTGCTCAGGGCTAGCTCAGCTTCACTTTTCTTCAGTTTATGTATGCCACTTGTTTAGAAATTTTCCTTATTATATTTTACTTTCCAGCTGAAACTCATGTACCTGCAAATATTGGAAGTTGAATGTAAATAAAGATATTTGTTGAAAAATTTTACAGTCTTCATTTATTCTTGCATTGTGTAATATTGTTTCAATACGCTTAGTATATTTATTTAAGGAATGAGCTTCTCTGGATAAATATGCCGCGGGCTTGCCACGCCACAGTTTTCGTCTACTGGGAAGCGGGACGTGACAGTGAAGAAGCTCTCGGGCTGGCCCGAGGCTCGATCCGATTATGGTCAAATAAGGCTTGGCCCGACCCGAAGACCGGCCAAGCCCGGTGGGCTTGCCACCTTGACTTGAAGTATAAATATCTCAAAGCAAGTATTCTCTTGTCTTGGCCTTGTAAACTAAGCAAAACAAAATAATTCTTTTCTTGAATATTGGCCATGTTCCCATTCCTTTTCCTTGCCTCTAGACAAACCTTAATTCTTTGGCAACCTCTTCAAATGCCCACATTGCTGTGCTCATCCCCCAATCTTGTTACGGACCAGGTCCACACATTCCCAACTAGGTTGCCATAAATTTCTCCTTTGGTTCCTTGCTAGCTAATCAAAAATCTTCCATCACATCCCTTTCCATTCTATTTCCTCACATCCCTTTCCTAGAAGAAAGACAGGAAAAAATTGGAGGTAAGATAAGTTCATGATTAATAATCATATTAGGTTATCCATCATTATCGCTGTTTTAAAAAAAAATCACGGTCGTCTAACAATCCAACCTAAATTTTTTGTAGATGGCCGATTTGTTATCGAGTAAACATTTATCTGCCAACCTTTAGATATAATTTTCTCATATTTCAGCTTCAAAATTATTAGTGCAGATTCTGATCGAAAAAGATTTTATACTTATCTCACATCCGACTGAATTATCGGTGTATTTTCTTAACCAACGAAATGTATTAGATTTAAGACACTAGATATTTGTCATCATTTCTACTGAATATCACATAATCATCCTCTCAAATCAACTTAGTATACTCACAAAATTATTTTAATCTATCCAAATTCAATTAACCATTGCCATCTCAATCACTAATCAAGGAAGGCAGGAAGGAAACAAACAAACAGATAATCAAAAAATGCTTATAAAACTCAAGAGGTGGGTTTCAAGGCTCGCAAGCTCTCTTTTAGCCACCACCCTCCCCAAAAAGAAGCCCAACAAACCCCAACAAGATCAAAAACCCTCTCCATCTCCATCCTCAATCTCTCCTCCTCCTCCTCCTCCTCCCAAAATGCATCCCCACCACCACCACCACCAGCATCAAGATCAAGATCAAGATCATCAAAACAAGAAACCGTATCTATTCCCAACAACAAACTCCCAAGTGATCCCTTCCCCCTCCCCCTTCTTCTCCCCACACCTCCTCTCCTCCCCCCTCCCAACCAACTCCTTCTTCCAGAACTTCACTCTCAAGAATGGCGACCAGCCTGAATACATCCATCCATACCTCCTCAAACCCTCCTCCTCATCCCTCTCCCTGTCCTACCCGTCGCGTTTCTCCACGCCTGCCTTCATCTACCAGACCTTCACCCCTGACCTCACCATCTCAATCTCCCCCTCCTCCTCCTCTCCTCACCTCATCACCTCTTTCAGTGACCTTTCCCTCACCCTCGATCTCCCCCCATCCCTCCGCTTCTTCCTCGCCCGCGGCAGCCCCTTCGTCACCTTCACCACATTGTCCTCTACTCGCCTGTCCCTCACCTCCGTCCATGCCTTCCTGACTGTGGAACCCGACCGCGCTTTCACCAAACATGCCCTCACCATGAACAACGGCCAGACCTATGCCCTCTACTCGTCCT
Source organism: Agapanthus africanus (assembly GCA_030015575.1). Classification (NCBI taxonomy): domain Eukaryota; kingdom Viridiplantae; phylum Streptophyta; class Magnoliopsida; order Asparagales; family Amaryllidaceae; genus Agapanthus; species Agapanthus africanus. The sequence continues at coordinate 21,747,165 of JASDDO010000016.1, read as the reverse complement.
CGCCCATCCGGTTTTCCCAGCAGGGGAATTCCAGCTTGGTCACGCAGGACGACTTCTTCGGGGTTGTGAGGATCGCTTATGTTCCCGATTCGAGCCATGGGCCGGTCCTTGATCGCTTCAGCTCGTGCTACCCTGTCTCCGGGGAGGCGGTTCTCGCGAGGCCCTTCTCTGTGGAGTACAGATGGGAGAAGAGAGGGGCCGGGGATTTGTTGATGCTCGCGCACCCCTTGCATGCCCGCCTACTCTCGGAGGAGGCCGATCCCGATCCTGATCGGGCTGTTTGCGTGCTGAAGGATTTTAAGTACGCTAGTATCGACGGGGAGCTTGTTGGAGTTGTGGGGGATTCTTGGCTTTTGAAGACGGACCCGCTTCCGGTCACCTGGCATTCGATGAAAGGTGTCAATGAAGAGGGCTATGCCGAGATTGTCTCGGCCTTGTTGAAAGATGTCGACGGATTGAGTTCCAGTCCGGTTACCACCGCTTCTTCGTACTTCTATGGGAAAGCCGTCGCTCGAGCTGCTAGGTTTGCTCTCATTGCTGAGGAAGTTGGGTATGCAGATGTGATCCCGACGATTCAGCAGTTCTTGAAGGATGCTATTACTCCATGGCTGGATGGAAGCTTTAATGCGAACGGGTTCCTTTATGACCCGAAATGGGGCGGCGTTGTGACGAAGCAAGGCTCGTTAGACTCCGGAGCTGATTTCGGGTTCGGTATCTACAATGATCACCATTACCATTTGGGTTACTTCTTATATGCGATCGCCGTTCTATCGAAATTCGACCCTGCGTGGGGAAGAAAATATAGGCCCCAGGCTTATGCGATGATGGCGGATATAATGACATTGTCTCGTAGGAAAGGAGCCAATTATACTCGACTGAGGTGCTTCGATTTGTGGAAATTGCATTCGTGGGCAGGCGGTTTAACTGAATTCGGAGACGGAAGGAATCAAGAAAGCACGAGCGAGGCGGTGAACGCCTACTACTCTGCGGCTCTGATGGGGTTGAGCTACGGCGACGCTCATCTTGTTTCCATCGGATCTACATTGGCCGCGTTCGAGATCCGAGGGGCGGAAACCTGGTGGCATGTGAAAGAAGGAAACGGAATGTATGAAGACGATTTCAGTAGAAACAACAGAGTCGTCGGTGTTCTCTGGAACAACAAAAGAGATAGCGGGCTGTGGTTCGCTCCTGCAGAATGGAAAGAGTGCCGGCTCGGGATTCAAGTCTTGCCGTTGCTCCCGATAACGGAGGTTTTGTTTAGGGATACCGGCTTTGTGAGAGATTTGGTGAATTGGGCCATGCCTGCTTTGTCAAGAGAAGGGGTTGGTGTAGGGTGGAAAGGGTTCGTGTATGCGATGGAAGGGGTTTACGATAAGGATACGGCGTTGACGAAGATAAGAGGGTTGGATGGGTTTGACGACGGAAACTCGCTTTCGAATCTGTTGTGGTGGATCCATAGCAGAGGAGAAGATGAAGGGGGGTTCGGATATGTGAAGAGCTGCTGGTTCAGTCACTATTGCCATTAGAGGATGGAGATGTTTGAAATGGAGCTTAGCAAGAATTGAAGCATACATTGGTAAATTTCAAATATTTCTCTCGTTTTTAAATATGAAGTCTTAATATATCAATAAAATGAAATGTTATCATGGAATTGCTTAGGTTTAAATTGGCTTCTCATTGTCTAGCTTTTGTATTTCGTTACATATGTAGCATCTCTTTGTTTACATACATATGATGCATTATCTTACTTATAGTTGGTTATGAGATCATATATGCGCGACTATATTGCTACAAAGCGTATTATTATGCCTTGACATTGTGCGTGATGAAATCTAATATTTCATCTCTTAGTTAACATTGGTGGTGTGAGGCTTTATCTTACTTATGAGTTATGTATGATCATATGTATGATTGTGTTGCCATAATCTTGTTACTATGACTTACAAGTGTAGCTAGTGAGGTTTATTAGAAATTATTTGTTCAAATAAAGCTAATTAACATAAACCCCTTTCATATCTATAATCAAATTTAGCTGCTTACTAACATATGTTGATCCTATCTGAACTTGAAAGGAAATACCAAGTACTCGATACTTAATCCGAATAGAACAATGATTGTTCTGACATAACAATTACCTTAAATCTTGTTATCGAATATCAGCTTAGCAATGCCATTCTAGACCGATGCAATGCGCCATTCTAGACCGATCTTCGTCCGCTTACCTCGTCGATCATTGTCACCAGCATCAACGGCGCTGGAGAAGAACCACCATACACCATGCTGCCACGGCCTTCTCTGACACTGTCACATGCCCTTTGATGCTCTCGTGTCTTGGAATCTCCATCTAGCATGCCCACTCTCTTCACTCTACCCCTACTCCCCCCCTCTCTCAACCCTAGACTGGATTCGGATTCCCTTGGATTCACTCTCTCCACTCACAGGAAATTCAAACCTTCAGCCTAGATCGGATTCCTTTAAAAGCTTGGATGATACGGACGGAGGTTAAGTAACTTCGGAATTCCAATTCGCCAAACCATCTAAGTAGACCTTCTTTAGATACTTGCTTGTTCTTCATGTCAAACAAACACAGTGACTCTGTTAATAGTTACAATTTTACACCATAATACAAGTTGCTTAACTTGGCAATTTAGACTAGGCCTTGTGCAGTATTTATAGAAACATTAATTTCAATCAATTATTGTACACCTTTGGAGTCACATATTTAGCAATTGAGCTTACAACCTTATAATTATACAGTAGCCATATTTCGACTATTTTGTAACTCCCTTCTTTTTCTGCAGTACTCTTCGATCATCACCTCCAACGTCTTTCTCGATGATCCACCATCAATCATCGCCTTCTTCGCTAAATCCGCAAAACCCTTAACCTTGTCCCTCACAGTCCTACCCTTTTCTCCCAACACCAGCTCTCTCGCCATCTCCGATATATTTTCATTTATTACTAGTCCGTCCCTCGTCCCATCGCTCGCTCTGATTCTCATCCCGACCTCGATCACATCCACCACAAACTTCGCATTCAGATGCTGCTCTGCCATCATCGGCCACGCCAGGATCGGCACGTCTGCACAGATGCTCTCCAGCACCGAATTCCATCCGCAGTGACTCACAAACCCTTTGATGCTCTTATGGCGGAGAATCTCCAACTGATTCACCCACTCTTTGACTACTTTTCCTCGGTCTGATACTCGTTCTTCGAATCCTTTGATGAATTCAGATTTGGTTGATCTTAGGATCCACAAGAAATCTAACCTGGATTGTTCCAATCCGATAGCGATTTCTTCGATTTGGGCTTCTGATATGTTAGCCTGCGTTCCGAAGGCAATGTATAGGACCGGCCTGTTGAAAGCAGCAGGTGAAAGCAGTGATAATATCCTGCTCACAAACAAAATTGAGAAAGGTTTAGTGCAATTCAGCCAAAATTTACAGACCTGTCCATTTCCAACCGCAAGTCTAGCCACTGCATCAACTTTCTGCTGGTCGCCGCCCCAGCGTCAGCAGGCTGAGCCAGACAGAGCGGGCCTACACACCATGCTTTCGGTCCAATTTCCCGGTTCCAATTCTCCACATACTCCGCCTCGAGTTCATAGTAACTATTAACCACAATCCCATGGCTAGCTCTAGTAGCCTTCCTCAGTTCCATAACAAACTCCGAAAAAGGAGTAGTGTCTCCATCAACCTCATCAAAAGGAGGACTCAGGTCATCTTTACAGATCCGAAGATCCGAAATCCCGGGAACTGAAAAGGTTTGGAAACCGGACGATACCCCAGCATGCAGCGAAAGCCTACGTGCAATGTCGTTAACAGTAATGGAGAAATTCCCCATTCCGTAAAACACAAGCCTCGGGATCGCGAAACTTGTGGCCACATCCAGGCTCCATCCGAAAAACCCGTCGGAGATAAGGAAATCGACTTCCGGGAGGTCGGACAGCGCACTTGCGAATCTGGGTTGGAGGAGTTTGGTGGCCTCGACAAAGGGGAGGAAGATGGACATTGAAGGGAGGTTGTCGGTGCTTTCAATGCCGAGGGGGATGTCCTGAGTCCTGGGGAAGTGGAGTTCGACGATGTCGGTTTCGGGAAGTGCGTTATGGATGAAGGGGGCATTGAGAGGGGTGGTGATGAAGGTGGTGGCGGCAAGACGGCGGCCGTGGAGGAGGCGGGCAAGGTGGAGGAGGGGGATGGTGTGGCCCTTGGCCATGAAGGGGAAGATGACAATGTGAGGAAGAGAAGCAGAAGACATTGGAGGAGAGTTTTTTGGTTTGGTTTTTTGGTTGGTGGATGCCCTTCTTATTATGAAATTTAGAGAGTTAAAGAATTGTAGATTCACGATTAATTGTGGCAATATTGGTGAGAAAAATAAATTTAAGGAAGCTTCCATGGGATATATTATGATATAATAATATCGTGATGCTATTATTCTCTATCTCGGTGTATATCTTGATCTTGATGAAGGGCTTCGATAATTCAAGCTTGGACCATAATAGCGGACAATAATAGCTGGGACATGGGATCCTTTTCATGATTTGCTTTCCATATTTTAATAATCTAAAACATCAATGATTGATTAATGTATATCATATCCTAGTGGAAGATGAGGGAGGCACATTCAACTTGTCAACTTTTGGCCATATAATTTTATTAAGGGAAAATGGATTTAAGTATGTAGCTTTGAATAAAAATTCTTGTGTTTTAATCCTTACAGTACATTTACTATTGTTTATGCCTGCATTGAACTTTCACGTAAACTACTGCATTTACTTTTTAAATTACTGTAGCTATCTTTTAAAGTACTATATTAATCTTTTAAAATGCTATATTTATATTGAAACAGGTCAAATGTAAAAGATATAATAATTTTACTAAAAAAATGTAACAATTTCATGTCAAATATAGTATTTTAACGCAAATGCAGTATTTTATGACATAAATATAGTACTTTGAATATAGCTATAGTACTTTAAAAGGTAATTGTAGTAGTTTTTCTGAAATGGCAGTAAATGTACTATAGGGACTAAAACACAACAATTTTTAAGTTTAGGGAGTTTTCCACAACTTTCTTTGGGGCCAGGGACCTAAACATATTGCTTTTCAAGCCTAAGGATTTAAATCCATTTTTTCCTTTTATTAATTGTTAAAAGAATTTGTTTTGGTTTCCTTCTATTTAACTTGGTGAATGCATACAAGTTTTCCCCATAAAAAGAAGAAAATGGAAAGAAAAGAAAGTTTGGCGCACAAAAGCATGAGAAAGTGTGCTTGCTTGCTTCAGGGCCTGTTTGGTTGCAGGATTATGGAATTTGGATTCCAAAATAGTACCGTTGAAATTTCCGGATTTGGTAATTTGTTGTTTGGTTGGTTTTGGATTCCTAATATTGGATTTGTAGATCCTTGTAATCTTTGTTTGGTTGGTGAAAAAAATAGGATTTTGATTTGAGGATTTTAGAGAGAGATAGATAGAGAGAGGATTATTAAATAAAGTATACTGGTCCCATCTAAAAGTACAATGAATAGTATCAAATCCTTGAAAATCCTTGAAAATTTTTAGGATTCAAGAATACTTGTTTTGTGGTGGGCCCTCCATAAAAAACAAAGAAATTCTAGAAATCCAAATCCACCAACCAAACACAAAATTATGGAATCCCAGAATTCCACGATCCAACATCCAAATCCAAATCCATAATACTGCAACCAAACAGTCTCTCACTGTTTGCAAGTCAGGTTTTTAATGGTACATGCACCTAATATAAGATATTGGATTAGTGGACAGATCACCTTTGGTCGGTGTCAATCAATATAAACTTAAGAGACAGGTCATTATTTTTTAGAGCAAATAATAGAAAAATAATCCTAATTTAGTGCTCTGAATTAAAGTAAATGAAAGACAATGTTCCAAGTACAATGCATATGTTCATATAATTCGATTTTCATTAGTAGAAATGGTTTTGAGACTAGAACTTGATATATAAAAAATCGGCCGGAATCGTTTAGACTGAAAATGGTTTTCTTCGAGTAAGTTTTTTATATCTGTTTCGGTTTATATCCTCGTGATACTCGTAAGTTGTGAGACATGAAGAAATACTTTGTTGGGATGGAAGATGCCGATGCAAGGAACAATACTCGTAATAACACCCAAATCATGCAAACACAATTACACAATTAAACGACGAAATAACAATATAAATATGCGAGAATTAAAATAGAAAATCAAATACAGAGAGGCAAGAGATTTGTTAACGATGTTTGTTCCCTCATAAAATATCAGGAAGAATCCCAATGGGACATCACGTGCCAACACGTGATAAGTTCCCGAGTTCTTTAAAAATAACAGAATTAAATTCTGGTTAAATACTTAATCAGTGGGTCACGTGCCACCACGTGATAGAGTCTTAAAAAAAATTCTCCGAGTAAAAGGAAAGGAAACTCTAAACGGGGCATCACGTGCCCACACATTACAAGGGGTCACGTGCAGACACGTGATGGGTTCCCAAACTCTCTGATTAATAGAATTAAATTCTAATTAAATAATCAAACAGTGGGGTCACGTGCCGACACGCGATAGGCTTTTAAATATTCTTAACTAATAGAATTAAATTCTGATTAAGAGTGAATCAAGAATTCTAACTGGAAAAATATTTCTCTAAATCTTTCCAAACAAAAAAAATTGTGCTCTATAAAGTGGAGCACCGTTGGATTAAAAATCCAATGGTGATTAAAAATCACCAATTTATAGAAATATTCTATACAAGGAAAGATTTTCCTGAAATTTGCCAGGAATAACAGACAAAATATCTTTTGGATTAAAAATTCAATGGTGAATAAAATTCACTGAGTGATCCTAAAGATCATGTTGGTTACAAAATCAATTAAAAAATTTCAATGAAAGATTGACTAAACAAACTGAGAGAACTGAGTTTGAAGAATTTAGTTCTTCCAAATACTTAGGAATTTAATTCCTCCAAATATTTAGGAATTTAATTCCTCCAATAGAGACAGGATTTAACCCTTAAAATAAGAACTTAGTTCTTTTTCATGGTTGAAGATTTGCGGAAGCAGATCTCCTCATAAGTTGAGAATTTAATTCTCATCGGGAAGATTCTGCCATGCAGATCCAAAATTTAAAAGGAGAGTTGGGTTTAAAGAATTTAATTCTTCCATATACATAGGAATTTAATTCCTCTAAACAAAATTAGGGTTTAACCCTACCAAAGAATTTAATTCTCAAACAAAGGACTTAAACTCTCCATGCACGTAAACCTGATCACGTGGCAACATGTGACCCTCCGTTCAATGATCAGAAAAGAACGAATGAGACATGATCACGTGCTCCCACGTGACCCTTAAATAGACTCCTTAAGATGAGAAAGAACAAGTCTGGAGGGAATACCTCACGTGCTCCCACGTGATCCTCAAAATAAAGGGAACAAAACTAAAGGCAGTACTAATTTATGGCGCCTCACGTGTCCCCACCTGACCCCTGACTAACATCTTTTTAAAAGGGCAAATGAGGGAAAACAAAGGAATTAATACCCAATACATGGGCACTATCATGTGTCCACACGTGATGATTACAAAGACTAAGTGTTTAACACTTACTTGCGTATTCTGAGGATAGAATAAATGAAGTCTGGCCCCATCTTCAGATACCTCACGTGACTCCACGTGACCACTTCAATTTTAGTGTTTAACACCACTTTAAGTGCTTCGTCCCTAGTGTTTAACACTATTTTAAGCGCATCACGTGGGAACACGTGATCGCCAAATATGCTTTAGCGTTTAATACTATTTTAAAATCAATCTTAGCCCAAATTGGCTAAGTTTTCCAGAGGCAAGTCTCCCCTTCAATTGAATCTCAAAATTGATCAGTTCATATGATATGCAAAGTAAAGTCCAGAGCTATAATGAATGGCTAGTGCTCAGCTAAAGACAAAATATTGTCAGAGCCCCAAACCCCTGTTTAGCATTACTAAATAATGGGGGGCTGAGCCCAGACAAATGTTCAACAGTCCAAACAAAGGTCCAATATTTCAAACCTAATTGGACTTAGCCCAAGTTGGCCATAAGTCCTCAATTCAGATTTAACTGAGCCCATGTGCTCATAATCTAATTAATTGATCTTAGTCCCTAATTGGACTGCAGATTTCCCAATCAACTTTGGTTCAAGGGTACGTCTCTTCACTCCTTTAATATTTGTCGTTGTAATCCTTCAACGTCTTCAGAGAGGTGACGGGTCTCGATAACCAATCATTACATGGACTGCGGGGTCCTTAAACTCATGGACTATGATGTCCTTAAAATTTATAGACTATGACGTCTTTAAATTATGGACTGTGGGGTCCTTAAACTCATGGACTATGATGTCCTTAACCTTTACAGACTATGACGTCTTTAACTATGGACTGTGGGGTCCTTAAGCCCATAGACTATGATGTCCTTAACCTTGGACTGTGGTGTCCTTAAGCCCATGAACTATGATGTCCTTAACCTTTATAGACTATGATGTCTTTAAACTGGACCGTAATGTCCTTAAACTAATGTTGGACCGTAATGTTCTTAAACTAACCGACCGCAATGTCTCTGAACTAAACAATAGAGCCCAAATGCTCTTTTGTTGGATTTAAATGATCCCGTTGAATAGATCTTAGTCTAAAATTAGACTAACGTATCCTCAATAAACGTTTAAGTTGATCTTAGTCTCAAATGAGACTAACGTATCCTTAAACCCAACCCCAAACCCAAATCTAAAAAGATACGGATTTGGACTAATCCACGCCCTACGGGCGACAACATAAATTAGTCTCCGTATACAATCCACGGGCAACCAAAAACAAAACGAATACACATGGCACGAAGTGACCATCTGCAGAAGGAGAAAGTTGTTACTGTGATGCGGTAGTGTAATTAACTGCAGGGGCTTGCGTCTGCACGGAAGAGCGTCCCCACAATCAAAAACCCCTCAACGAGGGGGAATCTGACGAAGTCTGCTATATCGACCGCATCCGTTTAAACCTTCGATACACGGTGTCATAAATCAACTTGGCATCTTCGGAGAGGTGGACGGATCAAACCAAATAGCATCTTCCCCCAAATTCAGGCAAGACGAACCTACGCGGTCGCGTCTCTGTGTTCGGAGGAGAACAGATTCTGGCACGCTCGGTGGGACCTCTTCCTCTTTCCACTCCACACTTCGTGTGTCGTGTTCGTGAACGAATCGCGGTTTAATATGGTTGCCCTTGGGTTCAAGGTACTAAGATTTGGTTTTGCTCTCGTGCAGAAAAAAAGAACATCAATGGCCTCTAACTGCTTCAGCTGCAACTGCAACTCCCGTTCCGCCTCATCTGGAGGTGTAACCTACGGGCCCCAAGCGGCCTCCCTTTTCATAATGCCAGTGGAGCAGGTAACTCAAGCCACCACTGGGCTATTCTTCGGGACCATACTCCCACCGATGAACTTCAACGCCCCTGTACCATTGCAAGAAGCTCCGAAGAGCTCGGTCTTTAATCGGCTCACAACTACTGCGGCCCCTCTCAACGGGTCGTCTGGCTCCAACGCCTCAGTCTTTGACAGATTGGGCCAAAGCTCATTTAGGCCCATGAAGAAGCCCGCGATACCAGAAAGGGTTATCCCTAAGCTGATATCCATTCCTGCTCATGAAGTCGTCAAGGCGGCTTCTCCTGCCAAAGGGTCGGTCTTCACAAGACTGACTGTTTCAGCTCCTGTTCCAGGCGAAATCGTCAAGGCTGCTTCCCCTGCTCGGAAGTCTGCCTTCGATAGGTTGGTTATCCCCACTCAGCGGACATCAGTCTTCAATAGGCTGACAACGACAACTTCTGACCAACACGGGGGGCATGAGGAAGTCACCCATATAGCTGAGACAATCCCAACGGCTCGACACGCTCAACGTCGCAACTGGCGCCGAGTAAGGAAGGCTGGGGGCAACTCTCCTTCTGGACTGACTCCGCCGGCTCCAACGGTGGAAATCGATGCTTCTGTTCCAACTGGGAAGAGTTTTGAATTACTTAACAGGGTGCGCAGGAATTCGCCGACTGCCTGCTGAAGAGATCTCCTCCACCCATGGAGAGTACTACAAAGGTGAAGCTAGGGCAGCCCCCTCAGCGGCTGTTCTCTAAAATTTATAAAGTTTGGCGACGGGTTCAGGACTCGGTGATTGATCAAGATTACTCTCGCCGACAGAAAAAGGTGAAAGTTCAGCGAGAAGAGGACCATCCTGTCAAACCACAGAAAGCGACAGCTGTTTGGGTGCCCACTGCAATGGCCCCCTCAACTTCGACCGCTCACAAGAGGAGAAAGCTGGAGAAAATTCCGGTGTCTGCGGCGAATCGCAAGAACATTGAATCTAAACGCCCCAAGTCTGGGGGCATGGTGGTGCACACCATCTATATGGCATCCGGAAAAGAGGATAGCCGTATCTCTACAGGTCATCAACCGCTTACGCGATCAGTAACTAGGGCTCAGGCGTAACAACAACAAAAGCTCTAAAAAATACTAACAGCTATGGCCGCACTTACGGGACCGAAAGCAAGTTCGAAGACATTCTCGGAGCAGCGCCGTGAGCAGGAAACTGATGCTGAATTCCTTCGGAGAATGCTTGAGAAGAAGGAAAAAGAGGCCGCGGAACAAGCGGCCAATATAAAACAAATGGCCCTTCTGTTCCAAGATATGGTGGGCATGATGATCCAGCCGGACCCTCCAGCTGAAAATCCTCTATTAATAATTGAAAATGATATAGGAGAGACATCAAATCCTCTACCGACTCTGTCAACAGCCAAGGAGGAGACGATCTCCAAAGCTGCCCTAGATGATTACATCGCTCAGTAGATACGAGTTCACCAGGCGAATGAAGCGGCCGACCAAATTGTTAAAACAGGACGACCCTATCCGGGTTGGTACGACCAAATAAAGTAACCGCCGGGATACACGATCCCTAAATTCCACGTATATAAGGGAACGGGAAATCCGCACCAGCACATCGCTCAATTCAGAGCCTTGTGCGGCAACACCGGAGGTGACGATAAGCTACTGCTTCGCTAATTCGTTGGCAGCTTGTCGGAGATAGCATTCGAGTAGTATTCCGAATTCCTAAATGACTCTGTCAAGACATTCGTAGAGATGGAGTTGCTATTCACCCAGCGTTTCGCGAGTGCTAGCGAACGCACCCCTATCACGGCATTGATCAATGCCGGGGTGAAGCCTGGAGAAACGTGGGTTCAGTATGCAATACGGTGGCGGAATCTATGGTCGAAGTGCGAGCAGCGTATCGAAGAAGCGCCTGCGGTAGGCATGTTCGTAGGTACTCTTGATTCTCAAGCGACCATTTCACAATTCATGATGTTCTTCAAACCGACCACTTTTCAGGCCTTGATTGACAAACTGACCCAAATGGACCAGATGGGTCATAGACCGTGTAACATTTCAGAAAATATAAAATATTATTTTTGGAATTTAATATTAAAATAATATTTTTCCCGAAAACTGCCCGATTTGCGAAATTAGGGTTTTCAAAAAAAGGTATAAATATATACCGATAATTGTGAAATAAATAGAAATTAAAATGATTTATTCATTTAAAAATATATTTTAAGGATTTGGCATTTTAAAAATTTATTATATGTAGTTTCGATAAAAACTTGATTAGTGCACTGCTAATCGCGATTAAGCCAAATCCGTATTTCTACGGTTTTCATGGTTAGTGCACCATGATATATTACATGTTATTTCATTTGTGTTGTTTTTATTTGGGTGTATGTGTTTTGGTGAGAAAAGAGAAAGAAAAGGAGTCATGATGGGTGAAGAGAGAGAAAGGAGACATAATGATGACTTGGAGAGAGAGAGAGAGTGAGAATAATTGAGAGAGGGGCTGCCTCATTCTCTTCCCCCATCTCTTCTTTTTTTTCTTTATCTCCTGCTTCATCTTCCTCACCCTCATCTCCCTCTACCTTCAAACCCTAAATCCATCTCCAAATCTCCACCAAAATCCTATACCCCTTTCACAAAAAAGGATCACCTCTTCAACCTCTACCCAATGGACCAAGAAAAGTGGGATTTTGACAACATTGAAGAGCTAGGGTTTTGCTTGGGTGTAACCATGAGGTATAATCACTTCCACTTAGTTAGTTTTTAGTTTTCTTGTGTTTTAGATCAATTAGAAGTTGAATTGGTTGGGTGGTTGTGGAGATAAAAATCCTTAGAGAAGGTTTGGGTTTATAGATGGTTTTAGTGAACTCTTGTGGCTGTGCAAGACCTGAGATTTAGTATGGAAAACCAAAATACGGATTTTGGATTTGAGTTCATGTCGATTTGTGAGAATAGTGATGGTATTTTAGGATCTGGAGTGACCCGGGTGACCTGAAATTTTTTCTGAGATCACAGAGGGATGTGCAGGTGATATGGAGCATACCCTAGAGACCCGAGACCAAACCTTAACACCTGGGCCGTAAATTTAATCCCCTGGGTTGCAATTTGCGGCCTGGATACTACATTTTGGGTTCTTGCTTCGTCTGTAGCTCCTATGTCAGTAAAATAGACCCTCTATATATGCAACTTTGACCAATTTGGCCTAGGGTAAAATCTGGGAGCGTTTTGGTGTGTTTTTGGATATGTTTTCCGCATTTTGAATGATGAGTTCTGATATTTGGATTTGTTTTTGGTGGTTGAATGTTTGTACATCAATGACTAGGGGTAATTGTCGTGTTTTGCACGCGAAGCTATAGGTTTTAACCTATGAGCGAAACGTGTGCCGTTTTGGTTTTACGCTTTGATTTTAATATGCATTGCGATTGTTTATTATTGTAGATACCTTCACGTGGATTCCGAGACGACGGAGCGTGGCGTCAACGACTTCGGCAAGCAAGAAGTAAGGTGAGTGGATCTATATCCACGGGAGAAGTCGGGTGGATGGCGTATAGCACCCCCGCAAAGTTTTGGTGGAAACCGATTTGTAGCTTAGGGTTAAGAAAACCTAGATTTAGAAACTTGGATTAGAGTTAAATGATAGTTAGTGAAACCATATTAGAAACTAAGGATAGTTAGAAGTGATATAATACGGCTAATATGTGATGACGGTATTTGAGGATGATGTCTGACGATATTGCCGTTTAGGATACTATAGGACTAGATAGTCGACGTAGATGTGTCATCCGAACCATACATATTTCTAAACTGAAGAATCGTATGCATCTTTTAAACAGATACCTTGAGGGACGTTACGGAATTTCAAACGATATCTTTTCCTTAAAAACACCATAACCCCTATTTTCAAAACTACGATTCGCTTCTTTAAAAAATCAGATTGTATGGTTCGGGTGTGTATATTAGATTAGATACTTATACTTTTAGTAGAGATAGAATGTTATGTAAACTTGACTTGATGTGAGATACAAATGTGATTAAGGAATATAAGACGGATATGATGATATGACGATATTTTGGTATACGGATGCGAGTCGACTGAGATGGTTAATACCTTGTTAGTTCCCCAGATATGAGGTCGTTATGGAGGCGACCAACGACATAGGTATATAGATACATATATATACAGAATGTTGTTAATCATGGATGATAGGCCGTACGCGATATTACGCCATACCCTCATTTGTCTTATAAGATGATGGGATCCCTATTGGTTTAATGCCGCCGTACGATAATTTTCCGTGCGCGATGAGTTGACTTATTGATTGATCATTACCCTTGACTAGAGGTTTCTGTACGATGAATCTTACCGTACGCGATGTTGTTAGGCTGGATTCCGATTGATAAATTCCCCGACTCGGCCATGCTAAATACATATACCCGTCAGCATTTGCATATGATTTACCTTATGCTGCATTCATATTATTCTCATTGCATCGCTTATACCTGTGTTTGTACACCTGCACCATTATCGATGATGCGTATGTTACACACACACAGATTTGTAGGCTCACACACTTCATCATCGATAATTGCCATGTCACTACACAGTAGGATTGCTGCATCATGTTATTACTCTTCGCATAACATGCTTGCGGATATACACATTTGTATATTCATATTAGTGCACATATACATTGATACATCCATACTTGCGGATATACACATTTGTATATCCATATTGGTGCACATATACATTGATACATCCATACTTGCGGATATACACATTTGTATATCCATATTGGTGCACATATACATTGATAAATCTATACTTGCGGATATACACATTTGTATATCCATATTGGTACACATATACCTTGATACACCCATACTTGTGCACATACACATTGTATATCCATATTTGTGTACACATACATTGGTACATCTATACTTGCGCATATACATATTGTACCTACATAAATAACTGGTTTTACTGGGAAATTGGGAACCACATGTTGTATTTTAAAAACCGAAATCATTTAAAAGAGCGGTTTTCCCCTAATATGTCATATCACTGTTCCATGTTGCATGATATACGGATATGCTTACATTTCTATTATATGTCGCATACATCATACTCTATTATTTTACGCATTGAGATATGCTGTTTTCATGAGATTTTTGGATTTGAGAACCGTGGATATTTCAAAAGAGATTATGTGTTGTTTTAAAAAACCCGGTTTCTCTTGATATGATATTTCAGTGCGTCCACCATGCGTTTTCTCGGTTCTGAGACGTGTGACATGTGAAACCCGATTCGAGGAGCTGGATGAGGCCGATTGCGGGTACATGGTGGACCCGGTAAGGTACCCCGGGGCGAGAACGGATCGCTGTGCAGTAGACGGTGAGCCTGGCAGAGGGACTAGTACCTACCGGTGATAGTATTTGGGCTCGGGGGATATCCGGAGGATACCGACCGGAGTCGAGAGATGATATGGGATGATCCGTACTGACGGAGCCCGTGGGCCAATCCGGACTGACGGAGCCCAATATATGAGGATTTATTTGCCGATGCTGGGCACGGTTTTCATGATATTTTCGAGTGTCGATGCTAGGCACTCAGGTTCCATGATTTTGATGTGTCGTGAGGGACACCGTTGATTTATATCCTCATACTTTCATGCACACTCTTTTATAATATTTACGTGCATACAGATATTGATTTTATTGGTGGACGAGATCCACATGCATACATATATTGATTATATGGGTGGACGAGATCCACATGCATACATGCATTGATTATACTGTCGGATGATATCCGCATGCATATAGGTATTGACTACCTTGTTGGCACATATACAGACCCGGTCACCCTAGATATCATAGTATTACCTTTATGATATAGTTGACCTAGAAGTCGTTGTTTATTCGATTTCTATCTATTAATATTTTTCTACTCACGAGTTGGCAACCCACCCCCATTGTGCCACAGTTCTTGCAGGTTGACCGCTCGGATCAGTAGCGGCTTCGCTGGCACACAGTTGCATTCGGGTGTTTTGCATTGGTAGGTGGGACATTTTTATCGTACCCACTCTTGTATTTTTATTTCACATTGTATCTAGTAGACTCCATCAATCAAAACTAGTAAATTGTATAAGTAATGAGACTTAGTGAGATTATGGTTGCGAGACTTAGAACGAGGGTTTTTTCGCTACTTGTGATTTTGATGTCTTGCTTATTTATTTATCTTTTTATGGTGAACTTCGCCGTTGGGCGTTGTATACTTAATTATACTGTATTGTGTGGGTGTGATCCGCCGTTTGGCGAAGAGCTAGCTCCCGCTTGGGGATGCCATTATTCTTGTTATGTATTGTGGTTTTGGATTAAAATATACAAAGGAGGTGCTGCCCAAATTTTTAAAAGACGAAACACGTTTTCAAATTAGTAAATTTTACTTGCATTTTCATGTTCCTTTTCTATGCATTAAGAAAACTTGATTCCATTATACCTTATTTCAAAACTTCACCTCCTTTATTTTTTCTTAAAAAAGTTTAGATTTCTGGGTTTCAGCTTACTTGAATTCCGTTACGCCTTTAGACGTTGTGTGATTCAAGTGGTTGTCATGAGCTAATATTTCGGGTCGTGACAAAGTTGGTATCAGAACGTTAGGTTTAACCTTTGTTCGAGTCTATGTTTGACTATGCAGAGTCTAGGGCGGGTGTGTATTTCGGAACCTAGGCTTGACCTTACGGAATTTAGACTTGAACGGGGGGTATTAGACCCGAACTTTCGTTTCATAGGTTAACCCTGATTGATGGAGTAGGTAGCTTGAGTATAGCGACGTACCGTACGTATGTTCCGCGGCATATTTACGATACGACACTCCACTTAAGAAACCTTAGGATGTACATTTTTTAGATCTATAATTCTCTTCATACCCATGATTATACATCCATTTAAGATCCTTGATTCTATTTGTTTCCATGATCATACTCTTATTGATACTGTTCCTTCTTATGATCATGTATCCATTCTGGATCTGTCGTTTCCTTTCTTGCCGTTGATCTGCTCTCTTCGATACTCGATTGAGGTTCCTGTCACCATGGTTTGAGCGCAGTTTAAGCTGCTGCTATTGTTGCGGTCAGGGCGAGCTCGTTTAGTACGAGGGCTGACCATTGTGTTTTCTGGTGACATGGGAACGTCTCGATGTAGTGTGGTGTTGTGACCTCCTGTTGAGGCGAGTGCTTGGTTTTACGCCGGATGATCGGGCCATTGTTAGAGCTACCAGTTGCGAGAGGACTGTTGATGTACAGCGTACCTCAGAAATTTTGATGTCATCTACCGTGTAGACAGATGACCCAGCTGTTGCTGAGATTAATAGGATATCGCTTTCCAGAGCTTACGAGCTGAGATCGCCGGAGCTTCCAGGCAGAGATGCGACAGATGATAGCTAGCCTACCCCGAGTTGAGACGAAGGTGATTCATCAGATTGATGCGCCGACGCAAGTCCAGTTGAGTTGAATATTTTCATGTGTGGAGAGTCTTACTCAGATTTAGAGCAGACCGATCCAGAGATAACCGCCGATGTATCGCCTTTTCTGGAGGATCGAGGCTTTGTTTAGCGTGCGGACGGAGGGTATTCGAATGTCGGCTAGGCGAAGTTAAAAAGTTCGAACGAGTGTCAGAAACCTATTTTCCCCAAGTTTAAAGTGTTCGGAGGAACATGCAGGTAATTCTGTGGACCCTCTAGAAGAATGAAACCCTAACTCGACATGATGACCATGGAACCGCTTTGAACCTTAGGGTTTGCGGCAGTTTAGCGGTGCCATCAGTGAGGCTTGGGTTTGCCTTTCTACGGCTGGTCCAGAGGTGCTGTGGTATGTACCAGATGTTCTTAGACCGAGCTCAGGTGTTGAGCCTTCGGGAATTATGGACTTTGATGACTCGATCGAAAAGTTTGATGTCGTCCAGATATCATGTGATAAGAGATCAGCAAGCTGACCAGCTTCAGATAAAGGACCTCACCCAGATGCGTTGTTAGTTGATCGAGAACGGACGAGTATTGAGTATTTCTCCGATGGTTGGGACGAGTTCCCGAAGACGTGTTCGGCTAGAGATCTTCTACAGAGTGATGAAGATACCGAGTTCGTAACTTCGAGTTCGTGTGAAAGACTCCGGATCGATCGTGGCCGAGAATAGTTGCAGTGCGCAGATAGCATGGTGTGACGTCATAGTGGACGATGATACAGACAAGTGGAGCCAGAGGTTCATGTGAGATGCTGACGAGCTGTTGCTATCCCCAGTCGAGATTAGAGATCTGATATGCATACAGAGCGTTGGGATGCGGCCAGTTTCCGAAGAAATGTGTACTGAACACGCAGATGTCTAGAAAACGAGAAAAGATTAGGTAAGGGTACCAGCCTCCGTACAGTTCGGCATAGGCGAGATCGGAAGAGACCCTAAACAGGATTCCTTCCAGGACACTGCTGCAATAAGAATTGCACCCAGGATCAGATGTGTCACGTGTATTCATAGAGCCAGAGGCCGATGCCAGTAACGTGCTGCTTTACGAGTGGTCGTGATGATTGACCGAGAGATGACCAGAGAAGTGCCAGAACGGAATCATCCCCGTTAGCACACCTGAATGGGCCGATGAGCCGATGGATTGCGAGATTGGTAAATCCACAGAGAAGATAAGGATCCAGAGACCGAGGACGCCAGACCGTGAGCAGGAGGCAAGCGGATGTTCTTGTTCTGCCGGTTTTTAGGCGCACCGATTTATTTTTCGACATTGCAGGAGGTGTACCTCGATGTCCTTTGTTGCGATTTGCGTTTGTGATCCGAGTATCACGCTTATATCGCTTGGATTTGAGTTTTGAGGATTGAGTTTCATGATATCGTTTTCGTGCACCATAGCTGCACCTACTGGGTATTTGCATGTTTGCGCATAGTTATCGCACCCGATATATATTTATACACCGTTGTGTTGATTTACGATTTGTGCATATCCATTGCATTTGATGTCGATTTTGTGCCTTCGTAGCATGTGTTTATGATTTCATGGATTTCATGCGGATGAGGTGATGTTTGCACTCGGTATAGCTTATATGTGCTTGCAGTGCATTGACTTGTATTTTGTGCACGTAGTTGCACACGTTTACGATTTTATACATCTTGGTGAACTCGGTGTTGCTTTTATGCGTTTGAGTTATTAATTGTATTTCGTGCATTTGATGCACCAGATGTTGTTTTCGTGCACAATAGGTGCACCAGATATCGTTGTCATGCACACCTGTTGCAGTGGACAGATACTTTTGTGCACACCCGTTGCACTTAGTTTTGCTTTGTGCGTATAGTGACACCTGTGTTTGGATTTGATTTCCGTGCGCACCAGACGCATATGATTATTGGATACGCCTTTTGAGGCTGATTTTGCTTTTGAGCACTTTGTTTTCATGTTGGGCACTATATTGTGTAGTAGCCAAACAGAACTGATCTGAGGACAGTACCTGAGTACTCTGCATGCATTAAAGAATTACCAAAAGGGTTTTCAAAGGGAGCTATAGTCTCGCTATTTCCTACGTGTCCGTGAGTGACACGAATGTTTATAAAAGAAAACCTTTTGGGATATTTTAGAAACGACGGAACGTATATTTAGCAAAACATATATGGACATATATTATTATTTTAAAATGAGCGTCCGTCAGTTATGCCTTGAGTTACGCATTCACGCGACGATTTAGAAAGGATTTTGCATGTATTTTATTCAGATTTTGGAGTTTTCAAATATGCGTACTATACACGTATTATAGTATTTAACTAGTGTATATTGGATTTCAGTAGTGGATTTCAAGATCTGTATCTCTGTTGTAACTCCGAGGATATACGTGCAAATTTGATGATTTGCGTGACGCTTGACGGAGTTCGATTTTGGGTTTTGTACTCGTTTTTATGCACCCTTGACGCGCTGTGTTATTTCTGCGTTTTCCATGATTGCGGAGCCCCGTTGTTTTGAGCTGATTATTAAAATGTTTTAGATTTTGGGGATTTAAATTTAAATTCGGGGACCGAATTTATTTAAGGGGAGAAGATTGTAACATTTCAGAAAAAATAAAATATTATTTTTGGAATTTAATATTAAAATAATATTTTTCTCGAAAACTGCCCGATTTGCGAAATTGGGGTTTTCAAAAAAAGATATAAATATATACCGATAATTGTGAAATAAATAGAAATTAAAATGATTTATTCATTTAAAAATATATTTTAAGGATCTGGCATTTTTAAAATTTATTATATGCAATTTCGATAAAAACCCGATTAGTGCACTGCTAATCGCGATTAAGCCAAATCCGTATTTCTACAGTTTTCATGGTTAGTGCACCATGACATGTTACATGTTATTTCATTTGTGTTGTTTTTATTTGGGTGTATGTGTTTTGGTGAGAAAAGAGAAAGAAAAGGTGTCATTATGGGTGAGGAGTGAGAAAGGAGACATAATGATGACTTGGAGAGAGAGAGAGAGTGAGAATAATTGAGAGGGGGGGCTACCTCATTCTCTTCCCCAATCTCTTCTTTTTTTTTTCTTTATCTCCTTCTTCATCTTCCTCACCCTCATCTCCCTCCACCTTCAAATCCTAAATCCATCTCCAAATCTCCACCAAAATCCTATACCCCTTTCACAAAAAAGGATCACCTCTTCAACCTCTACCCAATGGACCAAGAAAAGTGGGATTTTGACAACATTGAAGAGCTAGGGTTTTGCTTGGGTGTAACCATGAGGTATAATCACTTCCACTTAGTTATTTTTTAGTTTTCTTGTGTTTTAGATCAATTAGAAGTTGAATTGGTTGGGTGGTTGTGGAGATAGAAATCCTCAGAGAAGGTTTGGGTTTAAAGATGGTTTTAGTGAACTCTTGTGGCTGTGCAAGACCTGAGATTTAGTATGGAAAACCAAAATACGGATTTGGGATTTGAGTTCATGTCGATTTGTGACAATAGTGATGGAATTTTAGGATCTGGAGTGACCCGGGTGACCTGAAAATTTTTCTGAGATCACAGAGGGATGTGCAGGTGATATGGAGCATACCCTAGAGACCCGAGACAAAACCCTAACACCTGGGCCGCAATTTGCGGCCTGGATACTTAATTTTGGGTTCTTGCTTCGTCTGTAGCTCCTATGTCAGTAAAATAGACCCTCTACATATGCAATTTTGACCAATTTGGCCTAGGGTAAAATCTGGGAGCGTTTTGGTATGTTTTTGGATATGTTTTCCGCATTTTGAATGATGAGTTTTGATATTTGGATTTGTTTTTTGTGGTTGAATGTTTGTACATCAACGACTGGGGGTAATTTGTCGTGTTTTGCACGCGAAGCTATAGGTTTTAACCTATGAGCGAAACGTGTACCGTTTTGGTTTTCCGCCTTAATTTTAATACGCATTGCGATTGTTTATTATTGTAGGTATCTTCACGTGGATTCCGAGACGACGGAGCGTGGCGTCAACGACTTCGGCAAGCAAGAAGTAAGGTGAGTGGATCTATATCCACAGGGGAAGTCGGATGGATGGCGTACAGCACCCCGCAAAGTTTTGGTGGAAACCGATTTGTAGCTTAGGGTCAAGAAAACCTAGATTTAGAAACTAGGGTTAGAGTTAAATGATAGTTAGTGAAACCATATTAGAAACTAAGGATAGTTAGAAGTGATATAATACGACTAATATGTGATGACAGTATTTGAGGATGATGTCTGACGATATTGCCGTTAAGGATACTATAGGACTAGATAGTCGACATAGATGTGTCATCCGAACCATACATATTTCTAAACTGAAGAATCGTATGCATCTTTTAAACAGATACCTTGAAGGACGTTACAGAATTTCAAATGATATCTTTTCCTTAAAAACACCGTAACCCCTATTTTCAAAACTACGATTCGCTTCTTTAAAAAATCAGATTGTATGGTTCGGGTGTGTATGTTAGATTAGATACTTATAATTTTAGTAGAGATAGAATGTTATGTAAACTTGACTTGATGTGAGATACAAATGCGATGAAGGAATATAAGACGGATATGATGATATGACGATGTTTTGGTATACGTATGCGAGTCGACTGAGATGGTTGATACCTTGTTAGTTCCCCTGATATGAGGTCGTTATGGAGACGACCAGCGACATAGGTATATAGATACATATATATACAGAATGTTGTTAATCATGGATGATAGGCCGTACGTGATATTACGCCGTACCCTCATTTGTCTTATAGGATGATAGGATCCCTATTGGTTTAATGCCGCTGTACGATGATTTTCCGTGCGTGATGAGTTGACTTGATGATTGATCCTTACCCTTGACTAGAGCTTGCCGTACGATGGATCTTACCGTACGCGATGTTGTTAGGCTGGATGCCGATTGATAGATTCCCCGACTCGACCATGCTAGATACGTATACCCGTCAGCCTTTGCATATGATTTACCTTATGCTGCATTCATAGTATTCTCATTGCATTGTTTGTACCTGTGCTAGTACACCTGCACCATTATCGATGATGCGTATGTTACACACACACAGATTTGTAGGCTCACACACTTCATCATCGATAATTGTCATATCACTACACAGTAGGATTGCTGCATCATGCTATTACTCTTCGCATAACATGTTGCGGATATACACATTTGTATATCCATATTGGTGCACATATACATTGATACATCCATACTTGCGGATATACACATTTGTATATCCATATTGGTGCACATATACATTGATACATCCATACTTGTGGATATACACATTTGTATATCCATATTGGTGCACATATACATTGATACATCTATACTTGCGGATATACACATTTGTATATCCATATTGTTGCACATATACCTTGATACACCCATACTTGTGCACATACACATTGTATATCCATATTTGTGTACACATACATTGGTACATCTATACTTGTGCATATACATATTGTACCTACATAGATAACTGGTTTTACTGGGAAATTGGGAACCGCATGTTGTATTTTAAAAACTGGATTCATTTAAAAGAGCGGTTTTCCCTTAATGTGTCATATCACTGTTCCATGTTGCATGATATACGGATATGCTTACATTTCTATTATATGTCACATACATCATGCTCTATTATTTTACGCATTGAGATATACTGTTTTCATGAGATTTCTGGATTTGAGATCCGTGGACATTTCAAAAGAGATTATGTGTTGTTTTAAAAAACCCAGTTTCTCTTGATATGATATTTCAGTGCGTCCACCATGCATTTTCTCGGTTCTGAGACGTGTGACATATGAAACCCGATTCGAGGAGCTGGATGAGGCCGATTGCGGGTACATGGTGGACCCGGTACGGTACCCCGGGGCGAGAACGGATCCCTGTGCAGTAGACGATGAGCCTGGCAGAGGGACTACTACCTACCGGTGATAGTATTTGGGCTCGGCGGATATCCGGAGGATACCGACCGGAGTCGAGAGATGATATGGGCCGATCCTGACTGACGGAGCCCGATATATGAGGATTTACGTGCCGATGTTGGGCACGGTTTTCATGATGTTTTCGAGTGTCGATGCTAGGCACTCAGGTTCCATGATTTTGATTTGTCGTGAGGGACACCGTTGATTTATATCCTCATACTTTCATGCACACTCTTTTATGATATTTACGTGCATACAGACATTGATTATATGGGTGGACGAGATCCACATGCATACATACATTGATTATATGGGTGGACGAGATCCACATGCATACATGCATTGATTATACTGTCGGATGATATCCCCATGCATATAGGTATTGACTACCTTGTTGGCACATATACAGACCCGGTCACTCTATATATCATAGTATTAGCTTTATGATATAGTTGACCTAGAAGTCGTTGTTTATTCGATTTCTATCTGTTGATATTTTTCTACTCACGAGTTGGCAATTCACCCCCGTTGTGCCACAGTTCTTGCAGGTTGACCGCTCGGATCAGTAACTGCTTCGCTGGCACACAGTTACATTCGGGTGTTTTGCATTGGTACGTGGGACATTTGTATCGTACCCACTCTTGTATTTTTATTTCACATTATATCTAGTAGACTCCATCAATCAAAACTAGTAAATTGTATAAGTAATGAGACTTAGTGATATTGTGGTTGCGAGACTTAGAGCGAGGGTTTTTTCGCTACTTGTGATTTTGATGTCTTGCTTATTTATTTATCTTTTTGTGGTGAACTTCGCCGTTGGGCGTCGTATACTTAATTATACTGTATTGCGTGGTTGTGATCCGCCGTTTGGCGAAGAGCTAGCTCCCGTTTGGGGATGCCATTATTCTTGTTATGTATTGTGGTTTTGGATCAAAATATACAAAGGAGGTGCTACCCAAATTTTGAAAAGACGAAACACGTTTTCAAATTAGTAAATTTTACTTGCATTTGCATTAAGAAAACTTGATTCCATTATATCTTATTTCAAAACATCACCTCCTTTATTTTTTCTTTAAAAGGTTTAGATTTCTGGGTTTCAGCTTACTTGAATTCCGTTACGTCTTTAGACGTTGCATGATTCAAGTGCTGGTCACGAGCTAATATTTCGGGTCATGACAGACCGTCTTCTTCAAAGCTGGAATCTCGAAATGAAAAAGGTAAAGGGAAAGCGACCTTCGTCGCCAGTGCTCAACAGCAGCCCAGTGGCCCGAAGTTAACTGATCGCCAAAACGTGAAACGACGATTCTTTAATGGGAGAATGAAGCGCCCTTATTCGTTTCTCCGGGATAAAACGAGGAGATTGTTTGAACTGGCGGTGCGTAACAGGCTCATCAATCTGCCGATTCCAAAACGCTCATTGCACCCCGGTGAGGCTAATAATCCCAATTATTGCCCTTATCACCAAGCGATAGGCCATCCAATTGAAGATTGATTCGTCTTTAAAAGCTGGATTGAAGATCAATACCAACAGGGTAAATTCGCCCTGTCCGAGAATTGGAAAGTTAGCCCGCCTCAACCGCACGCTTATAAAAGGGGGGACACACCGGGGGCATCGTGCTTTTTTGTCGAAGAAGCTCCATGGGAGGTCGCTCTTTCAGCCAAAATCAAAAGAATGCTGAAGGATCTCCAAACATGCCCGAAGATCAAATGGAAAAGTCCGTTAAAACCTGAAGTCATCAAGGGAATGTTGAAGCCGCGCACAACTCCAGAAACTGGTGGTGATAGTCAAAGCGCCCACACCCAGCCGTCAAGGTCTTCGAAGAAGAAGAAGAAAACCAAAAAGCCCGTGAAGCCTAATGACAAGCGCACGGACCTGCAAAAACATATCGACGCGCTGGAAGAGTATAATCAGAAAGCGCGGACTCCAGTCACACTCCAAGAATTTCTCATCCACGTCCTTGAGGACGGAGATGATGACAATGGAGAAGTCTCGTCGGATGAACCTGAGGATTATGTGGCAAGTTGCCATGTGATCTCTCACTCGTTAATAAACGGTGAAGAAGCTTTGGACGCAGAAAAACTGGGGGCAGATCCTGAGCCGGAACTTCTAGGACCGTCAGACGAGATAATTGATGCATTTCTGAACGAAGCTCTTCTGAAAAGCATGGCTGATCGAGAGTGCGAAATGTCCATATTTGAAAAAGCCAAACGTCGGCGACTGGATGAAAGGGTTGAAGCGCCCCAACCAGATCGAGGCATGCCCGCGACAGACAAGAGCAGGTTTAGAATGAAGAAAAGGTTCGCTAAAGCCATATCGATGGGAATGAAGCTGCCACCTTCCGAAGGAAACACTTCTGATGAAATACACCTTAATGAAGAGGATGTGCATCCTAATTACTGTTTATATCATCGAAGGATTGCGCACCCTACTGAAGAATGCAATGCCTTTAGAAATTGGTGGCAAGGATATGTCGCTCACAGGCAGCACTTTAAGAGGATGAAGCGTGAAGCTCGTCGACAGCAGAAAAATGCGACAGACGGACATGGAAGAACTGCCGGCAACTGTCATATGGTTGACTCCGGGGGATCGCAAGTTCTCACCTTCGGGAGCAACTCTGACGAAGAAATAGCCCTCGGCCCTCTCTTCAAAGAATCCACCTCAGAAAAAGAGGAAAAACCGAAGAGCTGTGAGAACTTTCAGCTGCGCAATCGCACATTACCTGAAAAGAGTCTCGAACCCGTAAACAATGGGTCGAACAAAAAGGATAAGGGAAAAGAAAAGGTCCCTGAGGATATTACCCTTGATGACCAAGCCGTCGAAGAGCTGACAGCCAAGGATCCGCCCAAGAAAAACAAGGTGGATTACAACGTTCTGGCACACCTGAGGAAGATACCCTCACAGCTAAGCATTTTTAATGCCCTTCTGCTATCCAAATAGGCGAGAGATTCTTTGATCAAGGCACTACAAGTGCCCGAGCAATTCCAAGCTTTTCTCGCCGAAGAAAAGATGAAGGACGAGCTGGAAGAAGTGCACACAGCCGATATCACCTTCGGCGATGAAGATCTCCTCCTCGGGACGTGCGAGCATAACCGTCCCATTTATATCTTCGGATACTGTCATGATATCAAGATAGGCAAAATCCTGGTCGATAATGGGTCCTCCGTCAACCTTCTCAATGTAAGAGTGTTGAAGGAAATCTGCATGAGCGTTCAGCACCTCGCTCGTGATAAAATCACCATCTCCGGGTTTGACTCCCAGTCATCACGGACACTCGGATCTGTGATACTGACGTTACGCTTTGGGCTGCTCGTCACGGACATCAAATTTCACGTCATTGACGCTAAGACATGTTACAATGCTTTGCTCGGCAGGCCTTGGTTACACGAGTACAACATCATCCCTTCTATACTTCAGTGTATGAAGGATTTCAAGGATGGTCTCGAGTATACTGTGACAGGGGAACTAAACCCATTCTCCGCGAATGAAGTCCGAAAGTACGAAGATGCAAAATACTTCTTACCAGATTTCGAAGACACGGAAAGATGCCATAAACCGAAGAACAAAGCTATCACCATTATTCCAGTGTTCGGGAGTGACACTGAGGAGGAAGAAGAAATAGTTTATTCAGGGCCGCCCCAATACAACAAGCCTGGACCGTCCACCCCTATGTTGATCTTCGGCAGCGACTCGGAAGATGAGGTCAATGCCGTATTTTTTGCTCGGTCATCGATACAAGCCTTTGCTGACGAAGATTGAAGCTTGCAAATCACTATGGTTCCGCAAGAACATTACAAAGAGCTAGACGCACTTGATACCTATAATGTGCAGGAACTGCAGACATTCTACGT
Organism: Agapanthus africanus; assembly: GCA_030015575.1. Taxonomy (NCBI): domain Eukaryota; kingdom Viridiplantae; phylum Streptophyta; class Magnoliopsida; order Asparagales; family Amaryllidaceae; genus Agapanthus; species Agapanthus africanus. The sequence goes on along the minus strand of JASDDO010000016.1, from coordinate 21,720,486 downwards.
CCCTCTCAGGCGAAGAGATGAAAATGCGATCCTCTTTTATCGATCCACGGAAACCAAAGTGGAGAAAGAAGTTTGGCATGGTGCCGATTCTGCACTTGACAGACTCCAGCCCATCCGTCTACCCAGATACTACACAGAAGGATTAAAAAGGCTGTTGAGGCACCAAGGCATACCCTTCAAACAGACCACGCGATAAGCTCAGTTCTACAACAGGATCTGGGACGTCCCCGGAACTTAGCGGAAATTGCCCAACGGGAGAATGGAAATGATCGGGCTTTGATATGTTCAATCCAAGAAACGGGAACGATTCCATGGCTGCTACGTCATACGTGACTTCAATGAAGAAGGAGATGTTTTGTTAAAAGACGCTAACCCTGAACCAAAACGAGGTCCCGCCATGAAAATACCAAGTCCGTCGTTTGAAGAAAAGATGGACAAGCTAATAAGGGAAGCGGGTCAAAAGGTCCGGGATGACCATAACCGCGAAATGGACATTTACGAGAAAGCCAAGACGCAGCGCCTCTTTCAGCAGGCCGTGGAGAATGACAATGCTCTTCGTCGCCAACCCGTCATACAAAAGACCCGGCGCAGAGGCAAAAATAAACCAAAGAACGGAAAAAACGTTCGACAGCAGCGTAGCGGGTTTAAGAAGCCACGCGATCAAGAATCGAGCAACCGGAATCCGTCTCTTATAAAGAAGATGGGTCGAGAATATTCTTTTCCCCAAGACAAGACAAAAAAGATATTCAATCTTGTCGTAAAACATCAGATGATGACACTCCTGGAGTCCAAGCATCCCGAGCAAGCAGACAAGGTCTCTCACCCAGACTATTGCTCCTATCACCGAGCAATAGGACATCCTCTCGAAGACTGCTTCACCTTCAAGAACTGAGTTGAAGACCAGTATCAACTCGGCAGATTCGCTCTATCCGACAGTTGGAGGGTAAGTCCGCCACGGAAACATGAATCAAAAGCCAATTATGTGATGAGAGTAGAACCAGATCAACATCGGTCTTGGAAATGATCTCATACCTGTCACACGATAACGTTGTCAGAAGAAGAACCCGAGAATATGGATGAACTCTCTTGGTGCTTTGAAAACGATGAAGATGAGTTGATCTCAGAATTTCCACCGGCGCCAAAAGAGCTGGAAGATGGGATACATACTACTGCAGATGACCTCAAAAAAATCGACTTGGGAACGGCAAACGTCCCACGGCCGACGTTCGTCAGTGAACTGTTGTCTGAAGAAAAGGAGGCTACGCTTAAAGACGTGCTCATGTAGTATAAAGACTGTTTCGCATGGAACTATTCCGAGATGCCCGGATTGGATCTAGAAATAGCCGTGCACAAATTGGTGATATCCCCGGACGTCAAGCCGATCAAACAAGCACCGAGAAGAATGCGGCTCGAGCTTGAGATGAGCATCAACGCCGAAGTCAAGAAGCTAATCGACTCCGGCTTCATCCAAGAGGTTCAATATCCTGACTGGATCGCCAACATCGTCCCAGTGATGAAGAAAAATGGGACGATGCGCATATGTGTGACTTTCGGGATCTCAACAAAGCTTGCCCGAAGGATGACTTTCCAGTACCGGTCACTGAGCTAATGATAGATAATATGTCCACTCATAAAGTTTTCTCCTTCATGGGCGGCTCATCAGGATACAATCAGATAAAGATGCATCCCGAGGACCAGAAGCATACCGCTTTCCGGACCCCTTTGGGCATATTCTGCTACAAGGTGATGCCTTTCGGTCAAAAGAACACCGGTGACACCTATCAGAAGGCCATGACGAAGATTTTCGATGACCTCATACATGAAATCGTCGAATGTTATACAGACGACCATAGTCACAAATTCGTGATTCGGCAATAATTCGGCAAGGTCGAAAATTCGGATTCAGAGAACTATTCGGAAAAAATCGGCAGGTATTCGGGAAAGATTCGGTAAGTGTTTGGGAAGGATTTCGAGCAAAAAATTAATATAAAATTAATATATGAGACGCTAGATTTTGATTTCGTGAATTATATGTTGTTTTTTGAATAATTCGTGAATAATTCAGAAATTATTCGCGAATAATTCGGCAATAATTCGGCGCGTTTGGTGATGGCGAATAATTCGCAGATTTAATCGGTAGTCACATAATTTGCGAATTATTCGCGAATTCGCCGAATAATTCGCGAATTATGTGACCATGCTGACGACCTCGTAGTTAAAAGCAAATCATACGAGTTACATTTAGAGCATCTGAAAATCGTGTTTCAGCGCCTTCGGAAATACAATTTGAAGATGAACTCTCTCAAATGCGCGTTCGGAGTATCCTCGGGAAAATTACTAGGATTCGTCGTCCGACACCGAGACATCGAGATAGACCCGTCTAAGATCAAGGCGATCATGAAAATGCCCCCGCCAAGGACTCTCAAGCAGCTGCGGTCTCTCCAAGGAAAGCTCGCGTATATCCGGCGATTTATAGCCAATCTCTCCGGCAAGTGCCGTCCCTACAGTCATCTAATGAAGAAGGGAAGCTCGTTCGTCTGGGATCGCAAATGCCAAAGCGCACTAGATGAAATCAAGAAATACCTGCAAAATCCGCCAGTGCTGATCACTCCCGTTAAAGGAAAACCTCTCGTCCTGTATACAACAGCCCTCGAAGGTTCCTTAGGTGCGCTGTGAGCACAAGAGAACGACCAAAGGAAGGAGAGAGCCCTATACTATTTAAGTCGAGTTCTCCTGGGGGCAGAAAACAATTACTCCCCCATTGAAAAACATTGTCTGGCGTTGATCTTCGCGATAACGAAGCTTAGACACTATGCGTTGGCACATGAGGTCCATCTCATATCAAAGGTGGATCCTCTCAAATATTCGATGTCAAAGGCTATATTAACAGGACGACTCGCTAAATGGGCTCTGCTATTAATGGAGTTCTTGATAACTTATCGTTCCCTTAAGGCAGTGAAAGGCCAGGCCATCGTTGACTTCCTCGCTGAGCATCCGATACCTGCCGATTCTCCTTTGAATTGCGAATTTCCCGACGAGCACGCATTTGACACGATCGACAGGGAGAGAAGAGAGAATGATACCCAGTGGGAACTCTACTTCGATGGAGTATCTTCCATGAAGAAGCGCAAACAAAGCACCCCCATAATCAAATCCGGGGTAGGCCTCATCTTCGTGACTCCACAAGGAGGGATAATGCACTTTGCCTTCTCCTTAACAGAGCCGAGGACGAACAATGAAGCCGAATATGAAGCTTTGATAGCAGGTCTTGAGATCGCTGTAGACATAGGAATCGAAAACCTCCTCATATACGGAGACTCCCAACTGATCGTTAGTCAAGTAAACGGCGACTATCAAACATGCAAGCCTGAGTTGGTAAAGTACGGCGAGAGAGTACAACAACTGCTGATTCAAATTCCTGCCTACATCCTGGAAAGCATACCGCATGCCGAAAATAGCAAAGCGGATACGTTAGCCAAACTCGCTAAAGAACTGGCTGACGAAAACCTCGATGATGTAAGGATCGTAGTACAAAGCCGTCGGGTTCTTGCACCGGCAGAAATATCTCCGGAGTCGTCCGAAGAAAAGGGAGTGACCGAGCAAACGACTCTACAAATAAAGGACCAGGAAAAGGCTAAGGATTGGAGAGAAGTCTTTTTAGACTGCTTCAAATCCCGTCGAACACCTGAAGATGCATCCTCAAGACATCAGCTCATGAAATGAGCTTTATCTTTTGCCTTCGTCAATGATACTCTGTATAAGAGATCATTTGATTCTCTGTGGTTAAGATGCTTGGGACTTGAAAAAGCAAAGAGAGTCGTATAAGAAACTCATGACGGACTCTGCGGTTCTTACCAAGCCGGGCCGAAGATGAAATTAAAGATCAAAAGGATGGGCTACTATTGGCCCATGATGATCCAGGACTGCTTCGAATACGCGAAACAGTGCCACTCGTGCCAAATTCACGGGGATTTTATCCACCAACGTCCAAATCCGCTACACCCAATAGTGGCTAGCTGGCCGTTCGAAATGTGGGGAACTGATATAATCGGCCCCATCGAACCAGCATCGTCCAGAGGACATCGGTTCATACTGGCAACAACCGATTACTTCTCTAAGTGGGCAGAAGCAGTACCACTAAGAGAAGTGAAGACGGAGAATATCCTCCATTTCTTCAAAACACACGTCATTTATCGGTTCGGCACTCCGCGACGGATTATCTCCGATAACGGGCCAGCCTATAGAAGCCACAAGATCAGCCGCTTCGCACAACAGCATAACATAGACCGGAGATACTCTTCGGTCTATAATCCCCGAGCGAACGGTCTAGCTGAGGCTTTCAACAAGACCTTGACGAAGATCGTGAAAAAGACGGTATCTCGAAATAAGAGGGACTGGCATGAGAGGCTGCATGAAGCTCTCTGGGCATATCGAACCACGCTCAAAACAGCCACGAACACAACGCCGTATGCATTAGTATTCGGCACAGAAGCGGTACTCCCTCTCGAGATAGAGTTACCATCTCTACGAGTGGCGGTTCACTACGAGCTAACAGTCGAAGAAAATGCTCATCTTCGGCTTGAGGAACTTGATGCCCTCGACGAAACTCGGCTCATGGCGCAGCAAAACTTGGAGGCTTATAAAGCGAAGATGACGCGCTCATATGAATGATTGACTAGGCCGAGAACATTCTGCCAAGGCGAACTCATGCTGGTGGTCAAAAGACCTATGATCCCCAATCGTGCCAAGCGGGGGAAATTCGAGCCAAACTATGAAGGCCAGTATATCATAGACAAAGTTTATCAGGGTGGAGCTTATCTACTCATGGACATGCATGGTGAAAGACCTTTCAGGCCAATAAACGGTTGCTTCCTGAAAAAATACTACGCCTAACGAGTCACGGCCTAGGTCAACGATAGATGGCGACGCCTATGTCCTCTCGCTATCTTCCTAAGCCCAAACTCTATAAGTAGTAACCGGCTACGGACCGAAACGTCCTTAAACTAATGATGGACCACTATGTCCTAAAACTGGCTGTTGACCGAGACGTCGATAAACTACTACGGACCGCAGCATTCCAAGGCTGACACAATAAATGAATAAATAAATAAAGAAGAAAACGGTATGTCCATAAGCAAAATGGGCACAGATGAAAACCCGAAAGGGCTCCATGAGTAAAAACAGCAGGGCTACCGGCGAGTTTTGTGAAAACCCGAAAGGGCGCAATCTCGTTAAAAGACACTTGCAAGGCCCTCTCGACCTTGTGAGGAGAAACCACCTGCGTGAGATCCTTACGACTCACAAGGGAGCAACACACTTAGGAATCCCCACGATTCCCAAGGAGAAATTACAGTTACGAGATCCTCACGACTCGTAAGAAGAATTCCCCTTTGAGACCCTCACGGCTCACGGGATTCAAAAGCTTTAAGTTACAGGGATTTGAACCTGTTCTTAAGCCATCACAATCTCCAACGCTGCCCTACAAGCGGTTCAATATTGACCCTTGTATACAATCCACGGGCACGAATAAACATTTCTCTAACAAAGTCCCACCTGTGACTAGAGATATGCTCATATGGCGAACAACCCATCTAAGTCCTCTCGACTTATAAGAAGAAAATACTCTTGTAAGATCCTTACGACTTATAAGAGATCATACACTTAAGACTCCTCACGATTCTTAAGGAGAAAACGCACCTACGAGATCCTTACGACTCGTAGGGAGAAGCACCTTTATGAGACTCTTACGGCTCATGAAGTCAAAAAGCCTTAGTCAATAGGATCCTAACCCTGTTTGCTGAGCCACCTTTGTTCGACATCGACAGAGGCAAATGACGATTCGCTCCTGGCAATATCCCAGTTGTAGCGATGCTGATGCCTAAATCGGTATCAAATCCCAAGCTCGCAGCGAGGAAAATGCATATGAAATAGCCGAAATGATGGGGCAACTTGCAACGAAATCAGCAAGTAAAATATATGCATGCAAAATAGCCGAAATGGTTGGGCAACTCGTAATAAAAAGCAGCAAGTAAATAAAACAAATAGCCGAAATGATTGGGCACCGCGAAAAATAGCCAAAATGATTGGGCAATCGCGACTTTCGCGGTATAAAAGCTGAAATGATAGAGCATCGCGGAAAGAAAAATATATAAAATGAAACTTTCTTCCTACATGTGAGATCACATCGATCCCTGTATACAATCTAGGGGCACAAACAAAGAGGGAACCATACCTTCCCACCAGGCTCCATTAGAAAAAGAAGCCAAATCTCGACAGTTCACAAACAACCTGGAGATCATATTGACATGCGTCTCATTACAACAAACGCAACATCAGCAAATCGGAGCCGCGACAAAGTTCTCAGTTCCATGACTCGAAGATGCGCAGACAACCGAGAGTCAACCCCTCCTGGTCTCGTGGAACACGGCTTATGTCAATCCTGACCCCGTGAGAAGCGCCCAGAGCACATCCTGGTCTCATGGAACACGGCTTATGTCAATCCTGACCCCGTGAGAAGCGCCCATAGCACATCCTGGTCTCATTGAACACGGCTAATGTCAATCTTGACCCCGTAGGAAGCGTCCAGAGCGAATCCTGGTCTCGTGGAACACGGCTTATGTCAATCCTGACCCCGTGGGAAGCGTCCAGAGCAAATCCTGGTCTCATGGAACATGGATTATATCAATCCTGACCCGTGGGAAGCGTCCAGAGCAAATCCCGGTCTCGTGGAACACGGCTTATGCCAATCCTGACCCCGTGGGAAGCATCCAGAGCACATCCTGGTCTCGTGGAACACGGCTTATGTCAATCCTGACCCCGTGGGAAGCGTCCAGAGCAAATCCTGGTCTCGTGGAACACGACTTATGTCAATCCTGACCCGTGGGAAGCGTCCAAAGCAAATCCCGGTCTCGTGGAACATGGCTTATGTCAATCCTGACCCTGTGGGAAGCGTCCAGAGCACATCCTGGTCTCGTGGAACACGGCTTATGTCAATCCTGACCCCGTGGGAAGCGTCCAGAGCAAATCCTGGTCTCGTGGAACACGGCTTATGTCAATCCTGACCCCGTGGGAAGCGTCCAGAGCAAATTCTGGTCTTGTGGAACATAGCTTATGTCAATCCTGACCCCGTGGAAAGCGTCTAGAGCAGATCCTGGTCCTGTAGAACACGGCTAGTGTCAATCCTGACCCCGTGGGAAGCGTCCAGAGCAAATCCTGGTCTCGTGGAACACGGCTAATGTCAATCCTGACCCCGTGGGAAGCGTCCAGAGCAAATCCTGGTCTCGTGGAACACGGCTAATGTCAATCCTGACCCTGTGGGAAGCGTCTAGAGCGGATCCTGGTCCTATGGAACACGACTAATGTCAATCCTGACCCCGTGGGAAGTGCCCAGAGCACCTCCTGGTCCTGTAGAACACGGCTAAAGTCAATCTTGACCCCGTGGGAAATGGCCAGAGCAACTCCTGATTCCGTGAAATGCGGATAAAGAGCAACTCCTGACTCCATGAAATGCGGATAAAGTCAACCCTCGACTTTCCCGTCAAAGTAATTCTTTGATGCGGGAGCAAGTCAACTCATTAATCACTTACGGGTCCTCTCGACTCGTAAGGAAGAAAATTCTCTTGTGAGATCCTTACAACTCTCAAGAGAAAACGCACTTAGGAATCCTTACGATTCCTAAGGAGAAAATACACCTATGGGATCCTCTCGACCGGTAGGGAGAAAATTCTTTATGAGACCCTCACGGCTCATAAAGTTAAAAAGTCTTAGGTGGCAGATCCTAACCCTGTCTCCCAATCCATCATTGCCTCATAGAGAGGTCAAGGTAGATTTTCTACAGACCACATTCTCCGACAAGAAAGGAAACAATCACTTACGGGTCCTCTCGACTTGTAAGAAAGAAAATTCTCTTCTGAGATCCTTACGACTCTCAAGAGAAGAACACACTTAGGAGTCCTCATGATTCCTAAGGAGAAATTACACTTACGAGATTTTCACGACTCGTAAGGAGAAATACCTTTATGGGACCCTCATGGCTCATAAAATTGGAAAGCCTTAGGAGGCAGATATGAACCTGACTCCTAAGCCATCGTTGTCCTACAAGGAAATCAAAATAGATTATCCACAAAATGCATTTACTAAAGGGACACACCACCATGAAGCAAAATATGTTTTTTTATTCATGAATCAAAATGAATACAAAGTACAATTTATGAAAGAATCAAAAAATACCCTTATTCAAGAGTATGTACAAAAGAAGAATAAAAAATATACAATTCTTCAAGCCGGCGGACGATTTAATAGATTTGCCAATTCATCATTTTTCCGCTGGGCCTCGGCTTCATGATTCATTATCGCTAAGAGACGGGCCTCCGCTTGAGACCAATGGGCCTGGTACGAGACAAGCCGACCTTCAAGCTCCTTTTCGGTAACTTTATGGGCTTCGACCATTTCGCGAGTGAAAATGACGGCTTTATCAATGGCTACCACCTCCTGATAGTTTCTTGAAGCACTCGCCAAAGTTCATACGCCCGAGTGGTCTTGGCCGTAAGATTAGCTTGAAGTTCCCCCAGCGCAGTTGAAGCCAGCTTCCTCTCTGAAAATTTCGGCTGAACCTCTTCTCGCATGACAGCATATTTGCGGCACACCGTTCGATCAGCCTCCGCAAGCTCGCCTTTGCAACCACAACCTCTGAAGGAAGACGCGAGCACTCAAGGCTATGCAAGCAAGCCTCCACCAGACGACAAAACTCAACCCAGACTTGCACCAATATTTCGCTATGATAAGCAGCAAGAAAGGGAAGAGAATTGTTGGCTTCGGCGGCAAATTCTTCGGCCGTGATCAAACAACCAGCGCGAAGGTCTTCGATCGGAGCTGACAAGGAGTGAAGGCTTAGCTTTGCCATCCGTTCCGAGGCACGTAGAGCGTAGGGGCCGGACGGCATGACGATGCGAGATTCCAGCGTGGTAAGAACTGGCAAAGCTGTCAAGATTCATAAAAAGAAATCAATGAGACTTGCAAGCAAAGAGCAGGTGGAACAACGTCGAAACTTTACTTACCCACAGTCATGCAAGAAGGGTCTGAAGGATCCGCAGGCCCGTCAAGAATCTCAACTTCGTCATCGGCTTCCAGAACTGTTGAAGACATCAGTATCATTATGTAACAACCTTAAATTTCCTATACAAGTTTTTACAAAAAAAATTCAAAAATCCATAAAGGGGTATGTATTGCCTGAGCACAAGACTTAAGTAATTAATTAGCAATTTAATTACAAGAAGGAGCTTGTAGCTCATTGGTAATACCTTGCATTGCTGAACCAAGCCACCAGAGTTCAAATCCAACGCCCCACATTATTTTTAATATTTATTTTATTTTAAATTTTATATAAGCCCAACAGTCAACACGTGATAACTCCAGATTTTCCCACTACACCCACAAAACTGAAAGTACCAGTGGCTACCTCCGGAGACCCCCCACCTCCCCATGCCCTGACTCAGCCCGACTCGGGCCGACGCCGCCGGCCGGACTCGGCCGGACGGCCGAGTCCCCAACACCAAGTTTGTGGCTTTTTGTCTTCTGAACCCTCCTGCACACTTCAATTCTTCAGATCGTTTCCAGAGAGCTTTTAATACCTCTTTTACTCCATTTTTAATGATTTTTTAATACATTTTTTTCATTTTTTTAAATTAAAACCCTTCATCTACCCTAACCCTAGCCTAACCCTATAAATACCACCCTTAGCCTCTACCCTCTCACCCCAAACTCTGAGCCAACTCTATAAAATTCTCAAGAACTCTTGTGTGCAATCGAATTGAGCGAAAATCGATTCTTCGGCGGAATTCTTTGGCGGAAGTTTATGACACATTATATGAAATAATAATAATGTCGTGAGGAGAAGGTAAATAACGCTAACATTGCCCGGAAGAGAGGACGATGCGTTGAGAGGATATCGCCTGCGGAGCGGCTATCTCTAGCAAACGCTGAAAGGATTTTTTAGGAGACAGATCAGCGATAGATGCCGCCAACCAGCGCAATTCTGAAAAGACAGAAAGGTTTAGATAATGGAAAGATTATTAAAATAAAATATAGAAGGCTACCTTCGATACTCCTCCCGCTTTGGACTGGAGGGATAGCTGCTTCGGCGGCCTCCTCCATGCCCCCAGGCACATCATCGGGGACGTGGGCTGGTATAACAATTTCCAATTGAGGAGCAATGACCATCGCTGTAGGCTCCAATGGAAGGACAGTAGCCTCGACTACCTATCCCGTAGTCTCCGGGCCGTCCCCAGAAAGATCCATTGAATCCGCGGCCAATGGAGATGCCTCTTCCGGGAGAGCAAGCACTGGGGGAACGGAAATCACCGATGGAAGCTCCGTGGCAGGAAGAACAGCTGTATCGACCCCCTCCACACTTACTAGTGTCTCATCGGGGATATTTACAGAGTCCATAGTCAAGGCGCGACTCGAACTCAGATCCTCTGCCATTGCCGAAGTCCGTGCAAAGTTTTCACGAAGATAAGAATATATATATATATATATATATATATATATATATATATAGGTAGTGCAAAATACTACAAAAAGATATACAAGTATACCAATGCGCAAAGGAGCTTCTTGTATGGCTTTTTCAAGCCGGTGTTCCTTCTCAATAATTCATGCTCGCCGGGGTGTGAGGGTAGACTCATGGATACCAGTCCACAATGACAGCGCATCTTCGGCATCTGCCGAGATAGGCTGCTTAAGGGCTATCTCGCCTCCCTCTTCCAAAGGACCTATAAATATCCGCCGTATCGATGGAGGATCTTCGTAGAAGACGATGGTAGGATAAGGCCTCTTCGGGACCCTTACATTCTCAGTTTCATCCTGGGAGCGTCTTATAGCCTCAGCCAATTGTGCGGCTTCCTCGGCAGATGAACCCGGGAAAAAAAGACCACCATCCGGCTCTTGCATAGCTAGTGGTTCATCTTGAAAGATAGGCTCTGATTCCACTAAAAAGTCGAGCAGATTGGTGACCGTCTTCCTTCGCCTCTTTGACCCAGAACTAACACCAGAAGACGATCGCTTCTTTCCCCTCGGTGCTTTGCTGCGGCGTTGACCTACTTCGCCTTCAGTATCCTCTCTTGACGGTGCTTCTGATGAGGATACTGCCATAGCTGACGCCGCAGCCGATGAAACTGTTACCGGCACCTTATCAGAAGCCCTTGTCTAAGCTCTAGTGTGCATTGGCATACCAACTGTCGGAGTCAAGTCCACATCCACTGCCTCAGGAATGAGTACGGTACCAGTATCTCTCAAGGGAGGGCGAACCATTGTCCACGGTCGTGGTGGGACTCCCGTAGCCTGGAGCGGGGCGGGAGCTCTAAGCCCCAAAAGTATCTTCCTCTCCTCAGCAATGATTGGACTAACCCGGTGGCGATACCAACACGTGAAAGCCCTCACACACCTCGGAATGTAATCGGCCTCATGGATCATGAAATGAGAACCAGTGTTCAGCCTCATGAAATGATGGGTGGCGTCACGAACAGTTTCCAAAGAAGGTTTGGGCTCCACTGTGAATGCCTCGAAGGGGATACCTTGGTCATATCCCAGTTGCCGGGCAAAGCGGTGTGGATTGTACCGCATAAAAAGAGCCGCATTGTTTCGACGGAACACCAGATAACCGGGTCTGATCGAGTACAGGTGCATGGCATCCTTGGGCTTCAAAGATGGTGCTCCCTCTTTTGACAAATCAAACAACTGTTGAACAGGTCCCGAGGGAGCAGAGAGGATTCGATCATTAAATACCATTCCACCTTCATTGGCATACAGATTGAGCAGCACACGAAAAGCCCCTAAGTGAGTTGGGTCAGGAGCAGAAGCGTCCACCAACCTCATGAGCCGCGGAAAGGTATAGGCATCATAAAAGCTGGGTCTTTGATGCGCGGCAAATGCCCCTAGCATGTGCATTTCAATCTATGACGTAAAGTAATAGAGAGAGAAACTCACTACGTTCAAGCCTGGGGTTGAGGTATTAGCTGCACTGCTTAGCCCATGGTACAGATGCGACAGCTATGCAATGCCCACGGCTAGTCGCGTCCCTTCGGCGATGCGATAAGCAGGGAAATGACCGATGCTCTCATGAATCGACGGTGCATTGGAACGACAAACCAGCTGAGCCAAACGCTAATAAAGCCGATGAAGAAAGTTTCTTCATCCATGCCAGGAGCTGCGATCGATTCGAAAGGTACAGCTGACAAGATTGGAATGTAGAATTGGGGCAAATCCTCTTCTCCAGCCGGTAGCCTATTTAAACCAAACCCGACGGGGGGTCGTTGATGTTCGCGGACTTCGGAGCCGCCTTTGATAGAACGTCTCCACGAAGGAAGCAGGCGATAAAGCTTTTGAAAGTGACGCCCTGTTTTTCTGACTCCGTGAACAGCTTCTAAAAAATCCCCAGCGTTTTGATCAGACTTGGGTACTTGTGGCGGACGGCATTTTTAGTCGACAAGCCGTTAAGCATAGCGGGCATAGTCTCGAAAACATACTCGTCAAGGGGAAACAATTCTTTATAAGGCGCTCCCCTGATCGGTAAACCCGAGATCTCGCAAAACTCTTCCAAAGAGATCGAAACTTCGCGGTCCCCTAACAAGAAAGTATTGGTGGGAAGATTCCATTGATTTAGGAAAGTTTTGACCCACCATATATGGGGAGATTGATAATGGAAGAGGGATGCTTACACCGCCTGGTAAAGCCCGACCCTCTGCAGTCGCGCACGATGAGCGGACATGATGTAATAAGCCCAGAGAAGGTAGCCCGTGGGATGGCGAGGGGTAAGCCCTATCTTGTAAACTTGTCCCCAAGGCTGGGCTTCACTTTGGCAGATACGATGCCCCAAGATGTCTATGGCCGGCACAGGATGATTTGGTATCCCAGTTGTTGACGGTTCGAGCCGGCCGGTAGGGGTCCAATTTGCCACCTCTACAGCAAAAGCAGTCCGCGGACGGTCCATCGGCAGGAACAGACAGATAGGTTCTGTTGGCACCTCGCAAAGAAAGCTTCGACGACCGCGGATGATATGACCATACCAGGTCCCCCATAAAAGTAAATTGGTGCAATCAGGGTCGTGAGCTCTAATCATCGCCATCACCTCTTCGTCAGACGGTGGCTGAGGAAAGGCTGCCTCCGAGCGAGTGAAAGGGAAGTATGGAACAGAAGCCATTGTGCCTGAAATAAAGGAAGGAGAAACTGTTAGTGAAGCCCACACATGTATATATATTTATAAATATATATGTAAGAAGACAGTGGAAGAAAGCGACAAACAACTTATTTTATGGGACCATTAGTTACAAAACATATGGGCCCCACAAAATCAATATGGCGGCTCACTAATGTGAGGCAGTGTAATCATTATGAGAACAAAAGGAAGATTCTTAATAAATGAACAGTGGATTTCAAACAACTCTACACATTCCCCAAGGAGAAAACCCATTGCATAACTCTATGCAAATCATGAAGGATCTCTCTGGAAACATCGTTGCAAAGAACAACTCAGGGAAAGAAAATCCCAAGAAGCTCTCTGTGAAGTACTAAGTTCTTTAGAGGAATAAAATTCCTAGAAAATTGGCAGAGCTAAGCTCTTGGAAATGGAATTAAATTCCAGAGAGAAACAGAGGCCGTCATCAAACCCCTAAGATCAGAAAAATGCCTAACAATGGTGTTTGCTACCCAGAGATTGTGCACTCCTAAAGATCAGAAAAATGGGTTCTTTAAAGGGAAAAACCCTTGGTGTGGATTTAAAATCCAAAAAGAGTTCTTTTTATATATGAAAGTTCTTCGGTTGTTCAAAACCATTACCTGAAGAAAAGATTCTTTCTTGGACAGAGTTAAACTCTGGAAAAAAATTTATAACATAGAACTGAGCTCTGAGGAAGAGAATTAAATTCTTAGAGGAAAATGAGCAAGGAAGAAGATGAAAAAGTGGAGGCGCTTCTGAAGAGACCCCTGCATTTATAGGATGTGATGGGAAACGATTCATCTACCCCCTTCCCTAGGCAGATCCAACGGCCACAAAAGGTAACGGCGTTGTACTCACGTGCAAACACGTGAGAACAACGCTGTCGGGGCAGTTGCTGCCTCATAAAATATCAGGAAGAACCCCAATGGGGCATCATATGCTAACACGTGATAAGTTCCCGAGTTCTTTAAAAATAACAGAATTAAATTCTGGTTAAATACTTAATCAGTGGGTCACATGCCACCACGTGATAGGGTCTTAAAAAAATTCTCTGAGTAAAAGGAAAGGAAACCCTAAACGGGGCATCACGTACCCACACGTGACAAGGGGTCACATGCAGACACGTGATGGGTTCCCAAGCTCTCTGATTTGATAGAATTAAATTCTAATTAAATAATCAAACAATGGGGTCACGTGCCAACACGTGATAGGCTTTTAAACCTTTTGAACTAATAGAATTAAATTCCGATTAAGAGGGAATCGAGAACCCTAACTGGAAAAATATTTCTCTAAATCTTTCCAAACAATAAAGATTGTGCTCTGTAAAGTGGAGCACCGTTGGATTAAAAATCCAATGGTGATTAAAAATCACCAATTTATAGAAAGATTCTATACAAGGAAAGATTTCCCTGAAATTTGCCAGGAATAACAGACAAAATATCTTTTGGATTAAAAATCCAATGGTGAATAAAATTCACTGAGTGATCTAAAAGATCATATTGGTTACAAAATCAATTAAAATCTTTTAATGAAAGATTGACTAAACAAAATGATTCTTTTCTTTCTCCTATAAATAGGAGCCAAGAAGAGAGGAGGAGGAGGATTCTTTTTTCTAGAAAGAGACAACAACAGACAGAAAAAAGAAGAGAATTTAATTCTTCAGAGAGAAAAGAAGATTTCCTCAGAAGAGAAAGAAACCCTAGGTGAGAAAGGGAAAGAGATCATAAGCTCCACAAAACAAAAAGAGAATTTAATTCTCAAACTATGAGTTTAACTCTTCTGAATAAGAACTTAGTTCTTCCTTTGGTTGAAGATCTGCAGAAGCAGATCTTCCCATAAGTTGAGAATTTAATTCTCATCAGGGAGATTCTGTCAAGCAGATCCAAAACTTAGAGGGAGAATTGAGTTTGAAGAATTTAATTCTTCCAAATACTTAGGAATTTAATTCCTCCAAATATTTAGGAATTTAATTCCTCCAATAGAGACGGGGTTTAACCCTTAAAACAAGAACTTAGTTCTTCTTCATGGTTGAAGATCTGCAAAAACAGATCCCCCCATAAGTTGAGAATTTAATTCTCATCGGGGAGATTCTGCCATGCAGATCCAAAGCTTAGAGAGAGAGTTGGGTTTAAAGAATTTAATTCTTCCATATACATAGGAATTTAATTCATCTAAACAAAATTAGGGTTTAACCCTACCAAAGAATTTAATTCTCAAACAAAGGACTTAAACTCTCCATGCACGTAAACCTGATCATGTGGCAACACGTGACCCTCCCTTCAATGATCAGAAAAGAACGAATGAGACATGGTCACGTGCCCCCACGTGACTCTTAAATAGACTCCTCAAGATGAGAAAGAACAAGTCTGGAGGCAATACCTCACGTGCTCCCACGTGATCCTCAAAATAAAGGGAACAAAGCCAAAGCCAGTACTAATTTATGGCGCCTCACGTGTCCCCACGTGACCCCTGACTAACACCTTTTTAAAAGGGCAAATGAGGGAAAACAGAGGAACTAATACCCAATACATGGGCACTATCACGTGTCCACACGTGATGATTACAAAGACTAAGTGTTTAACACTTTCTTGCATATTCTGAGGATAGAATAAAGGAAGTCTGGCCCCATCTTCAGATGCCTCACGTAACTCCACGTGACCACTTCAATTTTAGTGTTTAACACTACTTTAAGTGCTTCGTCCCTAGTGTTTAACACTATTTTAAGCGCATCACGTGGGAACACGTGATCGCCAAATATCCTATGATGTTTAACACTATTTTAAAACCAATCTTAGCCCAAATTGGCTAAGTTTTCTAGAGGCAGGTCTCCCCTTCAAATGAATCTCAAAATTGATCAGTTCATATGATATGCAAAGTAAAGTCCAGAGCTATAATGAATGGCTAGTGCTCAGCCAAAAACAAAATATCGTCAGAGCCCCAAACCCTGTTTAGCATTGCTAAATAATGGGGGGCTGAGCCCAGATAAATGCTCAACAGTCCAAACAAAGGTCCAACATTTTAAACCTAATTGGATTTAGCCCAAGTTGGCCATAAGTCCTCAATTCAGATTTAACTGAGCCCATGTGCTCATAATCTAATTAATTGATCTTAGTCCCAAATTGGACTGCAGATTTCCCAATCAACTTTGGTTTAAGGGTATATCTCTTCACTCCTTTGATATTTTTCGTTGTAATCCTTCAACGTCTTCAGAGAGGTGACGGGTCCCGATAACCAATCATTCCATGGACTGTGGGGTCCTTAAACTCATGGACTATGATGTCCTTAAACTTTATAGACTATGACGTGTTTAAACTATGGACTGTGGGGTCCTTAAACTCATGGACTATGATGTCCTTAACCTTTATAGACTATGACGTCTTTAAACTATGGACTGTGGAGTCCTTAAGCCCATGGACTATGATGTCCTTAACCTTGGACTGTGGGCTCCTTAAGCCCATGGACTATGATGTCCTTAACCTTTATAGACTATGGTGTCTTTAAACTGGACCGTAATGTCCTTAAACTAATGTTGGTCCGTAATGTCCTTAAACTAATCGACCGCAATGTCCCTAAACTAAACAATAGAGCCCAAATGCTCTTTTGTTGGATCTAAATGATCCCGTTGAGTAGATCTTAGTCTAAAATTAGACTAACGTATTCTCGACAAACGTTTAAGTTGATCTTAGTCTCAAATGAGACTAACGTATCTTTAAACCCAACCCCAAACCCAAATCTAAAAAGATACGGATTTGGACTAATACATGCCCTACGGGCGACAACATAAATTAGTCTCCGTATACAATCCACGGGCAACCAAAAACAAAACGAATACACACGACACGAAGTGACCATCTGGAGAAGGAGAAAGTTGTTACCGCGATGCGGTAGCGTAATTAACTGCAGGGGCTTGCGCTTGCAGGGAAGAGTGTCCCCACAATCAAAAACCCCTCAACGAGGGAAAATCTGACGAAGTCTGCTACATCGGCCGTATCCGTTTAAATGTTCGATACACGGTGTCATAAATCAACTTGGCATCTTCGAAGAGGTGGACAGATCAAACCAAATAGCATCTGCCCCCAAATTCAGGAAAGACGAACCTATGCGGTCGCGTCTCTGTGTTCGGAAGAGAACAATATTCACCCATCGTATGGCTAGTCCCCGGTAGAGCGGAATCTGCAAACGTCTACTATTATCCTGAATCATGTACACCACGCGCAAGGCTATGAGGTTTCTCTCAAAACTCTCTAAATCCAACCTTTTACCCTCTCATACAATGATCTCTTTTCTTTTTGACTGTAATGTTGGTGTGCAAAATACATATGAGAGCTCCTTATTTATACACAAACCAATTCCTTAATCAAGTAACCAACGTGGTTAAGAATCTGTCATAAGACACTCCTCATATTCTAACTAAGACTTTGTCATCTTCTTAATTAAAAAACTGTCATAATAAAGAAACTGCCATAAGATATCCTTTAATTAAAAAACCTTGGTTTTGGTAAAATATGATTTGGTTTGTGTTTGAAGTTTCTCCATAATTTTAACAGTCTCCCACTTGGAGATACTTTAGCCTTGATTCCCCTCGCTAGTATACTTCACACGACTCTGCTATACTTTCTTCTCATCAGATTTTCATGGAGAGGTTCACCAATCTACAACAGAGATCCAGCTTATCTCTGTCTACGATCTTGGTGAACATATCCGCCGGATTCTTTTCTTCAACAATCTTCTGCAGTGCCAACTCACTCTCTTCCTTTATCCTGTACACCCATCTATTTAGCAACACCTTTCGACCCTTTGGTAGTTTCACTAGGTCCCACGTACGGTTCTTCATTAAAGAATTCATATCCTCGTTCATAACTTGCTCCCACTGCTTTTTAACACCGTCGCTTGTTGCTTCTGCAAGGGATTCGAGCTCTTCTGAATCTGTGTACAAAACGAAGTCGGACACAATTATTTTAGGTATCCTCCCTTCTCTCGTAGATCTCCTCAGAACTAGCACATCTGGTTGTTGAACATGATCACCATCCTGTTCTTGAACCTGATCCTACACTGCAGTTTCCTCAAAGTTCTGATCACCACATGTAGGTGTCTGAATACTTTTTTGAGTTCCATCTACCTCAACGAACTCACGTACTGCAATGTAACATTTCAAAAATATAAAAGTATTATTTTTGGAATTTAATATTAAAATAATATATTTCGCGAAAACTATTCGATTGGCGAATAGGGGTTTTTCGCAAAATGGTATAAGTATATACCAATATTTGAAAAATAATTGGAGATTAAAATGATTTACTCATTAAAAAGATATTTATCGGATTTTGGAATTTTTATAATTAAATATATGCAAGTTTAAATTAAAATTGATTAGTGCACTACTAATCGCGATTTGGCAAAATCCATATTTTTACATTTTCCATGGCTAGTGCACCATGTCACGTGCATATTGTTATTGTGTTTGTGTTTGTGAGTTTTGTGAATGAGTTGTGAGAAAAGTTAAGAAAAGAGAAAGGGAAAAGAAAACAAGTTAAGAAAAGTAAAGAAAAGCAAAGAAAGAAAGAGTTATGAGTGTAAAACAAAAATTGAGAAGAAATAAGCAGATATTTTGTGAGAGAGTGGGTGTAGGAGATATTTAGAGTGAGAGAGTGAGCTTAAAAAAGAGAGAAAGTAAGACTTAGCTACTCCATTTCTTCATCCTCATCTCCATTATTTCTTCATCTCCATTCCTTCATACTTTTTCACCTCACTACCTCCATACATCATTTCAAATTCCTTTTCAAAACCCCATGCCACCTTCATATAAAACATGCACAAGCCTATTCTAAACCCTTAGAACCATTCAAGTTTGTATTTTGAAGACTTAGGCAACTCAAGAATTTTCCTAAGTTGCCAAATTGAGCTAATCCCTTCACTTTAGATTAGTGTTTATGTTAAATATCCTAGTTTAGTTTAGAATTTGAATTAGTTAGGTTTTGTGATTTTGGAAATTTACAAGTTGCTGCTAAGTGTTAATTTGAGGTGTAGTGCGTGTTTGCAAGACCTTAGAGATCGCTTTATTGGCCAGATACTAGAAACCCAAAACACGAACTTTGAAATTGGCTGATATCGTATTTTGTGCAAATTGTGATGGGATACTAAGATCTGCTTTGTCTCGAGACCTCTATAAGATAAGTTCCCATAACAGAGAGACTAGCAGGCGACTTAGAAGCACCCCTTGAAATCCGAGCCCCTCCCCCTTAAACATGGCCGCAGATTTATTCTTGGTGGCCGCAAATTGTGGCCACATAGGGGTGGAAAGTGGTGATTTTTGGTTAGTGGAATTGTTATTTGATATCTAGGGCAATTCCATGTTCAAAATTGGCTAATTTTACCTGAGTTAAAATTTGGGAGTGATTTCGCATGTTGCTGAATTTCGTTTTCCAATTCTGAATAGCGGCGCTTTGCAAAGATTTGTATAAATACTAAATCGTTTAGAAAATGGTTTTACTATTAAAAGGTATTTAAATGAAAATGTGTCGTTTTCCCGTATTCTATGTTCCCGAGGGTATTGTGCTATGTTGCATATGAGTGTGTGAGGAGGTAGGTCATTACCTCGTGATCTACAAGGTATAGCAAGTGTTTTGATGGTTTAAATGTAGAAATGAAAGTATATGGTATTTTAATGAAAGAAAGACAGTAAAATGAAAATAGCAATTACTTTTGATATGAAACTTGTTCAATATGAATAGTTAGTGTTTAATAGTCAACATGAATTGGTTTTATTATAATTGTATTGAAGAAGAGTGAAGTTTTAGGACGAAACCGAATCGGAAATCGGATATGTTCCGATTCCGTCGGGTTTTGGAAGTTCGTATTTTTAGAAAAGAGTAAATGAGAGAAATCAGGACTTATGGGTTTAGAACTTTAAAAGAGAGGAAGAGGAGACGAGAGGAGTCGACGGTGCGTCGTTTTGTCGCCGGGAGTTCCTACGGTTGTCGTCGGAAAATTCACCGGAGCTTCGCCTTTCGCTCACTTCGATTGCACACTAAGGTTTCTAGAGATTTCTTGAGAGTTGGCTCAGAGTTTTAGGGTGAGGGGATAGAGTGTAGGGACGGTATTTATAGGGTTAGGCTAGGGTTAGGCTAGATGAAGAGTTTAAATTGAAAAAAATGTAAAAATATATTAAAATTCATTAAAAAATGGAGTAAATGGGGATTTCAAAAGTCTCTGGAACCGATCTGGGAAAATGAAGTGTGCAGGGGGGTAGGGGAGAGGAAGAGCCCCAACTTTGGTGTTGGGGACTCGGCCGTCCGGCCGAGTCCGGCCGGCGGCGCCGGCCCGAGTCGGGCCGAGTCAAGGGGTCGGGGGCCGTGTCGTCGTTCCACCTTCTCGCTGGTATGTTTATATTATGGGGTGTAGTGGGTTTTTTGTGAGAAATGCACGTGTAAACTGTTGGTATTCTAAAATTCAAAAACAAAATAATATTAAAAATAATATGGGGTATGGGATTTGAACTCTGGTGGCTTGGTTCAGCAGTGCAAGGTATTACCAATGAGCCACAACCTCCTTCTTGTAATTAAGGAGTGAATTAAATACTTAAAGTAATCACAGCAAAAGTAAATACCCCAAGTATACACTAATTTTAAAGCAAATTTTTGTACACTAAAAATGGAGTTGTTACAGTCCACCCTCCTTACAAAAATTTCGTCCTCGAAATTTATAACTTTTATTTGAGGATTAGTTTACAAAGAGGTGTGGATATTTTGCACGCATTTCATCTTCCCTTTCACAAGTGAACTCTCCTGGAGTGTCTTTCCTCCACATCACTCGAACCAAGTTGACTATCTTATTCCGAAGTGTCTTCACTTTCCTGTCCTGGATCTCCACAGGTTGTTGCTCACAAGATAAGTCAGGCTGTATAGTGAGCTCGGAATGATCGAGGACATGGCTGGGGTCACTCACATACCTTCTGAGTTGGGATATGTGGAACACATTATGCACTCCTTCCAATGAAGGTGGAAGCGCTAAGCGGTATGCCACTTCACCGACTCGTTCGAGTATGTCGAATGGTCCAATGTATCTCGGACTTAGCTTACCCCGTCTTACAAATCGGATCACTCCGCGGTTCGGAGATATCTTCAAGAATACGTGATCTCCTGACTAGAACTCCAAGTTACGTCTCTTTGCATCAGCCCAGTGCTTCTATCGATCTTGGGCTATGCGCATCATTTCCTTGATAGTACGAACCACATCAACAGTCGCTACTATCATCTCTGGTCCAAGAATTTTCCTATCTCCGATGTCGTCCCAACTTAATGGCGATCGACACTTCCTTCCATATAGTGCTGCAAAAGGTGCCATTCCTATACTTGCTTGGTAGCTGTTGTTGTACGAGAACTCCACAAAATGTAGATGATCTTCCCACGATCCTTTGAAGTCTAACATACATGCTCTGAGCATATCCTCCAAGATCTGAATAGTTCGCTCAGACTGACCATCTGTTTGTGGATGATAAGCCGTGCTGAAGTTCAGACTTGTTCCCAATCTTGCTTGCAGACTCTGCCAAAATTGCGATCGGAACCTGGTGTTCCCCTCCGAATGACGGCGCGACAGGGACGTCTTTCCTGAGATTCAGGGCAGATGCTAATTGGTGCTATCCGTCCACCTCTCCGAAGATGCCAAGTTGATTTATGACACCGTGTATCGAAGGTTTAAACGGATGCGTCTGATGTAGCAGACTTCGTCAGATTCCCCCTCGCCTGAGGGGTTTTTTGATTGTGGGGATGCTCTTCCCTGCAGGCGCAAGCCCCTGCAGTTAATTACGCTACCGCATCACGGTAACCACTTTCTCCTTCTCCAGATGGTCACTTCGTGTCGTGTATGTTTATTTTGTGTTTAGTTGCCCGTGGATTGTATACGGAGACTGAGTTATGTCGTCGCCCGTAGGGCGTGGACTAGTCCAAATCTGTATTATCTTAGATTTGGGTTTGGGGGTTTGGGTTTAAGGATACGTTAGCCTCATTGAGAACTAAGATCAACTTAAACGTTTGTCAAGGATACGTTGGCCTAGTTTTTAGACTAAGATCGACTTAATGGGATCGTTTAGATCCAACAATAGAGCAATTAAGGGAGCCCTGTTGTTTAGTTTAGTGACGTTGTGGTCAATAGGTAGTTTAAGGACATTGCGGTCTAATGTTAGTTTTAAAACGTTGCGGTCAAAGTTAAGGACGTCGTAGTCCGTGGGTTTAAGGACTCCACGGTCCGATGTTAGTTTTAAGACATCACGGTCAAGGTTAAGGACGTCATAGTCCGTTGTTAGTTTTAAGACATTGCGGTCAAGGTTAAGGACGTCATAGTCCATGGGTTTAAGGACCCCACAGTCCGATGTTAGTTTTAAGACATCACAGTCAAGGTTAAGGACGTCATAGTCCATGAGTTTAAGGACCCCACAGTCCGTATCAATGTGTGGTCATAGGGACCTATCACCTCTTTGAAGACGTTGGGGAATTACAACGCCAAGTATCAAAGGAGTGAAGAGATGTACCTTGGAACCAAGGTAGATTAAACAGTCTTTGACCCAGTTTAGGACTAAGACCAATTAATTATGTTATGAGCCCATTAGCCCAGTTGAATTTGAATTGAGGACTTATGGCCATTTTGGGCTGAGTCCAATCATGCTTAGCATATTGACTTTCTGTTGGTCCATTAGAGGAGAGGCTTTGCCTCTAAACACTTAGCCAATGGGGCTAAAGTTAGTGTTAAATACTAAAGACCAATCAGTGTTGAACACTGAGAATGAGATTGACAAGTTAATGTTTAACACTAAAAGATAGTTAGTGTTAAACACCAGCAACAGGGCTTTCAAATTAGTGTTTATACACTAACGCAAATCAGTGTTAAACACCGGCAGTGGAGATTTCAAATTAGTGTTTAACACTAAGGCGGATCAGTGTTAAACACTGGAAACAGGGTTTTCCAAGTTGTGTTCAACACTAAGAAAATCGTTGTTGAACACTGGATATAGAGGTTTCAACTTTAGTGTTAAACACTAAGGCAAGAGGGGTCACGTGGTAGCACGTGAGAGCGCCCTCAATTCATTTTATTCTGCCAAAAGTATTGAATACTTTGGAGCATCACGTGCTGTCACGTGATGGACATTTAAATGTTTGTCTGTTAGAGCTTCTGCCAAGGGGTCACATGGGGCACGTGAGGCATTGCCTCAAAGCCCTTCTCTGTGGAACTTTTCAGGGGTCACGTGGTAGCACGTGACCATGCTTCTTTGCATGTTTGTTTATCTTTTAGGAATTAAATCCTTCATAGGGTTAAACCCTAGTTATAACTTTAGAGGAATCAAATTCCCACTTTCTTTTTGAAGAATTATATTCTTAGATGGGGTTAAACCCCGGCTTTTCTTCTGTAAGAATTAAATTCCTGATGTATGTGAAGAACTGAATTCTATCATAGGGTTAAACCCTAATTTCTTCTTTCTTAAGGGAATTAAATTCCTGTTATTTTGACAGAATTATGTTCTTAACTAGGGTTAAACCCTGGTTCTGTTCATTTTGAGGGAATTGAATTCCTATAACACAGGGTTAAACCCTAATTTTATTTCAAAGGAATTAAATTCCTATAATTCTGTGAGAATTAAATTCTCAAACTTCCATTCCCTCTCTATGCTTTGGATCTGCATGGCAGGATCTCAACCCAATGAGAATTAAATTCTCAATTCATGGGAAGATGTGCACTCTGCAGATCCTCTACTAAAGAGAGAACTAAGTTCTTCTTTTTAATATAAGAGTTAAACTCTTTGAGAATTAAATTCTCTTTTTAAAAGCCTCTCCTTTCTTACCTAAGGTTTTCTTTTGCAGAAGATCAAATTCTTCCAAAGTCTTGAGGCTCTATTTCTCTCTCTCTCTATGTCCCTCTATTTTTTTGTTCTTTGGGCTCCTATTTATAGGAGAAGGAAAAGAATCAATCAGTTTTAGTAAATCTTTCATTGAAAGATTTGATTTGTCTATTGAGAGATTTGATTTATCTTTATCATTCATTTGGGCCTTTGGATTATTAAGTGAATTTTATTCACCATTGGATTTTAAATCCAAAGATATCTCTTTGTTATTGCGGTTAGATTTAAGGGGGAAATCTTTCCAAGTCCAAGATTTTTCCATAAATTGGTGATATTTAATCACCTTTAGATTTTTAATCCAACGGTTCCAAATAATTCTTTTCCACTTTGGAAAGACTTGAGAGATCTTTTCACAGAATTTAATTCTGTCATAAAAATAAGGCTCTTGAAGCTGGTCACGTGTGGCCACGTGACCGTTGGTTACGTGTGCGCACGTGACCCCCCTGGAATGGGCTTCCCTTCCTTCTGCGCTCTGTTCTTTGCCGCTGCTTGGTCATCACGTGCCAACACGTGACCACTGGTCACGCGTGCACATGTGATGCCTTTTCTGGAGCTTTTTTCTTGATTTACTCAGGGAACGAATGTGCCTTGTGCCGCCGCTTTTACATGTCACGTGTCAACACGTGACCGCTGGTCACGTGCTAGCACGTGATGCCTCCTCCGTAGGTTTTCCTAATTTTAAATCAGGAAACAAATGCCCCCACCTCATTGTTCTCACGTGTCAGCACGTGAGTGCAACGCTGTCATTTTTGTGACTGTTGGATCCATCTAGGGAATCAGGGAGATGAAGCGTTTCCATCACATCCTATAAATGCCCATGTCCTTTTTAGAAGAGCCTTCGCTTTGCTCATCTTCTTCCTTTGAGAACTTTTTCCCTTAAGAATTTAATTCTCGTTTCCAGAGCTTAGTTCTCTGTCTCAAACATTTTCCAGAGTTTAACTCTGTTGAAGGATCCTTTTTCCTCAGGAAATGATGTTGAACGGTCGAAGCACCTTCATTTTAAAAGAACTCTCTGGATTTTAAATCCACATTAGGGGTTTTACCTCTTTTAATATGAACCCATTTTTTTCGAATTTATCAACGAAAATAAAGAACCATTTAATCTTCGAACAATGGATCTCCTAGGGTTCACTTGATGCTTTTAGGGAGATGATGAGATCCGTTGCCTCTTTTTAAGGAATTTAATTCCGTTTGAAGAAAAGGTTTCTGGGAATTTAATTCCCTTCTCTTAATAAGAAATTTAATTCCTATGAAGAACTCAGTTTCTTCACATGGAGGCTTCTTAGGGTTTCCTTGCCCTAGGTTGTCCTTCTGTACTCAACGGAGAAGACGCTTGCAATGATGTCTTGTCTGGGAATTTAATTCTCTTGATCCTGTGTGATTTGTTGCAGAGTCCAAGGTGGATTTTTATTAGGAGAATGTGTAGGGTCATTTAAGGTCCACTGTTTATTTAATTAGAATATCCCCCTTGTCTCATTATAATTGTTGTGTCTCATCATCAACCAGCCGTCATCTTGATTTCGTGGGACCCCCTCTTCAACTGTCTTCATATATCTATGGTCATATGTGTGTGTGGATATATATATATATATATATGTATGTATATATATACACATATATATACCTATTGCTGGCTCCACTTTTAACAGTTTTCCTTTACTTTGTTTCAGGTGCGATGGCTTCTGTTCTGTGCTTTCCCTTCACTCGCTCGGAGGCTGCTTTTCCTCAATCACCATCTGATGAGGAAGCGATGGAGATGATCCGGGCTCACGACCCGAACTGCACCAACTTACTTCTATGGAGAACTTGGTACAGCCATATTATCCGGGGTCGCCGGAATTTCCTCTGTGAAGTGCCGACAGAGCCCACTTTCCCATTTTTGCCGATGGATCCTCCGAGGACGGTTTTCGCTGTGGAGATGCCAAATTGGACCCCGACGGGACGGCTCGAGCCTTCGACGACCGGTATCCCGAACCATCCAATTCCCGCTATAGATATCTTGGGACGACGCATTTGCCACGGTGAGGCCTACCCATGGGGCAAATTTATAAGATATGGCTCACTCCTCGACATCCTATGGGCTACCTCCTCTGGGCTCGCTATATCCTTGCTACCCATCGTGCGCGGCTGTAGAAGGTCAGGCTTTACCAGGCAATATATGCGTCACTCTTCCATTATCAGTCTCCGTATATCTGGTGGGTTAAGGCGTTCTTGAATCAATGGAATCTCCCCACCAACACTTTTCTTCTGGGGGACAGAGAAGTCTCGATCTCTTTGGGGGAGTTCTATGAGATCTCCGGACTGCCAATTCGAGGGACGCTTTATGAGGAGTTGCTGCCCTCTGATGAATACGTCTTTGAACCCGAGCCCGCACCGCTTGACGGCTTGTTTGCTGAGAACGCCGTCCGCCACAAGCGTTCCAGCTTAATCAAGGTGCTAAGTATCTTTGATCGATTGTTTACTGAGTCGGAGGAGCAGGGCGTTACTTTCAAGAGCTTCATTGCATGTTTACTTCGCGAAGGTGTTCTGTCGAAGACAGCTCCGAAGTTTGCAAACATTAAAGACCCCTTTGGGTTTGGTCTGAAGAAGTTGCCGACTAATGAATCGGATCTACCGCAATACTATATCCCATAATGTCTCCGATGTCTTTCGAATCCATCGCAGCTCCCGGTATGGATGAGGAGACGTTCTTCATTGGGTTTATCAGTGTATGGCTCAGCTGGTTTGTAATCCCTATGCATCGCCGCTTTATGAGGGCTTCGGTCATGTAACGTTTTGAAAATCGTTTCGGTGAAATTTCGGAAAATCGGTAAAATAAGGGGGTTTTCTGTAAAAAGTCAAAATACAAATATCTTTCTTATAAAATTAAATATACATATTCTAGCTATGTAATTGCTATTAATTGGTATTTATTGAGCCACTGGTGAAATTTCAAATTTTCTGAAAATTTTTCCGAAATTAATTATTTTAATATTATTTAAGCCACTAATACATTTATAATTGCTATTATTTTCTGAAAATTTTCTGAAAATTTTTCCACTAATACATTTAATTAGGGAAAATTACAAATTGAAATGAGTTGAAACAAATTTTGTGCATCATAACACATTAAATAAAAATTTATCATATGGTTTTTGAAATGAAATGGTTTGCCAAAACGGTTTAGAAAAATATCGAAGAAAAAAAGGCTTTTTCGGTGAAATTAGTGTTAATGGGAATTGGGGTAATACATTTATCTTTTTCCCTAACCCACACACCCACACCTCACCCTCTCTCCCTCTCTCCAATCACCTCATTTTTCAAAATAAAAGAAAAGGAAAGAATAGAAAATGAAAGAAACAAAAGTGGACTTTGACTAGATGTTACTTTCTCCACCTCACTCTCTCTCCTCCCTCACCCATTCCCTCTTCCCCTTGGCTGAAACCTACAGCAACAACAGCCCTCTCATTTCTTCTTCTCTTTTCTCTTCAAAATTCCATCAAAAAATCATCCAAAATGCTTCAAAAATTCCACAAAATCAAAATCTAATCCCTACCCATTTTTACTTGACCATTCTAGTATGGATCTAGGGAACAAGATGGAAATTTGAGGGGCTAGATTTCAAGTTGGATCAATGAGTTGTGAGGTATAAAAATCTTGACCTTTTTGTTGAATTGTTGATTAATGCTTGTGTTAGCTTAATTAAGTGTTAATTAGGTTTTATATGGGTTCAAATTGCATGATTGGAAAATTCAAGAATATGGTTTGAAGCTAATTTGGGTTTAACCATCACTATTAGGATAATCAAGTGTAGATTATCATCTTGTGGAATTGTAAAACCCAACCTAATTGTTAGTTTGCAAATGGTTAGGTTGATATTGTTATAATTAAGCTATATTGCTAGCTAGGTTTTATAAATTTAATTAAAATATGGGATTAAAAATCTAATTAGGTTTTTCATGACTTCATTAACATTATTAAGTGTAGTTTAACACTTTAGTTCATGGAAATCCAACCTAAATTGTGGTTTGTGCATTTTGCTATAAATTTGTTAAAATTTAGGTATTTTGTAAACTAGAATTTTAGGGTTTTTGAAATTTAACGAGATTAAATTATGGGAGTTGTTTTTATGACTTATTTAAGATATTTAGTGAATATTGTGGCCGCTAGATTCGTTTATACATCGAGTTTTGTACTAAAACGGTGATTTGTGCTTGCTAGATTTTCGGAAAAAATGACTTTTTAAGTGAAATTGGGGTTTTTGTGAATTTTAAGCTATTTTATATTATAATTAGTGCTTGTAATTGTACAAATGAGTGTGTTGGGAGTTTTCTCGATGGTTTGGCGTTTGTACGCCGACGTCGAGGGTTTTTTGGTCGATTTGTGAAAGCAACCATAGGTTTTGACCTATGTGGGATTCATATGTCGTTTTGGTCATGAGTTGGATTTTAATGCGATATGGTGCGTTATGATATGTAGATACCCCATGTGGACTTCGAGACGACAAGCAAGTGCGTGGCGACGTCGGCACCGGCGAGCGAGGACCAGGTGAGTAGATTCATATCTACGGGGAGAAGTCGGGTGGATGGCGTATAGCACCCCCGCAGTCGTGGTGATGTATACGAATACGTATACACACATTTATTGATTATATTTTGTTGAGTTTATTGATGATAAATATGGATGGTTTAGTATCGCGAAACCCTAGAGTAGTGGTCGCACCATACATGCACACACCCACCCATACTTGCATACATTCTTCTTCCATTTGTGTTTACGGGAATATATATAGTTATGTGTTCACATGGGTATGGGACTATGTGTTCACATACGGATTTGAGGATGATACTTGGGATTGAGATGAGTCGATGAGATTTATGTTGAGGTTGTGATATCGGTGATATGGCAGGATTCGTACTTGAGGTACGTCCTGGTGTTATAGCGGATCTTGGGGCGGCGATACGGGTGAATAGTGTTATAAATAAAATGGTCGACATGTGATCGTGATATGAGGCATGATATGCTAGGATATTGATATTAGGCCGTATTGGGCGATGTATACCCCTTGATGATGATATGTGCTGACGATATCGGTTTGTACGAGATTGTCGATCAGTAGTCAGATCATGAGTATATTGAGGATATTAGTATTGTACTAGACATAGGTCAGTACCATCGACTATGATCTTGGATAAAGAGGATACCAGAGGAATAGTGTGAGGAATATGATATTGACCCGTACCCAGATTTGGGGATGCCGTACGACGGATTTACGTATGAGCTATATCTTGATAATTGATCCGCACTCTTGACTTGGGATGTCTGATTATAGATATGGTATCAGATATGATATTATTGAGGCGGGATCACCGACTAATATATATACATGTATGTATATGTATCGACTCAGATGTTAGGCGGTTTCCTTACCTGTAGTCTAGCTAGTAGCTTAGCCCTTTAGTTTAGTTAGTCGTTAGATTAGATTCGGTTCCTACCTATTTCAAAGCTTATGAATCGTGCGTATTTTAAAAGACAAGTCAAGGGATTCTACGGGTATTTCAAAAAAAAGTATCTTTTCTTAAAAACACCGTAGCCCCTATTTTCAAAACCCCACGATTCGTGTTATTTCAAAAGGCACCATTGTAGGACTTATATTAGGTTAATACAGATTAGTTATCGTTGCGTCTAGTATTCAGCTCCCGCTCATTATTTTTGTTCGCTCCGCATCGCATGCTTATATTATGCTTCATATTCTACTGTTGATATCTTGTGGTTAGGACACCAGCACCATTACCGATGATGCGTATGTACCACGTACACTTACTTGCCGGCTCACACACATCTTCATCGGTAATTGCCATGTCACGCACACCTTAGAAAATATTATTGCTTGACATAGCCTGTTAGCTAATAGTTTAGACATGATATTAGTATACTTGCCTTATATGTTAGTTTAAACATTGTAGTTATTACCTGCTACTTCATGCATACTGTTATTCATTGTTATGCCGCATTCATGGATTCTCATGCATATATTCACTTTTTACGTGCTATTGAGGTTTTGGATTCGGATTTCCATGAGATTTTCTGGATTTGGGAAAACCGCAAAATATATACAAACTTCTTCTTTCTCTTTTTAAATGAAAAGCGCGGTTTTTCCCATCATGTATGAGTCGTCCACCATGAGTTTGCTGATGGATTTCGAGACCCGATTCGAGAAGTTGGATGAACCGTTTGGGGTACATGGTGGACCCGATGAGGTACCCCGGGGAAAGAAGCTCGTGGTGATGACGATGAGCCTGGCAGGGGAAGACTACCTACCGATGATTTTACCCGACGCGTCGGATATCTGGAGGATACCGTCGTGGTCTTGAGATGGATGGTAGGGGCCGGTCTGGACTGACGGCGCCCTAGATATTGAGATTGAGACATTGAGATTTCGAGATAGTGAGGTACTGAGATTCGATGATACAGGCCAGTCCGGATAGCCGGAGCCTGAGATTTTGAGACATTGAGATTTATGTTTTGTGTCGATACTAGACACTGTTGATGCTGATTTCATTTATGATACCTCATTTTAAAAATACAAAGGAAATCTCACTAATTTATGAAAACAGTTTCTTCATTTACATGTATTCTGTTTTCATGCATTCATACCTCATTCATATGATATATTGCTACCTGAGGCACTGACACGGGCACATGAGATCACACTCGGGTTAGATATTACCCTAGCCATTGTTATAGGCTGCATGTTATTCATATTTGAGGATATATTATGATCATTGACCTAAGTTGCGTTATTTATGCGATTTCTGTGCGTAGATGTTTTTCTATTCACGAGTTGGCAACTCACCCCCGTTGTGCCCCAGTTTCTTGCAGGTTTGCCGTACAGGTTTCATTACGGCTTGCGGGCATAGTTTCCTTCGGGTGATTTGCTAGTAGGTGGGTTTACTTGTATCGTACCTCCATTATATATCTTGTATATTATTATTCTGTTGTATCTAGAAGTTCCATCAACCAAACATGTTTTTATTTTGAGATAGAGACCAGTGATGTTATTCTTTCGACCTTAGAGTCGCGCGTTATATTTCTGTGGTTTTCTTGTGGTTTTGAGTTTCCTTTTGAATTTTGATCCTCGCCCTTGGCGTTGTATATTTTTTTTGCTTGTGTGGTTGTGACCGTCGATTGACGAAGAGCTAGCTCCCGCTTGGGGATGCCTTTTTATTGATTTCGTATACTATTCATGTTGTATCCCGTTTGGGGGCCAGTATTTATAAAGGAGACACTGCCGAAATTTTCGGGAAATATTTGATGTTTTTTTAAAAAACCGCATAATTCGGCTTATGCTATTAAAACTACTTGTTTTAAATCGGTTTTCCTTCACTCTACTACTTTTCTTGGTTTGGATTTCTGGGTTTTCGGCTCACTTAGATTACGTACGCCTCGAGACGTTCGTAGTTTAAGTGCCGGTCATGTTCCGTACTTTCGGGGCGTGACAAAGTTGGTATCAGAGCGTTTGGTTTTACCTTCGGAGTGTAGGATGACCCTTGGTTGATGGAATAGGTGACTAAAGTAGAGTGACGTACCGTAGGTATGTTCCGCGGCATATTTACGATACGCTACTCCACTTAAGAAGCCTTAGGATGTACATTTCTTTACTCAGTATTATATTCATTCCGATCTAGCCTCATCAGTACCAGTTATGGATTTGCTGCCACGATTACGGGCAAGGAGAGCTACAGCTAGAGTTGCGGTCAGCACGAGCTCGTCACGAACGAGGACTGACCAGGGCGAAATTCCGGTGACATACGATTACGGAGATGTGTCTTTTTACTGTGTTTCCGTGCCACGAGCGTTTGGCGGATCGCCTTTATGAGATTTCTCGGACGTGCCGATCAGTATCAGAAGATTGGGCCACTGACAGAGGCCAGCCAGATTTTGATGACCGTTGGTGTATTGCTTATTCATGATGGTCTAGGCACTGTTCACCGTGCAGACGAGCGAGCCAGTTATTGCTGCAAACGACGAGATATTGCCCCAGATGCTGGAGTTAGTGCAGAACGAGTTGTACTAAGAGATGATAGAAGGTTTCTAGTCATCGAGGATGAATGACTAGGACATGTGGATCGTTCGCCTACCCCGATGCGAGGTCATCAGATAGATTGATTCCAGCTAGAGACGACTTCACGCGGAGACGTTGAGAGTCGACAGAGACGATCGAATGTCAGAAACCTATTATTCCAAGTTTAAAGTAGTCGGAAAGACATGCAGGCAATTCTATGGACCCTCTAGAAGAATGAAACCCTAACTCGACATAATGACCGTGTGAAAGCCTTTGAACCTTCGGGTTTGCGGCAGTTCCACGGCGCCATTAGTGAGGCTTGGGTTTGCCCTTCTACGGCTGGACCACCGATGCTGTGGTATGTACTCGATACTATTAAACTGTGCCCAAGATGTTGAGCCCTTGGGGGATTATGAGGTTTTGACAATCGATTGGATGGTTCGACTTAATTCGGATGCTAGGTGGTGAGATGCATTTCTTGGGAGACTCCCGATACGAGGATAGCCGTTGGAGCTCAGTCCATGCAGCCACGACGAGACGAGTCCGAAGCGGTCGACATTAGAGAAAAATGGAGTAAGAGGTTCGTACAAGATCTGGATATGATGATGTTCCCCTCCGCCGACATCAGAGATGCAATGCGCATGCCGAGGCAGAGTACTGGATATACCTTCCAGAAGGAGTCGCGATAAGTATGCAGCCCTTCCGGAACGAGAACAGATCTAGTAAGGGACGATGACTTCCGGACAGTTCGGCAGAGACGAGATTTGGGAAAGATCTCGACATGACCTTTCTGGAATGAATTACAAGGAGACTTGGACCCAGGAGTTGTCATGTTACGCACACCGGCAGGACAGAGCTCAGGTTCGTCGATGAGACATGCTATGAGTGACCACGACAGTTGGCCAGAGATTCTTGGAGGATGTGCTTGAGCGAGACTATTCCGCCATACTTGATTTTGGTTTCTGCACTCGGTATGATTCATATATGCTTGCAGTGCAGTGATACGCATTTTGTGCACTTAGATGCACTGGACTTCGATTTCGATTGTGATGTTTGATATTTGTTTTGTACACCTTGTGCACCGGATTGGATTTTGCGCATATTCGGCGCTTGATATTGGATTTCATGATTTTGTGCACGATGGATGCACCTGATTTGGATTTTCGCGCATGTTGGGCGCATGTTTTGAGGTGCGATTTTGGTGCACACCAGATGCACTAAATCGAGATTCTTCGTGCATGTCAGATGCACCTGATTTTGCTGTCAGGCACCCACGTTGCCTATGACAGATGTTTCGTGCACACCCGATGCACTTAGATCTTGTTTCTGTGCACATGTTGGCACATATATAGATTTTGATTTCCATGCGCACTAGACACACGTAGTATTCGTATGCATATTTTGGGAGTGATTTCTTATAGAGCAGTACGTTTTTATGATATTTGCTATGTGTTTTCATACTGAGCAGCACTAGTCAGAGGACAGTACCTGAATATAGTTTGCATTCATTGATAGTTATTGAAGGGATTTCCAAAAAGCGAGTTGTTGTCTCAGTATTTACCTACGTGTCTGATATGACATGAAATGTTTAAAATAAGGAAACCCTTCTAAATTGTTTCCTAAAACGGCGGAACGCACGTTTCAGACAAAGGTATATATGTATATAGTTATTATCTTATGATAGACGTCCGCCACTGTGCAGTGTTATGCGCATTGCACAGCGACTTAAAAGATTTGGCATGCATTTCCTTTTGATATTTGCATGTATAGATTTGATATTTACATGTATAGTTTCGAATTATATCATATTGGTTTTGCTTTGGATTTTGCATTGATGTCTTCCCCATGACTCCGATGATTGCGGGATGCTTGACGGAATTTTGATTTGAGTTATATGCTCATTTTTCATGCGCATGCGTTGCGCTACGAATTGTTTTATGTATTTATGATTTCGGAGCCCCGACGACTTGATAGTTTTGCTTAGATGTTTTAGTATCTGGGGGGAGTTTTAATTTAAATTCGGGGACCGAATTTCTTTAAGGGAGGAAGATTGTAACGTTTTGAAAATCGTTTCGGTAAAATTTCGGAAAATCGGCAAAATAAGGGGGTTTTCTGTAAAAAGTCAAAATACAAATATCTTTATTATAAAATTAAATATACATATTCTAGCTAAGTAATTGCTATTAATTGGTGTTTATTGAGCCACTGGTGAAATTTAAAATTTTCTGAAATTTTTTCCGAAATTAATTATTTTAATATTATTTAAGCCGTCACTAATACATTTAATTAGGGAAAATTACAAATTGAAATGAGTTGAAACAAATTTTGTGCATCATAACACATTAAATAAAAATTTATCATATGGTGTTTGAAATGAAATTGTTTGCCAAAACGGTTTAGAAAAATATCGAAGAAAAAAAGGCTTTTTCGGTGAAATTAGTGTTAATGGGAATTGGGGTAATACATTTATCTTTTTCCCTAACCCACACACCCACACCTCACCCTCTCTCCCTCTCTCCAATCACCTCATTTTTCAAAAGAAAAGAAAAGGAAAGAATAGAAAATGAAAGAAACAAAAGTGGACTTTGACTAGATGTTACTTTCTCCACCTCACTCTCTCTCCTCCCTCACCCATTCCCTCTTCCCCTTGGCTGAAACCTGCAGCAACAACAGCCCTCTCATTTCTTCTTCTCTTTTCTCTTCAAAATTCCATCAAAAAATCATCCAAAATGCTTCAAAAATTCCACAAAATCAAAATCTAATCCCTACCCATTTTTACTTGACCATTCTAGTATGGATCTAGGGAACAAGATGGAAATTTGAGGGGCTAGATTTCAAGTTGGATCAATGAGTTGTGAGGTATAAAAATCTTGACCTTTTTGTTGAATTGTTGATTAATGCTTGTGTTAGCTTAATTAAGTGTTAATTAGGTTTTATATGGGTTCAAATTGCATGATTGGAAAATTCAAGAATATGGTTTGAAGCTAATTTGGGTTTAACCATCACTATTAGGATAATCAAGTGTAGATTATCATCTTGTGGAATTGTAAAACCCAACCTAATTGTTAGTTTGCAAATGGTTAGGTTGATATTGTTATAATTAAGCTATATTGCTAACTAAGTTTTATAAATTTAATTAAAATATGGGATTAAAAATCTAATTAGGTTTTTCATGACTTCATTAACATTATTAAGTGTAGTTTAACACTTTAGTTCATGGAAATCCAACCTAAATTGTGGTTTGTGCATTTTGCTATAAATTTGTTAAAATTTAGGTATTTTGTAAACTAGAATTTTAGGGTTTTTGAAATTTAACGAGATTAAATTATGGGAGTTGTTTTTATGACTTATTTAAGATATTTAGTGAATATTGTGGCCGCTAGATTCGTTTATACATCGAGTTTTGTACTAAAACGGTGATTTGTGCTTGCTAGATTTTCGGAAAAAATGACTTTTTAAGTGAAATTGGGGTTTTTGTGAATTTTAAGCTATTTTATATTATAATTAGTGCTTGTAATTGTACAAATGAGTATGTTGGGAGTTTTCTCGATGGTTTGGCGTTTGTAAGCCGACGTCGAGGGTTTTTTGGTCGATTTGTGAAAGCAACCATCGGTTTTGACCTATGTGGGATTCATGTGTCGTTTTGGTCATGAGTTGGATTTTAATGCGATATGGTGCGTTATGATATGTAGGTACCCCATGTGGACTTCGAGACGACAAGCAAGTGCGTGGCGACGTCGGCACCGGCGAGCGAGGACCAGGTGAGTAGATTCATATCTACGGGGAGAAGTCGGGTGGATGGCGTAAAGCACCCCCGCAGTCGTGGTGATGTATACGAATACGTATACACACATTTATTGATTATATTTTGTTGAGTTTATTGATGATAAATATGGATGGTTTAGTATCGCGAAACCCTAGAGTAGTGGTCGCACCATACATGCACCCACCCACCCATACTTGCATAAATTCTTCTTCCATTTGTGTTTACGGGAATATATATAGTTATGTGTTCACATGGGTATGGGACAATGTGTTCACATACGGATTTGAGGATGATACTTAGGATTGAGATGAGTCGATGAGATTTGTGTTGAGGTTGTGATATCGGTGATATGGCAGGATTCGTACTTGAGGTACGTCCTGGTGTTATAGCGGATCTTGGGGCGGCGATACGGGTGAATAGTGTTATAAATAAAATGGTCGACATGTGATCGTGATATGAGGCATGATATGCTAGGATATTGATATTAGGCCGTATCGGGCGATGTATACCCCTTGATAATGATATGTGCTGACGATATCGGTTTGTACGAGATTGTCGATCACTAGTCAGATCATGAGTATATTGAGGATATTAGTATTGTACTAGACATAGGTCAGTACCCTAGACTATGATCTTGGATAAAGAGGATACGAGAGGAATAGTGTGAGGAATATGATATTGACCCGTACCCAGATTTGGGGATGCCATACGACGGATTTACGTACGAGCTATATCTTGATGATTGATCCGCACTCTTGACTTGGGATGTCTGATTATAGATATGGTATCGGATAAGATATTATTGAGGCGGGATCACCGACTAATATATATACTGGTATGTATATGTATCGACTCAGATGTTAGGCGGTTTCCTTACCTGTAGTCTAGCTAGTAGCTTAGCCCTTTAGTTTAGTTAGTCGTTAGATTAGATTCGTTTCCTACCTATTTCAAAGCTTACGAATCGTGCGTATTTTAAAAGAAAAGTCAAGGGATTCTACGGATATTTCAAAAAAAAACGTATCTTTTCTTAAAAACACCGTAGCCCCTATTTTCAAAACCCCACGATTCGTGTTATTTCAAAAGGCACCATTGTAGGACTTATATTAGGTTAATGCAGATTAGTTATCGTTGCGTCTAGTATTCAGCTCCCGCTCATTATTGTTGTTCGCTCCGCATCGCATGCTTATATTATGCTTCATATTCTACTGTTGATATCTTGTGGTTAGGACACCAGCACCATTACCGATGATGCGTATGTACCACGTACACTTACTTGCCGGCTCACACACATCTTCATCGGTAATTGCCATGTCACGCACACCTTAGAAAATATTATTGCTTGACATAGCCTGTTAGCTAATAGTTTAGACATGATATTAGTGTACTTGCCTTATATGTTAGTTTAAACATTGAAGTTATTACCTGCTACTTCATGCATACTGTTATTCATTGTTATGCCGCATTCATGGATTCTCATGCATATATTCACTTTTTACGTGCTATTGAGGTTTTGGATTCGGATTTCCATGAGATTTTCTGGATTTGGGGAAAACCGCAAAACATATACAAACTTCTTCTTTCTCTTTTTAAATGAAAAGCGCGGTTTTTCCCATCATGTATGAGTCGTCCACCATGAGTTTGCTGATGGATTTCGAGACCCGATTCGAGGAGTTGGATGAACCGTTTCGGGTACATGGTGGACCCGATGAGGTACCCCGGGGCAAGAAGCTCATGGTGATGACGATGAGCCTGGCAGGGGAAGACTACCTACCGATGATTTTACCCGACGCGTCGGATATCTGGAGGATACCGTCGTGGTCTTGAGATGGATGGTAGGGGCCGGTCTGGACTGACGGCGCCCTAGATATTGAGATTGAGACATTGAGATTTCGAGATAGTGAGGTACTGAGATTCGATGATACAGGCCAGTCCGGATAGCCGGAGCCTGAGATTTTGAGACATTGAGATTTATGTTTTGTGTCGATACTAGACACTGTTGATGCTGATTTCATTTATGATACCTCATTTTAAAAATACAAAGGAAATCTCACTAATTTATGAAAACAGTTTCTTCATTTACATGTATTCTGTTTTCATGCATTCATACCTCATTCATATGATATATTGCTACCTGAGGCACTGACACGGGCACATGAGATCACACTCGGGTTAGATATTACCCTAGCCATTGTTATAGGCTGCATGTTATTCATATTTGAGGATATATTATGATCATTGACCTAAGTTGCGTTATTTATGCGATTTCTGTGCGTAGATGTTTTTCTATTCACGAGTTGGCAACTCACCCCCGTTGTGCCCCAGTTTCTTGCAGGTTTGCCGTACAGGTTTCATTACGGCTTGCGGGCATAGTTTCCTTCGGGTGATTTGCTAGTAGGTGGGTTTACTTGTATCGTACCTCCATTATATATCTTGTATATTATTATTCTGTTGTATCTAGAAGTTCCATCAACCAAACATGTTTTTATTTTGAGATAGAGACCAGTGATGTTATTCTTTCGACCTTAGAGTCGCGCGTTATATTTCTGTGGTTTTCTTGTGGTTTTGAGTTTCCTTTTGAATTTTGATCCTCGCCCTTGGCGTTGTATATTTTTTTTGCTTGTGTGGTTGTGACCGTCGATTGACGAAGAGCTAGCTCCCGCTTGGGGATGCCTTTTTATTGATTTCGTATACTATTCATGTTGTATCCCGTTTGGGGGCCAGTATTTACAAAGGAGACACTGCCGAAATTTTCGGGAAATATTTGATGTTTTTTTTAAAAAACCGCATAATTCGGATTATGCTATTAAAACTACTTGTTTTAAATCGGTTTTCCTTCACTCTACTACTTTTCTTGGTTTGGATTTCTGGGTTTTCGGCTCACTTAGATTACGTACGCCTCGAGACGTTCGTATTTTAAGTGCCGGTCATGTTCCGTACTTTCGAGACGTGACAGGTCATCTATCCGGCTCACCTTATAGCTGAGGGAACGCGGCTGGCCGTTGGCATCCCTGCATTGGTGCATCTTTATCACGGGCTGGGCGTTGCAGCTAATACTTCCACCCCTGGCGTAGACGTGGTAAATTTTTGGCTTCACTATTTTACGTCTTGGATTGAAATGCACGTCTTGGGTGCTTTTGCTATGCATCAAAGGCCTGCATTCTATGACGCCTACACCTTCCCGCGGCTCATGCAATTGGTGGATGCTTCTGCCGCTGACCCGACTCAGTTCGGAGCTATCCGAGCCCTGATTTCCCATTATGCCACTGCCAGCAGGTTGGTATTTAATGATCGGGTCTTATCTTCTTCTGCGGGTTCAGCCCAACCGCTTTGGGATCGGTCAATAGATAACGCGCCCTCTTTGAAGCCTCGGGAGGCAGCGCGCCTATACTCAATCAGACCGGGTTACCTAGTATTCCGTCAGGATAGCGCGGCCCTTTTCATGCGATACAATCCGCATCGGTTTGCCTGGCAGTTTGGCTACGATCAGGGCGTCCTGTTCGAAGCTTTCATAGTTGCGCCGGTTCCTTCGCTTGAGGCCGTTCGAGATGCTGCCCATCACTTTGTGAGGCTGAACACTGGCTCCCATTTCGTGATCCCCGATGGTGATTACATGCCCCGATGCGTAGGGTCGTTCACGGGCTGGTATCTCCATCGGGTCCACCCGATTATTATTGAGGAGAGAAGGGTACTTCTCGGTCACGGTGTCCCTACTCAGGTTCTGGCTACGGGAGCCACGCTGCGACCGCACGCCCCGGTCCGCTTTCCTTTGAGGGATACCGGCACCGCGCTTATTCCGGGACAGTCGGGGGTGGATCTTACCCCAACAGCTGGTATGCCACCGGGTACCCGGTCGCGGGGTAGACGGGCTCCGGTAACAGTACCACCAGCCGAGGCGGCATCGCCTTCCATGGCATCGACAATGGCAGTGTCATCCTCAGTTGCGGCACTGAGTGAGGGTGGCAGGGATGAGGTTGTTGAGGGTGTTGAGGGCGATGTGGGTCGTCGCCGTACTAAGGCTCCACGGGGAAAGAAGCGGTCGTCCTCGGCGACCGGATCTGGGTCCAAGCGTCGAAGGAAGGTTGCTACTAACTTGCTCGACTCTTTAATAGAGTCTGAGCCCATTCTTGAAGATGAACCATTGGCCCTGCAGGAATCAGATGCTGGACTACTTTTTCCGAGTTCGGCCGCCGAGGAAGCTTCACAATTAGCTGAAGCTATAAGGCGTTCCAAAGACGCGTCTCGGAACGCCAGGGTTCCGAAGAAGCCCTATCCTGCTGTAATCTTTTACGAAGACCCCTCGTGGATCCGGCGGCGGTTTATCGGCCCTTTAGAGGAATGAGGGGAAAGGGCCCTGAAGCAGGCTGCTTCAGAGGATGCAGCGGACGCGCTTTCTTTGTGGACCGGCGGCCACGAGTCTACCCTCGAACCCCGGTGAGCACGCCTTCTTGAGAAGGAGCATCGGCTTGAAGAAGCCATATTGCAGGCTTCCCTACACATTAGTATGTTTTTGTTCTTCTTTGTAGCTTTTCATATTGTTTACGCCTGTATGTATGTATGCTTATTCTTGTGTGAATTGCGCAGAATCTTCGACGATGGGGGAGGTCCCTACGGGCTTGTTGAAGCTAAAGCCCATTGACATCCCCGATGCAGCCTTACTCGATGTGGAGGGGGCTGATGAGGCTGTTCCTCTTGCAATTGAGCCTCCAGTGGCGGTTCTTGATCACGAAGCGCTTGCTCCTTTGGGGGAGGCTCCTTTGGTGGTTGCCGCCCCAATGACTCTTCCCGAAGGCGGCCCAGATGCCGAGATGGAGGTAGTCAGGACTACCCTCCCTTTGATGGAGTCCGAGGTCACGGCAGAGGCCGTCGAAGCTGCAATCCCCTCGACTCAGAACGGGAGGAGTGTTGAAGGTAACCTTCTGCATTTTAAATTAGCAATCTTTCCGTGGTCTGAACTCTTTTTTTTTCCTCAGAATTGCGCGGGCTGGCGGCCTCTATCACTGATTTGTCGCCTCGGCAATCGTTTCAGCATTTATTGGAGATGGCA
The DNA here is from genome assembly GCA_030015575.1 of Agapanthus africanus. NCBI lineage: Eukaryota > Viridiplantae > Streptophyta > Magnoliopsida > Asparagales > Amaryllidaceae > Agapanthus > Agapanthus africanus. The sequence goes on along the minus strand of JASDDO010000016.1, from coordinate 21,679,531 downwards.
GCTCTGCAGGCGATCTCCCCTCAGCGCATTGTCCTTTCCTCTGGGCAAGGTTAGCGTCATTCGCCATTTTTTACCATAGCATTGTTGCCATTTTTGCGAAATGACGTTGATGTCTCTTATAGTTTTGGAAGCTGACGACGAGGTCGAGGTCGTTGAAGGGCCCGGGGAACCTTCAGCTCCTACTTGCATGACTGTCGGTAAGCGGCATTTTATTATAATCCCATTCGTTCTTCGCTTAAGAATTTTATTGACATCTTTCAAATTTGAACAGCCCTGCCAGTCTCCTCGGCGTTGGAATCGCGCATTGTGATGCCGCCCGGCCCTTATGCTTTGCGGGCTTCAGAACGCTTGGCCCAATTAAGCCTTGTCTCCTTATCATCTTTGATTGAGGAGCTCCGTGCTGGTAGCACGACCACAGCTGAAGCGTTTGCCGCCGAAGCTAACGGTTCTCTTCCTTTTCTTGCCACCTACCATAGCGAAGAGGTGGAGCGAGTCTGGGTGGAGTTCTGTCGGTAGGTGGAGGCTTGCTTGCATGCCCTTGAATGTTCTCACCTTTCCTCGGAAGCCGTGGCTGCAAAAGCGGAGTTGCGGGGTCTGATAGCACGGTGCGCGGCAAATATGACGTCATGCGAGAAGAGACTTGGCTGCAAATTCTCGGAGAGGGAGCTAGCTTCCAAGGCCCTGAGCGAGCTTCAAGCTAATCTTACTGCCAAGGCCAACAAAGCATATGAAATCTGGCGGGTACTTCAGGAGTCCGTCAAAGAGGTGGTGGCTCTTGATAAAGCTGCCACGTTCACTCGCGAAAGGGTCGAATCCCATAAAGCCACCGAGAAAGAGCTTGAAGGTCGGCTTGCTTCGTATCAGACCCAGCAGGCTCAGGCGGAGGCTCGTCTTCTGAAGATCTTGAATCATGAAGCCGTGACTCAGCAACAGAAAGATGAGCTGGTAAAATTGCTACATCACCCCCCGGCTTGAAGACTTGTACCTTTTCCTTTCTTTTCTGTTTTTGTACATACTCATGAATGAGAGTATCTTCTTTTTGTTCTTTCATGAATTGTACTTTATATCCATTTTGGTTTATGAATAAAAGATACATTTTTCTTCTCAATGGTGTGTCTCTTTTCATTGAATGTGTTTTGCGAACAATTTATCTTGATCTCCTTGCAGGGCAGCGATGGCTTAGGATTCAGGGTTAAGGTCTGCTTCCTAAGACTTTTGCGCTTTATAAGCCACGAGGGTCTCATAAAGAGTTTTTCTCCCTACGGTCGAGAGGATCCCATAGGTGTAAGTTCTTCTTAAGAATCATGAGGATTCTTAAGCTGGTTTTCCCTTGAGAGTCGTAAGGATCTCACAAGAGAGTTTTCTTCCTTACAGGTCGTGAGGACCTGCAAGTGCTGGATGTGGTCGCCCTTATCCGTATTTCACGGGGTTAAGGGTCGCTTTGGGATGTTCCCCAGGGTATCGTAGTTTAAAGACATCGCGGTCAAGGTTAAGGACCTCATAGTCCGTGGATTTAGGGACTCCACAGTCCGATATTAGTTTTAAGACATCACGGTCAAGGTTAAGGACCTCATAGTCCATGGATTTAAGGACTCCATAGTCCGATGTTAGTTTTAAGACATCACAGTCAAGGTTAAGGACCTCATAGTCCGTGGATTTAAGGACTCCACAGTCCGTTATTAGTTTTAAGACATCACGGTCAAGGTTAAGGACCTCAAAGTCCGTGGATTTAAGGACTCCACAGTCCGATGTTAGTTTTAAGACATCACGGTCAAGATTAAGGACCTCATAGTCCGTGGATTTAAGGACCCCACAGTCCGATGTTAGTTTTAAGACATCACGGTCAAGGTTAAGGACCTCATAGTCCGTGGATTTAAGGACTCCACATTCCGATGTTAGTTTTAAGACATCACGGTCAAGGTTAAGGACCTCATAGTCCGTGGATTTAAGGACTCCACAGTCCAATGTTTGGTTGCAGGGACCCGTCACCTCTTCGAAGACGTTGAGGAATTACAACGCCAGGTATCAAAGGAGTGAAAAGATGTACCCTTAAACCAAGCTAGGATCAGTACAGAATCAGGGTGGTTGATCGTTAGTTTTAAGACATTACGGTCGAGGTTAAGGACATCATAGTCCATGGATTTTAAGGACTCCACAGTCCGATGTTTGCTCTGGATGCTTCACACGGGTTCACTGCCGTGCTTGGCAAAGACCAGGCTTCGCTCTGGGCGTTTTCCGCGGGGTCAAAGAGTGACGTTATCCGCGTTCCACGTGACCAGGAATTTTGCTTTAGATGCTTCACACAGGTTCACTGCCGTGTTCGGCGAGGACTAGGCTCCGCTCTGGATGCTTCACACGGGTTCACTGCCGTGCTCTGCGAGGACCAGGATCCGCTCTGGACGTTTTCCACGGGGTCAAAGAGTGACGTTATCCGCGTTCCACGTAACCAGGAATTTTGCACTAGATGCTTCACACGGGTTCACTGCCGTGTTCGGCGAGGACTAGGCTCCGCTCTGGATGCTTCACATGGGTTCACTGCAGTACTCTGCGAGGACCAGGATCCGCTCTGGACGCTTTCCACGGGGTCAAAGAGTGACGTTATCCGCGTTCCACATAACTAGGAATTTTGCACTAGATGCTTCACACGGGTTTACTGCCGTGTTCGGCGAGGACTAGGCTCCGCTTTGGATGCTTCACATGGGTTCACTGCCGTGCTCTGTGAGGACCAGGATCCACTCTGGACGTTTTCCACAGGGTCAAAGAGTGACGTTATCCGTGTTCTACGTAACCAGGAATTTTGCGCTAGATGCTTCACACGGGTTCACTGCCGTGTTCGGCGAGGACTAGGCTCCGCTCTGGATGCTTCACACGGGTTCACCGCCGTGCTCTGCGAGGACCAGGATCCGCTCTGGACGTTATCCACGGGGTCAAAGAGTGACGTTATCCATGTTCCACGTAACCAGGAATTTTGCACTAGATGCTTCACACGGGTTCACTGCCGTGTTCGGCGAGGACTAGGCTCCGCTCTGGATGCTTCATACGGGTTCACTGCCATGCTCTGCGAGGACCAGGATCCGCTCTGGACGTTTTCCATGGGGTCAAAGAGTGACGTTATCCGCGCTCCACGTAACCAGGAATTTTGCTGATTGTATCCGCATTTCACGGAATGGAGGTTTGGCTGTTGGTGACATGTATATCGCCGAGCCATGGAACTAGGGGTTGCCGCTGCTCCGCTTTGTCTGAAGTTGTGTCCGTTGTTTCGAGACGAGTGTTGGGATGATCTCTAGGTCGTTTGCGACCCGTCGAGACTTAGCTTCTTTCTTTGATGAAACCTGGGGGGAAGTATGATCACTTCTTTGTTTACGCCCTTGGATTGTATACAGAGTGTGATGGAACATCACCTGTAGGGCATAAATTTTTTTTTTATTTCTTTTTCCGCGATGCTCTATCATTTCAGCTTTTATATCGCGAAGGTCGCGATTGCCCTATCATTTCGGCTATTTTTCGCGGTGCCCAATCATTTCGGCTATTTATTTCATTTTTACTCGCTGCTTTTTATTGCGAGTTGCCCCATCATTTCGGCTATTTTGCGTGCATACATTTTTACTTGCTGCTTTTTATTGCAAGTTGCCCCATCCTTTTGGCTATTTCGTATGCACGTGCGGCCTACTGGCTTTTCGCCATAAACCTGAAATTAAACACCGATTTTGGCATCAGCACCGCTACAACTGGGATATAACCAGGAGCGAATCATCATTTGCCTCTGTCGATGTTGAACAAAGGTGGCTTAGCAAACCAGGGTTAGGGTCCTGTCGACTAAGGCTTTTGACTTCATGAGCCGTAAGGGTCTCACAAAGGTATTTCTCCCTACAGGTCGTGAGGATCTTGTAGGTGTATTTTCTCCCTAGGAATCGTGAGGATTCCTAAGTGTATGTTCCTCTGTAAGTCGTAAGGATCCTACAAGAGGGCTTTCTCCTTATAAGTCGAAAGGACTTATAAGGGTTGTTCACCATAGGGACATACCCCTAGTCACGGGTAGGACTTTGCTGGGGAAATGTTTATTCGTGCCCGTGGATTATATACAAGGGTCAGCATGAGCCGCTTGTAGGGCATCGTCGGAGGTTATGGGGGATTTTGCTTAAGCACAGGTTTAGGTCTCTGCAACTTAAGACTTTCAAATCTTATGAGCCGTCAGGGTCCCATAAGAGAGTTCTCTCTGTGAGTCGAGAGGATCTCGCAAGTGTATTTTCTCCTTAGGAATCGTGGGGATCCCTAAGTGTGTTGCTCCCTTGTGAGTCGTAAAGATCTCACGCGGGTGGTTTCTCCTTACAAGGTCGTGAGGACCCTGCAAGTGTCCTTTAACGAGGTTGCGTCATTTCGGGTTTTCACAAATACTCGCCGGTAGTCCTGCTGTTTTTACTCACGGAGCCCTTTCAGGTTTTCATCCGTGCCCATTTTGCTTATGGACATACCGTTATTATTATATATTTTTTTTCTCTTTTTTTTTACGAGGTCGCGCCCTTTCGGGTTTTCACGAACACTCGCCGGTAGCCCTGCTGTTTTTACTCACGGAGCCCTTTCGGGTTTTCATCCGTACCCTTTTTGCTTATGGACATGCCGTTTTTTTTTGTTTTTTTAATTATTTTTTTTTTATTCATCTCATCAGCCTAAGGATGCTGCGGTAGTAGTTTTAAGGACGTTTCGGTCCGTCATTAGTTTAAGGACGTTTCGGTCCGTCTTTAGTTTAAGGACGTTTTGGTCCAACATTAGTTTAAGGACGTTTCGGTCCGTCGTTAGTTTAAGGACGTTTCGGTCCGTCGTTAGTTTAAGGACGTTTCGGTCCGTCGTTAGTTTAAGAACGTTTCGGTCCGTCTTTAGTTTAAGAATGTTTCGGTCCGTCGTTAGTTTAAGGACGTTTCGGTCCGTCGTTGAGAGAGGGCCGGCTACTACTTATAGAGCTTTAGCCTAGGAAGATAGCGAGCGGACATAGTCGTCGTCATCTACCATTGACCTAGGCTGTAGCCCATTAAGCGTAGTATTTCTTGAGGAAGCGGCCGTTTATTGGCCCGAAAGTCCTTTCACCGTGCATATTCATGAGTAGATAGGCTCCACCCTGGTAGACCTTGTCTATGATGTACGGGCCTTCATAGTTCGGCTCGAACTTTCCCCGCTTGGCGCGATAGGGGATCATAGGCCTTTTGACCACTAACATGAGTTCGCCTTGGCGGAATGTCCTCGGCCTGGTCAATCTTTCATACGAGCGTGTCATTTTTTCTTTGTAAGCCTCCAGATTTTGTTGCGCTATGAGCCGGGTTTCATCAAGGGCGTCAAGATCCTCAAGCCGAAGGTGAGCATTTTCTTTGTTTGTCAACTCGCAGTGGACTGCTACTCGTAAAGAAGGTAGCTCTATCTCGAGGGGGAGTACTGCTTCCGTGCCGAATACCAATGCGTATGGTGTCGTGTTCGTGGCCGTTTTGAACGTAGTTCGATACGCCCAGAGAGCTTCTTGTAGTCTTTCGTGCCAGTCCTTTTTATTTTGGGACACCGTCTTCTTTATGATCTTTGTCAAGGTCTTGTTGAAGGCCTCGGCTAGCCCGTTAGCTCACGGATTATAAACCGAGGAATATCTCCAGTCTATATTGTGTTGGTGCGCGAAGCGACTGATCTTATGGCTTCTATAAGCCGGCCCGTTATCGGAAATGATCCGTCGCGGAGTTCCAAACCGATAAACGGCGTGCGTCTTGAAAAAGTGGAGGATATTCTCCGTCTTCACTTCCCTCAGTGGTACTGCTTCTGCCCATTTGGAGAAGTAATCAGTCGTCACCAAGATGAAACGATGTCCCCTGTACGATGCCGGTTCGATGGGGCCGACTATGTCAGTTCCCCACATTTCGAATGGCCAGCTAGCCACCGTTGGATGTAGTGGATTCGGATGCTGATGGATGAAATCCCCATGGATTTGGCATGAGTGGCATTGCTTCGCATATTCGAGGCAGTCCCGGATCATCGTGGGCCAGTAGTAACCCATCCGTTTAATTTTTAACTTCATCTTCGGGCCTGCTTGATGAGAACCACAAATTCCGTCATGAACTTCCTGAACGACTCTTTCTGCTTCGTCAGGTCCTAAGCATCTCAGCCACAGAGAATCAAACGGTCTCTTGTACAGAGTATCGTTGACGAAGGCGAAAGATAGAGCTCGTTTCATGAGCTGATGTCTTGAGGACGCTTCTTCGGGCATTCGGTGGGATTTAAAGTAGTCTATGAAGACTTCCCTCCGGTCCTCAGCCTTCTCACGGTCTTTTATTTGTAGGGTCGTCTGCTCAGTAGCTCCCTTTTCTTCGGATGATTCCGGAGATATTTCTGCTGAGGCGAGCACTCGACGGCTTTGTACCACGATTCTGACGTCATCGAGGTTCTCGTCAGCCAGTTCTTTAGCGAGCTTAGCTAACGCGTCCGCTTTGCTATTTTCCGCGCGTGGTATGCTTTCCAAAGTATAGGAGGGAATTTGGGTCAACAGTTGTTGCACCTTTTCACCGTACTTCACCAACTCCGGTTTGCACGTTTGGTAGTTGCCGTTTACTTGACTAACGACTAGTTGAGAATCCCCGTATATGAGGAGGTTTTCAATTCCCATGTCAATGGCGATCTCGAGGCCTGCTATCAAAGTTTCATATTCGGCTTCATTGTTCGTCCTCGGTTCAGTTAAGGAGAAAGCGAAGAGCATTATCCCTCCCTGTGGAGTCACGAAGATAAGGCCTACCCCCGACTTGATTATAGGGGTACTTTGTTTGCGCTTCTTCATGGAAGATGCTCCATCGAAATAAAGTTCCCATCGGGTATCACCACCGTCGATCGCGCCAAACGCATGTTCGTCCGGCAAATCGCAATTTAGAGGAGAACTGGCAAGTACTAGATGCTTAGCAAGGAAGTCGGCGATGGCTTGGCCTTTCACTGCCTTAAGAGGCTGATAGGTTATTGAAAACTCCATCAAGAGCAGGGCCCATTTAGCGAGTCTCCCTGTCAATATGGCCTTTGACATTAGATATTTTAGGGGGTCCACCTTTGATATAAGACGGACTTCATGTGCCAATGCATAGTGCCGGAGTTTTGTTATTGCAAAGATTAACGCCAGGCAATGTTTTTCGATAGGGGAGTAATTTCTTTCTGCCCCTAGAAGAACTCGGCTTAAATAGTAGAGCGCTCTCTCCTTCCCTTGGTCGTTTTCCTGTACCCATAATACGCCTAAGGAATCCTCAAGGGCTGTTGTATAAAGAATAAGGGGCTTTCTCTTGACTGGAGCAGCTAACACCGGCGGGTTCTGCAGGTACTGCTTGATCTCATCTAGCGCGCTCTGGCATTTTTGGCCCCAGACGAACGGGGTTCCCTTCTTCATCAGGTGGCTGTAAGGACGGCACTTGCCTGATAGGTTGGCGATAAACCGCCGGACGTACGCGAGCTTCCCTTGGAGAGACCGCAATTGTTTAAGAGTTCTCGGCGGTGGCATTTCTATGATCGCTTTGATCTTAGATGGATCTATTTCGATACCTCGGTGTCGGATGATGAATCCCAGGAATTTACCCGAGGAGACTCCGAACGCGCATTTGAGGGGATTCATCTTCAAATTATATTGCCGAAGGCGTTGAAATACGGTCCTCAGATGCTCTAAATGCTCTTCATATGACATGCTCTTTACTACGAGGTCATCGATATAGCACTCGACGATTTCATGTATGAGATCATCGAATATTCTTGTCATGGCCCTTTGATAGGTAGCACCGGCGTTTTTTAAACCGAAGGGCATAACTTTGTAGCAGAATATACCCAAAGGAGTCCGGAAAGCTTCTGGTCGTCGGGATGCATTTTTATCTGATTATACCCTGATGAACCGTCCATAAAGGAGAAAACTTCATGAGTGGACGTATTGTCTATCATCAGCTCGGTGACCGGCACTGGGAAATCGTCTTTCGGGCAGGCTTTATTGAGATCTCGGAAGTCCACACATATGCGTACTGTCCCATTTTTCTTCATCACCGGGACGATATTGGCGACCCAGTCAGGATACTGTACTTCCTGGATAAACCCAGAATCGATCAGCTTCTTGACTTCGGCGTTAATGCTCATCTCCAGCTAGAGCCGCATGCTTCTCGGCGCCTGTTTGACTGGCTTGATATCCGGGGATATTGCTAATTTATGCATAGCAATCTCTGGATCTAATCCTGGCATCTCGGAATAGTTCCACCCGAAGCAATCTTTATGCTGTAGAAGCACGTCTTTTAACGCAGCCACCCTTTCTTCAGATAGCAGCTCGCTGACGAATGTCGGTCGCGGATCATCTGCCGACCCCAACTCAATCTTTTTGAGGTTATCTGCAGTAGTATGTATGCCATCTTCCAGCTCTTTCGGTGCTGGTGGAAATTCTGAGAATACCTCGTTGTCATTGTTTTCGAAGCACCAAGGGAGGTCATCCATATTCTCGGGCTCTCCTTTTGATTTCGTTACCATAAGACAGGTACGAGCTCGCTTCCAAGACCCATGTAGATATGGTTCTACTCTTGCGGTTTTGGGTTCGTGCTTTTGTGGCGGCGTTATCCTCCAGCTGCTGGATAAAGCAAACCTGCCTTGCTGGTACTGGTCTTCGACCCAGTTCTTGAAGGTAAAGCAGTCTTCGATAGGGTGTCCTATGGCTCGGTGATAAGAGCAATAGCCCGGATGAGAAACTTTGTTAGCTTGCTCAGGGTGCTTAGACTTCGGAAGTGCGATCGTTTGATGTTTTATAGCGAGCTCAAGTAACTTCTTCGTCTTGTCTCGAGGGAAGGAATACGCTCGACTCATCTTTTTCATGAGGGACAAATCCGGACCGCGCAATGCCCGATCACATGACTCTCCAATCCTGCGTTGTTGTTGTCGACTCCTTTTTCCGCTTCTTGACTTACTTCTGCCTCCGCGTCGGGCCTTTTGCACAACGGGTTGACAGGGAGGAGCATCTTCGTCGTTTGCAGTCTGTTGAAACAGATGTTGCATCCTGGCCCTCTCGTAGATGGCCATCTCGCGATTATGGTATTCTCGAGCTTTCTGACCCGCTTTCCTGATAAGCTTGTCCATTCGTTCTTCAAACAACGGACTCGGCACTTCGCTCGCGGGATCCAGTTTTGACGAGGGGTTAGCATCTCTCGACAGGGCGTCCTCTTCCTCATCGAAGTTATATATGACATAGCTACTGTGGACTCGTCCCCGTTCCCCGGATCTCGCATATCCAAGCCCGAGCGTTTCCATTCTCCCGTTGGGCAATTTGCGCTGAGTTCCAGGGACATCCCAAATCCTGTTGTAGAATCGAGCTTGTCGAACAGTCTGTTTTAAGGGTACCCTTTGGCGCTTCAATAGCCTCTTTAGTCTGTTTGTGTAATATCTGGGAAAACGGATGGGTTGGAGCCTGTCGAGTGTAGAATCCGCGCCATGCCAGATTTCTTTCTCCACTCTTGTTTCCGAGGATCAATAGAATAGGATCGCCTTTTCACCCTTTCGCCTGGAAGGGACGTAAAATGTCTGCAGGTCCTGCACATTGTAAGCTTCAAGTGCGTCAAGGTCTTTATATTGTTCCCGCGGCACCATGGTGATTTGCAAACTCTGATCATTGCCAGGGGATGCTTGTATTGACGGCCGACTGGAGAACACGGCATTAACTTCATCTTCCGAGTCACTTCCGAAGATCAATATGGGGGCGGACGGTCCCAGGTTGTTGCGTCGAGACGGACCAGCGTAAACTATCTCTTCTTCTTCTTCGGTATCACTTCCAAAAACAGGGATGGTAGCGGCGGCTTTGTTCTCCGGCTTGCGACACCTTTCTGTATCTTCGAAGTCTGGCAAAAAGTACTTTGCATCTTCGTACTTACGGACTTCATTCACGGAGAATGGGTTCAGCTCACCTGTTACGGTATACTCAAAACCATCCTTAAAGTACTTCATACACTGATGCTGTGTAGAAGGGATGATGTTGTACTCGTGTAACCAAGGACGACTGAGCAAGGCGTTGTAGCAGGTCTTGGCGTCGATGATGTGAAACTTGATGTCCGTGACAAGCAGCCCGAAGAGTAGTGTTAATATCACAGATCCGAGAGTCCGTGATAACTGGGAGTCAAAACCGGAGATGGTAATTTTGTCACGAGCGAGGTGCTGCACACTCATGTAGATTTCCTTCAACACCCGAACATTAAGGAGATTGACGGAGGATCCATTATCCACGAGGATCTTGCCTATCTTGATATCGTGGCAATATCCGGAGACGTATAGGGGACGGCTGTGGTCGCACGTCCCGAGGAGAAGGTCTTCATCACCGAAAGTGACATCGGCCGTGTGCACTTCCTCCAATTCATCCTTCATCTTTTCTCCAGCCAGGAAAGCTTGGAACTGCTCGGGTTCTTGTAACGCCTTGATTAATGAATCTCGCGCTTCTTTTGATAATAGGAGGGCATCGAGAATGCTGAGCTGAGAAGGTAGCTTCCTTAGGTGCGCTAGGATATTGTAGTCCATCTTACCCTTCCTGGGAGGGTCCTTGGCAGTCAGCTCTTTCATGACTTGGTCATCTAAGGCGATAACCTCAGTGACCTTTTCCTTACCCTTATCTTTTCTATTCGCGGGCCCGAGGTTCTTTTCCGGGAGTGTGCGATTGCGCAGCTGAATGTTCTTGCAGGCCTCCGATTTTTCCTCTTTCCCTAAGACGGACTCTTTAAAGAGAGGGCCTAGAGCCATTTCCTCATCAGAGTCGCTCCCAAAGGTGAGAACTTGCGATCCTCCGGCGTCGACCATGTAACAGTTCCCGGTAGTTCTTTTGTGCCTGTCGGTAGTACTTCTTTGTTCTCGGCGAGTTTTGGGTTTCATGCGCTTAAAATGTTGCCGGTGGGCAACATATCCTTGCCACCATATCTTAAACGCATCGTATTCCTCAGTGGGGTGTGAAATCTTCCGATGATATGAGCAGTAATTAGGGTGCCTCTCCGCCCCATCGAGCGTGTTTTCTTCCGAGGGTGGTAGCTTCATTCCCATTGACATGGCTTTGGCAAACCTTTTCCTCGTCTTGAATATATTTTTATCCGCATCGGATGTATTTTGACCCGGCGGGAGTGCTTCGACTCTTTCATTTAGACGCCTATGTTTGGCTCCTTCCGATGCGGACATCTCACGCTCCCGATCGGCTTTACATTTCAAACGAATCTCGTCTAGAAAGGCGTCGATCATTTCATCTGTTGGCCATACAAGTCCTGGCTCAGGCTGTGCCCCCAGTTTCTCATTGCCAGGAATTTTCTCATCGTTCGTAGGCGAGTGGGAAATCATATGACAACTCGCTACATATCCCTCGGACTCATCCGACGAGCTTTCTCCATCATCTTCCTCTTGAAAGACGTGGTTGAGGAACTCTTGCAGTGTGACTGGAGTCCGCGCCTTTTGATTGTACTCTTTCAGCGCGTCAATCTGTTTCTGCAAATCCGTGCGCTTGTCTCCAGGCTTCACGGGCTTCTTGGATTTCTTCTTCTTTTTCTTCGAAGATTTTGACGGTTGGGTGTGAGTACTTGGGCTATCACCACCGATTTTTGTAGTTGGGCGCGGCTTCAACATCCCTTCGATGATTTGAGGTTCGAGCGGGTTCTTCCATTCGACCCCCGGGCACGCATGAAGATCCCTCAGCATCATTTTGGTTTTAGCTGATAGCATGACCTCCCATGGAGCTTCTTCAATAAAGGAACAAGTTGCCCCCGGTGTATCTGCTTTCTTAGGAGTATGCGGCTGTGGCGGGTTCACCTTCCACTTTTCGGACAGCGCAAACTTTCGCTGGAGGTATTGATCCTCAATCCATCCTTTGAAGACGAAGCAATTCTCAATTGGATGGCTTACCGTTTGATGGTACGGGCAATAATTGGGGTTATTCACCTTAGTAGGTTGCGGCGGCCGCCTCGGGTTTGGCAAGTTGATAAGCTTGTTGCGTATTGCCAGCTCAAATAGCCTCTTTGTCTTATCCCGCGGGAATGAGTAGGGGCGCTTCATTTTCTCGTTGTAATATCGCCGTCTTTCTTCCAGCTGATCCGCCAGCTTCGAGGCACTGGGTTGCTGTTGAGCGTTCGCGACGAAGGTTGCCTTCCCTTTACCCTTGTCACTCCGAGGCTCCGGCTTTAGGGGAGACGGTCTGTGACCCATCTGGTTCATCTGGGCCAACTTGTCGATCAAAGCCTGGAACGTGGTTGGCTTAAAGAACATCATGAACTGGGAGATAGTTGCATGAGGGTCTAGGGTTCCCACGAACATGCCCACCGCGGGCGCTTCCTCAATGCGCCGCTCGCATTTCGACCACAAATTTCTCCAGCGTATAGCATACTGGATCCACGTTTCGCCTGGTTTCACCCTGGCATTAATCAATGCCGTTATCGGAGTGCGTTCGCTGGCGCTTGCGAATCGCTGAGTGAATAGCAATTCCATTTCAGCGAACGTCTTGATGGAATCGTTCGGAAGTTCTGAATACCATTCGAATGCCGTTTCTGATAAGCTGCCCACAAACTGGCGAAGCAACAGTTTATCGTCGCCACCAGTGTTGCCACAAAGCGCCCTGAACTGGGCCACATGCTGATGGGGATTGCCTGTTCCCTTATAGACATGGAATTTTGGTATTGTGTAGCCCGGCGGGTATTTGATCTGGTCATACCAGCTCGGATATGGTCTTCTTGTCCTGACAACTTGACCATCTGCCTCAGCCGCCTGGTGAACACGTATCTGTTGGGCTATGTATTCGTCTAGGTCAGCCTTAGAGATTGTCTCCTCCTTAGCCGTTGACAGAGCGGGTGGGGGATTTGACGTTTCTCCCCTGTCGTCTTCAAGAATGATTGGAGGATCTTCAGTAGAGGGTTCTTGTTGGATCATCATACCCACCATGTCCTGAAACAGAAGGGCCATTCGTTGTATATTGGCTGCTTGTTCAGCAGCCTCTTTATCCTTCTTCTCCAGTATCCTACGAAGGAACTCAGCGTCAGTTTCTTCCTCCTGGCGTCGATCGGATGGCGCTTCGGGGCTTTCTTTCGGCCCAGTAAGTGCGGCCATCGCGGTCATCATTTCTTGGAGCTTCTGCTGTTGCTCCTGAGCTTTGGTCACCGACCGTGTGAGCGGTCTATGCCCTGTGGACGCACGGCTATCTTCCTTCCCCGACGCCATGTATACAGTATGGACCATCATGTCCCCAGACTTAGGGTGTCTGGGCTCAGCGCCTTTAGCTCTCGTCGCCGGCCCGGGGATCTTCTCCGGCCTCCTCTTTTTATGAGCAGTGGAAGTTGAGGGGACCGTTGAGGTGGGCACCCAGACAGCTTTTCGTGGCTTAACGTGATGACTGGCTTCCTGTTGAATTTTCAGCTTCTTGTGCTGGCGGGAGAAATTTGGATCGATCACCGAGTCTTGGGTCTGCCTCCAGACTTTATAGATTTTGGAAGACAGCCGTTGAGGAGATTAGGGCTGTTCTGGCTTTATTTCCGCGGCCTTTTTTAGCGGAGGGGAAGACCTCTTTAGCGCCGCGATAGGAAAATTCCTACGCACCTTATTCAGCATCTCAAAGCTGTTCTTAGTTGGAACAACAGCATTAACTTCTGTCGTCGGGGCTGGAGGAGTTAGCCTAGAAGGGGAGTTGCCTCCGGCCTTCCTCACTCGGTGCCAGTAGCGGCGTCGAGCGTGTCGTGCTGATGGAATCGGTTCGGTGAGGGCGATAGCCTCGTCTTGCCCCCTATGTAGGTGGGGGGTTGCTGCTGGTGTCAGCCTGTTGAATACTGATGTCCTTTAAGAAGCAGTATCCAATCGGTTGAAAACAGTCTTCTGAGCAGGGACAAGAACCATAGCGGGAGCCAGAACCGTTAATCTTGTAAAGACCGACCCTTTGGTAGGAGAAGCCGCCTTGACGACTTCAGGAGCAGGGATGGTTATCCTCTTCGAAATAACCTTCTCTGGGATTGCAAGCTTCATTGCGGGCCCACAGGAGCTCTGGCCCAGTCTGGAGAAGACCAAGGCGCTGGTGTTGGGCGACCCGTTGAGAGGGGTCGCGGTAGGTGTAAGCCGATCAAAGACCGACTTTTTGGGAGCTTCCGGTGTCAGCACAGGAACGGTGAAGCTCATTGGCGGGAGAATGGTCCCAAAAAACAACCCTGTGGTGGCTTGAGTGACCTGTTCCACGGGCATTGTGAACATCGAAGCAGCTTGGGGCCCGTAGGCTATGCCCCCAGTTGAGGCAGGACATGGGTTGCAGTTGCATGTGGAACACTTTGAGCAGGTGAACGCCATTGATCCTTTGCTTTCTGCACCAAGCAAAACGCCAAATCTTAGTACCTCGAAACCCAAGGGCAACCATTAGCAAACCGCGATCGATTCGCAAACACGACACACGAAGTGTGGAGTGGAAAGAGGAAAAGGTCCCACCGGGCGTGCCAGAATCTGTTCCCCTCCGAATGACGGCGCGACAGGGACGTCTTGCCTGAGATTCGGGGCAGATGCTAATTGGTGCTATCCGTCCACCTCTCTGAAGATGCCAAGTTGATTTATGACACCATGTATCGAAGGTTTAAACGGATACGTCCGATGTAGCAGACTTCGTCAGATTCCCCCTCGCTTGAAGGGTTTTTTGATTGTGGGAACGCTCTTCCCTGCAGGCGCAAGCCCTTGCAGTTAATTACGCTACCGTATCGCGGTAACCACTTTCTCCTTCTCCAGATGGTCACTTCGTGTCGTGTGTGTTTATTTTGTGTTTAGTTCCCCGTGGATTGTATACGGAGACTGAGTTATGTCGTCGCCCGTAGGACGTGGACTAGTCCAAATCCGTATTATCTTAGATTTGGGTTTGGGGGTTTGGGTTTAAGGATACGTTAGCCTCATTGAGGGCTAAGATCAACTTAAACGTTTGTCAAGGACACGTTAGCCTAGTTTTTAGACTAAGATCGACTTAACGGGATCGTTTAGATCCAACAATAGAGCAATTAAGGGAGCCCTGTTGTTTAGTTTAGTGACGTTGCGGTCAATAGGTAGTTTAAGGACATTGCGGTCCAATATTAGTTTTAAGACGTTGCGGTCAAGGTTAAGGACGCCGTAGTCCGTGGGTTTAAGGACTCCACAGTCCGATATTAGTTTTAAGACATCACGGTCAAGGTTAAGGACGTCATAGTCCGTTGTTAGTTTTAAGACATTCCGGTCAAGGTTAAGGACGTCATAGTCCATGGGTTTAAGGACCCCACAGTCCGATGTTAGTTTTAAGACATCACAGTCAAGATTAAGGACGTCATAGTCCATGAGTTTAAGGACCCCACAGCCCGTATCAATGTGTGGTCATAGGGACCCGTCACCTCTTTGAAGACGTTGAGGAATTACAATGCCAAGTATCAAAGGAGTGAAGAGATGTACCCTGGAACCATGGTAGATTAAACAGTCTTTGACCCAGTTTAGGACGAAGACCAATTAATTATGTTATGAGCCCATTAGCCCAGTTGAATTTGAATTGAGGACTTATGGCCATTTTTGGCTGAGTCCAATCATGCTTAGCATATTGACTTTCTGTTGGTCCATTAGAGGAGAGGCTTTGCCTCTAGACACTTAGCCAATGGGGCTAAAATTAATGTTAAACACTAAAGACCAATCAGTGTTGAACACTGAGAATGAGATTGACAAGTTAATGTTTAACACTAAAAGATAGTTAGTGTTAAACACCAGCAACAGGGCTTTCAAATTAGTGTTTATACACTAACGCAGATCAGTGTTAAACACTGGCAGTGGAGATTTCAAATTAGTGTTTAACACTAAGGCGGATCAGTGTTAAACACTGGAAACAGGGTTTTCCAAGTTGGTGTTCAACACTAAGAAAATCGTTGTTGAACACTGGATATAGAGGTTTCAACTTTAGTGCTAAACACTAAGGCAAGAGGGGTCACGTGGTAGCACGTGAGAGCGCCCTCAATTCATTTTATTCTGCCAAAAGTATTGAATACTTTGGAGCATCATGTGCTGTCACGTGATGGGCATTTAAATGTTTGTCTGTTAGAGCTTCTGCCAAGGGGTCACGTGGGGCACGTGAGGCATTACCTCAAAGCCCTTCTCTGTGGAACTTTTCAGGGGTCACGTGGTAGCACGTGACCCTGCTTCTTTGCATGTTTGTTTATCTTTTAGGAATTAAATCCTTCATAGGGTTAAACCCTAGTTATAACTTTAGAGGAATCAAATTCCCACTTTCTTTTTGAAGAATTATATTCTTAGATGGGGTTAAACCCCGGCTTTTCTTCTGTAAGAATTAAATTCCTGATGTATGTGAAGAACTGAATTCTATCATAGGGTTAAACCTTAATTTCTTCTTTCTTAAGGGAATTAAATTCCTGTTATTTTGACAGAATTAAGTTCTTAACTAGGGTTAAACCCTGGTTCTGTTCATTTTGAGGGAATTGAATTCCTATAACATAGGGTTAAACCCTAATTTTATTTCAAAGGAATTAAATTCCTATAATTCTGTGAGAATTAAATTCTCAAACTTCCATTCCCTCTTTATGCTTTGGATCTGAATGGCAGGATCTCAACCCAATGAGAATTAAATTCTCAATTCATGGGGAGATGTGCACTCTGCAGATCCTCTACTAAAGAGAGAACTAAGTTTTTCTTTTTAATATAAGAGTTAAACTCTTTGAGAATTAAATTCTCTTTTTAAAAGCCTCTCCTTTCTTACCTAAGGTTTTCTTTTGCAGAAGATCAAATTCTTCCAAAGTCTCGAGGCTCTATTTCTCTCTCTCTCTCTATGTCCCTCTATTTTTTTATTCTTTGGGCTCCTATTTATAATAGAAGGAAAAGAATCAATCAGTTTTAGTAAATCTTTCATTGAAAGATTTGATTTGTCTATTGAGAGATTTGATTTATCTTTATCATTCATCTGGGCTTTTGGATTATTAAGTGAATTTTATTCACCATTGGATTTTAAATCCAAAGATATCTCTTTGTCATTGCGGTTAGATTTAAGGGGAAAATCTTTCCAAGTCCAAGATTTTTCCATAAATTGGTGATATTTAATCACCTTTATATTTTTAATCCAACGGTTCCAAATAATTCTTTTCCACTTTGGAAAGACTTGAGAGATCTTTTCACAGAATTTAATTCTGTCATAAAAATAAGGCTCTTGAAGCTGGTCACGTGTGGCCACGTGACCGTTGGTCACGTGTGCGCACGTGACCCCTGGTCACGTGTATATGGGCTTCCCTTCCTTCTGCGCTCTGTTCTTTGCCGCTGCTTGGTCATCACGTGCCAACACGTGACCACTGGTCACGTGTGCACACGTGATGCCTTTTCTGGAGCTTTTTTCTTGATTTACTCAGGGAACGAATGTGCCTTGTGCCGCCGCTTTTACATGTCACGTGTCAACACGTGACCGCTGGTCACGTGCTAGCACGTGATGCCTCCTCCGTAGGTTTTCCTGATTTTAAATCAGGAAACACCTGGTGTCACGATCGGAAACAATGCAGACCGGTACTCCATGAAGTCTCACAATTTCCTGCATGAGTTCATGGGTATCAGAGATAGTACATTATGAAGAGTTTAAATCTTTAAGTAGATTATTACCTCCATGTACTTCTTTGCTAGTATCTCAGTAGATTGGCCAACTCGAAATAGGATGAAGTGAGCCGACTTTGTGAGTCGGTCCACAATGACCCATACGGCATCGTTACCCTTTGTGCTCCGAGTAAGAGCAGTCACAAAATCCATTGTGATGTGTTGCCACTTCCATGCTGGGATTGGTAACGGTTGAAGTAATCCAGCAGTCATGTGATGTTCAGCCTTTACTTGCTGACACACCAAGAATTTTGCGACGCTTCTGGCTACTTCACGCTTCATTCCATGTCACCAATAATTCTGACGTAGATCTTTGTATATTTTGGTACCTCCAGGGTGTACTGAGTAGGGAAAGCTGTGAGCTTCTTTCATTAACTCTTTCCGAACAGGACCTTTTGGTACACACAATCTGCTGCCGTATCTCAAAGATCCGTCTTCATGGATGATGAAGTCTGTTCTGAGTCCATCCTCCACTTGTTCTCTGTTCTTTTGCAACTTAGCATCACTTGCTTGAGCTGCTTTGATCTGATTGACAATGGTTGATTGAACTTGTAAATTCATCAAACTTGAAGTATTACCTGGCATGACTACTTCAATCTCCATCTGATGCAAGTCTTGTTGAAGCTTCCACTAAGCGGTGAGATTAATCGATAAAGGTTGGCGACTAAGAGCATCAGGTACCACATTCACCTTCCCTGGGTGATATTGCAAGTTGATGTCAAAGTCCTCCATGAGTTCTAACTATCTTATCTGTCGCATATTCAACTCCTTCTAAGTAAACACATATTTCAGGCTCTTGTGATATGTGTATATGTTCACTCGTTCACCAAGTAGATAGTGGCGCCAAATCTTGAGAGCAAAGATGACTGCTGCCAACTCCAGATCATGCGTCGGATAATTGCGCTCATGAATCTTCATCTGTCTTGAAACATAAGCCACAACCTTACCGTGCTGATGTAGAACATATCCTAATCCCTTACCGGATGCATCACAATGCACTTCGAATCCTTCAGATTGATCCGGTATGACGAGAATAGGTGCTGATGTCAACCTTGACTTGAGTTCTATGAAAGCTTGTTCGCATACTTCTGACCACACAAAATATTCATCTTTACGTGTGAGCTTGGTCAGGGGTGTTGCTATCTTTGAAAAGCCTTTAATGAACTTTCTGTAATATCCAACTAAACCCAAGAAACTCCGAACGTCCTTCACTGACTTTGACGTCGGCCATTCGCTAACTGCTGAAACTTTCGCTGGATCCACAGAGATTCCTTCTCCTGATACGATATGTCCAGGAAAACCAACTTGCTTTAGCCAAAACTCGCACTTGCTATACTTGGCATAGAGCTGATATTGTCGAAGAGTTTCCAGGACAATTCGCAGGTGCTCGGCATGTTCTTTCTGACTCTTAGAATACACCAGGATGTCATCGATGAAGATGACAACAAACCTGTCTAAGTACTCCCGGAAAACTTGATTCATTAGGTTCATGAATATTGCTGGTGCATTGGTCACTCCAAATGGCATCACTAGAAATTCGTAATGTCCATAGCGAGTTCTGAAAGCCGTTTTATGAATATCAGCTTCCTTGACCTTCACCTGATGATAACCTGAACGAAGATCCAATTTAGAGAACACACAAGATCCACTTAGCTGATTGAATAAATCGTCGATGCGCGGGAGTGGATACTTGTTCTTTATAGTGACTTCGTTCAAGGCTCTGTAATCGATGCACATTCTGTATGAACCTTCCTTCTTCTTCACAAGTAATACAGGTGATCCCCAACTTAAAATGCTGGGACGAATCTATCATTTCGCCAGTAATTCGTCCAACTGTGTTCGGACTTCCTTCAACCCTTCCGGACTTAGTCGATAAGGTGCTTTGATAACCGGTTGTGCTCCTAGTACTAAATTAATGCTGAATTCAAGAGCTCAATCGGGAGGCAAACCTGATATATCGTCAGGAAACACATCGTCGAACTCTCGAACCACATCTGGTCTTGATTCTTCCTCTGCTTGAGCTGATGCAACTACTGCTTCCCTTGGCTTCGCTTCGTAGGTACTTGGCTCCAGGGTACGGTCTCCGCTTTTGAAATAGATGACCGGGTGGTCTGGAATCTCGAATACTACCCTCCTTTGACGACAGTCGATGGTAGCATAAAAAGTGTTAGTTATATGTATGCCCTATAGGCCATTACTATACATGTGTTGTATATTATAGTGGATGCTTGGACATATATAGGGAGGACTTTCTTGCTAGACATGATATTATGCTATCTGGTTACCCTTTACCTTAACGTGTATACTGATTGTCTCTCTGTTACATGTTGGTAAAGCTCTTAGGATGAGTACTTGACTGCCTGGACTATGATGCGGATCATACTAGTGGGGACATGGTAGTCCATAATTACATCCTTCAAGGTCCCTAGTCGTGGGTGTATCGAGACGGGGCATCGATATACCAGTGTAGACTAGCGTATGCCTTCTCGACCCATACAGATGGGCGATGGATGATCCCATATCCATTGGTGTTTGACATCAGAGATGATATACGGGTGCTCAGCGGAGACTGGGTACACTGGACGGACTCGCCGAGAACTCCCAGATGGTATTATACCTTACGTCAGATGGCAGTTCTCTGGTGACACTGGTACAGGTTAGTCTGTAGACCCGAGATCGTCATAGAGTCTTGTGTGATTCCCATTGTGCTTTGATTTCCACCTTACCACGTCCAAGAGGGCGTCCAAAACGGTAGTTTTTGGGTACAGTCCCGAGTCACATGGAGGCAATGAGCGATAAGAGGGGTTTCGTCTCTTCTGGTATTGGGGGTTGATGTTGCGCTATGCTCGATTGGCCGTAACAGGGAAGTCCTTGGCCAGGGCTGGTTTAGAGATATACTGGTAAGTGTTACCAGTAGTTTCTCGACCCGTTATGTGCCTCATATCGGCATGACTTATCTGTTATTGGGGTCTGACGTTTACCACCCCTAGAACTGATATGCGACATATCAGACGAGGACACCGGACTGTACGGTATTGTCACTGTCAGGCTTTTACAGGAGTTGGAGCGGGCTTGCTTGCTGATTTTCTGATCGCTCAATACCCGGGTAGCCGTTACGTCCAGCTAGTACCGCTGACGGCTTGTGGGTGCTTGATATGATCATCACCTACTGCCGGCGTATTGACGAGTCTTTAGAGTCCTACATAGAGGTTTTGCTGGCTCAGGCGCAACGAGATAGGAGCGCATGTGAGATATGTGCGGGACCGAGAATAATACCAGTATGTGATACTGTATTCTATTCTCGCGATTTGTATCATTGGACGGTTATATGAGATATAGTCGGGTTACCGAATCAAGTGTTGATTCGATACATTGATACACTTGGTACTAGTCGGTTATATGCGATATGACCGGATCGTTAAATCAAGTGTTGATTTAATGATTTAATGTATAATTATATATTTGATATATTAGTTTACATTAACTAGTATTGGTTCACTTAAGATTGATTTTTTCACTTGATGTGCACAAGTTGTATATGTGATATATTTTTGTGCACAAGATTTTATCATGTTTGATGATACATGCAAACTTGGGTGTGTGTATGACTTACACCTTGTTTAGGTTAATGGTTAGGGTTTTATTTATTTTATTTATTTTGGCAAATACAAAATGGTGGCTTTCTTTGTTTTGTGCTTGAAGCTTCATGAAGCTTGCAAGCATCTTTGACAAAGTCCACCATTTTTGTTTTGCATGAGATTTTAGTTAACCTAACCATTAACTTAAACCCTAGTTTACTCTCTACAAAAGAAAACTCACCCATGGTTGCATTATGATAGACTTCACTTGATAATTAATTTCATTTATTATTCATTCTTTTCTTTTTCTTCATCTTCTTCATGAAGAAAAGGAAAAAGCTTGCTAGAAATTTTCAAGTGAAGATTAAGAGTGAGAAATCAAAATCTAAAGAGAACCCACTTCCTATCTCACCATCCTCTACTAGACTAGCACTTTAGTTTAGGGTGTTTGCTTCACTAATTCATTGGTTAGTGAAGTAGAAGCTTGAGTTCGTATTCCCTCGACGTAGATCATCTTCGGCCTCGAAGACTTCAAGCGATCTCGTTGCAATTTCTCAAGGAGCCGTCCGAGAGTCCGGGAGTTGGATGATCGCAGCGAAGGGATGTCGTCACGGAGCTTTGGAAGTGGAGTACCGGATCTACAAAGGTTGTAGTCCCTTTCCTTTAGTGTAATGTGATTTACTTGCATCATTTTCGCCTAATCTCTAGTTAACGATCTTGCTTAGGGTTGTTCGGCACTTAAAAATTTTAATCCGGCATGGTCGATGCCTTATAGAGCCTTGTTAGTGTGCCTAGTAACCCTACAGTGGTATCAGAGCCTAGCTAGAGCATTAGTCGATGTGTTTACGAAGTTAAAACCCCGATCGAACCCGGAATCGACACTTTAAACCCCTCTCTGTACATTTTTTAAATTCTGGGATTTTTCTGAATTAAAAATGCTTAAAAAAATCAGCAGGCAATTATATGGAAAATTGTGCAAAACGACAACGTTTGGCCCCTAAAGCGCCGCGGAACCGCGGCACGAGCATGGCTCGTGCGGCTGTTCCGCGGCCATAAGGTGACGTCACCGTTTTCTTTTTGCACAGTAATGTTCCAATTTGATTTCCTAATATTTTATGAGTATTTTTATCTGACTCAAGTGTTGAGTATTTTTGGGGTTTATTTTGTATTCGTCGATTCGATCGGAAAATTTAATTTTGTAATATTTTCCGGATATTTAGAAAGTATTAAAATGTTCAATCGGATATCAATAACTCGCTTTTTCCCGACCCGGAAAATTTCCAAGTGTTGGATTTTTCCGTGGTTTAAGAACGTTTGAATCGTGCAAGTTACGCAATGGACCCTCTAGAAGACAACAAACCTTAACTCGATTATGTGACCGTCTTGAACTGCCCTTTGAACCTTTGGGTTTAGGGCAGTACGGCGTGCCACATGTGAGGCGTTGGCTTGACCCTTTTACGGCTGGACCATTGGTACTGTGGCATGTGATGGATGTTTTTAAACTCCCCTCAAGTGTTGAGAACTTTTTGGGAAAACTTGGGTGTTTGTTTATTCGATCGGAAAGTTTAACATTGTCTATTTATCTGGAATGTGATACAATATTTGGAATTCACAAGTAGTTATGAGATAACTAATATGAATGTTATAAATATAGCACTTTAGTCTCACTTGATCGGTTGCCACGGAATTTTGATGCGATCAAAAGTCCGTCGCAATCACGTAGCGTACGCGGATACTCGCCGGATAAACTTAATAGACAGCTACACCCCTTAGCCCCGACCAAGTGACTGTAGGAGAACCCCATCACCGAAAGCATCCGTTCGGGTGCTCGCGGCAGCGGTGTTCCGCCTTAGTGCACTTCGTCGACGGCATCCGGGGGTGCGGCCGTCTACTAAAGTTTGCGACGAGCATTCGATCACTTATCGGGAATCTTGTTGAATTGCCCGACTGATATTGAAAAGTGTTTTCGATATGGAGACTAAAATGCGGGGTTTATAATTGTTAGGCATGCGATGTCTAAGGAGGTTGCGGATTCCAACTGTTGTAGTTTTACACTTTCTTTTCTGCGACCATATGTGTAATATGTGATATCGCCGGTTTCGTTGCTATATGTCAACGACAATTGGGATGCGCATATTTACTTACGTTGATGACATGTGATGTTCTGTGTTGCTGGATATGTTATATTGGATCGTCGCGTTTTGAATAGCCGGGGATTTTATGTGAGATAAGGGTTTTTATTTTCCTTCATGTAAAATTCATTGTATGTAATATTCTTTTATTGGAGCACTTCCAGGTTGCGGAAGATGTCACCGTTGATGTATATTATTTACTTTTCCGCACTAGGATAGACCCAACGAGGGGAGCACAAGTAACCGGGTACTAGGGTCCAGAGGGAAACCAACTCGATGAGTTGAGTCCGGGTCTCCTAACTCTAGAATTGGTAGGGTTGCTTGCCGCTCTCGTAGGGGTCTAGGGGTGTGGGTTTGGCTATTCATCGCGACCGTGGAATCTGTGTTTTATAGAGGCTCAAAATAAAACACGGACATCCTAGTATATCTAATATTTCATATGTTTCTTCTGCTGCGATATCTGTGATGTGATCATGTGATATGCTGTGATATATGCTGTATATAGTATATATGATATATTATATAGACGTTACTTATGTTTTACACCCGCGCTAGCCCTGCCCCGCTCTGCCGTTAGTTACCTAACATAATCGTGCACGAGGGGACATCGAGGCGAATGCGGATGGTATAAGTGTACGTCGTATTTATCTGTGATGTTTAGGTGACTTAAATGATGGGACTTCATTAATGTGATTAATGAAATAAAAGAAACCTAAGATGTTGTGGAATCGAATTTTCAGAAACAGGTAGCTACAGTTCTTGCTTTGCATCGCGGTGTTCCTTATAGAACATCCTGCACCTTATTCGATGAGGAAAGGGCCGAGATCCCTTCACCGGGAGTGACCCCTTTAGCAATAACTGGCAGATGCTACACACTTGGTTTGTCTTTTGATTGCTTCTATAGTTTCTGCTTTGCACGGTGATATATATGATATCTCCCGCACCTCATTCGACGAGGAAAGGGCCGACGATCCCTTCACCGGGAGTGACCCCTTTAGCAAAACTAGAAAAGCCTCAAAAACACTCCATTTTAAAATCATTTGATTCTACAACGATATCAAGTTCATTACGCAATAGGTTTTCAGAAAAAACCTGTCGTAGCCCTCCATCATTTCAGATAAGTTCTGCTTAGTATTCGTGCTACGTTTGTTGACCTTGTCAAGGCGCGGTGTGCGGTAGCTAACCAGTATTTATCTGCTTACGCATATGATGCAGATTGGGTTAGGGTAGTCATACGGCCTTGTTGACCTTGTCAAGGGTCGTGCGGGTGGGTTTAATTCAATCAAGAAATGACAGGTTGAACTTGACTTACGGTCTATGGTTTGTTGACCTTGTCAAGGTCATAGATCGTTTGGGGGTTATCGGGAATTTCAAGTGTTGAAATTTGTAATGAGATTGCATACCTTCTATGAGATAGTTGGATCCCGATACCCACTGCGAGTAATTGTTACTCCTGGGAGAGTTTTACACATTATAATTAGCCGATCGAGTAGGTGTCTAGAAAGGTGTTAACGGGGTTACGCCTATGGGAAAACGAGGTTTACATTAATTAGGTTCGTGCGAAAGCACGGGGGACCTCCCTCAAAGTACCGACACTGGCCTGGCTGAAAAATTGGCGAACTTGTAGCGTGTAATTAATCCCAGCTAGTCTTTCCTTTTAGGGTTTGAAGGAAGATTTGATAAAAACAGTGGGAGCCATCCTGATTAGATAAAATAATAACCAATCTATTCTTGCAAGAGCGCACGCTGAGTGTTTTCTTCTCTCTCTCTCTCCAGGTAACGACCATATCACGCCTTAATCAAGATAATAATATGGATTATTGACCGAACCCGCTTGTTATACTGAGCTGGGGAACGTTGGTCCCGCTCCAACTTATAAATGTTATAAGACAGAGCAGGAATTTGGGGAATACCAGATTTCTCGTGCCGCCCAAACGAAGAAAGTGCATGCTGATGCATCTTCTTCGGGTGTGTTCATTACAGAGAACTGTTTTTCAGTATCCTTTACGTCCTGAGTATGAGATATCGGATCAGGATCCCGCATATGTAACTAGTTACATGGGCTATAGATAGGTAAAGAACTGAGAACGGGTGATAAGTTTCATGAGATAGAAAACGGTGCAAGTGTTGCAGCCAAGTCTGTTGGTCACTATCACCCAGTATTACCAGAATACATTGATTCTGAACAAATGTTATTAGATACCGAACCTGATATACAAAATCTTATCAATCTCTTTATCAGTAAAGAAAGGATATAATTTTGTATTGTTGGATAATGTTTTGAACATTTCCTATATCAAAAGTTGATCGATTCAGGCACGTTATCTAAAAGTATTGACGTTCTAAATCAAACTACAGTTCTTAGTATACAGAACACACACAAGAGGAAGAGTTCAGAAATGAACGACTTCTTCTTGAGGCATTGTAGACTAGGTCATATCAATGCGACCCGGCTAGCTGAAGTTACAGGTAGATGCATATTTAAATTAGTTTAAATTTACATCTTATGAAACTTGCCAGTCATGTCACAAAGATATAATGACCACAGCTCTGTTTATTGGAAACAGAGAAAGAGTTAGTGAACTTTTGGAATTGATACATGCTGATGTATGAAAGGTCCCCTATCTACACATGCCAAGACCGGTTCTTTGTACTTCATTACATTCTCTGATAATCTCTCAAGATTCAGACATATGTTCCTGTTGAAACACAAATCCGAACTTTTTGAGATATTCACGGAATATAAGTTAGAAGTAGAGAACCAAAATACGGGTTTAAGTATTATGTCCTTTGATGTGATCAAGGAGGAGAATACTTGAGCACGGAATTCCTGAATTATTCTAAAGGAGAATGAGATTCTCTCTCAGCATTACTCCTTCGTATACACCACAGCACGTCGGTGTATCGGGGCGGAGCAATCACACCCTATATGATAAGGTGTGCTCTATGATGAGTACTACTGAGTTACCTATTTCCTTTTGGGAGTTATGCACTTATGAAGTTGCATACCTATTGAATAGGGTTCCGATCAAATCAGTTGCCTACCACTTCATATGAGATATGGAAAGGGAAGAGCCCATTTCTTAAGTTAGTTAAGATTTGGGGTTGTCCGGCCTATGTCTAAAAGCAAAATCCGGACAAACTCGAGGCAAAGTCTGATCTGTGCAAGTTTGTTGGATATCCTAAGCATTAGCAAGGGAATATCTTCTACCAAACCGAGGAGCAAAAATGTTTTGTTTCTCAACATGCCACCTTTGTAAAAAGGGAATTTCTTGAGAAGAAATTTGTCGACATGAGGTAGAACTGGAAAGGAGTTCCGGCTATACAAACTGCAGCTGATGATTTGGTAGAACCAAAGGATTCAATAGTATCCAACGAACCTCAGCCTCTCCGCCGATCTAGTAGGGTTCCTCACCCACCTGAGAGATACTTTGGTTTCTCTATGACAGTGGGAGCGAGGAATGCATCATGAGATGATGACCCAACTAGTTTCGAGCTGGCCATCAGGACTGGGACTCTGTAAGAATGGCTGGATGCTTAGCGATCTGAGATGGAATCCTTATACACCAACAAAGTATGGACTTTGGTTGCTTAATCTGAAGGGTTAAATCCCCATTAGGAGCAAGTATATCTTGAGAAGATTACTTGGTGTACATGGAAAAGTTGAGACTTTCAAAGCTAGACTTGTTAAAGTTTTGCATCATAGACCAGTTGTGGCTAATAATGAAACCTTTTCAGGGGTCTATGCTTAAGTCCATCCAGACCCTACTTGCCATGGCTACATACCATGACTACGATATCTGGCGGTTGGGTGCCATGACTGCTTTTCTAAATGATGTTTTAAAAGAGTGAGTCTATAAGTACACAGTCAGAGGGCTTCGTAGACAGTGGGAGCAGCGGAAACGTGTGCAAGATGTTTTATGTGATAAAGCAGGTATCGCGGAGTTGGAACGTCTGTTTTGATGTGGTAGTCAAAGAGTTTGACTTCATCAAAATAGTAGATGAACCTTGTATATACAAAAAGGAAGTAGAGTGTATGGTAGTGATCCTCATAGAGTACGTAGATGACATACTCTTGATAGGGAAGAAGTTTCTTATGCTACGCTCGGTCAATCTCCGCCTATCACAAGGATTCTCCATATAGGATCGAAGTGATACCTCCTAAATCCTAAGTTTTGGATTTATGAGATAGATCTAACTGGATGTTAGGATTCTCACTAGTTGTAGTGAGATGCTATCAATTGATCCTGGGGAGAATCACTGGAAAGGTTCCAGGGTAATAATAACGACTGAATGTCAGTCACAGGCATTGTCTTTACCCTCAATGGAGGGACGGTATGTTGGAAGAGTTCCAAGCTAGATACCGTGACATACTAGACGATTAAAGGCAAGATACATCGTTAACAAAGATGCTACCAAAGAGCCAGTCTGGATATTTGTATAAGTTCATGAGATGAACTTCGTTCCTACCATTGTGTGACAATGGAGTTGTGGCTTATGCCTGGGAACGCCCGTCCCATCAGTGATCTAGATATAATTCTTAGGCAGTGTCACCTGATCATGGAGATGGTTGATCTCCAGGGGATCGAGGTTAGGAGAGTAGACTCAGAGGACAACACGGCGGATCCACTCACAAAGGCTTTTTCCCAGAGAGAGACTATAATGGGATGGTTGAGTATGAGATACTACAACCACTGTTATCAGATGGCCCTAGTGCAAGTGGGAGATTGTTAGTTATATGTATGCCTTAGAGGCCATTACTATACATGTGTTGTATATTGTAGTGGATGCTTGGACATATATAGGGAGGACTTTCTTTCTTGACATGATAGTATGCTATCTGGTTACCCTTTACCTTAACGTGTATACTGATTGTCTCTCTGTTACATGTTGGTAAAGCCCTTAGGATGAGTACTTGACTGCCTGGACTATGATGCAGATCATACTAGTGGGGACATGGTAGTCCATAAGTACATCCTTCAAGGTCCTTAGTCGTGGGTGTATCGAGACGGGACATCGATATACCAGTGTAGACTAGCGTATGCCTTCTCGACCCATACAGATGGGCGATTGATGATCCCATATCCATTGGTGTTTGACATCAGAGATGATATACGGGTGCTCAGCGGAGACTGGGTACACTGGACGGACTCGCCGAGAACTCCCAGATGGTATTATACCTTACGTCAGATGGCAGTTCTCTGGTGACACTGGTACAGGTTAGTCTGTAGACCCGAGATCGCCATAGAGTCTTGTGTGATTCCCACTGTGCTTTGATTTCCATCTTACCACGTCCAAGAAGGCGTGCAAAACGGTGGTTTTTGGGTACAATCCCGAGTCACATGGAGGCAATGAGCGATAGGAGGGGTTTCGTCTTTCCCGGTATTGGGGGTTGATGTTGCGCTATGCTCGATTGGCCGTAACAGGAAAGTCCCTGGCCAGGGTTGGTTTAGAGATATACTGGTAAGTGTTACCAGTAGTTTCTCGACCCGTTATGTGCCTCATATCGGCATGACTTATCGGTTATTGGGGTCTGACGTTTACCACCCCTAGAACTGATATGCGACATATCAGACGAGGAGACTGGACTGTACGGTAGTGTCACTGTCAGGCTTTTACAGGAGTTGGAGCGGGCTTGCTTGCTGATTTTCTAATCACTCAATACCCGGGTAGCCGTTACGTCCAGCTAGTACCGCTGACGGCTTGTGGGTGCTTAATATGATCATCACCTACTGCCGGCGTATTGACGAGTCTTTAGAGTCCTACATAGAGGTTTTACTGGCTCAGGCGCAACGAGATAGGAGCGCATATGAGATATGTGCGGGACCGAGAATAATACCAGTATGTGATACTGTATTCTATTCTCGCGATTTGTATCATTGGACGGTTATATGAGATATAGCCGGGTTACCGAATCAAGTGTTGATTCGATACATTGATACACTTGATACTAGTCGGTTATATGCGATATGACCGGATCGTTAAATCAAGTGTTGATTTAATGATTTAATGTATAATTATATATTTGATATATTAGTTTACATTAACTAGTATTGGTTCACTTAAGATTGATTTTTTCACTTGATGTGCCCAAGTTGTATATGTGATATATTTTTGTGCACAAGATTTTATCATGTTTGATGATACATGCAAACTTGGGTGTGTGTATGACTTACACCTTGTTTAGGTTAATGGTTAGGGTTTTATTTATTTTATTTATTTTGGCAAATACAAAATGGTGGCTTTCTTTGTTTTGTGCTTGAAGCTTCATGAAGCTTGCAAGCATCTTTGACAAAGTCCACCATTTTTGTTTTGCATGAGATTTTAGTTAACCTAACCATTAACTTAAACCCTAGTTTACTCTCTACAAAAGAAAACTCACCCATGGTTGCATTATGATAGACTTCACTTGATAATTCATTTCATTTATTATTCATTCTTTTCTTTTTCTTCTTCTTCTTCTTCATGAAGAAAAGGAAAAAGCTTGCTAGAAATTTTCAAGTGAAGATTAAGAGTGAGAAATCAAAATCTAAAGAGAACCCACTTCCTATCTCACCATCCTCTACTAGACTAGCACTTTAGTTTAGGGTGTTTGCTTCACTAATTCATTGGTTAGTGAAGTAGAAGCTTGAGTTCGTATTCACTCGACGTAGATCATCTTCGGCCTCGAAGACTTCAAGCGATCCCGTTGCAATTTCTCAAGGAGCCGTCCGAGAGTCCTGGAGTTGGATGATCGCAGCGAAGGGATGTCGTCATGGAGCTTTGGAAGTGGAGGACCGGATCTACAAAGGTTGTAGTCCCTTTCTTTTAGTGTAAATGTGATTTACTTGCATCATTTTTGCCTAATCTCTAGTTAACGATCTTGCTTAGGGTTGTTCGGCACCTAAGAATTTTAATCTGGCATGGTCGATGCCTTGTAGAGCCTTGTTAGTGTGCCTAGTAACCCTACAAAAAGTTCCAAGCCAGTCCATACCTAGAACCACATCGAAGTTCGGTATGTCCAGTACTTTGAAATCAGCATAAAATTCTCTGCTGCAGATGACTACTGGACACAATCTGTATCCCATTGTTGCCTTTAGAACGCCATTTTCTGAACTGACATTCCAGCTGGATACAAGTGGTGTGACTGGAATCGCATGGGTTCTGACGAACCGATGCAATATAAAGCAGTAAGATGCTCCAGTATCGAACAGTTCTAGTGCAGGAATTGAGGATACTAGGATTGTACCTAAGTATGTGGGATTTGTTTTAGGTATAGGGAAATGTATGTAGATAAGTAGCAAGACTGAAAAGAAAGGTTTGAGAAGAAAAATTTACCAGTGATAGCTTGGCCAGTGGCCTCAGCTTCTTCCACGGTCATCGTGAAAGCCTGGCGCCTTGGTGCATTCTTCCTGGCCTGAGGAGCATTCCTCGGAACGTTCCTTTAAGCTTGATGGAACTGACGAGGAGGTGGTGCAGCTTGTGGTCCTGTTCATACCAGAATACTGCATTTTATACCGCCCATTCTTACGCTCGTTTGGTTACAGACAGGTACTTTTAATCAGTGTTTGCTACATAATTGCAGGATACCAGTCTCAGCTCTAAACAGTGAATATCATGGAAAAGTACGACAAATTCCGGATTACTGCCAACAACAGATAAAACACGGGTCTCCGCTTTCTATCCGTGTGTTGCCACATAACAGTTTAAGGGACAAAATGGCAAATCGATTGTCATTTTCATGCACAAAGCTCAATGTCAACACAAGATCCAAGAAATCTACGCGGAGCTCGAGGAAATCATGGCAAAAGATCCACATCACATCACCTTTTGATCTACTGAAATTCTGGAAGAATTGTTAAGAGATTCCGAGAAAAGTACTATACCACACTGAAGAGGACCACAATACAAGGATAACCACAAATTTTGATGGCCTAACTCCTCTAATTGGCCGCGGTTCCGCGGCATTAGCACGCTTAGGCCGCGGAACCGCGGCCATATAGACTCCTCTCTATGTCGTTTTCTGGGGGTAGATTGGTACATTCATGTGGAGCCCGATTCCTGCCCTAGGTTTCCAGTTCCCTGCCTATAAATACCCCAGAACTTGCCAAGTCAAAGGTGTTAATTTCTTTAGCCTCTTTTAGTGTAGTTTTGTTCTTCTTCTTCTTCTTCTTCTTCTTCATCTTTCCTCCATGAAAATTGTAGTGAGAGCTTTTTGAGTGGAAGATCAATGAAGATGAGAGTTTTTGTATCATTCTTGTTTGTTTAACTTCCCCTTGAGATTCTTGCTTTCTCTTGATCTTTCAAGCTCTTCATTGAGCTTGAAAGGTTAAGAGTTTGTTATTGATCTCAAGGGTCGTATTTTCTTATGGAATTAGTTCTTCACTTCACATGAGTTCTTTACCCTTCTCTTGATCTTGCAACCTCTTGATTGAGCTTGCAAGTTTAAGGGTTGGTTATTGATCCCATGCTTGTCTTGAGTTCTAGTTTCTAGTTTTCTTTCTTGCTTTTTATTACTTGCTTTTTATTACCTTGCTTTTCTTTCTTGCAATTTAAATTCATACACTTACTTACTTGGAATCTTTTCTTTTCCCTTTTCTTTTTGTTCTCTCTTTTTTGTTCATTTTGTGAATGGTTGTAATTATCGTTGTTAAGAATTAATACGGTATTGTGAGTTAACGTTTCTTTGCTCGTTTCCTTTTCCCGTTATTTTCCATTGAACTCCGCCCAAACGATACGCAAGCGCTCCGTTAGGCACCTTACCCTAACAAGGTAACGGTGATTCCTAACCGCGACCGGTTGCGTTCGGTTTGGCCGGAGGCAAAAGCAAGAGACAAGAACGGAAGGACAAGGGTAAATAAGCCGGATTCCACGAATACCGCGCTTAAATCCCCTAATCCACGTTCTTGCCGATTGCTCTAGCTTCAATTGGTCAAGACTCGGCTCAAAGGTTTTGAGTACGGATTTCTTTAGCTTACAATTTCGTATCTTTTTCTTAACAACTTCATACTTGCTTATAAAACACATAGGTTAGACTGAACAAACATATACTCATTCTTTATTGACTCGTCTAAAACAAGAAAGGACATACAACCATCTCCCTGTGGATCGACCCGTGCTCAACCGGCTAGCTGCATAGCGACACCGTCTTGATTGCGGTTAACTTTAATTCTTTCAATCAAATGGCACCGTTGCCGGGGAGACGGTAGCGTATTTTCTTTCTTGTTATTCGGGTTAACATTCCTTTTGTATATATTTAAAATAAAAAAATCTTTTTGTTATTTTTGATCATTTTTGTGGGCTAGAGTGCAGATTTTTGCGGATTTGCAACCGGCAATTGTGCGAAGCAAAGTGTACGTTCAAGGCTAAGATAATTGCAAAGTACAGTGCCAAAGATCCGGGTAGTTTGACCCGCGCAAGCGAACTTTTCAAGCTTACCGGATTTGATTCAACGGGGGTTTCCTAACCCAAAAACTTAAACGGTACGTACTTTACTTACACCTTCTTCTCAAATCCGACGCATCCAATATACTATTTTTTGCAGGATTCTTTGCAAGTTCGCTAGCAAACGCAAAAAAATTGACTAACCCGTATTCGTTGCAGTGCCGTGCTTAATATAAAAAACGATTGTTTGATTCTTTGAATAATTTTTTATTGAATTGTGCATTGCATCAATTAATACGGACTTAAGGGCAAGCGAACCCCACAACATACGATAAAGGATTTCATC
Source organism: Agapanthus africanus (assembly GCA_030015575.1). Lineage (NCBI taxonomy): Eukaryota > Viridiplantae > Streptophyta > Magnoliopsida > Asparagales > Amaryllidaceae > Agapanthus > Agapanthus africanus. The sequence goes on along the minus strand of JASDDO010000016.1, from coordinate 21,646,520 downwards.
ACCTCTTCCGTGGCCCACAAATCACGAACTTGGGCATAACGTTTACCCGCACAAATTTTAAAAGAAATTAGACTTTAAGTCTTAAGGACTTCGCGCTCACTAGGAGAAGTTAACTGGGTTTAGAACCTCGCTTAACGGTATATTGTTTACGGGGTGTCTAGGAAAGTGTTAACGGCGAAACCGCCAAAAGAGAAAGAGTTATTTAATTAAGGAACTTCGCGAAAGCGTTGGAAAACCTCCCCTTATCTCTGCACTTACCTGGCCTCATGATCAGTGTATCTTTAGCCCGTTTCTCGACACAGTTTTACTTCGACAATCAAGTTCTGGAGCAGGTCTAGTTGACCTAGGTGAACCCTAAAACGATTAGGTGTGTGGCATTTTTGTGTCGTGATTGTTTTTGTCCATATTCTTTTTGTGTGTATATTTCATTCTTCTGTTAATATATAAACTATAAAAAAATATCACATTCTTTTTCCCCTCCTTTTCTCTGCCTTTCTTTCTTTCTCTCTTCATATCATGGGTACTCCACCTCGCAAAACTCTTGCCGAATTTTGGTACCCACAACTAAACAATACTTCTTACGGTTCTTGCTTTGGCCGAACTTCGAACGATCCATCCATGCCAAAAATTTCATTGAGAGATCGGATAGACGCGTCTACGACAAACAATTTGACTCCGCAATCCACTTCGTATCAACCATTTCAAACATTCACCCCTTCTTACGTTGATACTCCTTCTTCGAGTCATGTTGCAACTCCAAGACCTATGTCTATTGCAGAACGTATTGAACAATCTCGTAGCCGATCTTTCACTCCTGTCACCACTTCAAATTCTTGGGATCACCAATTTCATTCACCTTCTTATCCAAATGTTGATCCTACCCCTGTCCAACCATTCAATTCCTACTAGTCCTACCCAACTTTTGCACCTTCCCTAGATATTGCTTCTGAACCGCCATTTAGGAATTTTCAGTATCCAAACAACTTTGAATCTTTTACTGAAACCCCTTCACAATCCATGTCTAGTCTGGAACAGTCTTTAGAAGATTTTAAGGTAGCGTCGTACCAACAGATGATGGATTTGAATGCGTCTATGGCCGCCCTCATACAATCTAGTGACCCGGTAGCTAGTTTTCAACTAGCTCCAAATTTTCCAATGTATGATGAGGCCGCAGGACAGGCTGTGAATTTGAGTGGAGAGAGTGAGATGTACCCCCTTCCAAATCAAACCTACCCGTCCCAAATTGAATCCCACAACTCTTGTTTTGAAAGTCTATCGAGTGTCCCACATGATTTATCAATTGAAGATAGAATGATTAATGAGTTGTGCGACTTTGTGGTGTTTGATTTGCCCGATAGTGAAGGGTCCCTTCCAAGTGAAACCAACCCAAATCCTTTTGACCTGTACACCTCCACTCTAGAACCCGAATCGATTGAAATTCATGCTTTTGTTGAGGTGTCTGAGAATATTGATTTTCACTTGATTGAGGATATCGACGCTGGGAATATTTTGAATGATGAACCCATAGATTTGGCTGAGTTTTTCTCTTCAAATCATCATCCCGAGTCATTAAATGTTTTTCCCGAACCCTATATGCGTCTGGATTTTGAAGAGAAGTGCATGGATGTGCTAAATTTTGAAGAGAATATTGAGGATAGTTTTGAGGATGAACCAGTTTTAATTGATGAGTCGGATTTTCCCATTCATCCTGTCCCTGTCATTGACTGTGTACACCCTCCTGAACCTTTAACCGATACCCCTCCTCGATCACTTCCCTCCATTCTTTCCATCGTTCCGACCTTGCAAGAAACCGTCTCACTTTCATTTCGTATGTCTGGTTTACCGAGCTCGGCTTACCCATGGTTTCTTACGAATCTTGAGGGATTTGACCCAATCTCTCGATGGGTTAATAGATTAGCACAATCGCTGTTTACACATCGCTCATCACAAATTGTGCTAATCTATTCACTCCATTTGCACCCTCAAGTTCGCACTCCACTTCTTTTTCCCTTCCCCCATTCTTCTTCTGATATACCGAGACCGTATCCCGCTTCTATCTCCATACGGTCTCGCATATTCTCCATTTCTTTCCTCTTCACCTTCTTTCACCAGCCACTGCTTTATCACGATAAGATCTTTGAATGGTTGGTGCTTACTTTTGGCCTGTGTAAGGCCTTGTATAGCTTGATACTGTTCATTCCCCCACTAATCCTGAACTTCAACGCTTAATAGTGGAAACACTGTTTTACTTAAGTTTGGGGGGGACACTTTTTTTTGTATATATTTTTGTTTTCCTTTTTGTTTTGTATATAATTTGTTTTTAGGGGGAGCGCCGACAATTTTGACCCTCTTGGTATAGCCTGCCAGTGAGGGCACTGTCAAGTTTAAGTTTGGGGGTGTGCTCGGTAAGATTTCTTCCTTCGCATTCATTTGTATATTTTGCATTTGTATACCTTATTAAAAACCCACAAAAATCGAAAATTTTCCAAAAATATAAAAACTTTGTCGTCAAGTTAGCTAATAGGTAACTTAGATCTTTATTCCGAAAGATTAGTTGATATGATAGAAATAACTAAATTCTAGGCTTAGGAATTGAAAACCCTAAAAATAACCCTCATTCTGTTTAAACTTGGTAAGTATACGTCCTTACAGTTTTTTTGAGAAATAGGTAATCTTGAGTTCAGTTCTTTAGTTAAGTCAAGATGAAGGGAAAGTATTGATGCTTTACTGAAGGATAAGTCTGAAAAATAGTTTCTTTTCTTGAGTTCAAATTTAGAAAGTATATACCCTACAAACTGCACATACACGCACCTTGAAACTTGGGATAGTAGAGGATACCTAGAAATACTCTTGCCTGAAGCCTAGTATGAAAGAAAAAACGGTATTTAAAGCTAAACACCAAAAGAGAATATTGAAAAATATATCCGGTCTTGAAAAAAGAAAAAAGAAAAAGAAAAAGAAAAAATAGAATAAAGTCAAGACCTGGAAACTGCTATTTACGCTTTAAAATTCACACATTCAATAATCGGTCGTTAGTGCCTCAAGAAGCATTAATAGTCGCATGAAAGGTGTGTGAGCAAATCCGTCCATCCTTAATGAAAAGAAGTAGTATTAGGTATTAGGGCAAGGGTATTATAGCTTGAATTGAATTCTTGAGTGTAGGGGTGCAAATATACACACACGTAGGGGTATACAATCGATGTTTGAATAAAAGATAGAAATGAAGAATAAGACTTATGTTTTCTGTAAAGTTGATAAAAAATCCCTGATTTAAGACCACACTTTAGAAGGAAAACTCAGGAGATACCAACATCTTTCTAAACTTTTTTGGAACGTATAGGATCCAAGGTTAAATAGATAGGTGGTGTGAAAAAATAAGGGTTGAATATTTCTAACTTAGGATGATAGAGTTTCTAACGTAAATACTAAACTATAGGAGTAGAATCGATGTTAACTTATGAAACTAGCTTGACCGGATTTTGTGGGTAGTATCCGCTGAAAACCCTCAGGAGACAACACTCCTCCTACTAGGGACACCTAGAGGTTTAACGGCTTGTTACACGTGCTCAGTGCAATCGCGTTCCCTGCGAAAGTGCGGCTAGGATTTTATTTTTGTAAATAAATGGTTTTGCTCGGGACGAGCAGAAGTTAAGTTTGGGGGTATTTGTTCATACCAGAATACTGCATTTTATACCTCCCATTCTTACGCTCGTTTGGTTATAGACAGGTACTTTTAATCAGTGTTTGCTACATAATTGCAGGATACCGGTCTCAGCTCTAAACAGTGAATATCATGGAAAAATACGACAAATTCCGGATTACTGCCAACAACAGATAAAACATGGGTCTCCGCTTTCTATCCGTGTGTTGCCACATACCAGTTTAAGGGACAAAATGGCAAATCGATTGTCATTTTCATGCACAAAGCTCAATGTCAACACAAGATCCAAGAAATCTACGCGGAGCTCGAGGAAATCATGGCAAAAGATCCACATCACATCACCTTTTGATCTACTGAAATTCTGGAAGAATTATTAAGAGATTCTGAGAAAAGTACTATACCACACTGAAGAGGACCACAATACAAGGATAACCACAAATTTTGATGGTCTAACTCCTCTAAATGGCCGCGGTTCCGCGGCATTATCGCGCTTAGGCCGCGGAACCGCGGCCATATAGACTCCTCTCTATGTCGTTTTCTGGGGGTAGATTGGTACATTCATGTGGAGCCCGATTCCTGCCCTAGGTTTCCAGTTCCCTGCCTATAAATACCCCAGAACTTGCCAAGCCAAAGGTGTTAATTTCTTTAGCCTCTTTTAGTGTAGTTTTGTTGTTGTTGTTCTTCTTCTTCATCTTTCCTCCATGAAAATTGTAGTGAGAGTTTTTTGAGTGGAAGATCAATGAAGATGAGAGTTTTTGTATCATTCTTGTTTGTTTAACTTCCCCTTGAGATTCTTGCTTTCTCTTGATCTTTCAACCTCTTCATTGAGCTTGAAAGGTTAAGAGTTTGTTATTGATCTCAAGGGTCGTATTTTCTTATGGAATTAGTTCTTCACTTCACATGAGTTCTTTACCCTTCTCTTGATCTTGCAACCTCTTGATTGAGCTTGCAAGTTTAAGGGTTGGCTATTGATCCCATGCTTGTCTTGAGTTCTAGTTTCTAGTTTTCTTTCTTGCTTTTTATTACTTGCTTTTTATTACCTTGCTTTTCTTTCTTGCAATTTAAATTCATACACTTACTTGTAATCTTTTCTTTTCCCTTTTCTTTTTGTTCTCTCTTTTTTGTTCATTTTGTGAATGGTTGTAATTATCGTTGTTAAGAATTAATACGGTATTGTAAGTTAACGTTTCTTTGCTCGTTTTCTTTTTCCGTTATTTTCCATTGAACTCCGTCCAAACGATACGCAAGCGCTCCGTTAGGCACCTTACCCTAACAAGGTAACAGTGATTCCTAACCGCGACCGGTTGCGTTCGGTTTGGCCGGAGGCAAAAGCAAGAGACAAGAACGGAAGGACAAGGGTAAATAAGCCGGATTCCACGAATACCGCGCTTAAATCCCCTAATCCACGTTCTTGCCGATTGCTCTAGCTTCAATTGGTCAAGACTCGGCTCAAAGGTTTTGAGTACGGATTTCTTTAGCTTACAATTTCGTATCTTTTTCTTAACAACTTCATACTTGCATATAAAACACATAGCTTAGACTGAACAAACATATACTCATTCTTTATTGACTCGTCTAAAACAAGAAAGGACATACAACCATCTCCCTGTGGATCGACCCGTGCTCAACCGGCTAGCTGCATAGCGACACCGTCTTGATTGCGGTTAACTTTAATTCTTTCAATCAGGTCCTCTGGGTGGTGCAGGTAGTGCAAGTCTTGGAGTAGGGCCTTGGATGGCTGGGAGCTGTAGGTAAGTGTTTGCTGGCCTGGGTGCAGCAATTGGATTTTTTCTATGAGGACAGACCCAATGTCATGAGCAGCTGAGCCACAGACTAAGTAAAGACGGTTGGCTCGCCGGCAGTCTTGCATCATATTCCCAGGTCTCTTGCAGTAGGTACAAAAGACTGGGCTGGGACGATGGTTCGGTACTCCCGGTCGCCTTGGCACAAAACGTGGCCTGGACGAGACTCCGCATATCATCTGGTTGACATGGCGTTTAACTCCTGCAGTCTGAGGTCTGCCCCTCGCCTTTATCACTGCCTCATAACTGCGGGCAGCTTCCAGAGCATCCTCATGAGTTGGAAATTTCCCTGCGGCTAGTGCAACCTGGATTTCCGTGTCCAAGCCTTGTTGAAATCGACGGGCTCTGATCTCGTCCGTCAGTATCAAGTGTGCCGCGAATCTGTTTAAAGGATTGTGTTAGCTGTGTAGTATGTGATATTTAAAAATTTAAAATATTGTGACATATCTTACCGACTGAGCATGGTGAACTCAGCGTCATACTCATCTACTGACTTGACCCACATAGAACCTAGTTGTAGATGAATAAACTGCTGTTCCATGTCGAACCTGCCAGTCACAGGGAAGTACTTCGCGTCGAACTTATCACGAAAAGTCTTCCATTCTATGGGTTGTTCAAGACTGATTTCTTCCGCCTTCCACCAGTTGCGAGTATTGTCCATGAGATGTAATTTTGCCACATGAACCCAAGCTATGTCTGGCACTTGTGTTGCTGCCAGATCATCCTCTATACCTTGTGCCCATTCCTCAGCTTCAAGTGGGCTTTCCTTTCCTGAGAACTGTTTGGGGTGTAAAGCCCTGAATTGCTTTACCCCAGATGCTTTAGTCTCGGGACGGTTCAAGAATTGTTGTTGTCCCTCAAGGAGGCTGCGGATCGCCTCAAGAAGAACTGTTTGCTCAATGGGTGGAGTAGGAACAGTAGGTACAATTGGTAGTGGAGGTGGAGTGTTATTGAAGTTGGCGCTTGTGTTGTTTGGGGAATCCATAACCTTAGAGAAAAATTTGGGTTAGGACAGATTCAAAATATTTGAAATGATAAGATTTAAGGAACATGAATTGTAAAGAATATTTTAGTTGCTGGTTCTTGTGTTATATTGCTTAGGTTGTTCACGCAGAAAAGAACTGCATAGTATGGTTATATACAGCTCTGACATGCATGGGCCACCAACAAAACCTGTCACGCCCTGCTTCCCGGTGTACGGCGAAGGGGACACGATGAGGCCGCTACGTATTTACCGTGAAGTAAATACGCTAGGCGTATCTAAGCAATATAAAAGTAAATGCACAAGAGACAAGATATAATCAAAACAACAACTTTATTTATTCACATTCTTTCTGTACAATACATGGAAAGTAAATACAACTGATAAAAAGCAATGCCTAAACAATGGCATAACAGAAATGAAAAGTACTGAATGGAAAGTGTACAATGAACTAGAGCTCGGGGTCTTCACTGAATTGGTCCAAGTCTTCAGCAGTGGGCTCGATCTCTGATGTGTCCAGATCACCTGACGACATTCAAAGAAGAAAGAAAGAGAATGTCGTTAGTGAACAGATCGCTCGGTAAGTCCCAAAGATAAGCGAGAAATAGAATAGACAGAGTAAGAAGGTATCTTTTAAAGTTGTATTGTATTGTTATAATATTGTGTTAACGCTGTTGTTTATAGCTTGGTACAGAAGGATGCCAGTGTATACGAGAGGGGTCCCTATATGCTAAAGACCAGGGCAAACGGAATGTACAAGGAACCGTTGGGCCACGGTACAACAGAAACGGAATATAGGTTAGGTGTCTTAATCTTACTGTCTCGTGCCACTTCTAACACCTTCCGTACCAATCTACCCCTTAAACCCCGTAGTGTTTTGATTGTATTGTTTGTCTTGTATTGTAACTGTATAGATTGTATAATTGGATGACTGACCGAAACCATAATATCAGTAAACGGATGTAACTGGAGAATCATGTAAATGGATGTAACTGGAGAATCATGTAAATGGAAGTATATCCATGGTTCGGTTCGGTCAATATAGATTGAATGTACTGAACAGATTGAATATATGGATTCATGGATTCATATTGAATTGTAATATTGTAGATTGTAGATTGTACTTGAATCATATTCAAGTCAGATTATTAAAGAGACTCATCTGAGTCAGACAATTAGAAAAGTAAATTGAAGTCCTGATTGTTTTGATATTATCGGTAACCGCTGCACATGGGCGGCAGGATTTGTGTCTTTTTCAAAGACGATTACCATATTGATAATACCGTTGTTAAGTTGTCTACCTTAAATAGGCAAGCATCCACTTCTCCGGCTCCCTGAGGCTCAAGAGATTGGTCCCGCTTAAACTTATGTTTACTAGGGTCCTTAGGGTAATTTATAGAACTTGAGGGGGTTTTATGTAAAAAATACTTTTTTTATATAGTTTTCAAAATACACCCCAAGTATTAGTTATCATCTTTAGAGTTATCATAGGTGTGGATTTTATAATTGTGATTTTTCTAGTGAAAATATCCTAAATTCATTAAAAAATGTATTTATTTGTAATATTGATTTGTAGGGAATTCATGGTATTTTAGTGTAAAATGATTCTTGTGATATTTTTAGAAAAATGTGGAATATTTATATTATTAAAAAATAGATATTTTAAAGATATATATACATATATTTATATGAAAATAATTTTTAATATATATAATATTTCTAGAAATCTCATTTTCTTTAGATTTTCGTATTTTAAATCTTTCAAGACCGAATGCTCCCTACGGAGGTCTGCATCTCGCACTACTACGCCCAAGAATATACGATAATCCGCACCATCCCAAATGGGTTCCCCAAATGGGTTATAGCGGTGCTTTGCAAAGATTTGTATAAATACTAAATCGTTTAGAAAATGGTTTTATTATTAAAAGGTATTTAAATGAAAAGGTGTCATTTTCCCGTATTCTATGTTCCCGAGAGTATTATGCTATGTTGTATATGAGTGTGTGAGGAGGTAGGTCATTATCTCGTGATCTACAAGGTATAGCAAGGGTTTTGATGGTTTAAATGTAGAAATGAAACTATATGGTATTTTAATGAAAGAAATACAGTAAAATGAAAATAGCAATTACTTTTTATATGGAACTTGTTCAATATGATTAGTTAGTGTTTAATAGTCAACATGAATTGGTTTTAGCATAATTGTATTAAAGAAAAGTGAAGTTTTAGGAAGAAACCGAATCGGAAATCGGATTTGTTTCGATTCCGTCGGGTTTTGGAAGTTCGTATTTTTAGAAAAGAGTAAAGGAGAGAAATTGGGACTTACGGGTTTAGGACTTTAAAAGAGAGGAAGGGAAGACGAGAGGAGTTGACGGTGCGTCGTTTCGTCGCCGGGAGTTCCTACGGTTGTCGCCGGAAAATCCGCCGGAGCTTCGCCTTTCGCTCACTTCGATTGCACACTAGGGTTTCTAGAGATTTCTTGAGAGTTGGCTTAGAGTTTTGGGGTGAAAGGGTAGAGTGTTGAGGCGGTATTTATTGGGTTAGGCTAGGGTTAGGGTAGATGCAGAATTTAAATTGAAATAATGTAAAAATATATTAAAATTCATTAAAAAATGGAGTAAATGGGGATTTCAAAAGTCTCTGGAACCGATCTGGGAAAATGAAGTGTGCAGGGGGGTAGTGGAGAGGAAGTGCCCCAACTTTGGTGTTGGGGACTAGGCCGTCCGGCTGGCGGCGCCGGCCCGAGTCGGCCGGTCCGCCGGCCGACCCGGCCGAGTCGGGCCGAGTCAAGGGGTCGGGGCCGTGTTGTCGTTCCACCTTCTCGCTGGTATATTTATTTTATGGGGTGTAGTGGTGTTTTTGTGAGAAATACACGTGTAAACTGTTGGTATTCTAAAAATCAAAAACAAAATAATATTAAAAATAATATGGGGTATGAGATTTGAACACCGGTGGCTTGGTTCAGCGGTGCAAGGTATTACCAATGAGCCAAAAGCTCTTTCTTGTAATTAAGGAGTGAATTAAATATTTAAAGTAATCACAGCAAAAGTAAATACTCCAAGTATACATTTATTTTAAAGCAAATTTTTGTACACTAAAAATGGAGTTGTTACACAGTAGAACTGCCCTATCATGATATTATTCTTAACCGTAAAAGTACATTCATTGTTCAGTATTATCACTTGACATGATTGCATGATATACTTGATATGCCTATATTACTACTCTATGTTGCATGTATCGTACTTTATGGTTATATGCATTGAGATGCTGTTTTTATGAGATCTCTGGATTTGGGAACCGCGGTTTAATTTCAAAGGAAATTGTGTATTGTTTTAAAAATGCAGTTTCTCTTGATATAATATTTTGAGGTGTCCACCATGAGTTTTCTCGGTTCTGAGCAGTGAGTATACCTGATTCGAGGAGCGGTAGGCACCGTCTGCGGATACATGGTGGACCCGGTAAAGTACCCCGGGGCAAGAAGACTCGTATTGTTAGGCAGTAAGCCTGGCAGGGGAGCACTACCTACCGGTGATTGTATAGAACTTGGCGGATATCAGGAGGATACCGTTTTGGAGTTATGATATGATATGGATACGAGGACCGATCTGAGAATGCGGCGTCTGAGATGAGACAGATATGAGGGCCGATCTGAGTATGCGGCGCCTTAGATATGGGGATTTACGTGTCGATGCTGGACACGGGTTTCATGATGTTTCAAGTGTCGGTGTTGAACACTCAGGTCCCATGATTTTGATGTGTCGTGGATGGACACACGTGGTTGATATCCTCATATATATACAGGCTTATGTTTTTATGATGTTCGAGTGTCGGTGTGGGACACTCAGGTTCCATGATATTGTTTGTGTCATTGATGGACACGTTGATGATATCCACATGCATACTGGCATATGATGTCGGATGTTTATTTATATATGTCATTGCATTGACTCGATTGTTGACATATATGCGTACATGGTCACCCTAGATATTATAGTATTACCTTCAGTATATAGTGACCTAGGAAATCGTTGTTTTATTCGATTTCTACTTGCTGATGTTTTCTACTCACGAGTTGGTAACTTACCCCCGTTGTGCCACAGTTCTTGTAGGTTTGACCGCTTGGGATCAGTTGCGGTATCGTTGGCACACAGCTTCATCTAGGGTGTTTTGCTTTGGAAGGTGAGACACATGTTGGATCGTGCCCACTCTCACGTACTTATTATTCTGTTGTATCTAGATAAACTCCATCAGATCAGAAACTAGAGATTGTATTATTGGTAGACTTAGTCAGACTTGGGTTTTGTGCGAGACTTAGAGTGATGGGTTTATGATCGCTTTCTTGAGTTTTGATGTCTTACTTCTTTATTTGTTCTTTCTTGGTTGATTCTTCGCCGTTGAGCGCTGTATATATGTTGTTGTGTGGTTGTGATTCCGCCGGTGGGCGAAGAGCTAGCTCCCGCTTGGGGATACCTATATATTGTTGTGTATATGGTTTTGGATCAAAATATATAAGGAAGGCGCTGCCCAAATTTTTAAAGACGAAACATATTTTCAACTGTAATATAATCCACTTGCATTTTCATGTTTCATTAGCTATGCATTCAAAAAAAACATGACTTCATTATACCTTTATTTCAAAACTGCACCCCCACTATTTTCCGCAAAAAGGTTTAAATTTTCTAGGCTTCGGCTTACTTGATTTACGTTACGTCTTTAGACGTTGCGTAATTTAAATGCCGGTCACGCGCTAAATTTTTGGGTCGTGACATGCACCTTCCTTGCCTTGCTTTTCTTCTTTGTACAAATGCTGCCCATCAAAGACGACGTTCCGGTTTCGTATTACTTTCATGCTTGTGTAATCCCACAGCCTATATTCGAACTCATCCCCGCCATATCCGATGAAAGCGCACTTCCTAAATTTGGAGTCAACCTTACTCCTTTCTGCCTTATCAACCAAAGAATACGTAACACAGCCAAAAACTTTTAAGTGCGAATAATCAACCGGTTTACCTAACCAATTTTCTTCCAGAATGCCTCCATCAAACGCACTTGCCGGGCTTCGTTGATTAAGTACACAGCAGTATCAACCGCCGTTTCCCATAGGAACTTATGCACATCCGTATTTAAGATCATGCTCCGCACTCGTTGTAGGATCATTCTGTTCATCATTTCAGCGATGTCATTTTGTTGTGGCGTCTCTGGTACCATCTTCAACCAACGAATACCTTTCTGCGAGCAAAATACCTTGAACTCTTGTGTACAGTATTTCCCTCCATTATCGGACTTTAGGCATTTAACCTTCAGTCTAATTTGGTTTTCCATCTGCACAACCCAGTATTTGAAGATACCAAACACATCGGGCTTCTTCTTCATCGCATACACCCATGTCTTCTGGCTTGCATCATCGATGAAGGTCACGAAGTATCGATTATCTCCATAAGGCTCCACCGAGACTAGACCCTGTACGTCTGTATGCACTGTCTCTAGCTTCTTAGTCTTCTTTGCTATGCCTCCAATCTGAAATTTGAGCGCGTTTTGCTTCCCACAAACACAACTCCCACACGGCCCCAACTCCACCTTCTTCAGCCCCCAAAAGAAGCCCCCTTCCTTGAAGAATTTTCATGTTCTTCTCGCTAAGGTGCCTTAATCCCCTATGCCAAAATGAAGTCTCCGAATTTAACACCGAACCCGTTGCCAATGCAACCGAACCTCCGCTACTCCCACTGAAGGAATACAAAGAACCGATCAAATTGCCATTAGCAACCACCAATGATCCTTGGTAATCTTCCACTGTGAATTCCCAAATATCGTAATAAAACCTTCGCTGTCAAGCTGACTAGTAAAAATCATGCTCTTCTTCAAATTTGGAATATGACGAGCATTCTTCAATTTTAATTGATCACTTCCAGACGATTACAAGATGATCGTCCATTTACCAACGATCTTACATGGCTGACCATTTTCCACCGTCACATGCCTAAGGCCCCCTAAACATACTCGCTGAAGTGATGTCATCCTGAAGTGCAATGGAAGGATGCTCCCGAATCTAGGAACCAAGCATGCGCCTTTGTGCTCTCACTCGCCGATAAACAGAGACTTTGTTCCCCATTTTCTTGTATGGACACCATATTAGCTTTCTTTCCATCTGCCTTCCCATTCGAGTATTTCTTTGGAGATTTATAGTCGCTTTTCCTGTGACCTTTCTTCTCACAATTCCAACATGTGCCTTAGATTTTTCCTTATGATTTTTTGTGCTTTTAGACATGCGCTACTTCCCTTTCCCCCCTTCCTATCGTTTTACCGCGATTTTTCATCGAAAGCGCGAAAGTTCCCAAGCTCACACTCCTGGCCTTTCTCCACATCTCATCGTTTAATATGCAACTCACCACATCATTAAACGTGAGAGTCCACGAGATTGAGTTGCTTACCGCTATCACTAGGTTCTTCCAACTCTTCGGCAACGAACAGAGGAAAAGAAGTGCTCGAATATCGTCTTCAAAGACGATTTACACCGATTCGAGTTGGCTCGTCACACTGTTGAACTCATTCAGGTGCTCCATCAACAAGCCATTTTCAGCCATTTTCATGTTGAAAAGTTTTTTCATCAAGAAGATTTTGTTTGATATAAAAGGCTTCTCATACAACTTCGCTAACGTCTTCATTAGCGCCTTGGTTGTGTAAATCCCCAAGTTCTCGTATATATTTTTCCGTATTTTTCCAGATTTTCTCCTTTTTTCCTTTTATATATATTTTATTATTCTATTTTAATTACCTAAATCTAAACCCAAATCCGAGCCACGCTCGACCCGACCCGATCCGACCCACGCCCGACCTGACCCGACCCCCTCTCCCTCTTCTTCTTCTTCACTCCTCTTTCCCGCCACTTTTTCTCCAACGTTTCCCCTCGACTGTTGGGTTACGGCAGCGCCCCGGCCATTAAACCGTGGCCAAATGCGGAACAATAATTTTCTAAACTGGCGCTACCATGACCCGATAGCCGGATCTACCCTAAATCCTATACTAGTAATATGTAAAACTAGGAGTTGGATGGTTATACCGAGTTGATCCGTGTCCTTCGGTCTTGAACCATCATCCCAAGCTCCTAGAGGCTCCTTGATCGAATTTGGTTGCCGATCTTCCTCCATCTACGATGATCCACCTGAAGGAAAAGGCACAAGTTTCAGCCTCGCCAAGCGAGGCAACCGACGCTCTAAGTTTGCTAGTAATGGAGAGTGGAGGTGTAGGAATGTGTCACTATAATTTTTCTCTCATCATAAATGCTCTATGAGCAACCATAGAAGATCAAGAGGAGGTGAGGAAACATGTGGCATGAGCAACTAAAGAAAATGGGTAAGTCTCCAAGTGAGAGTGAGAATGAGAAATGAAGCAAGTGAGGAAAAAATGAAATGAGCAAGCCATGTCAAGAATGATGGCAGCCCCCCACTTTCTCTCATGCACACACAAAAATATCTCATTCCATTTTTCCAATAAACAAATGCAAACCATACCTCTCAACATGCCATCACCCATGCTCATGCCAACTCACCCTCCACCTCATTTTCATAATTGATTTTCTAAAAAGAAAATCAACTAATGAGGTGGCCATCTTCTAGAAAATATTCCGTATAAATACGGAATACAACCTGGTACATGTATCGAAATACATATACGCGTATTCGTACCAAAATACGAATTGCCAAGAGAGAAAATGAATAGTGAACAATAATACTAGAATACATATATATATAAATACATATATAAATTATTAAATCAAAACCTAATTTAATAATCCGGCTTAATCCTAAGCCGCTAGTATTATCAACCGTCCGATTAAAGTCTGTGCAGCCTGTACACATATTTAATCGGACACATATATGTACCAACATACGTCATCTACACCATATCGCCTGAACCGTGAAAACCCTCTTTGTGGGACTCTAAAGACTCGTCAATACGCTGGCAGTGGGTTTAACCACAAGTACGTAGCGTCACTAGCTGTACGTAACGGCTACCCGGGTATTGAGCGAAAGGAAGGCCGACGAGCAAACTCATCCAAATCCCTACTGAGCCTGACAGTGACAATATTCGTACAGTCCGGTCTATTCATCTATGAGTATCGCATATCGAGTCTAGGGTTGGATAAAGTCAGACCCCTACTGACGCGATAATTCGTGTCGGTATGTAACCTATCACCACATGAGAAACTATCGATCCTGGATCGGTAATTCTCGTCTACCCCGGTCGAGGATTTCTGATGATGGACACCCGTGCACAACGCGACATCAACCCCCAATACCGAGAGAGACGAATCCCCGACGATCCGCTCACTGCCTCCATGTGGCTTGGGACTATACCCAACTAAAACCTGTTTGCACGACTCCTTTGAGACGTGGTAGGGTAGTAATCAAAGTACAGTGGGAACTCACACGAGACAAATGACGATCTCAGGTCGACAGACTAACCTGTACACATGTCACCTAAAAACTGCTATCTGATAATAGGTATAATACCAACTAGCAGGTTCCCGGGGTGTCTGTCCAGTGTACTCATAACCTAATGAGCACCTGTATACTATTTTAGGTGAACAAACTAACACCAATGGCTTGTGAGATTTGGCCACCGCCCCTCGTCGGGGTCTCGATCAGTATACACTAGTCTACTCTGGAGTATCGATGCCCAGTCTCGAAACTCCCACGACTAGGGACATTTAAGGATGTGCTTGTAGACCCCCAGCTCCCACGTATATGATCGCCATCATAATACTGGTAGTCAAGAAAGAATCCTATGGGCTCTATCAACATGTAATAGTGATCTGTAATACCACATAAAGCACGTACATGATGATAAAGACAAACCAGATAGCATACTATCATCTCGAGTAAGACTGTTTTACCGGTATAGGTCCTCCCTCAATCATCATAATCACTTGCCTGCGACTATGATAATTTCCTTGAGAGCACTATAACCAATAATCTCCCACATGCACTCAAGGCCAATTATTGCGGTGTTGCATACTCACAGCCTGTGTGATACCGAACACCCAACTTCTCTACTAATCAGTTTCGCAAAGCCCATTTGCGAAACTATTGCGTTCAAGAAATAGCCTCGGTGAGTGGATCCGCTCTAGTGTTTCTTTCTGTATCTCTCTATATCTCAACTTTGCGGAGAAAGCTGTCTCCCGAAATGAGCAATACTTGTTTTAGAATATGTCTGGATATCTTATGGGACCCAGTTACAAATAAACTCCAAATCCAGCAAACTTCTTAGACTGTATCGTCCACTGAACTTAATCAGTATCCTGCGCCATGCCTTCCACAGTATCCGCTTGGACCACCTGTCTAATATACTGTTCCTCAAAAAAGGGAAAAATAAAACTCTAACAGTCACTCTGTCATCCAAATCACCTTGGATGTCTGAAATGATAACTGTCTCCCGAAGGAGGCTGCCGTTACCATATACCAAGAATATTCACTTATGTTCATAACTGCTTCCCAACGTTTCTCCAAGATTGGATTAATATATATGCTTATTGCAGCTAGTGCAAAAGCAATATATGGTGTGGTACTTGACATTTCATGATTAACTCAATTGCCTAAGCAAGTAATATGCTAATCATGCAGATCCCTCCCCCCTTTAGTCTGTAAGACACCTTTAGAGAGGGTGGCTCCATCACCTACAGGTACACCACTATGCCAGGAGTCGTCCATTCTAAAACACCTTAGAATAGTGTCAAGTACCCAAATTGGGACACTTCCCAAATCTAGATCTAAAACCATAAATCTAGTAACCAGAAACCCTGATATTATATCCATATCCTATGTGGAGAAACAACTGTGTGACAACCACAGTATAACCGATCGTAGTATAGGAATTTCACTTCCTATAAAGTGCATGTCATCCCAAATACCAGGACATCACACCCTACTACCTTCTTACCATATCCATCTCCTATTCTGATCAAGTCAAAGCCTATGACTGTCACATCAAAAATAGATGATCTATTTCCGCTATACCTGCTTTAGTCTATAAATAGACATAAGCTACTTGCCCACTATGCTTCCGTTGCTCCCACTGACTACAACAACCCTCTGGCAGAGTCATATACACGTGCACTTCTAAAGCTAGTTTAGAACGACACTATACTCACCCTCCTGCCGGGTCTTGTAGTCTAGAACAGCAGCAATAGCAAGTCTGGGTAAACAAGAACCTCCCTGTCGCCGTCTCTGAGAAGACCGAAGTACATCTCGGGTGCCTGAGGTTACCCACCAAATCTGCGGAGTGGCTAATAGAATGTCAAATCCAATTGAATCCTCAGGTTCTATTAAATCTTCAGTGATCGTTTGTGGTTCTGGAATCACTTCCAGTTCTACTATACTCCCACTTTTGTTTTCTGAAAATATCCATTTTACTAAAACTGTGGCGAGTCCAGAACAATATCACTATTGATCTTCCTGATGGTAGAAAGTTAACCCTCGTCAAAGCCCGGGATAACCCACAAACTGCCATTACTGAAACGTGCCTCGAGTTTATCTGGATTCTGGTTTTAAGTATCAGCCGGACAACTCCCTATACCTTAATATCGTTAAGATATAAATTGATTCTATATATATCCAATATAGAAACAAAAGCACGAATTTAATTGGAACCAGATTTAAAATCATACAGCTATCTCCAGTGCATATGAACCAAATGGAATGAGGCATATCTGCATTACTCATCAAGAAGTGCATCCATATATGAGTAATCTGAAAGAGAAGCAAGTTCTCAAAACCATTACTATCAACGGAATACCAAACACAAGTATCTATATCTTTGACTATCTTGAAGAATCCTGATACTTCTAACAAATGGTTCTGTTGGGGTCAAAATTTGCATCCATAGTTGACCAAGTCAAAGTCAAGGTCAACCCCAAGCCAGGTGGGCCCAAGCCCAGATCAAGTGGGCTCATGCCCGAGTCGAGCCCGAACATGAAGCGGCCGGCCCTCCCCATGCCAAAATAAAAATCATGTAACAAATAATTTTCATGTAATTTTTTGTGCATGAATGTATGCAAAATGGGCATAAAGCCAATATTTTGTAAGCTCATGCCTTATGTGCAAAAAGAAATAGCACATGAGGCATAGGATGGGCAAAATGCCATTTTGTAAATCCCAATGGGCTATATGTAAATGTGTAAGCCTATATAAGACAACATGATGATGAATAAAGGATAGACTTTTTCATTCTCTCAAAAATCTAGGGTTCTTTGTACCTCTTTCTCCTTCCTCAAGGTTCTAAACTTTCTCCCTTTTTTTGAATTAAATCAAGAGTTTTACTCTTTCTTTTCCAAAACTAAATAGTTTTTCACCACAAAACCCACAAAGGGAAGCTCAGATCTTCCATTAGATCTCAAAAAGGGGAAGACTTTTAAGTCTCACCCCCTTTTCTCCAAGATCCAGCCGATCAAGAGGAGGAAGAAGGAGACTCATCTCCAAAAATCCAACTTTGGACAAAATCCCAGTCAAGAGAAGATTCAAGACTCAAGAGAGAAGAACCTCTGAAGATTTTTAGGGAGTTCAACTTCAAGACCCAAATCCTCAAAGGAGTTTAACTCCTAATCCAGATCCTTAGGACTTTGACTCCAAATCTAAATCTTTTGGAGTTTAACTACTCCTCGTTTTGGAGTTTAACTTCTATTTCTGGGGTAAAACCCCCTCCTTTCGCTAGCGCCCAAAGCGCTAGCGTCCGAGCGCCCACGTGCCGGGCACGTGAGGCGCTAGTGCCCAAAGTGCTAGCGCCAACGCCCAAAGCGCTAGCGCTGGTGCTCACGCATCCTTTGGACACCATTTTCCCCTATTTTACACACTCCACACTAGAAATAATTCCCCCGTTAGAAAAAATTTCTAACGGGGCGCTGCCCCGTATCCCGCAAGGGGGCTGCTAGCCCCCTTGACCCCCAGCCCTCTATCGGGGTAGGGGGACCCCCGTGAAAAACTCTGCGGGGCCCCCGATATATCCAAAAACCCTTCAAAACACAACACTGCACATTGAGTTTGCATGACCTGTTTGACCTGTCAATCGGAGGTTCTCTCGCTCCAAAGGCGAGGGGTAATTAACGGCAGCTTAGTCTGCGGCTGCCGGAGATTCAGATCCCCACAATCAATAAACCCCAGCCTACCCTAGACAGGGGGAATCTGTAATGCGCCTGACAAGCGCGCGCATATTCCCATCTCAATGGGACGACGAAAAACACCTTACAGGTTCTCTACTTTATTCTTATATCTATAACTTCTCAATATCTGGACCTTGCATTCAATGAAATACTTGTCTAGAACTGGAGAAGTCATGAGTAAACAGAATATAGTAAGGGTACCAACCATTTTGTCCTAATGGACACCGGACAACATACAATACTTTGTACAAGTCACATGAGTTCGATAACTCAAACCCCGTGCGTCGTAGGTTGAAAACTGTACTATAATTAAGAAGAATTAAACCGTTGTTGAATGCACCTTACCTAACTATCAACTGATATAGGTAAATGTCACAAACATAATTTCAAAAAGTCATATCTCACTTTATAAAATAAACATACAGATATATCAGTTTGAAACTGGTGCATAACTACGGATATTCAAAACCAAAAAATTTGCTATCTGGCAAAAACCAGATGATTTACTCAAATATCACCAATTACAACGAATTCCGATATAATGAGGATCTAATCACCTAATTCCCAATATCTTACTCTCACTCACCATCTGTAACACCATACAGATGTGAGAAACTGATCTGGTAAATGCATACCCTGGAGTTAGATTCCAATTGGAAAAACAGTTTTCAATTAACATCGCACGATCAGACTGAAACATGAAAATGTTTCGAAGGGGTTAACCTGGTATTCCTAGTAACGCCTCTTCCACTATCCTGATTCATGACAGTAACCATATACTTACCTGCTCTCACTCCAATCTCTTTATTATGTCTTTACTTATTACCTTTTGTACACCACCTTTAAGCTAATTGATTTTCTTCTTTCCCTACCCTTCGCCACCAGCCTAAGGTTTGGAAGAAGACTATCCAATAAGCGTAACATGTGTACTCTCCTAATACCAAGAGCCCTCGCAACCTGAGAGAAGGTAAAGGGAAAAGACAACTGAATAATCCTATTCTATTTCTCTTGAACCGGAAACCATTTTCGAATCTGGAACGAACTCTTTCGAGTTTGTATGTAACTATACGATGGTATGTCCAAGCATTATGGACGTTCGTAGTGATACTAAGTGTTTTGGAGAAATCCAAAGTGGATGTGGGAGCGGCAGGGGTATACACGGTTTTGTCGTGAATGATAGCAGTCGCAATTTTCTTTGTCGTTATTCTAATCCCTTTATATGTCTTTACTTATTACCTTCTGTACACCACCTCTAGGCTAATTGGTTTTCTTCTTTCCCCACCTTTCGGCACCTGCCTATGGTCTGGAGGAAGACTATCCAATAAGCTCAATATGTGTACCCTCTCCTAATCCTAGGAGCCCTCACAACCTGATAGAATGTAACGGGAAAAGACAACCGAATAATCCTATTCAATCTCTCCAGAACCAAAATCCATCCTCGAATCTGGAACAAGTTCCTTCGACTTTGTATGTAACTATACGATAGATTATCTAATAAGTGCAGATCTTCGTAGTGATACGGGGTGTTCTGGAGAAACGCAAAGGTGATATAAAGGTGGCAATGATATATGCAATACCGTGACATTCCAAAAACCAAAGTGTTTTAAGAAGCTTCGGTTAACTTGATTCATGAGTTTTAGTTTAGGGTCAGGCCATGGTCGCTGCCAGAGAGAGAGAGAGAAAAGAAACACTTAGTGTGCAATCTAATCTAGATCAGAATGGTTCTTTATTCATCTAATCAGTATGGCTTCCGCTTTTTTCTCGAATTCTCCTCCAAATCCTAAAAGGAGAATTAGTCGGGATTATCTAAAATCACCAGAGGAGTAAACCTACTCATCAGTGGGAATCAAGATCCAACTATCATCGCATAATAAGTTGATGGAAGCCACTCAAGTCACCACACTTCAGAAGGTATGCACATACCTGGAAAGTTTCTTGTATGTTTGAAACCCCTGATGTGATTTTTACCCTAGAACCTAAGTGACCTTGACTGAGCTAACATATCAAAGGATCCTAGTCAAGTTCAACCCGTCATTATCTTGATTGCATTAGACCCACCTGCACGAGTCCTTGACTGAGCCAAAATAACCGCACGACTGTCCTAACCAATCGCATATCCATGCAACAGAAAAGCACTAGATAGCTACCGAACACTACGCCTCGGCTAAGCACGACATACGTAGCACGAATACCAAGCAATACTAATCTGAAATGACCGAGGGCTACGACTGGTTTTTGGCGAAAAACCTTTAATGTAATGAACTTGATATTGTTGAAAGAATCCAAGTGGTTTTACAAATATATAGTGGCGAAAACTTTTGCTAAAGAGGTCATTCCCGGTGAAGGGATCTCGGCTCTTTCCTCGTAGAATGAGGTGCGGGATATTCCAAACCGAATACCACAATGCAAAGCAAAAGAATCGACTATAGTAAAGTTATTAAGTTGACGCAAACTTTTACCCAATGGGTCACTCCCAATGAAGGGATCTCGACCCCTGCCTCGTCGAATGAGGTACAGGATATTCCAAACTGAATACCACCGTGCAAAGCAAAAGAGAACGTCTGTAATGTCAGTTTTTAAAAAAAAACTTGGTTCCAACAACATCAAATAGGTTTGTTTTCCTTGTATTGATCAGAATCAACGCAGTCTCATCAATTAAACATACCAGAAAAGAGCGAAAATATGATGTACGTATATGCCATCCGCATTCGCCACTGGGCCCCGTCATCACCCGTTAGGTTACTTAACTAACGACAGAGCGGGGGCTGGACTAGCGCGGGTGCAAAACATATACAACATCTACTAGTATATATATAAATATATATAACAATCGTCCTAGGCATGATATAAGCAGCATCACAGAAGCATCACAGAAAATCAGCTAAGCAACACAGAGTGGTGGATAATCCTGGAGCCTCGGGTTTCACTTGAGCCGCAAATGAGACCCAACGTTCCCTGTCGTGTGGATAGCCTGTGCAATGAAAACCTAGACCCCTACAAGTGCGGTAAGTTACTCCCCAATCCCAGAAGTAGGGCAACCCCAATCAACAATATGAATGGGCCACCCAGCACTTCACGGAATCCGGTAACTTAGGTACCCCTCCATAGGTCAACCTATACCCCTTACGAGTGCGGCAAATAGCCCGCCAATTCTAGAGTAAAGTCCCCTCCATCTCAAAGCCATGAGATGCGGACCCGTTGCCCTCTAGAACCCGGCTATCCGTGCACTCCACCGCGGGTAATCCTAGTACAGAAAAGAAAATAATCTGTACAAGGGTGACATCGACCTCAATCAGGTCGTGCCCAAAACAAATAATATACAAACGGGCAGTGACGGCAGTCCATATGTCGGACGCTCGTCCTGCAATATCAAATATACAAATGAGACTAAACTGTACTAACATTGCACCCAAGCTATCCAACACGACGATCCAACCACAATCACAGCACAACACAGAACATCAACGTGAATATTACGTTCGCAAACCCGTCTAAAAGAACGTTTTATACGTTCATGTTCCCAAATGTCGTTATAAAACCTTCAAACCGTGACAGCAACTGGAATACATCATGTATCATTTCAGAGTTGTTTCGATTTCGATATTTTAACATTGTCTAAAACTTCTAGTAAGGGCTTTACGAGTTGGCTTTGATACCATGTTGGGTTACGGCAGTGCCCCGGCCATCAAACCGTGGCCAAATGCGAAACAAAATTTTTCTGAACTGGCGCTATCATGACCCGATACCCGGATCTACCATAAACCCTATATTAGCAATATGTAAAACTAGGAGTTAGATGGTTATACCGAGTTGATCTGTGTCCTTCGGTCTTGAACCATCATCCCAAGCTCCTAGAGGCTCCTTGATCAAATTTGGTTGCCGGTCTTCCTCCATCCACGATGATCCACCTGAGGGAAAAGGCATAAGCTTCAGCCTCGCCAAGCGAGGCAACCGACCCTCCAAGATTGCTAGTAATGGAGAGTGGGGGTGTAGGAATGTGTCACTATAATTTTTCTCTCATCACAAATGCTCCATGAGCAACCATAGAAGATCAAGAGGAGGTGAGGAAACATGTGGCATGAGCAACTAAAGAAAATGGCTAAGTCTCCAAGTGAGAGTGAGAATGAGAAATGAAGCAAGTAAGGAAAAAATGAAATGAGCAAGCCATGTCAAGAATGATGGCAGCCCCCCACTCTCTCTCATGCACACACAAAAATATCTCATTCCATTTTTCCAATAAACAAATGCAAACCATATCTCTCAACATGCCATCACCCATGCTCTTGCCAACTCACCCTCCACCTCATTTCCATAATTGATTTTATAAAAAGAAAATCAACTAATGAGGTGGCTATCTTCTAGAAACTATTCCGTATAAATACGGAATACAACCTGGTACACGTATCGAAATACATATACGCGTATTCGTACCAAAATATGAATAGCCAAGAGAGAAAATGAATAGTGAACAATAATACTAGAATATATATATATATATATATATTGTTAAATCAAAACCTGATTTAATAATCCGGCTTAATTCTAAGCCGTTAGTATTATCAACCGTCCGATTAAAGTCTGTGCAGCCTGTACACATATTTAATCGGACACCTATATGTACCAACATACGTCATCTACACCATATCGCATGAACCGTGAAAACCCTCTTTGTGGAACTCTAAAGACTCGTCAATACGCTGGCATTGGGTTTAACCACAAACACGTCAGCGGCACTAGCTGTACGTAACGGCTATCCAGGTATTGAGTGAAAGGAAGGCCGACGAGCAAACTCATCCAAACCCCTACTGAGCCTGACAGCGACAATATCCGTACAGTCCGGTCTGTTCGTCTAAGAGCATCGCATATCGAGTCTAGGGGGGTGGATAAAGTCAGACCCCTACTGACGCGATAATTCGTGTCGGTATGTAATCCATCACCACATGAGAAACTATCGATCCTGGATCGGTAATTCTCGTCTACCCCGGTCGAGAATTTCTGGTGATGGACACCCGTGCACAATGCGACATCAACCCCCAATACCGGGAGAGACGAATCCCCGACGATCCGCTTACTGCCTCCATGTGGCTTGGGACTGTACCCAACTAAAACCTGTTTGCACGACTCATTTGAGCCGTGGTAGGGTAGTAATCAAAGTACAGTGAGAACTCACACGAGATAAATGACGATCTCAGGTCGACAGACTAATCTGTACACATGTCATGTAGGAACTGCTATCTGACAATAGCTATAATACCAACTAGCAGGTTCCCGGGGTGTTCGTCCAGTGTACTCATAACCCAATGAGCACCTGTATACTATCTTAGGTGAACAAACTAACACCAATGGCTTATGAGACCTGGCCACCGCCCCTCGTCGGGGTCTCGATCAATATACACTAGTCTACTCTGGAATATCGATGCCCAGTCTCGAAACTCCCACGACTAGGGACATTTAAGGATGTGCTTATAGACCCCCAGCTCTCACGTGTATTATCGTCATCATAATGTTGGTAGTCAAGAAAGAATCATATGGGCTCTATCAATATGTAATAGTGATCTGTAATACCACATAAAGCATTTACATGATGATAAAGACAAACCAGATAGCATACTATCATCTCGAGTAAAACTGTTCTACCGGTATAGGTCCTCCCTCAATCATCATAATCACCTAACTGCGACTATGATAATTGCCTTGAGGGCATTAGAGCCAACATCGACTTGCGCCCACCTCCGCGACGACCGCACCCACCTCCGCGAGACTCGTGCCCCACTTGCCGACTTCCTGAGATCACATCCCCGAAATCCTCACCGCTCCGCTCTCCCCCCTCGTTGACGCCTCCGCGAGACTCGTTTCCCCAACGGCCACGACGACCTCGTCCCCTCGCCAACGATCACTGTGATACCCTTGCCTAACTCCTCTAAACCCTCAACCGCTCTCTTTCACTATCTTTCCCTCGCTCTCTTCACCTCTTGATCACCTTCCCTCTCTCGATCTCCCTCCCCAAAAACCGAGCTTCTCTACTGCACCACTGCACCACTGGCCTCCTTCGTCGGCGACCACCGACCACCCCATCACCACCTAACTACAACCGTCGGCGATCTCTTCTTGCCGCCCTCACCATCAGCCTACCAACGCCACGAACCCCCTGCCATCTCGCCGCCTCCAATGACCCACCGAGCCCCTGCATCCATCGCCGCAGCCACCACCAGCTCCATCTCGCCAACGAGCCCCGATCTCCTCAACTCCATCTCCTCACCTGAGTGCGTCCCACCTCGCTGCAACCACCACCGAAGCTCGACACCGCTGATGCCGCCTCCATCGACTCTACGACGCCTCACCCGAGCCACTGCGAACCCGCTGACGACCTACTGCCCCGTTGCCGCCACCACTACAACCCCACTGCATCGTGCCGAGCCCCAAGTCCTCACTCGAGCCATGCGAGTCGCGCGTGTATCGTGCCATGATGCCTCCGTACCGTGATCGTGCCCGTGTCGTGCATGTCGTGTTGTCATCTATCGCCAGGCAAGTGAACCCCTCACTTACTCATACAAGCTAATATTATACTAATTAGGGCTAAGTGTTTATCTAAATGATATATACATTTATATATTTGTAGTAAATGGTCATTCGTATTACAACGACGCCGTAGTGCTTGGATTTCTATGTGTGAATGATTGAGACCGAGTTTAGAATCAAGTGTTAAAGGATGGAGACTATAGGGATCGATATCATATTCGAGTTGGCTAGATTGAATAAGATCCCGAAAATCCTTGATGTGTTGTGCTAATTGCTCGATGCAAAACCTAAACTAAAACTTGTTTTAAAATGGTGGAATTTATGGCCCATGAATTACTTTAATGATAATAGATAACTTGTAAGAATTTGAGATGAAAATATTGACTTCATCACTATGAAATGATACCTCCGTCTAGCTACGTCAAATCTGAAATTTTACCGCACATGTTGCTTTATTAAAATCATTGTAAATTAAACACAAATCAAAACCTGATGTTCTAGGGTTCTTATTGAAACCGACTCGATAGGTTAGAACTCTCCATAGTTTACCCTTAGAAACTGATAGGCCACTGTAATGAGAATTGACTGGGAATGTGATTCTGGACTGTAGTCCGGGACAGCATTCCATGAGGATACCTGAATTTAAATACCTGCACGTCCCTACATAAAACTGAAAATGTGATGAGTCCTATATAGTCGCGTAGATAATTTAGTTATCTAACACATGAATCTGTTCCTGTGCAGTTTCACAGTCGTTTGATATTTTGTTTGTATTTTAGAGTATCAACATGTTATGCAGTTTCTGCAGCGACATTTCTTACACCTTCATAGTAAACATGACATAAATTCTAGTACAGAAAGGCTATGGTTAATCCGTTTGATGCGTCGAAAACCTAAAAGATAGATCTAGATTTTATTCAACTGTGAAAACACCTGAATCTGAACAAAATCTCTAATAAAATGCGTACGAAATTGTAATTTCAGTTCTGAAACTGGAATTCCAGCAACTGACCGCTGATTTAAAAATAAGTCCCTAACCTGAATTCCGTTTGATATGAAACTAATTTTACCACGTAGATAATCAAGTATACATTGTACGCCTTTTATATTGTTTTGGTCGATTCTATACACGTGATTTATAGTGATTTTGCAAGTCGCATGGCGTTGGGTGCCATAATTTAGAGAATATCCGTTCAGTACAATTTTGCCTATTTTTGTGCTTGCTTTATACGTTCTGCATAGTGATTTTTTTACATTGAGACTTAGCGACTGTTGTGCATTGTCATATATAAGTTTTAGTGATTGGGTTGTGGCAAATACGAAAGTGATATTGATAAGTGGAAATGTGATTGAAAGTGAAAGCGATACGTATTTGTTCACAACCTATCTAATACCTGAATTCATATTATAACCTGGGGAATGGGGAAATCAAGATGGAATTGAACTCGTATTTAGCAAGGTACAATGATTTAGAGGATGATTATTCGATATTATACACACACACACATTAGGTCGGCCTAGCGGCACGGCTGCAGGGTTATGTCCCGGGCAATAGTGGATCGTAGTCTCGGGCATGCACGAGCCCCTTGTTAAACACGATCATCCTTTCCACCAATTGATTTTATTGATTTAGCGACTGATAAGTAGTGACATACACATTGCCTGGTTTACCAACATGATACTTATATCGCACTGTTCATATTCATTTGATATTCATTATTCTCATTATCCGCATTCTGTTGTACCTTTCATGTTTAATAGTATTGTACCCATTATATATATTTATTGCTATATGTGTCGTCCTGACAACATGAGTGTGCATGCTCAGAGGACGAAGTGGACCCAGTCAAGGAGCAGGACCTGCCCTTCGAGATCACGGAGGTCTAGACCGCAACATCAGCGCCATTCCTTTTGCTTTGAGCACATTGTTTTTCGTTGGTTAGTTATTTTATTCTGCAAAATAAATGTATCTCGAACTCTTTTATCGTGATGTAATAAAATTGTAAGCTGTGATTTCCATTACTCTTGTATTGTTTACTGACTACCATGTAATGCTAGAAACCGAAGTGTGACTACGGCGGGATTATTCCCTGACTGTAGTAGCATGGTTGGCCTAGTCACCCCTGGTATTTCGTATTTTGGGAAGCGGGGCGTGACAGGTTGTATTCTCCTTCGAGATATTAAAGGCCACTTGCGAAGTCAACGATAACCGAATTGTCACCAGGGTTTTCCTATCCAAAAGATTCCACGCCTCATCGGCCATCTTCGCGGCTCCAAGCAACGGAAGAAACAGGTCCTTTTGATATAAGTAGTCCTCCAGCTGTATGCGCCACCAACCAAAATTCTGACCATTGAACTTTTCAATCTTTACTTTATCCTCCGCCATCTTTCTTCTCTGTTGCAGCAAACTTCACTTCTTCCTTGAACTGAACCAACGCCTTCAAAACGACGATCTAAGAAAGTGGGAAAGAGAACGTAATTGTCGTTACCCACCGTTAAACGAGATTGTAGAATTGAAGAACTCTAGGTTCCTTAACCAAGCTCTGACACCAGTTGTTGGGGATGGAAGAAGCCGATGTACGGAACAATGCTCATAACAACGCCCAAACCACGCAAACACAATTACACAATTAAATGGTGATAAATAATATAAATATGCAAGAATAAAAATAGGAAATCAAATACATAGAGGCAAGAGATTTGTTGACGAGATTCACCCACCATATGGATAGTCTCCGGCAAAGCGGAATCTGCAAACGTCTACTATAATCTTGAATTAAGTAGACCACAAGCAACCCTAGAAGTTTTCTCTCAAAACTCCCTAAATCTCGACCCTAGAGTTTTCTATCAAAACTCTCTAGATCTAAACTTTTACCCTCAGATGTAATGATCTCTCTTCTATTTGGCTATAGTGTTGATGTGCAAAATACATATGAGATGTCTCTATTTATACACAAACCAATTACTTAATTAAGTAACTACTATAGTTAAGAATCTGTCATAAGATACTTGATGGAGCTCCTTTTCAGGCCTCCGTCAGATGTTGTCTTCCGTTGATCTCAAGGTGAACTGGGTTGATAGTCCTTCGTTGCGTGTGGGTCTCAATGGGTTTTGAGAGGACAAAGTGGGATGAGAGGGCTGCCGCCGTGTACCTGCAAAGAAGTCCCGGGGTAGTTTGGTACCACCGAGGACCCTCCAAGTCAGTGACAATGTCCGAGCAGAGTAACGGCGTAAGTATAAAGAATGGCTTACTTGATACCTCTGTGATGGGGGTTTATATAGTGGCGGCAGCACGCAGCAGCAGGCGCGAGAATCTCGCCGGCAGTTACGCTCCCGACGTCATGCCCGCGTGATAAGCGGATCGCCCGTTAATGGGGATCGCGATGGCGTGGAACGTGGGATGTTGCTGGTGGAGAATCTGCGCATGGAGAGATTCGCGGAACAGTGGTTATGCCTGTGAGTGGTGGAGTCGGTCGGTCGGAGGGACCGAGGAAGATGGCCTCAGCGGGCGAGCTCGGGTACGAGCGGGAGGGCCGAGGCATCTGGGTCTTGTGGCAGCTCGGGGTGAGCTGAATGGCCGAGGAGGCACACTCGTAGTGGGCCCCGAGGTGGGCCAGTTTGTGCTCGCAGGTCAGGCACCGGGTGGCCTGGTCGGCCCTTGTGGGCCCTTTCTTCTGAGTCCTGGGACACGCCATTGTTTACCCCAATCGGAGCAAAGCTCCGATCAAATTCCGAGGTGGAAGATGAAGCAACTCCCCAATCGGAAACAAAGCTTTGCTTTGAAAATTTAAACTTCAATAAATGAAGCAACGCTTCAGATTCTTTGTGCTGGGCGCAACGCGCCACGTATCAGGCACAGACGCGTCAGCGCAACGCCCAAGAAGGCGCACCCAATCAGAGCAGAGCTCTGTTTAAAGGAAGCAACGCTTCAGCTGCGCTGCGCTCTGCGCTGCGCGACACGTGTCAGCGCAGATGCGCTAGCGCACTTGCGCTGCGCTCTGCGCTGCGCGACACGTGTCATGCGCTGGGGCATCTGCGCCAAACTAAATTAAGATTTTATGAAATCTTTTCTGTTCTTTCCAAAACCAGAAGATTTTCTTCTGCCTTTGGATCAAAGATCCAGCGGTGGGAAAATTCCCAAAATCACTCAGAAAAGATCCTGTTAACAAATTCATCAAATTTATGGGCACTATAAAAAGGGCCTTAGACCTCAATTAAAAGGAACATTTTTCTTGAGAACTCAAGAACTTTAAACAGAGAGAACTCTGAGAAGATTTCAAGAAAAAGGTAAAGAACCTTCATGGATTAGAAGAAATTCCTTCTAATAGATCATTGGTCTAAAAACAAGATCAATGATCTTTACATAATAAACAGTGCTTTGCACTTCTTGTGAACCCCTGGTTCTTTAAAAACAATAAAAATAATAATAATAAGAATAGTGCTTTGCACTTTTATGAACCTTTGATTCTTCAAATAAAGAAAAATTTATTTTTTTCTTTGATCTAATTTGGATCAAGAAATTAAACAGTGCTTTGCACTTTCCTTCTTGAATCTAAAAGATTCTTAGTGCTTTGCACTTCCAAACTGCGCTGTTGCGCTCTTAAGAGAGCGCCACGTGTCGGCTATAGAACCACTTGCGCTAAGCGCCCTTAAGATAGAGCTTTGCTCTCTGGAATTGGCGCAACTCACTGAGAGCGCGCCACGTGTCAGCAGCGCAATAGCGCAGCGCACTGCGCTAGTGCGCTTGCGCTCACCAGAGCACGACACGTGTCATCACCATACGAGCTTGCGCTCATTACTTAGCGCAAAGCGCAAATGCATTGTATTGCTTACAAAAGGGCCAAGCCCAATTAAAAGAAGGCCTAACAGGCTTAATAAAATGCAATGCATTATTTTAAGAGGCAGAGCCCAAACCAAAACAGATGCTCTGCATCATTTATAAATGGGCAGAGCCCAAACAAAATATTAAGAATGCTATGCATTTTAAAAGGGGCAGAGCCCAAACAAGGTAGATACTTTGCATCATCTGCAAATGGGCAGAGCCCAAAATAAATTGATACTCTGTATCTTTTGTGGGTAGAGCCTAAATATAAAATGCAATGCAAAAACAAATAAAATGTTGAATATTTTCAACTGGACTTAGCCCAATCGTGGCCATAAGTCCTTAAATTAAATTGACCGAGCAAAATGGCTCTCCTAAATCAATCTACGTCCGGTTCGAGGGTACATCTCCGAACTCCTTTGACATCCATCGTTGTAATTCCTCAACGACATCAAAGAGGTGACGGGTCCCAACAACCACACATCCATATGGACTGCGGGGACCTTAAACTCGTGGACCGAGACGTCCTTAAAACTAATATTGGACCGAGACGTCCTTAAAACTAATATTGGACCGAGACGTCCTTAAAACTAATATCGGACCGAGACGTCCCTAAAACTAATATCGGACCGAGACATCCTTAAAACTAATATCGAACCACCACGTCCCTAAACTAATATCGGACCACCACGTCCCTAAACTGGCGATCGACCACCACGTCCCTAAACTGGCAATGGACCACCACGTCCTCAAAACTGGAATGCGGACCACCACGTCCCTAAACTGGCGATGGACCACCATGTCCCTAAACTGGCGAACGGACCACTATGTCCCTAAACTGGAACAATAGAGCCTCCGAACGCTCTTTTGCCGGATCTAAACGGTCCCGTTTAAGTTGATCTTAGCCCCAAACACGGCTAACGTATCCTTAAACATTCAAATGGATTATAAAACTCCCAATCAACTCTGGTTCGAGGGTACATCTCCGAGCTCCTCTGACATCTGTCGTTGTAATCCTTCAACGACGTCAGAGAGGTGACGAGTCCCGATGGCCATACATTAAATTAATCACTACGTCAAGTTGATCTTAGTCCAAAACAGGACTAACGTATCCTTGATAAACGTTTAAGTTTATCTTAGCCGCAACGCGACTAATGCATCCTTAAACTAAAAACATCAAACCCAAATCTAAGTAAATACAGATTTGGACTAATCCACGTCCTACGGGCGACGGCATTACTCAGTCTCCGTATACAATCCACGGGCAACCACAAACAAAACAAACACACACGACACGAAGTGAAATTCTGGAGAAGGAGAAAGTTGTTACCGCGACGCGGTAGCGTAATTAACTGCAGGGGCTTACGCCTGCAGGGAAGAGCGTCCCCACAATCAAAAACCCCTCACCCTGAGGGGGAATCTGACGAAGTCTGCAACATCGGCCGCATCCGTCTAAACCTCCGATACACGGTGCCATAAATCAACTTGGCATCTTCGGAGAGGTGGAAGGATAAAACCAAATAGCATCTGCCCCGAACCTCAGGCAACGGACGCGTCGTCCGGGCCGCCGTTCGGAGGGGAACAGATTCTGGCACGCCCGGTGGGACCTTTTTCCTCTTTCCACTCCACACTTCGTGTGTCGTCGTCGCGAACCGATCGCGGTTTGTTAAATGGTTGTCTTCGGATTTCAAGTTGCTAAGATTTGGTCTTTTGCCTGGTGCAGAACTCAAGCATCCATGGATTCTAACTGCACCAAATGCGCGAAGCACCACGGCAACGAACGCTCCACCTCGCCGAGAGGTGTAACATATGGGCCCCAAGCGGCCTCCTTCCTCGCTTTACCGGTAGACCAGGTGACCCAGGCTACCACTGGCCTGTTTTTTGGGACCATGGTCCCACCTACAAACTTCTCTATGCCGATCTCCGCACCGGAAGCGAACAAGAAGTCGGTGTTCGACCGGCTCACTGCTGCCACAACCCCTGTCAACGGGTCGTCCGCTACTAAACCGACAGCCTCCGTTTTCACCAGGCTAGGTCAGAACTATAAAGTGGCCGTCCCAAAGAGGGCAGCGGCCGCTGCTTTGGAAGTCGTTAAAGCGGCTTCTCCCATCAGAGAGTCGGTCTTCACAAGATTGACGGTTCCCACTCCTCCCCCAGCTGGTCAAAAGGCATCAGTCTTCGATAGGCTGACATCGGCAGTTACCCCATACTCAAACAGGGGGCAACAAGAAACCATCTCGATTTCCGAGCCAGTCCCAACGGCTCGTCGTGCGCGACGTCGCCATTGGCAACGAGTAAGGAAAGCAGGGGACAACTCCCCCTCAGGGCTAACCCCACCTGCTCCAGTGGTGGAAGTCAACGCTGCTGTTCCAACCGGGAACAGCTTTGAATTGCTGAGGAAGGTGAGAAAGAACTCCCCAATTGCTGCATTGAAAAGGTCTCCTCCGCCTATGGAAAAAGCTCCGGAGACAAAGCAGGAACAGCCCTCTCAACGGCTGTCGTCAAAAATTTATAAAGTTTGGCGGAGGGTTCAAGACTCCGTGATTGACTCAGACCACTTTCGTCGCCAGAAAAAGGCAAAGGTGGAAAAAGACAAGAACCGCCCCATTAAACAGCAGGGGGCAACAAATGCTAGGATGCCCACTTCAACGGCTCCTTCAACCTCAATGGTCCACAAAAGAAAAAGGCCGGAGAAAGCCTCCGTGACACTGACAAAGTTTAAAAGCGGTGAACCTAAACGCCCCAAGTCAGGGGGCATAACAGTTCATACGGTTTATATGACTTCTGGAAAGGAAGAAAGTCGTACTTCTACGGGTCACCGACCGCTCACCCGATCCGTGACGAAAGCCCAGGAGCAACAACAAAAGCTCCAGGAGATGATGACTACAATGGCTGCACTCACTGGGCCAAAAGAGAATCCTGAGACGTCCTTAGATGAACGTCAAGAGGAAGAGACCGACGCCGAGTTCCTCCGCCGAGTACTGGAAAAGAGAGACAAAGAGGCTGCTGAACAAGCAGCCAATATACAGCGTATGGGCCTCCTCTTCCAGGACATGATAGGGATGATGATACAACAAGATCCCCCGACTGAAGAACCCCCGATTGTCCTTGGGGATGATAGGGGAGAGACATCAAACCCTCATCCCGTTCTATCAACGGCTAAAGAGGATACAATCTCTAAAACTGATCTGGACGAATATATAGCCCAGCAAATAAAGGTTCATCACGCGGCCGAAGCAGCCGGCCACGTCGTAAAAACGGGGCGACCGTATCCAGGCTGGTATGACCAAATCAAGTACCCGCCAGGTTATACAATCCCCAAGTTTCATGTCTACAAAGGGACTGGCAATCCCCATCAACATGTTGCCCAGTTCAGGGTGCTTTGCGGTAACACCGGCGGCGACGACAAGCTTTTGCTTCGCCAGTTTGTTGGAAGCTTATCAGATACGGCCTTCGAATGGTATTCTGAGCTCCCCAATGACTCTATTAAAACCTTCGCGGAGATGGAGCTGCTCTTCACCCAACGTTTTGCAAGTGCCAGCGAGCGTACCCCGATGACGGCGCTGATTAACGCCAGGGTAAAACCCGGCGAGACATGGGTTCAGTACGCTATACGGTGGCGTAATCTATGGTCGAAGTGTGAGCAGCGCATAGAAGAAGCCCCTGCGGTGGGAATGTTTGTTGGAACCCTTGATCCACAAGCAACCATCTCACAGTTTATGATGTTCTTCAAGCCGACTTCCTTCCAGGCTTTGATCGACAAATTAGCGCAGATGGACCAGATAGGCCATAAACCCCCTCTCTCGAAGCCGGACTCCCGAAACGATAAAGGGAAGGGAAAAGCGATCATTGTCGCCAATGCCCAACAACAACCAAGCGACTCGAAGCCGGTTGCTCGTCCAAACAATACACGCCCATACGTACCCCTTGAGGACAGGATGGGACGTCCTTACTCCTTCCCCCGCGATAAAACAAGGAGGCTATTCGAGCTGGCGTTGCGCAACAGACTCATAAATCTGCCAGATCCAAAACGCCCTTCGCAACCAAGCGACGTCAACGAGCCCAACTATTGCCCTTACCATCGAGTGCTAGGACATCCGATCGAAGACTGTTACGTTTTCAAAAATTGGCTTGAAAACCAGTACCGCCAGGGAAAATTTGCGCTATCCGACAAATGGAAGGTGAATCCCCCGCAGCCCCACACCTCTAAGGGGATGAATACGCCGGGGGCAACATGCTCCGTCATTGAAGAAGCTCCATGGGAGGTTGTATTATCTACCAAAACGAGGAGAATGCTAAACGATCTTCAGACCTGTCCAGCGGTCAAGT
Organism: Agapanthus africanus; assembly: GCA_030015575.1. Classification (NCBI taxonomy): domain Eukaryota; kingdom Viridiplantae; phylum Streptophyta; class Magnoliopsida; order Asparagales; family Amaryllidaceae; genus Agapanthus; species Agapanthus africanus. Next base: position 21,612,254 of record JASDDO010000016.1, on the reverse strand, counting down.
GGAAGAACCCCTTGGAGCCGCAGGTTATTGAGGGGATGTTGAAGCCACGTCCGACTCCGAAGGCCGATGGTGGTGGTTCAAGCGTTCATAACCAGCCGTCAAAATCTTCGAAGAAGAAGAAGAAGAAATCTAAGAAGCCCGTGAAGCCTGGCGACAAGTGCACGGACTTACAAAAGCAAATCGACGCGCTGGATGAATATAACCAAAAGGCGCGGACTCCTATTACGCTCCAAGATTTCGTTGATCACGTCTTTCAAAAAGAAGATGAGGGGGAAAGTTCATCGGATGAATCCGAGGAATATGTGGCGAGCTGTCATATGATCTCCCACTCGACCTCGAACGATGAAGGGACTTCCGGCACTAAAACGCCGGGGGCAAATACTGAGTCAAGGGTTCCGGAATTATCAATCGAAATGATTGACGCGTTTCTTAGTGAAGCTCGATTGAAAAGTAAAGCTGATCGAGAACGCGAGACGGCTATATTCGAAAGAGCCAAGCGCCAGCGACTTGAGGAAAGAGCTGAGATGATCCCGCTGGAGCAAAATGCCTCCACCGCCGACAAAAGCCAATTCAAGATAAAAAAGAGGTTTGCTAAGGCTATATCAATGGGCATGAAGCTACCATCCTCTGAAGGAAAAATGACTGGTGTGGTAGAAATGCACCCCTCTTATTGCTTATATCATCAGAAGTTCTCGCATTCCACTCAAGAGTGCAAGGCTTTCGATAGATGGTGGCAAGGATACGTCGCTAATCAACAACGCTTTAAACGGGAAAAGCGTAAAATTCGTCGGGAGCAAAGAAACACAACCAAAGAGCTTGAAAGAACTGCCAACAATTGTCACATGATTAACACCGCCGGGTCACAGGTGCCTACATTTAGGAGCGATTCCGATGAGGAGCTAGAGCTTGGCCCTCTCTTCAAAGAATCCACTTCGGGAAAAGAAGAAGAACCGAAGTCTTGCGAAAATATACAGCTGCGAAATCGGACACTGCCTGAAAAGAATCTCGGACCCTTAAACAAGAAAGACAAAGGGAAAGAGAAGGTCTCTGAAGACATCGCTTTGGATGACCAAGTCGCGGAAGAGTTAACCGCCAAGAATCCGCCAAAGAGGAGTAAAGTGGATTACAATGTCTTGGCGCATCTGAGGAAGCTACCCTCACAACTCAGCATTCTCGATGCCTTGTTACTATCAAAGGAGGCGAGAGACTCTTTGATTAAGGCGCTACAAGATCCGGACCAGTTCCAAGCCTTCTTAGCCGAAGAAAAGATGAAAGACGAATTAGAAGAAGTGCACACAGCCGACGTTGCTTTTGGTGATGAAGACCTTCTCCTCGGGACGTGTGAACACAATCGTCCCCTTTATGTCTCAGGATACTGCCATGACGTAAAGATAGGTAAAATCTTGGTTGATAATGGATCGTCTGTCAATTTACTCAATGTGCGAGTGTTAAAGGAGATTTGCATGAGTGTCCAACACCTCGCCCGAGACAAAATCACCATCTCCGGATTCGACTCCCAATCATCAAAAACTCTTGGATCTGTGATATTGACGCTACACTTCGGGTTGCTCGTCACAGACATCAAATTCCATGTTATAGATGCCAAGACGTGCTACAATGCTCTGCTTGGCCGACCATGGCTACACGAGTACAATATCATCCCTTCTACACAACATCAGTGCATGAAGTATTGTAGGGATGGCCTCGAGTACACAGTGGCGGGAGAACTGAATCCGTTTTCCGTAAACGAAGTTCGCAAGTATGAAGATGCCAAATACTTCTTACCGAGTTTCGAAGACACGGAAAGGTGTCACAAACCGGAGAACAAAACCAACGCCACCATCCCTGTCTTCGGCAGTGACACTGAGAAGGAGGAGGATATAATTTATTCAGGTCCATCCCAATCCACCAGGCCAGGACCATCCGTTCCTTCATTGATCTTCGGTAGTGATTCAGAGGATGAAGTTCATACTGTATTCCCTGCTCGGCCTTCGATACGGGTTTCCGCTGATGAAGAGCGAAGTCTGCAGATAACCATGGTACCGCTTGAACATTAAAAAGAACTGGATGCACTCGACACCAACAGCGTAGAAGAATTGCAGACATTCTACATCCCTCCCGGATGAAAAGGCGAGAAGGCAATCCTATTCTACCGTTCTGAAGAAAACAAGGTGGAAAAAGAAATTTGGCATGGCGCGGATCCCACGCTCGATAGGCTTCAGCCTATCCGTCTTCCCAGATATTATACCGAAGGTTTGAAGAAACTGCTGAAACGCCAGGGGATATCCTTCACACAGACCGTTAGAAAAGCCAAATTCTATGACAAGGTCTGGAACATTCCCGGGACTCAATGCAAACTGCCTAATGGGAGAGTAGAAACAAAAGGGCTTGGGTACATCCGGTCAAAGAAACGGAAGCTAGTAAACAGCTGTTATGTTATGTATGACTTCGATGAAGAGACGGACGCTCAATGGGAGGATGCTAATCCTGAGCCAGCAAAAGTTCCTGATACAAAACCGCCCAGTCCATCGTTTGAAGACCAGATGAGCAAACTTATAAGGGATGCGAGTCAAAAAGCCCGAGATGATCACGATCGTGAAATGGCAATCTATGAGAAAGCCAAGACACGGCGCCTCCTTCAACAGGCGGCGAAAGATGAAGATGCTGCCCCATGTCAACCTGATACAAAAAGGGCGCGACGCGGAAGCAAAAACGAGTCGAAAGGCGAGAAAGGCACTCGACAACTACAAAGCAGAGCTAAGAAGCCACGCATCCAAGAGTCGAGCGTTATTGACCTAGCCCTCATGAAGAAAATGGGTCGAGCATACTCATTTCCTCGGAACAAAACAAGGAAAATACTTGATCTTGCTCTAAAACATCAAATGCTTACATTGCCGGAGTCTAAACACCCTGAGCAAGCGGGCGAAGTCTCCAACCCAAATTATTGCTCATACCATCGAGTAGTAGGGCATCCGCTTGAAGATTGCTTCACCTTTAAGAATTGGGTTGAGGACCAATATCAGCTTGGCAAATTCGCGTTGTCTGACAACTGGAGGGTAGCGCCGCCGCAAAAGCACGAACCTGAAAACACGAGGATAGAACCAACTCCGCATTGGGATTGGCAGAAAATTTGCACTTGCCACGTGGTAACAATATTAAAAGAAGAGTCCGAGGACATGAACAGCCTTCCTTGGTGCTTTGAAAACGGCAGCGATGAGGTAATCTCAGAATTTCCCCCAGCTCCGAAAGAACTGGAAGATGGAATCCATACTACTGCAGATAACCTCAAGAAAATCGAGTTGGGGACAATAAATGATCCACGACCGACATTCGTCAGCGAGCTGCTGTCTGAAGAGAGGGTGGCTGCGTTAAAAGATGTCCTTGTGCAGCATAAAGATTGCTTCGCATGGAACTATTCCGAGATGCCGGGACTAGATCTTGGAGGTCGCTAATATCGACCATTATCATTAGCCCCCCACTCCTATCTTGACCAGATAGTAGTCGGGGCGGGAGTGGACGGCCGGGCCTCCTGGGGCGAGATCCTCTCTATGGTTCCGTCGGGGCGAGCCTTCGGCCCATTGGTTGTCTTTCTACCGGCAAAACGAGGCGATGTCTCCGCACCTTAAAAGGGGGGGCGTCGGCTCGAGTACCGTGCGACTGAAGCAATGGACCATGTGTCCAAGGGCGACTGGCTGGGGTGACGTATGCAGGCCTACAGCGCCCGATTGGGTGCAGTCCAGCTTAGGGCCGACACGTAGGTCGATCGGATCCGGCGATCGTGAGGAGTCATTTTGGCGGGAGTTGACGGGCGCCGTTGGACGTGGCGATAAAACGGTGGTGGGGCCCGCCCTAGGGCCCCCAACCTTTCATCTCCTTCTTCTCTTGTGAGACATGGTTCATTCCCATTTTTCGGGCGGCTTGCTGTTTCCCCCAATCAGAGCAAAGCACTGTTTGAATTTCAAAAATTCAAAAATTGAAGCAATGCTTCAAATCCCTTGCGCTGCGCGCAACGCGCCACGTGTCTAAAGCTGATACGTCAGCGCAGCGCCCAAGGCAGTGCGCCCAATTAGAGCAAGGCTCTATTTAAAACAAAATTAAAGGAAGTAACGCTTCAGTTGCGCAGGCGCTGCGCTGCGCGACACGTGTCAGCGCAGTTGCGCAGGCGCTGCGCTGCGCGACACGTGTCAGCGCAGTTGCGCTGCGCTGTGCGCTGTGCGACACGTGTCAAATGCTGGGGCATTTGCGCCAAACAGAATTAAAATTCCAGTAAGATCTTTCTGTTCTTGTTAAAACAAGAAGACTGTCTTCTGTAAAACAGAAGCCCTTGGATCAAAGATCCAACGGTGGGGAAAATTCCCCAAATCACTCAGAGAATGATCTCTTTAACAAATTTAACAAATTAATGGGCACTATATAAAGGCCCCTAGACCCCAATTAAAAACACACAGAAGACAGAGGGAGATCATCATCAAGAACTTAAAACAAAATAGAGAGAGCTCTGAAGAATTTTGAGAAGAACTCAAGAAAAAAAAGAAAAAGGTAAAAACCTTTATAAAAGAGAAGAATTTCTTCTGAATAGATCATTGATCTAAGAACAAGATCAATGATCTTCAATAAAAAAAATATGTAAATAAATAATAACAGTGCCTTCCACTTTCTTATGAACCATTGGTTCTGGAATCTTAAAGATTCTTTTCTTGAATCCAAAATTGGATCAAGTTATTGAAATAGTGCCTTGCACTTGCAAAAACTGCACTGTTGCGCTCCTGGGTTGGCGCAAGCCACCAGGGAGCGCCACGTGTCAGCACCATAACCACTTGCGCTATGCGCTTTTAAAAATAGAGCATTGCTCTTTAAAGTTGGCGCAACTCACCAGAGCGCGCCACGTGTCACAGCGCAACAGCGCACTGCGCTTGCGTGATACGTGTCACCTTCACAAGCGCTTGCGCTCATTAATTGGTGCAAACCACCTGACAGGCCACTGTCAATTTGATTAATGCACTGCATTATTTACAGAAGGGCCAAGCCCAATTAAAAAAGGCCTAACAGGCCAAATTAAATGCAATGCATTATTTTAAGGAAAGGCAGAGCCCAAACAGATGCTCTGCATCATTTAAAAGGGACAGAGCCCAAATCAAAAGGCCTAGTAGGCCAAAAGAAAATGCAGTGCATTATTAAACTAGGGCAAAGGCCTAACAGGCCAAACGCAAAAATAAACGTTGAATATTCTCAACTGGACTTAGCCCAATCATGGCCGTAAGTCTCAAATTAAATTGACTGAGCAAGGCTGCTCTCTTAAATCAATTTACATCCGGTTCAAGGGTACATCTCTGAACTCCTCTGACACCTATCGTTGTAATCCTTCAACGACGTCAGAGAGGTGACGGGTCCTGACGACCACACATTAACACGGACTGTGGGGTCCTTAAACCAATAGACTTATGCGTCCTTAAACCAAGATACGGACTGTGGGGTTCTTAAACCCACGGACTTATATGTCCTTAAACTAATGGACTAATGCGTCCTTAAACACAACCATACGGACTGTGGGGTCCTTAAACCCATGGACTTATGCGTCCTTAAACTACCTATGGACCCCTATGTCCCTAAACTGGAAATGGACCGCAATATCCTTAAACTACCTACGGACCACTATGTCCATAAACTGGAACAACAGAGCCCCCAAACGCTCTTTTGTCGGTTCTAAACGATCCCGTTTAAGTTGATCTTAGGCTCAAACATGGCTAATGTATCCTTAAACATTCAATCGGACTTCATATTCCCTAATCAACTTGGGTTCAAGGGAACATCTCCGAACTCCTCTGATTCCTGTCGTTGTAATCCCTCAACGTCGTCAGAGAGGTGACGGGTCCCGATGGCCACATACATTAAACGGACCACTACGTCCCTAAACTGGAACACTAGAGCCCCTAAATGCTCTTTCCGTTAAGTTAATCTTAGTCTCAAATCAGACTAACGTATCCTTAACGAACGTTTAAGTTGATCTTAGCCTCAATATGGCTAACGTATCCTTAAACTAAAAAACCAAACCCAAATCTAAGTAACTACGGATTTGGACTAATCCACGTCCTACGGGCGACGGCATAACTTAGTCTCCGTATACAATCCACGGGCAACCACAAATAAAAAAAAACACACGACACAAAGTGAAATTTCTGGAGAAGGAGAAAGTTGTTACCGCGATGCGGTAGCGTAATTAACTGCAGGGGCTTACGCCTGCAGGGAAGAGCGTCCCCACAATCAAAAACCCCTCAAGTGAGGGGGAATCTGACGAAGTCTGCTACATCGGCCGCATCCGTCTAAACCTCTGATTCACGGTGCCATAAATCAACTTGGCATCTACGGAGAGGTGGACGGATAAAACCAAATAGCATCTGCCCCGAACCTCAGGCAAGACGTCTCTCACATCGTCGTCGCCGTCTTTCGGAGGGGAACAGATTCTGGCACGCCCGGTGGGAACTTTTCCTCTTTCCACTCCACACTTCGTGTGTCGTCTTCGCGAACGAATCGCGGTTTGTTAATGGTTGCCTTTGGATTTCAAGTTACTAAGGTTTGGTCTTTTGCCTGGCGCAGAAATCAAGCATCAATGGCCTCCAACTGCTCGAGCTGCTCGAAGTGCAAGTGCAATCAACGCTCCGCCTCACCTGGAGGCGTAGCCTATGGGCCTCACGCGGCCTCCATCCTTGCCATGCCGGTAGAACAGGTGACCCAGGCCACCACTGGCCTGTTTTTCGGGACCATGCTCCCGCCTGCAAGCTTCGCTGTTCCAGTGCCCGCACCAGAAGCGAACAAGAAGTCGGTTTTCGATCGGCTCACTGCTACAACGGCCCCTTTCAACGGGTCGTCCAATATCAAACCAGCAGCCTCGGTCTTTGCTAGGCTGGATCAGAACTCTGATGGGCCCGCCAAGAAGCCTATGAACCCTAAAGTGGCTGTCCCGAGGAAGGCAGCAACGGTTGCTCCTGAAGTCGCCAAGGCGGCTTCTCCTGTCAAAGAGTCAGTCTTTTCAAGGCTGACTATTCTGTCTCCTGCCCCTGCTCGAGGATCTGTCTTTGACAGATTGAATATCACCCCTCAAAGGACAACCTCGGTTTTCAAGAGGCTAACACCAGCTGCGCCTCATCCGGACAGGGGGCAAAACGAAACTATCCCTATCGCCGAGCCGGTCCCAACAGCCCGACGAGCTCGACGTCGCCACTGGCGCCAAGTGAGGAAGGCCGGGGGTAACTCCCCTTCAGGGCTAACTCCACCTGCTCCATTAGTGGAAGTTAATGCTGCTGTTCCAACTGGGAACATCTTTGTACCGCTGAGGAAGGTACGCAAGAACTCTCCGACTGCTATGCTAAAAAGATCTCCTCCACCTGTGGAGGGAGTTACAGAAACTAAGCTGGAGCAGCCCCCTCAACGACTGTCATCCAAGATTTACAGGGTCTGGCGACGGGTGCAGGACTCAGTAATCGTTCAAGATCACTCTCACTGGCAGAAGAGGGTAAAAGTTCAAGAAGAAAAGAACCGTCCGGACAAACAGCAAAGGACGACCACCACCTGGGTGCCCGCTGCAATGGCCCCCTCAACTTCAACGGCTCACAAGAGAAGGAGGCCGGAGAAAATTCCCACGCCCGCGGCAAATATGAAAGGCGGCGAGCCTAAACGCCCTAAGTCCGGGGGCATTGTAGTCCATACTGTATACATGGCATCGGGAAAGGAGGACAGTCGTGCATCTACAAGTCATAGACCGCTTACACGGTCAGTGACCAAAGCTCAGGAGCAACAGCAAAAGCTCCAGGAAATGATGAACGCGATGGCCGCACTCACTAGGCCAAAAGAAAGCCCCGAAGCATCATCTGATCAACGCCTGGAGCAAGAAACTGACGCTGAATTCCTTCGTCGGGTATTGGAGAAGAAGGATAAAGAGGCTGCTGAACAAGCAGCCAACATAAAGCGAATGGCCCTCTTGTTTCAAGACATGGTAGGAATGATGATTCAACAAGATCCTCCTGCCGAAGATCCTCCGATCATCTTTGAAGATGATGGGGGAGAAACATCAAATCCTCCACCAGTTCTGTCAACAGCCAAGGAGGAGACAATCTCCAAAGCTGACTTGGACGAATATATAGCTCAGCAGATCCGGGTTCATCAGGCGACTGAGGCAGCCGGTCAGGTCATGAAAATGGGGCGACCATATCCGAGCTGGTATGACCAGATCAAGTACCCGCCGGGCTATACAATACCGAAATTCCATGTCTATAAGGGGACTGGCAATCCCCACCAGCATGTTGCCCAGTTCAGAGCGCTTTGCGGCAACACCGGCGGTGATGATAAATTGTTGCTTCGCCGGTTCGTTGGTAGCTTATCGGATACAGTATTTGAATGGTACTCCGAGCTCCCAAACGACTCTATCAAGACCTTTGCGGAGATGGAGCTGCTGTTTACGCAACGATTCGCGAGTGCCAGCGAACGTACCCCGATAACGGCATTGATTAATGCCAGGGTGAAACCAGGTGAAACATGGGTTCAATATGCGATACGGTGGTGGAACCTATGGTCAAAATGCGAACAACGCATTGAAGAGGCACCGGCAGTGGGTATGTTTATTGGAACCCTCGATCCGCAGGCGACCATATCCCAATTTATGATGTTCTTCAAGCCGACTACCTTCCAGGCCCTGATCGATAAGCTGGCTCAAATGGATCAGATGGGCCATAGACCACCCCCTCCGAAGCCGGACTCTCGAAACGAGAAGGGGAAGGGAAAAGCGATCGTTGTCGCTAATGCTCAACAACAGCAGAGCGACTTGAAACCGGCTGTCCGTCAAAATAATATGCACCCACGCACGCCCCTTGAGGAGAGGCTAGGACGTCCTTACTCGTTTCCTCGAGATAAAACGAGGAAACTGTTTGAGCTGGCATTGCGCAACCGACTCATAAATCTGCCGGATCCAAGACGTCCGTCGTAGCCAAATGATGTCAACGATCCCAACTACTGTCCCTATCATCGAGTACTGGGTCATCCGATCGAAGATTACTACGTCTTTAAAAATTGGATTGAGGACCAGTACCAACAGGGCAAGTTCGCGTTGTCCGACAGATGGAAGGTGAATCCGCCGCAGCCTCACACCCCTAAAAGGATGAATACGCCGGGGACAACATGCTCTCTCGTTGAAGAAGCCCCATAGGAGGTTGTGCTATCAGCCAAGACAAAGAGGATGCTAAACGATCTTCAAACATGCCCAGAGATCAGGTGGAAGAACCCATTGGAACCTCAGATCATTGAAGGGATGTTGAAACCGCGTTCAACTCCAAAGATCGATGGTGGTGGCCCAAGCACTCACAATCAGCCGTCAAAATCTTCAAAGAAGAAGAAGAAGAAAGCCAAGAAGCCCGTGAAGACTGGCGACAAGCGCACGGACTTACAAAAACAAATTGACGCGCTGGAGGAATACAACTAGAAAGCACGGACTCCTATTACACTCCAAGAGTTCCTCAACCACGTCTTTCAAGAGGAAGATGAGGGAGAAAGTTCGTCGGATGAATCCGAAGAATACGTGGCGAGCTGTCCTATGATCTCCCATTCGTTTACAGATGATGATGAAACTCTTTGTGCTGAAAACCTGGAGGTAGATCCTGAACCAGAAATTCTGGGGCCATCGGATGAAACAATTGACGCTTCCTCAACGAAGCTCTGTGGAAAAGCAAAGCTGATCGAGAACGCGAGACGATCCTATTTGAAAAGGCCAAGCGCCAGCGACTTAACGAAAGAGTTGAGACACTCCCGCTGGAGCAAAATACATCCACCATAGATAACAGCAAATTCAAGACGAGGAAAAGGTTTGCTAAAGCCATATCAATGGGTATGAAGTTACCACCCTCTGAAGGAAATATTGCCGGTGAGGCAGAAATGCACCCTTCCTACTGCTTGTATCATCGAAAGATTTCGCACCCTATCGGAGAGTGCAAAGCTTTCAATAAATGGTGGCAGGGGTATGTCGCTCACCGGCAACATTTTAAGCGGGAAAAGCGCAAAACTCGTCGGGAGCGGAAATATATGACCGAAGGGCTTAACAGAACTACCGGCGATTGTCACATGGTTAACGCCGGGGAATCACAAGTGCTCACCTTCGGGAGCGACTCTGACGAGGAAATGGCTCTTAGCCCTCTTTTTAAAGAGTCCACCTCGGGAAAAGAAGAAGAGCTTAAGGTCTGCGAAAATATCAGGCTGCGTAATCGGACGCTACCCGAAAAGAATCTTGGACCCTCAAACAAGAAAGATAAAGGGAAAGAAAAGGTCTCTGAGGACATTGCCCTAGATGACCAAGTCATGGAAGAGCTAACTGCCAAGGACCCGCCGAAGAAAATAAGATGGATTACAACGTTCTAGCGCATCTGAGGAAGCTACCCTCGCAGCTCAGCATTCTTGACGCCCTTTTACTATCAAAAGAGGCGAGAGATTCGTTGATCAAGGCACTACAGGAGCCGGAGCAATTCCAAGCTTTCCTGGCCGAAGAAAAGATGAAGGATGAATTGGAGGAAGTGCACACGGCCGATGTCACTTTTGGCGATGAAGACCTTCTCCTGGGGACGTGCGAACACAATCGCCCCCTCTATGTCTCGGGATACTGCCATGATATAAAGATAGGCAAAATCCTGGTCGACAATGGATCTTCCGTTAATCTCCTTAATGTTCGGGTATTGAAGGAAATCTGCATGAGCGTCCAGCACCTTGCTCGGGATAAGATCACCATCTCCGGATTCGACTCTCAATCGTCAAGAACTCTCGGGTCTGTGATACTGACGCTACGCTTTGGGCTACTCGTCACGGACATTAAGTTCCACGTCATAGACGCCAAAACGTGCTATAATGCTTTGCTCGGCCGGCCATGCTTACACGAGTACAATATCATCCCTTCTACACAACATCAGTGTATGAAATATTTTAAGGATGGTCTCGAGTATACCGTGACGGGAGAACTGAACCCGTTCTCCGTGAACGAAGTCCGCAAATATGAAGATGCAAAATACTTCTTACCGGATTTCGAAGACACGGAGAGGTGTCACAAGCCGGAGAACAAAGCTAACGCCACCAACCCTGTCTTCGGGAGTGATACCGAGGAGGAAGAGGAGATAGTTTATTCGGGTCCACCCCAATAGAACAAGCCAGGACCATCCACTCCTGCATTGATCTTTGGTAGCGACTTCGAAGATGAGGTCCATGCCATATTCTCCGCTCGGCCTTCAATACAAACATCCGCTGACGAAGAGCAGAGTCTGCAAGTCGCCTTGGTTCCACTTAAACATCATAGAGAACTGGATGCGCTCGATACCTACATTGTAGAGGAGCTGCGGACGTTCTATGTCCCTCCCAGGTGAAAAGGCGAAAAGGAAATTCTATTCTACCGCTCTGAAGAAACCAAAGTGGAGAAAGAAATCTGGCACGGAGCGGATCCTATGCTTGACAGGCTTCAGCCCATCCGTTTGCCTAGATATTATACAGAAGTCTTGAAAAGGCTGTTGAAGCGCCAGGGGATATCCCTCAAACAGACCGCTCGAAAAGCCAAATTCTATGACAGGGTCTGGAACATTCCCGGGACTCAGCAGAAGTTGCCGAGTGGGAGGATGGAAACAATCGGACTCGGATACATTCGGTCCAAGAAACGAGAGCTGCTCCGCGACCGTTACGTCGTACATGACTTCAATGAAGAACCGGATGCTCAATGGGAAGACGATAATCCCGAACCAGTAAAAGTTCCTGATGCAAAAGTGCCCAGTCCGTCGTTCGAAGAACAAATGAACAGGCTCATAAGGGAAGCTGGTCAAAAAGTCCGAGACGACCACAACCGCGAAATGGCAATCTACGAGAAAGCCGAAACGCAACGCCTCCTCCAACAGGCCGTGAAAGATGAAAATGCCATTCCCAGTCAACCTATTATAAAAAAGGCTCGACGCAGAGGCAGAAACAAGTCGAAACGCGAAAAAAGCTCTCAACAGCAACAAAGCGGGACTAAGAAGCCATGCAAACGGGAATCGAGTGGTCCCGATCTATCCCTCATGAGGAAAATGGGTCGAGCGTACTCTTTTCCTCGAGACAAGACGAAGAGAATACTTGACCTCGCTCTAAAACATCAGATGCTTACACTGCCGGAGTCTAAACACCCCAAACAAGCAAGCAAAGTCTCTCACCCAAACTATTGCTCTTATCACCGAGTAATAGGGCACCCTCTCGAGGACTGCTTCACCTTTAAGAATTGGGTCGAAGATCAGTATCAGCTCGGCAAGTTTGCTCTGTCTGACAACTGGAGGGTAACGCCGCCACAGAAGCACGAACCCAATGCTACGAGAGCAGAACCAATTCCACATTGGTCTTGGAAGCGAATTCGTACTTGTCACATGATAACGATATTAAAAGAAGAGCCCGAGAACACGGATGACCTTCCCTGGTGCTTCGAAAACAGCAACGATGAGGTGATCTCAGAATTTCCACCAGCACCAAAAGAGCTGGAGGATGGGATACATACCACTGCAGATAATCTTAAGAGAATTGAGTTGGGGACGGTGAACGACCTGCGACCGACATTCATCAGCGAGTTGCTATCTGAAGAAAGAGTGGCTGCGTTAAAAGACGTGCTTATGCAGTACAGAGATTGCTTCACGTGGAACTATTCCGAAATGCCAGGACTAGACCCAGAAATCGTTGTGCATAAATTGGCGATATCTCCGGACGTCAAGCCGGTCAAACAAGCGCCAAGAAGAATGCGGCTCGAGCTTGAGATGAGTATCAACGCCGAGGTCAAGAAGCTAATCGACTATGGCTTTATCCAGGAGGTTCAATATCCTGAATGGATTGCCAACATCGTCCCGGTGATGAAGAAAAATGGGACAATACGCATATGCATGGACTTCCGGGATCTCAATAAAGCATGCCCGAAGGACGATTTCCCAGTACCGGTCACCGAGCTGATGATAGACAATACGTCCACTCACGAGGTTTTCTCCTTCATGGACGGCTCATCAGGATATAATCAGATCAAGATGCATCCCGAAGACCAGAAGCACACCGCTTTTCGGACTCCTCTGGGAATATTCTGTTATAAGGTGATGCCCTTCGGTCTAAAGAACGATGGTGCTACTTATCAGAGGGCCATGACGAAGATCTTCGATGACCTGATACATGAAATCGTCGAATGCTATATCGATGACCTCGTGGTGAAAAGCAAATCGTACGAGGAACATCTCGAGCATCTCAAGATCGATTTTCAACGCCTTCGACGATACAACTTGAAGATGAATCCTCTCAAGTGCGCATTCGGAGTTTCTTCGGGCAAATTCCTGGGATTCATCGTCCGACACCGAGGTATTGAGATAGATCCGTCGAAGATTAAGGCGATCATTGAAATGCCTCCGCCGAGAACTTTCAAACAGCCGCGGTCTCTCCAGGGAAAGCTCGCGTATATACGGCGATTTATAGCTAATCTTTCAGGCAAGTGTCGCCCTTACAGTCACCTAATGAAGAAGGGAACCCCGTTCGTCTGGGATCAAAAATGCCAAAGCGCGCTAGATGAAATCAAGCATTACTTGCAAAACCCGCCAGTGCTGGCTGCTCCGGTCAAAGGAAAGCCCCTCATTCTCTATACAACTGCCCTCGAAGGTTCCTTAGGCGCATTATGGGCGCAAGAGAACGACCAAGGAAAAGAAAGAGCACTCTACTATCTAAGTCGAGTCCTGCTGGGGGCAGAAAGCAACTACTCTCCCATTGAAAAACACTGCCTGGCGTTGATCTTTGCGATAACAAAGCTCAGACACTATGCGTTGGCACATGAAGTCTGTCTCATTTCGAAGGTGGACCCCTTTAAATATTTAATGTCGAAGGCCATATTGACAGGGAGACTCGCTAAATGGGCTCTACTCTTGATGGAGTTCTCGATAACCTATCAACCTCTCAAGGCAGTAAAAGGCCAGGCCATCTCCGACTTCCTCGCTGAGCATCCGATACCTGCCGATTCGCCTTTGAATTGCGAGCTGCCAGACGAGCATGCGTTTGATGCAATCGACGGTAGTAATACCCGATGGGAACTCTATTTTGATGGAGCGTCTTCCATGAAGAGGCGCAAACAAAGTACCCCTATAATCAAATCGGGGGTAGGCCTCATCTTCGTAACTCCACGGGGAGTGATAATGCGTTTTGCTTTCTCCTTAACAGAACCGAGGACGAACAATGAAGCCGAATATGAAGCTTTGATAGCAGGCCTCGAGATCGCCATCTACATGGGAATTGAAAACTTCCTCATATATGGAGACTCCCAACTGGTCGTCAGTCAAGTAAATGGCGACTACCAGACGTGCAAGCCAGAGTTAGAGAAGTACGGAAAAAAGGTGCAACAATTGTTGACTCAAATTCCCTCCTACACTTTGGAAAACATACCGCGTGCGGAAAACAGCAAAGCGGATGCATTAGCCAAGCTCGCAAAAGAACTGGCTGACGAGAATCTCGATGATGTCAGAATTGTGGTACAAAACCGTCGGGTGGTTGCCCCAACAGAAATATCTTCGGAATCACCCGAAGGAAAGGGAGCGACTGAGCAAATGACTATGCAAATAAAAGACCGGGAAAAGGCTGAAGATTGGAGAGAAGTCTTTATAGACTACTTCAAATACCATCGAACGCCCGAAGATGCATCCTCAAGACATCATCTTATGAAAAGAGCTCTGTCTTTTGCCTTCGTCAATGATACTCTGTACAAGAGGTCATTTGATTCTCTGTGGTTGAGATGCCTAGGACCTGACGAAGCGAAAAGATTCGTTCAGAAAGTTCATGACGGACTCTGCGGTTCTCACCAAGCAGGCCCGAAGATGAAGTTGAAAATAAAATGGATGGGTTACTACTGGCCCACGATGATTTAGGACTGCCTCGAATATGCGAAGCAATGCCACTCATGTCAAATTCATGGGGACTTCATCCACCAGCATCCAAATCCACTTCATCCAACGGTGGTCAGCTGGCCGTTCGAAATGTGGGGAACTGACATAGTCGGTCCCATCGAACCAGCGTCATCCAGGGGACATCGTTTTATCCTAGCGACAACTGATTACTTCTCCAAATGGGCAGAAGCAGTGTCGTTAAGGGAAGTGAAGACGGAGAACATCCTCCATTTCTTCAAGACGCACGTCATATATTGATTTGGAACCCCGCGACGGATCATCTCCGATAACGGGCCAGCCTACAGAAGCCACAAGATCAGTCGCTTCGCACAACAACATAATATAGAATGGAGATATTCCTCAGTTTATAATCCGCGAGCTAACGGTCTAGCTGAGGCCTTCAACAAGACCTTAACAAAGATCGTGAAGAAGATGGTGTCCCAAAATAAGAAGGACTGGCATGAGAGACTATAGGAAGCTCTCTGGGCGTATCGAACCACGTTCAAAACGGCCACGAACACAATGTTGTACTCGTTGGTATTCGGTACAAAAGCAGTACTCCCCCTCGAGATAGAGTTACCCTCTCTACGAGTGGCAGTCCACTACGAGCTGACGGACGAAGAAAATGCTCACCTTCGGCTTGAAGAGCTTGATGCCCTTGATGAAACCCGGCTCATAGCGCAACAAAATCTGGAGGCTTATAAAGCAAAGATGACGCGCTCATATGAAAGATTAACCCGGCCGAGGACATTCCGCCAAGGCGAACTTATGCTAGTGGTCAAAAGACCTATGATTCCCAATCGCGCCAAGCGGGGAAAATTCGAGCCGAACTAAGAAGGCCCATACATCATAGACAAGGTCTACCAGGGTGGAACCTATCTACTCATGGATATGCACGGTGAAAGGCCTTTCAGGCCAATAAACGGTCGCTTCCTGAAGAAATACTACGCCTAACGAGTCACAGCCTAGGTCAATGATAGATGACGACGACTATGTCCGCTCGCTATCTTCCTAAGCCCAAAACTCTATGAGTAGTAGCCTGCCTTCTACTAATGACGGACTGAATCGTCCTAAAACTAATGGCGGACCGAAACGTCCTTAAACTAATGACAGACCACTACGTCCTAAAACTAGCTGACGACCGAAACGTCTTTAAACTACTACCGCAACATCCTCAGGCTGACGAGATAAAAAAAAAGAATAAATAGAATAAATAAAAATATAATAAATAAAAATAAAAAAAAAGGTATGTCCATAAGCAAAGTGGGCACGGATGAAAACCCGAAAGGGCTCCGTGAGTAAAAATAGCAGGGCTGCCGGCGAGTGTTCGTGAAAACCTGAAAGGGCGTGACCTCGTAAAAAAAAAGAAGAATAAAAAAAACGGTACTGTTCCCCTCCGAAAGACGACCGAGACTGAACGTCTTGCCTGAGATTCGGGGCAGATGCTATTTGGTTTTATCCGTCTACCTCTCCGAAGATGCCAAGTTGATTTATGGCACCGTGTATCGGAGGTTTGGACGGATGCGGCCGATGTAGCAAACTTCGTCAGATTCCCCCTCGATTTAGGGGTTTTTGATTATGGGGACGCTCTTCCCTGCAGGCACAAGACCCTGCAGTTAATTACGCTACTGCATCGCGGCAGCCACTTTCTCCTTCTCCAGAATTTCACTTCGTGTCGTGTGTGTTTGTTTTGTTTGTGGTTGCCCGTGGATTGCATACGGAGACTGAGTAATACCGTCGCCCGTAGGACGTGGATTAGTCCAAATCCGTATTTACTTAGATTTGGGTTTGGTGTTTTTAGTTTAAGGATACGTTAGCCGTATTGAGGCTAAGATCAACTTAAACGTTCGTTAAGGATACGTTAGTCCTGTTTGAGACTAAGATCAACTTAACGTGGTGATCCATTTATTATATGGCCGTCAAGACTCATCACCTCTCTGATGTCGCTGAAGAATTACAACGATAGGTGTCAGAGGAGTTCAGAGATGTACCCTTGAACCAAAGTTGATTTGGAGTTTTATAGTCCATTTGAATGTTTAAGGATACATTAGCCATGTTTGGGGCTAAGATCAACTTAAACGGGACCGTTTAGATCCGGCAAAAGAGCATTTGGAGGCTCTATTGTTCTAGTTTAGGGACGTGGTGGTCCATGTTCTAGTTTAGGGACGTGGTGGTCCATTGCCAGTTTAAGGACGTGGTGGTCCATCATTAGTTTAAGGACGTTTCAGTCCAATATTAGTTTAAGGACGTTTCGCTCCACGAGTTTAAGGACCCCGCAGTCCGTGTTGATGTGTGGTTGTCGGGACCTGTCACCTCTCTGACGTTGTTGAAGGATTACAACGATAGGTATCAGAGGAGTTCGGAGATGTACCCTCGAACCGGAGGTAAATTGATTTAGGAGAGCAATCTTGCTCAGTTAATTTAATTTAAGGACTTACGGCCACGATTGGGCTAAGTCCAGTTGAAAAATGTTCAGCACTTTTATTTGTTTTTGGCCTGGCCCATTTTTAATAATGCATAGCATTAATCTTGGTCTCTGTTGGACCTTTATTTGGGCTATGCCCCTTTTAAAATAATGCATTGCATTATTTATTATTTTGTTTGGGCTCTGCTCATTTATAAATGATGCAGAGCATCAATTTTGTTTGGGCTCTGCCCTTTTTTATTGCATTGCAATTTAATTTGGCCTACTAGGCCTTTCTGATTTGGGCCTGCCCCTTTAGTAAAAGAAATGCATTGCATTTGTCAGGCGCTTTGCGCCAATCAGAAAGCGCAAGCGCTTGTGGTATTGACACGTGTCACTCAAGCGCAATGCGCTGCGCCAATACGCTGCGCTTGCGCTGCTGACACGTGGCGCTCTCTGGTGGGTTGCGCCAGTTTCAGAGAGCAAAGCTCTATCTTAAAAGCGCACAGCGCAAGTGAGTCAGATGCTGACACGTGGCGCTCTCTGGTGGCTTGCGCCAACCCAGGAGCGCAACAGTGCAGTTTTGCAAGTGCAAGACACTATTAATTTGAGAATCTTTTAGATTGCAGAACCAATGGTTCATGAAAAAGTGCAAACCACTGTTTGATTTCTTGATCTAATTTAGATCAAAGAAAACAAGTATTTCTTGTTTTTTCTTGATCTCAGAGAACCAATGGTTCATAAGTGCAAAGCACTATTATTATTTGTTTTTTATTGGAGATCATTGATCTTGTTCTAAGATCAATGATCTATTAGAAGAAATTCTTCTATCTTCAAGGTTTTTACCTTTTCTTCTTGAAATTTCTTCAGAGTTCTCTCTGTTTGATGTTCTTGATTTCTCACCATGTTCCTCTTCTTCTCTTTTTTTTTATTTTAAAAAGATCATTGGTCGTTGGGACCCACCACCTCTCCGACGACACTGAGAGATTATAGTGCCATATATCGAAGGTGTGGAGGGATGTACCCTTTGAACCATGTCTCACTCATTAGGGGGGAAGAACAGGCTGGAGCTTAGGCTTCTCGCTGCTGAAAAAGGCTTTTTTGCGTTCGCGCACGTGCGTCGCAGGTGTTGGGCGCACGTGCGTCGCCCGTGTTGGGCGCACGTGCGTCGCCCGTGTTGGGCGCTCATATTTGCACGTAGCGCACATGGATCTTACGCATATGTGCATTAGGGGGGAGCAAGCTCTTATGGAGAACGAGTCTCCTTTTAATTGAATATTCTCATGTGGTGCGCACGTGCGTTGCACGTGGTGCGTGCGTGGCGGGCACACGTGCGTTGCACGTGGCGCACATGCGCATTATGAGGAGAAGCAGAGCTTCTATATATGGAGAACAAGCTCCTTTTAAAATTATTAAATGTTCTCATTTGGTGTGCACGTGGTGCGCACGTGGCGAGCACACGTGCGTTGCACGTGGCGCACATGCGCATTAGGAAAAGCAGAGCTTCTATATATGGAGAACAAGCTCCTTTTAATATTATTAAATGTTCTCATTTGGTGCGCACGTGCGTTGCACGTGGTGCCGCATGGCGGGCACACGTGTGTTGCACGTAGCGCACATGGCGCTTGCGCACATGCGCATTATGGGGAGGAGCATGCTCCTATCTTGGAGAACTAAGCTCCTTTGGAGAACTAAGCTCCTTTGAGTTTTGAATCCTTTTGAGGATTTAACTCTACCCTTTATAAGAGGTATCCCCTCTTATTTATATGGGAGTGTTAGATAAGTCATCTCTCCTTTTCCCGATGTGGGACTAAAAAATGCATTCCCCATGTAGTAGAGCATTACTTTAGATTACACGTGCATAACACATTTGCTCATAACTTTTGATCTCGGATGAATTATGAAGCCTATAATATATCAAATCGAAGGCCTTTTCGAGATACTTTCAATATCATCAGAATTTAGCCATTCCTCGTTCCGGAGTTTGTCAAAATACAGCTCGGAAAATACCGGTTCGCGTCTTCTTTCTTAGATCACATGTGCATAGACATTTGCTCATAACTTTTGATCCCGGATGAATTAGGAGGCCCATAATATATCAAATCGAAGGTATTTTCAAGATGCTTTCAATACCATCAGAATTTAGCTGTTTCTCATTCCGGAGTTTGTCAAAATATAGCTCGGAAAATACTGGTTCGCATCTTCTTTCTTAGATCACATGTGCATAACACATTTGTTCATAACTTTTGAACCCGGATGAATTATGAGGCCCATAATATATCAAATCAAAGGTTTTTTCGAGATGCTTTCAATACCATCATAATTTAACAGTTCCTCATTGGGGAGTTTATCAAAATACAGGCCGAAAGATACTGGTTCGCATTTTCTTAAGCGTATCGCTGCCATTTGATACCTTGGACTCTTTTGCGCAGAAATTTTTGGCGGGAACAAATGCCCCCCACTAATTTGCTCACGTAAGTATATATGTGGGTGAAGTAGTGCAGAGTAATGCATAGCGTATGACCAGTTTCGGGTTGGTATATAACTTTCAGAATCTTGATCTGAGAAGATAACGAGCGGACACAAGCGTCGTCATTTATCATTGACTCAAATCTCGACTCTTAAAAGATATAGTTCCAAACTCTCAATTTTATGAGCCGCACCCTTCTATTTCTTTATGTTTTACTCTGGTGTGAAGTAGTTTATATGCTCATGAGTAACTTCTCCATTTCAGTGGCATGTATCTTTAGCAAGTGTGGCTCATAGATGGTCCATCTTAATCTCTTTATTGGGCAGTAATGGCTTAGAAGACAGGGGTAGGAACTGCCACCTAAGACTTTTCAACTTTATGAGCCGTTAGGGTCTCATAAAGACTTTTCTCCCTACAGATCGAGAGAATCTCGTAGGTGGATTTTCTCCTTAGGAATCGTGAGGATTCCTAAGTGTGTTTTCTCTTATAAGTCGTAAGGATCCTATAAGAGAATTTTTCCCTCTTACGAGTCGAGAGGACCCGTAAGCGGTTGTTTCCCTCCTTGTCGAAACTCGACTTTGGAGAGTGAGACCCGTGAATAGTATGCAAAAGACCGTTTTAGGCCGACTTGCAGGGTCCCATTGTTCAGGAAGCAAGTTTTTTAAATCTCTGCTGCCTGAGGCTTCATCTTGCAAATTGAGACGAATCGGGAATTTCCCGCGGAGACACTGGTTTCTCTGCGAGCCGATGCGAATCAGGGGGCTTTCATCAGGGACGCTTGTTTCCCTGAGTTAAGGTATTTGCCAAGGATTATTTGTTTCCCTGGTGTTGAAACGAATCGAGAATTTCCCACGGAGACACTGGTTTCTCTGCGAGTCGATGCGAATCGGGAGGCTCTCATCAAGGACGCTTGTTTCCCTGAGTTGAGCTGTTTGCCAAGGATTATTTGTTTCCCCGGTGTTGAAATGAATCGAGAATTTCCCACGGAGACACTGGTTTCTCTGCGAGTCGACGCGAATTAGGAGGCCTCATCAAGGACGCTAGTTTCCTTGAATTGAGGTATTTGCCAAGAATTATTTGTTTCCCTGGTGCCAAGGATTATTTGTTTCCCTGGTGTTGAAATGAATCGAGAATTTCCCACGGAGACACTGGTTTCTCTGCGAGTCGACGCGAATCTGGAGGCTCTCATCAAGGATGCTGGTTTCCCTGAGTTGAGGTATTTGCCAAGGATTATTTGTTTCGCTGGTGTTAAAACGAATCGAGAATTTCCCACGGAGACACTGGTTGCTCTGAGAGTCGACGCGAATCAGGAGGCTCTCATCAAGGATGCTGGTTTCCCTGAGTTGAGGTATTTGCCAAGGATTATTTGTTTCCCTGGTGTTGAAACGAATCGAGAATTTCCCACGGAGACACTGGTTGCTCTGCGAGTCGACGCGAATCAGGAGGCTCTCGTCAAGGATGCTGGTTTCCCTGAGTTGAGGTATTTGCCAAGGATTATTTGTTTCCCTGGTGTTGAAACGAATCGAGAATTTCCCACGGAGACACTGGTTGCTCTGCGAGTCGACGCGAATCAGGAGGCTCTCGTCAAGGATGCTGGTTTCCCTGAGTTGAGGTATTTGCCAAAGATTATTTGTTTCCCTGGTGTTGAAACGAATCGAGAATTTCCCACGGAGACACTGGTTGCTCTGCGAATCGACGTGAATCAGGGGGCTCTCGTCAAGGATGCTGGTTTCCCTGAGTTGAGGTATTTGCCAAGGATTATTTGTTTCCCTAGTGTTGAAACGAATCAAGAATTTCCCACGGAGACACTGGTTGCTCTGCGAGTCGACGCGAATCAGGATTTTCTTCGTCAAGGACACTTGTTTCCTCGAGTCGAAGTATTTGCCAAAGATACTGGCTCCTTTGGGGTTGGGATGAACCGTCGAGATTTGGCTTCGTTTTCTGGCGGAGCCTGTTGGGAAAATAAGGTTCCTTCTTTGTTTGCGCCCTTGGATTGTATACAGGGATCGATGTGATCTCAACTGTAGGGCAAAAGTTTTATCATCATTTTTTTTGTTTTATTTCCGCGATGCTCTATCATTTCAGCTTTTATATCGCGAAAGTCGCTATTGCCCAATCATTTCGGCTATTTTTCACGGTGCCCAATCATTTTGGCTGTTTATTTTTTTTTTACTCACTGCTTTTTATTGCGAGCTGCCCAATCATTTCGGCTATTTTGCATGCATACGTTTTTACTTGCTGCTTTTTATTGCAAGTTGCCCTATCATTTCGGCTATTTCGTATGCATGTGCGGCCTACTGGCTTTTCACCGTAAACATGAAATTAGACACCGATTTCGGCATCAGCACCGCTACAACTGGGATATTGCCAGAAGCGAATCATCATTTGCCTCCGTCGATATTGAACAAAGGTGGCTTAGCGAACAGGGTTAAGGTCCTGTCGACTAAGGCTTTTTAACTTCATGAGCCGTAAAGGCCTCACAAAGGTATTTCTCCCTACAAGTCGTGGGGATCTTGTAGGTGTATTTTCTCCTTAGGAATCGTGAGGATTCCTAAGTGTATGTTCCTCTGTAAGTCGTAAGGATCTTATAAGAGGGTTTTCTCCTTGTAAATCGAGAGGATTTACAAGGGTTGTTCACCATGCGTATATATCCCCAGTCACGGATGATACTTGGTTAGGGAAATGTTTATTCGCGCCCGTGGGTTGTATACAAGGGTTAGAATTGAACCACTTGTAGGGCAATATTAGAGGTTGTGGGGGTTGCTTAAGCACAGGTTTAGGTCTCTTTAACTTAAGACTTTCAAATCTTATGAGCCGTGAGGGTCCCATAAGAAAGTTCTCCTTACGAGTCGTGAGGATCTCGCAAGTGTATTTTCTCCTTAGGAATCGTGGGGATCCCTAAGTGTGTTGCTCCCTTGTAAGTCGTAAGGATCTCACTCGGGTGGTTTCTCCTTACAAGGTCGAGAGGAACCTATAAGTGTCTTTTAACGAGGTTGCGCCCCTTCGGGTTTTCACAAACACTCGCCGGTAGTCCTGCTGTTTTTACTCACGGAGCCCTTTCGGGTTTTCATCCGTGCCCATTTTGCTTATGGACATACCGTTTTATTCTTTTTTATTTTCTTTTTCCCCTTTTTTTTACGAGGTCGCGCCCTTTCGGGTTTTCACGAACACTCGCCGGTAGCCCTGCTGTTTTTACTCACGGAGCCCTTTCGGGTTTTCATCCGTGCCCTTTTCGCTTATGGACATACCGTTTTTATTTATTAAATTTTTCTTCTTCTTTTTTTCTTGTCAGCCTACGGACGCTGCGGTATTAGTTTAAGGACGTTTCGGTCCGCTATTAGTTTAAGGACGTTTCGGTCCGTCATTGAGAAGGCTGGATACTGCTTATAAAGCTTGAGCTCAGGAAGATAGCGAGCGGACATAGTCGTCGTCATCTATCATTGACCTAAGCTGTGGCTCATTAAGCGTAGTAATTCTTTAGGAAGCGACCGTTTATTGGCCTGAAAGGCCTTTCACCGTGCATGTCCATGAGTAGATAGGCCCCACCCTGGTAGACCTTATCTATGATGTACGGGGCTTCATAGTTTGGCTCGAATTTTCCCCGCTTGGCGCGATTGGGGATCATAGGCCTTTTGACTACTAGCACAAGTTCGCCTTGGCGGAATGTCCTCGGTCGGGTCAATCTTTCATATGAGCGTGTTATCTTTGCTTTATAAGCTTCCAGATTTTGTTGCGCTGTGAGTCGTGTTTCATCAAGGGCATCGAGCTCCTCAAAGCGAAGGTGAGCATTCTCTTCGTTTGTCAACTCGTAGTGGACTGCCACTCGTAGAGAGGGTAGCTCTATCTCGAGGGGGAGTACTGCTTCCGTACCGAATACCAACACGTATGGCGTTGTGTTCGTGGCCGTCTTGAATGTAGTTCGATACGCCGAAAGAGCCTCTTGCAGTCTCTCGTGCCAGTCTTTCTTATTTCGGGACACCGTTTTCTTCATGATCTTCGTCAGGGTCTTGTTGAAGGCCTCGGCTAAACCATTAGCTCGCGGATTATAAACCGAAGAATATCTCCAGTCTATATTATGCTGCTGTGCGAAGCGACTGATCTTGTGGCTTCTGTAGGCTGGCCCGTTATCGGAGATGATCCGTCGCGGAGTTCCAAACCGATATATGACGTGCGTTTTGAAGAAATGGAGGATATTCTCCATCTTCACTTCCCTCAGCGGTACTGTATCTGCCCATTTGGAGAAGGAATCGGTCGTCTCCAGGATGAAACGATGTCCTCTGGACGATGCTGGCTCGATGGGGCCGACTATGTCAGTCCCCCACATTTCGAATGGCCAGCTAGCCACTGTTTGATGTAATGGATTTGGATGTTGGTGGATAAAGTCCCCATGGATTTGGCATGAGTGGCATTGCTTCGCATATTCAAGGCAGTCCTGAATCATCGTGGGCCAGTAGTAGCCTATTCGTTTGATCTTCAACTTCATCTTTGGGCCTGCTTGGTGAGAACCACAGATTCCGTCATGGACTTCCTGAACGACTCTTTCCGCTTCGTCAGGTCCTAGGCATCTCAGCCACAGAGAATCAGACGACCTCTTGTACAAAGTATCATTGACGAAGGCGAAAGACAGAGCTCGTTTCATGAGCTGATGTCTTGTGGACGCATCTTCGGGCATTCGACGGGACTTAAAGTATTCTATGAAGATTTCCCTCCAGTCCTCAGCCTTTTCTCGTTCTTTTATTTGTAAGGTCGTCTGCTCAGTCGCTCCCTTTTCTTCGGATGATTCCGGAGATATTTCTGCTGGGGCGAGCACTCCACGGCTTTGTACCATGATTCTGACGTCATCGAGGTTCTCGTCAGTCAGTTCTTTAGCGAGCTTAGCTAACGCGTCCGCTTTTCTATTTTCTGTGCGTGGTATGCTTTCGAAAGTATAGGAGGGAATTTGGGTCAACAGTTGATGCACCTTTTCACCGTACTTCACCAACTCCGGTTTGCACGTTTGTTAGTCGCCGTTTACTTGACTAACGACCAGTTGAGAATCTCCGTATATGAGAAGGTTTTCAATTCCATGTCAATGGCGATCTCGAGGCCTGCTATCAAAGCTTCGTATTCGGCTTCGTTGTCACGCCCCGCTTCCCAGAGTACGCTAGATTGGGCACGTGACATAGCCAACCATGCTACCTGTGGGTAGGAAGTATCCATCCACAGTCACATTACGGCTGTAGAGATATCAAGAACAAGATAAAACTATCTAAAACATGTCCATAATCCAGAATAACATGAGTGAATAATAAATAAATGCGGAAGCAAATGATCCAATACAAATAACTGAAAAGTGTGTCACATAATGCGGGCTCACATCAGGAAATAAATGCAGAAAATAAAACTAACTACTACTAAACTCACAGCTCAGCCTGCTGGCTGAAGTACTCCTGCTCGGACTGCAACAGCGGTACGGAATCTGGGCCATGCAAAACCCAGACGTCAGCGCGTCATGTCATCAAGTAATATAATATGAACAGTGTAGCAGGCAATGTAATATAAACATGAATACAGCAAGAATAACAATAATATGAATCATACCAGTACAGGGTAGCGTGCAGTGGGTAAACTAAACTGTTCTATCAGGTTTTCTATTCTAAAGTCTTTGAAATCAATTGATGAATTATCGATGTAACTCAATAGTATCCCGTGCATGCCCGGGACCACGGTCAAGACCCTCGGGGCTGAATCCGAGACGTGCCGCTAGGCAGTAACAGGTAGCAGGATGGGCGAGTGATGTCAGCATCATCACTCCGGGGCTGGCCTTGCCTGTAAGACTGATCAGAACAGGTATCGAACTGTTGAGTTACAAGTCAGTTTCACCTTTGATTTTCCCATACCCCCAAGTTATGTATGTCAAGTCAGGTATTCAGTAGTCAAGAATTAATGCCAACACAGGATCAGGTAAAAGCAGGTTTGTCTGGATAGACAACAGGAACGGTCCATGAGGACTACATGTTATGTTTGTTGGCATTAGACACAAGATCAGGTAACAGGTAAAGCCATGGTACATCTGATCCAGCCAGGTAATGTATAAAGGTGTCATGTCATGTCAAGAGTGTACGGTACCATGTCATGTCAAGTAGGAAGTGTAACAGGTCATGTCAGGAAGCACAAGATGTCATGTGGGTGCTCGTAATCAAACTAACATAAGCATGTGTATAAATAAACAAGCATGAGTACTATCAGAACAATAAACTGGAACATATAATATGATATGCAAATAGATATAATTTCAAGGATATGGATGCACAGTTATCAATTAGGGTTATATTTATAGTTCCAATATTAATTAGGATGCAATTCATTAAACATGGAGTGTTAATATCACGTTATTATATAGTAATGTGATCTATGGATGCAATTATATGTATCTTAAATACGATGGATGCAAACGGGTATCTTTAAAGTTATAAAACTATAAAACGGTAATGTGGGATGTACAACTAAGCAATATGTGAAATAAATATTGATATAATAATATTAATATGGATAGCATATTCAAAGCGATTAATAACTATAAAAGTGGTATTGATTAACCATGCACAAGAAGGTTCCATTCAGAAATTCAGCGTCACCCTAATTTGTAAAATAGCTTAAAAATAACAAACGTTCTCCAAAAGGGACGTGTCTTATACCAAAACAAATATAATTCAATAAGGTTTTCAGTTTTATAAGTATAAGTATCTCAGGTTGTCCCTACAAAAAGTTATGAATATTCGAAGTTGAAAGTTTGCTGCTGGAATTTCCCTGGACAGCAGTTTGGAGACATTTTCATTTGCATTTTACATTATTTAAAAAATTTATTTTGCAGGTAAATATTTCATAGAGTTATAGTATTCTGAGTTAGCTTCGTAACGAACTAAAGAACGTATAGTGATGATTTTTATATGATTTATAATGAATTTTATACGGTAAGGTGTACAGTAAATTTCAGATTTGTCGTATCCGCTTTTTCAACGACGTTTCATGTGTAAACTATAAGATTTTCAAATGTATAACATTATAAAATGAAGATTATAAACTAATTAAAGATAATAATAAGAAATATTACGACGATGTATATTTTAATTGATATGGTTGCAGTATAATGTAATCTAGTATGTCACAAGATAAGTTTTCATGATCTAGATTTAATATGATATAAACGGATGCAAACGGAACATCGAAACGTTATAAAATTAAACATGGGGCACTAGATTTAAACTATAGGTATGGTATTTATTTAAATAGGTATAAAATGAATTATATAGCATGTAGGAAGATTAACTTGCCTCGATAGGTCGCGAATCGGAAAAACGGAACGTTAACCGTCGGTGGGGAAAACTCGCGACGGGCGCACGGTTCACGGAATGAATCCAAACGACGAACAAAGGAACCACACGGGTCGGGGTACCTCGCTGGAATGTCGAGAAGCGTCACCGGCACGACGGAATTCCGGCAACAAACGAACAGTTAAAAAAAATGAGAAACGAGACATGAAGCAAGAAGAGAAAGAATGATAAAGAGAAGTACGAGAGAATATGAGAGAGAGAGAGAGGGAGAGAGAGAAAGTGGAGAGATAGAGAGAGAGAGAGAAGTGAAAGCAAGAGAGAGAGGGAGAGAGAGCTGCAGGTGGGGGCCCACGGAATTAAAAGGAACACGATTGGCTAAAGGGGAATCGTTAGTTAGGGATAAATATTAATTAAAGATTCAAAACATTTTAAGGAACAGTAGAATATATATATAGGTTAATTTAAATATTTAAAATATAGGTAATGAACAGTAAGATATCAGGTTAGTTAGAAAAATATATGCAATGGTTTTAATAATATTAAAATTTGGGATTTTGGCGCCAAATAAAACATTTCCAAATCGCGCCCGGGTCGAGTCCAAAAATTTGAAATTGAAATAATAGGATTTTAAGCGGGATCCAAATTTTAAAATTAAGTGTTTTATGATTAAAAAGCATGCCCCCAAAACGGACACATGTACGCGCGTAGCCGTCCAAACTCGCCCGTTTCACTGAACGGGACGAGAACACAATGCACGGACGCTACCACGAGGCTAGGGGTGTCAAGTAGGCCAAGATGAATATTTTCAATTTTATTTTAGTTGCCAAAATTTGTTATATGTAGAAATGACTTTGCCGGGTAAATTTTACAGTAAGCAACAAACAAGCAAGTTAAATGAAATGAGTACCACATTATGCTCAAACAGTAACTGAAAATAGTAGCATTGGGCTCGGGTGTTACATTATACCCAACTACAAAAAGAATTTCGTCCTCGAAATTCCAAGAATACAAAGATAGATAACTACAAGAAAAGGTGAGGAAACTTCTGCCGGATTTCATTTTCTCGTTCCCAAGTGGACTCTCTATGCGAGCGATTACCTCAAGAAACAAGCACAAGGGGGATAACCTTGTTCTTAAGAACCTTTTCCCTTCGATCCACGATTTCAATCGGTCGCTCCTCAAAAGTCAAGTCTTCTCGTACTGTTAGCTCCGAATGATCCAAAACGTGTGTTTTATCTCGAACATACTTACGGAGTTGAGATACGTGAAACACATCGTGCACATTTGCCAAGGACTGCGGTAACGCCAAACGATACGCTACCTCACCAACACGCTCCACGATCTCAAGGGTCCAACGAATCAAGGACTAAGCTTTCCTCGAATTCCAAAACGAATCACCCCTCTAGTCGATGATATCTTCATGAATACCAAATCACCCACGGTGAACTCTAGAGGTCTTCTTGACGTATCTGCCCAACTTTTCTGTCGGTCCTGTGCTGCCTTCATATGATTTCTGATAGGGTTAACCTTCTCAACTGTCTGCACAACCAAATCTGGTCCCAATAATCTTCGTTCACCGACATCGTCCCAACAAACAGGTGAACGGCATTTACGACCGTACAAAGCTTCAAATGGAGCCATCTGAATAGTTGCCTGAAAACTATTGTTGTAAGACAACTCCACCAAAAGTAGATGATCCTCCCAAGACCCCTTGAAGTCCAACATGCATGCTCTCACATATCCTCAAGAGTTTGGATCGTTCTCTCCGACTGACCATCAGTTTGAGGATGATAAGCTGTGCTAAACTTTAATCGAGTCCCCAAACTTTCCTGTAAACTCCTCCAGAAGTGTGATAAGAACCGAGTGTCCCGATCGGACACGATGCTCACCGGTACTCCATGCAATCTTACAATCTCCTGCATGTACCGCTCTGCCAAAGTCTCTGTTGATTGACCAACCCGAAAAGGAATAAAGTGAGCTGCCTTGGTCAATCGGTCAACAATTACCCATACTGCATTGTTGCCTTTTGGACTCTGCGGTAAAGCCATCACGAAATCCATGGTTATATGTTCCCACTTCCACTGAGGAAACGGAAGTGGTTGCAATAAACCAGCAACCCTTTGATGTTCAGCCTTAACTTGCTGACACACCAATCACTTTACCACAAAGCGAGCAATCTCCCGCTTCATGCCCTCCCACCAGAAATGCTGTCGAATATCTCGGTACATCTTTGTGCCTCCTGGATGTACAGAATAAGCTGAACTGTGTGCCTCCTTCATAAGCTCTTCACGAACATCACCCTTTGGCACACACAAACGGCTACCATACCTCAACGAACCATCTTCGTGGATCAATAAATCTGTTCGTAGCCCGGCTTCAACCTGCTCTCAAAACTTTTGCAGCCTAGGATCCTGCGATTGAGCTGCTTTAATATTCTCGATCAAAGACGAATGTACTTGCAGCTGCAACAACTGTCCCGTAGAATGCTGTAGCATAACCTCCAAGTCAAATCTTCGAAAATCTGCGACGATCTCCTTCTGCGTAGTTAACACCTGAATTACTGGTAACCGACTAAGCGCATCCGGCACAACATTAACCTTCCCCGGATGGTACTTAAGATCAAGATCGTAGTCAACTATCAGCTCCAACCATCTACGATGCCTCATGTTAAGCTCCTTCTGTGTGAACACATACTTCAAGCTCTTATGATCTGTAAAAACTTCGACTCTTTCGCCCAAAAGGTAGTGTCTCCAAATATTCAAAGCGAAAATCACAGCCGCAAGCTCCAAGTCATGAGTTGGATAATTCTTCTCATGGGTCTTCAACTGTCTCGATGCGTATGCTACAACCTTCCCATGCTGCATCAAAACACATCCCAATCCTTTCCCAGATGCGTCGCTGTGAATCACCAATCCTCCGGAATTGTCTGGCACTGTCAGAATAGGGGCGGTTATCAACTTCTGCTTCAACGTCTCGAAAGCTAACGCACACTTATCCGTCCATACAAAAGGTACCTCCTTGCGCGTAAGCTTGGTCAACGGCTCTGCCAGACGAGCAAAGTTCTCCACAAATCTCCTGTAGTATCCGGCTAATCCAAGGAAACTTCTTATCTCAGCAACATTCTTTGGAATAAGCCAATCTCGAACTGTTGCAATCTTTTCTGGATCGACGGCAATGCCATCGCCAGACACAACATGCCCTAAAAACCTTACTTCCTCCAGCCAAAACTCGCACTTACTCATCTTCGCATACAATTTCTCCTGTCTCAACGTCTGCAGTGCGATCTTCAAATGCTCAGCATGCTCTTCAAAACTCTTCGAGTAAACCAGAATATTGTCAACGAATACCACAATGAACTGATCCAAGAACGGTGAAAAGATTCGGTTCATCAAGTCCATGAATACTGCCGGCGCATTCGTTACTCCGAAGGGCATCACTAAGTACTCGTAATGTCCATACCGAGTTAGGAACGCCGTCTTGCAAATATCTTCTGTTTTCACTCGGACCTGATGATATCCGGATCGTAAATCCAACTTCGAGAATACCCTCGCGCCACTAAGCTGCTCAAAAAGTTCTCCAATGCGAGGGATCGGGTACTTGTTCTTGATAGCCACCCAGTTTAATTCTCGATAGTCGATGCACATCCTTCTTGTGCCATCCTTCTTCTTTACTAGAAGAACTGGAGCTCCCCAAGGCGAGTTACTGCTTCGAATCCAACCCTTTTCAAGCAATTCAGCAACCTGTTTCTTTACTTCTTCCAACTCTACTGACGCCATTGGATAATACGCTTTAGATACTGGCGCTGCACCAGGAATAAGATCAATTGCGAACTCCACGTCTCTCCTCGGCGGTAAATCCGATATATCTTCAAACATGTCCATAGAATCACGAACAACAGTCGGCTCTTTACTTTCATCACTTCCATTGATGCAAGAATATTGTTTGTCGGTCTAGCCCTAAACTTGACCGGCCCGACCAAACTGCTTCCTTAACGCAACTGTTGTCTGCTGCAAACTCCCTTTCATCCCAGATAAACTCTGCTGCTCTTGGCTGCTGCAAGTATTTATGAGAAAGTGGTCAAACCTAGGGAGACAATCTGCCTCTGGCTGTCCACGTCCAGTATGCGCATGAACCTCCGTGCCCTGTCTGCATCGTTGGCAACTAAAGGTCCAGCGAAACTACTGAGTCTCGTCCATTCTGCTACATGCACATCAACGGGTGCTCCCTTCTGCTTTAGTCCGATGAACTTCTCTTCCATTTCCTCCCGTGCAGTCCGCGGGAAGAACTTCTCCAGGAAACTCTTAGAAAAATCCGCCCACTTGATCGGCTTGGGCAAGCGGGTCTCCTCAACAAGCCACCATTCTCATGCGTAGTCCACTAGCTGAATGCGTACCACAACAACTTTTTTGTCATCTGGAATCTGTGCCGCAAAAAGCAAGTTCTCTGTGTCAACTAGCCACTGCTCCACTGGCAACGGCTCCTTTAAACCAGTAAATGTAGAAGGACCCAACCGCCTGAAATCTGCTACGGTCCCTACTCGGTCAACTGGTCTAGCTCCAACATTGTTCACAGACTGCTGAACGATCTGCAAACCTTCCCGAAACGAGTCCGCTTGCTGCTGGATCAGCTCGGTCTGTTTCTTTGATTCTCCAGCATTCCTCTTATCACTCCAAGCATAGCGGCTTCGTCCACACGCCTCTGGTATGTCTTCAATTTCTTACCGGCCATAATCCTGAACTCAAAATACCCAACATTAGCATGATGATAGATTTTGAATATAGATCAAGGCTAGAACTCCAAGATACTTAAATAGAGTACCGCATTGTAACTATGCCGCGGTATCATAGCCACAATTACATAACTCCATCCAAGTCGCCTAAGTCCTAGAGATAACAAGGAATCAGGTTTTCGAATCGATATGCAAAAGAAGTTTGCACATCGTAAAAGATATAATCAGGAAGAATGTGATTCAAGAATGGTAAAACGGTCAAGGTGGCAGGATATGTTTCCTAAACACGGGTATTCTGATTCGTGTATTGGGTACAATACCCAACTACAAAAGAATCAGCCCGACTATCCTATGGCTCTGATACCAAAAGAACCATGTCACGCCCCGCTTCCCAGAGTACGCTAGATTGGGCACGTGACATAGCCAACCATGCTACCTGTGGGTAGGAAGTATCCATCCACAGTCACATTACGGCTGTAGAGATATCAAGAACAAGATAAAACTATCTAAAACATGTCCATAATCCAGAATAACAGGAGTGAATAATAAATAAATGCGGAAGAAAATGATCCAATACAAATAACTGAAAAGTGTGTCCCATAATGCGGGCTCACATCAGGAAATAAATGCAGAAAATAAAACTAACTACTACTGAACTCACAGCTCAGCCTGCTGGCTGAAGTACTCCTGCTCGGACTGCAACAGCGGTACGGAATCTGGGCCATGCAAAACCCAGACGTCAGCGCGTCATGTCATCAAGTAATATAATATGAACAGTGTAGCAGGCAATGTAATATAAACATGAATACAGCAAGAATAATAATAATATGAATCATACCAGTACAGGGTAGCGTGCAGTGGGTAAACTAAACTGTTCTATCAGGTTTTCTATTCTAAAGTCTTTGAAATCAATTGATGAATCATCGATGTAACTCAATAGTATCCCGTGCATGCCCGGGACCACGGTCAAGACCCTCGGGGCTGAATCCGAGACGTGTCGCTAGGCAGTAACAGGTAGCAGGATGGGCGAGTGATGTCAGCATCATCACTCCGGGGCTGGCCTAGCCCGTAAGACTGATCAGAACAGGTATCGAACTGTTGAGTTACAAGTCAGGTTTCACCTTTGATTTCCCCATACCCCCAAGTTATGTATGTCAAGTCAGGTATTCAGTAGTCAAGAACTAATGCCAACACAGGATCAGGTAAAAGCAGGTTTGTCTGGATAGACAACAGGAACGGTCCATGAGGACTACATGTTAGCATTAGACACAAGATCAGGTAACAGGTAAAGCCATGGTACATCAGGTCCAGCCAGGTAATGTATAAAGGTGTCATGTCATATCAAGAGTGTACTGTACCATGTCATGTCAAGTAGGAAGTGTAACAGGTCATGTCAGGAAGCACAAGATGTCATGTGGGTGCTCATAATCAAACTAACATAAGCATGTGTATAAATAAACAAGCATGAGTACTATCAGAACAATAAACTGGAACATGTAATATGATATGCAAATAGATATAATTTCAAGGATATGGATGCACAGTTATCGATTAGGGTTACATTTATAGTTCCAATATTAATTAGGATGCAATTTATTAAATATGGAGTGTTAATATCACATTATTATATAGTAATGTGATCTATGGATGCAATTATATGTATCTTAAATGCGATGGATGCAAACGGGTATCCGAAAAGTTATAAAACTATAAAATGGTAATGTGGGATGTACAACTAAGCAATATGTGATATAAATATTGATATAATAATATTAATATGGATAGCATATTCAAAACGATTAATAACTATAAAAGTGGTATTGATTAACCATGCACAAGAAGGTTCCGTTCAGAAATTCAGCGTCACCCTAATTTGTAAAATAGCTTAAAAATAACAAACGTTCTCCAAAAGGGACGTGTCTTATACCAAAACAAATATAATTCAATAAGGTTTCAGTTTTATAAGTATAAGTATCTCAGGTTGTCCCTACAAAAAGTTATAAACATTCGAAGTTGAAAGTTTGCTGCTGGAATTTCCCTGGACAGCATTTGGAGACATTTTCATTTGCATTTTACGTTATTTAAACAATTTATTTTGCAGGTAAATATTTCATAGAGTTATATTATTCTGAGTTAGCTTCGTAACAAACTAAAGAACGTATACTAATGATTTTTCTATTATTTATAATGAATTTTATACAGTAAGGTGTACAGTAAATTTCAGATTTGTCGTATCCGCTTTTTCAACGACGTTTCATGTGTAAACTATAAGATTTTCAAATGTATAACATTATAAAATGAATATTATAAACTAATTAAAGATAATAATAAGAAATATTACGACGATGTATATTTTAATTGATATGGTTGCAGTATAATGTAATCTAGTATGTCACAAGATAAGTTTTCATGATCTAGATTTAATATGATATAAACGGATGCAAACGGAATATCGAAACATTATAAAATTAAACATGGGGCACGGTTCACGGAATGAACCCAAACGACGAACAAAGAAACCACACGGGTCGGGGTACCTCGCTGGAACGTCAAGAAGCGTCACCGGCACGACGGAATTCCGGCAACAAAAGAACAGTTTAAAAAAATGAGAAACGAGACATGAAGTAAGAAGAGAAAGAATGATAAAGAGAAGTACGAGAGAATATATGAGAGAGAGAGAGAGAAAGTGGAGAGAGAGAGGGAGGGAGGGAGAGAGAAAGTGGAGAGATAGAGAGAGAGAGAAGTGAAAGCGAGAGAGAGAGAGAGAGCTGCAGGTGGGGGCCCACGGAATTAAAAGGAACGCGATTGGCTAAAGGGGAATCGTTAGTTAGGGATAAATATTAATTAAAGATTCAAAACATTTTAAGGAACAGTAGGATATATATATAGGTTAATTTAAAAATTTAAAAGATAGGTAATGAACAGTAAGATATCAGGTTAGTTAGAAAAATATATGCGATGGTTTTAATAATATTAAAATTTGGGATTTTGGCGCCAAATAAAACATTTCCAAATCGCGCCCGGGTCGAGTCCAAAAATTTGAAATTGAAATAATAGGATTTTAAGCGGGATCCAAATTTTAAAATTAAGTGTTTTATGATTAAAAAGCATACCCCCAAAACGGACACATGTACGCGCGCGTAGCCGTCCAAACTCGCCCGTTTCACTGAACGGGACGAGAACACAATACACGGACGCTACCACGAGGCTAGGGGTGTCAAGTAGGCCAAGATAAATATTTTCAATTTTATTTTAGATGCCAAAATTTGTTATATGTAGAAATGATTTTGCCGGGTAAATTTTACAGTAAGCAACAAACAAGCAAGTTAAATGAAATGAGTACCACATTATACTCAAACAGTAACTGAAAATAGCAGCATTGGGTGTTTCGCCCAATCAGAGCAAAGCTCTGTTGAAATTCAAAATTTAAAATTTTGAAGCAACGCTTCAAATCTCGGGCGCAACGCGCCACATGTCAGGCGCTAATACGTCAGCGCAATACCCAAGAAGGCGCGCCCAATCAGAGCAAAGCTCTATTTAAAGGAAGCAACGCTTCAGTTGCGCATGCACTACGCTGCGCGACACGTGTCAGCGCAGTGCGCTGCGCGACACGTGTCAGCGCAGTGCGCTAGCGCAGTTGCGCTGCGCTGTGCGCTGGGCGACACGTGTCACGCGCTGGGGCATCTGCGCCAAACAGAATTAAAATTCTAAGAAATCTTTTCTGTTCTTGTTAAAACAAGAAGATTTTCTTCTCCAAAGTAGAAGCCCTTGGATCAAAGATCCAACGGTGGGGAAAAATTCCCCAAATCACTCAGAGAAAGATCTCTTTAACAAATTTAACTAATTTATGGGCACTATAAAAAGGACCCTAGGCCTCAATTCAAAATAAGAACATTTTTTTTTCTGGAAAAAAGTCAAGAGCTTCAAACAGAGAGAGAATTCTGAGAAAATTTCAAAGAAAAAGGTAAAGACCTTTACGAGAGAAAAGAATTCTCTTTTAATAAATCATTGATCTGAAAACCAGATCAATGTTCTTCGCATAATAAACAGTGCTTTGCACTTCTCATGAACCACTGGTTTCTTTAAAAAAACAAGGAAATAACAAAATTAAAATAGTGCTTTGCACTTTTATGAACCTCTGGTTCTTCAAACAAAAAGAAAAATTTATTTTTCTTTGATCTAATTTAGATCAAGAAATCAAATAGTGCTTTGCACTTCTGTTCTTGAATCTAAAAGATTCTTAGTGCTCTGCACTTCCAAACTGCGTTGTTGCGCTCTTATGAGAGCGCCACGTGTCAGCTACAGAACGACTTGCGCTACGCGCTCTTGAAATAGAGCTTTGCTCTCTGGAATTGGCGCAACTCACCAGAGCGCGCCACGTGTCAGCAGCGCAACAGCGCAGCGCACTAGCGCAGTGCACTGCGCTGTTGCGCTTGCGCTCACCAGAGCATGACACGTGTCCTCACCACAAGCGCTTGCGCTCAGTAATTGGCGCAAAGCGCCTGACAAATGCAATGCATTTCTTTTCCTGAAGGACCAGGCCCAATTAAAAGACCAAGCAGGCCTAATTAAATTGATGCTTTGCATCATTTATAAATGGGCAGAGCCCAAACGAAATAATTAAAATACTACGCATTTTAAAAGGGGCAGAGCCCAAACAAAACAGATGCCTTGCATCATTCATAAATGAGCAGAGCCCAGAATAAATTGATGCTCTGCATCTTTATAGGCAGAGCCCAAACAAAAAAATGGGAGAAATGCAATGCATTATTTAATAAAAGTGTTGAACATTTTCAACTGGACTTAGCCCAATTTTGGCCGTAAGTCCTCAAATTAAATTGACTGAGCACGGCTGCTCCCTAAATCAATTTATATCTGGTTCGAGAGTACATCTCCGAACTCCTCTGACATCTGTCGTTGTAATCCTTCAATGACGTCAGAGAGGTGACGGGTCCCGACGACCACACATCAATACGGACTGCGGGGTCCTTAAACTCGTGGACCGAAACGTCCTTAAACTAATGTTGGACCGAGACGTCCTTAAACTAATGTTGGACCGAAACATCCTTAAACTAACATTGGACCGAGACGTCCCTAAACTAATGTCGGACCACCACGTCCCTAAACTGGAATATGGACCACCACATCCCTAAACTGGTGCATGGACCGCAACGTCCCTAAACTACCTATGGACCACTACGTCCCTAAACTGGAACAATAGAGCCTCCAAATGCTCTTTTGCCGGATCTAAACGGTCCTGTTTAAGTTGATCTTAGCCTCCAAACACGGCTAACGTATCCTTAAACATTCAAACGGACTATAAAACTCCAAATCAACCTTGGTTCAAGGGTACATCTCTGAACTCCTCTGACATCTGCTGTTGTAATCCTTCAACGACGTTAGAGAGGTGACGAGTCCCGATGGCCAGATATTAAATGGATTATCATGTTAAGTTGATCTTAGTCTCAAACAGGACTATCGTATCCTTAACAAACGTTTAAGTTGATCTTAGCCGCAACGCGACTAATGCATCCTTAAATTAAAAACACCAAACCCAAATCTAAGAAAGTACGGATTTGGACTAATCCACGTCCTACGGGCGACGAAATAAATAGTCTCCGTATACAATCCACGGGCAACCACAAACAAAACAAACACCCATGACACGAAGTGAAATTCTGGAGAAGGAGAAAGTTGTTACCGCGATGCGGTAGCGTAATTAACTGCAGGGGCTTGCGCCTGGACGGAAGAGCGTCCCCACAATCAAAAACCCCTCAAGCGAAGGGGAATCTGACGAAGTCTGCTATATCGGCCGCATCCGTCTAAACCTCCGATACACGGTGCCATAAATCAACTTGGCATCTTCGGAGAGGTGGACGGATAAAACCAAATAGTATCTGCCCCGAATCTCAGCGTCAGGACATCGCGGTCTTGTGCGTCGTCTTTCGGAGGGGAACAGATTCTGGCACGCCCGGTGTGACCTTTTCCTCTTTCCACTCCACACTTCGTGTGTCGTCCTCGCGAACCAATCGCGGTTTGTTAAATGGTTGCCTTCGGATTTCAAGTTACTAAGATTTGGTCTTTTGCCTGGCGCAGAACTCAAGATTCAATGGCCTCTAACTGCACCAACTGCTCGAAGTGCCACTGCAATGGACACTCCACCTCCCCCGGAGGTGTAGCATATGGGCCCCAAGCGGCTTCCTTCCTCACTCTGCCGGTAGACCAGGTGACCCAAGCCACCATTGGTCTGTTCTTCGGGACCATGATCCCACCTACAAGCTTCCCTACGCCAATACCTGCACCGGAAGTGAACAAAAAGTCGGTCTTCGACCGGTTCACTGCTACGACGGCCCGTGTCAACGAGTCGCTCACTACCAAACCGACAGCCTCTGTTTTCACTAGGCTAAATCAGAACTCTAAATTGGCTGTCCCGAGGAAGGCGATAACTGTTGCTCCAGAAGTCGTCAAGGCGGCTTCCCCTGTCAAAGAGTCAGTCTTTTCAAGGCTGACGATTCCTGCTCCTCCCCCTACTCGAGGATCTGTCTTCGACAGGTTGAATATCACCCCTCAAAAGACAACCTCAGTCTTTAAGAGGTTAACACCGGCGGCGCCTCATTCAGACAGGGGGCAAAAAGAAGATGTCTCAATCTCCGAGCCAGTCCCAACGGCTCGTCATGCTCGACGTCGCCATTGGCAACGAGTGAGGAAGGCAGGGGGCAACTCTCCCTCAGGGCTAACTCCACCGGCTCCAGTGGTGGAAGTCAACGCTACTGTTCCAACTGGGAACAGCTTTGAACTGCTGAGAAGGGTACGGAAGAACTCTCCAACCGCTACATTGAAGAGATCTCCTCCACCTGCGGAGAGAGCTCCAGAAACGAAGCAAGAACATCCCCCTCAACGGCTGTCCTAAAAAACATACAAGGTTTGGCGTAGGGTTTAAGACTCCGTGATTGACCCAGGTCATTCTCGTCAACAGAAGAAGGCGAAGGTGCAAAAAGAAAAGGACCATCCTATTAAACAACAAAGGACAACAATCACCAAGATGCCTACTGCAACGACCCCCTCCACTTCAACGGCCAACAAAAGAAGAAGGCCGGAGAAAACCCCCACGCCCGCGGCAAATGCCAGAGGTGGTGAGCCTAAACGCCCTAAGTCCGGGGGCATGATAGTTCATACAGTTTATGTGGCATCGGGAAAGGAGGATAGCCGCATATCAACAGGTCATAGACCGCACACGAGGTCAGTGACCAAGGCTCAGGAGCAGCAGCAGAAGCTCCAAGAGATGATGAACGCTATGGCCGCACTTACAGGGCCAAACGAAACCCCTGAAACGTCCTCGGACGAGCGTCAAGAACAAGAAATGGATGCTGAATTCCTTCGTCGCGTACTGGAGAAGAAGGATAAAGAAGCTGCGGAGCAGGCAGCCAACATAAAGAAAATGGCCCTCCTGTTCCAGGATATGGTGGGTATGATGATTCAACAAGATCCACCTGTTGAAGATCCCCCGATCATCCTTGAAGACGATAGGGGAGAGACGTCGAATCCTCCGCCAGCTCTGTCAGCAGCTAAAGAAGAGACAATCTCCAAAGCTGATCTGGACGAATACATAGCTCAGCAGATCCGGGTCCATCAAGCGACGGAAGCAGCGGGTCAGGTCGTAAAAATGGGGCGGCCATATCCAAGTTGGTACGACCAAATCAAGTACCCATCCGGTTACACAATTCCTAAGTTCCATGTCTACAGGGGGACAGGCAATCCTCACCAGCACGTTGCCCAGTTCAGGGCACTCTGCGGCAACACCGGCGGTGACGACAAGCTGTTGCTTCGCCAGTTTGTTGGAAGTTTATCAGATACGGCGTTCGAGTGGTACTCTGAGCTCCCGAACGACTCTATCAAAACCTTCGCGGAAATGGAGCTATTGTTTACTCAGCGTTTTGCAAGCGCCAGTGAACGTACCCCGATGACAGCACTGATTAACGCCAGGGCAAAGCCAGGCGAGATGTAGGTTCAGTACGCTATACGATGGCGGAACTTATGGTCGAAGTGCGAGCAGCGCATCGAAGAAGCTCCCGCGGTGGGTATGTTTGTAGGTACCCTCGATCCACAAGCAACCATCTTGCAGTTTATGATGTTTTTCAAGCCGACTACCTTCCAGGCCTTGATTGACAAACTAGGGCAAATGGATCAAATGGGCCATAAACCCCCTCTTCCAAGGCCAGATTCCCGAAATGACAAAGGGAAGGGAAAAGCGATCGTCGTCGCTAATGCTCAACAACAACCGAGCGACTCGAAGCCGGTTGCTCGTCAAAATAATATGCGACCATACGTGCCCCTTGAGGATAGGATGGGACGTCCTTATTCTTTTCCCCGCGACAAAATGAGGAGGTTATTCGAGCTGGCGTTGCGCAACAGACTCATAAATCTGCCGGATCCAAAGCATCCGTTGCAACCAAGTGACGTCAACGAGCCCAACTACTGTCCTTATCATCGAGTACTAGGCCATCCGATAGAAAATTGCTACGTTTTCAAGAATTGGCTTGAAAACCAGTACCGACAGGGCAAGTTCGCGTTATTTGATAAATGGAAGGTGAATCCCCCACAGCCCCACACATCTAAGGGGACGAGTACGCCGGGGGCAACATGCTCCGTCATTGAAGAAGCTTCCTGGGAGGTTGTATTATCAGCCAAGACAAAGAAGATGCTAAACGATCTTCAGACATGTCCAGCGATCAAGTGGAAGAACCCGCTGGAACCACAGGTCATTGAAGGGATGTTGAAGCCACGTCCAACTCCAAAGACCGATGGTGGCGGTTCAAGCACTTTCAGCCAGCCGTCAAAATCTTCGAAAAAGAAGAAGAAGAAATCTAAGAAGCCCGTGGAGCCTGACGGCAAACGCGGGGACTTACAAAAGCAAATCGACGCGTTGGAGGAATACAACCAAAAGGTGCGGACTCCCATTACGCTCCAGGAGTTCCTCAATCGCGTTTTTCAAGAAAAAGATGAGGGAGAAAGTTCATCAGATGAATCCGAGGAATATGTGGCGAGCTGTCATATGAATTCCCATTCGATCACGAATGATGAGGAGACTCCTTGCGCCAAAAAGCTGGGGGCAGATCCTGAACCAAAAGTCCTGGGGCCACCAGATGAAGTAATCGACGCATTCCTTAATGAAGCTCGGTTGAAAAGTAAAGCTGATCGAGAGCGCGAGGCGGCTATATTTGAAAGGGCCAAGCGCCAGCGACTTGATGAAGGAGCTAAAACGATCCCGATGGAGCTAAACACCTCCGCTACTGACA
This sequence comes from Agapanthus africanus, assembly GCA_030015575.1. NCBI lineage: Eukaryota > Viridiplantae > Streptophyta > Magnoliopsida > Asparagales > Amaryllidaceae > Agapanthus > Agapanthus africanus. The sequence continues at coordinate 21,571,109 of JASDDO010000016.1, read as the reverse complement.
AAAGCCAATTCAGGATGAGAAAGAAGTTTGCTAAGGCCATGTCAATGGGCATGAAGCTACCATCCTCCGAAGAAGAAATTACTGGTGAAGCGAAAATGCACCCGTCTTATTGCTTATATCATCAGAAGGTTTTGCACCCCACTCAGGAGTGCAAAGCTTTCGATAGATGGTGGCAAGGATACGTTGCTCATCGACAACGCTTTAACCGGGAAAAGCGTAAAACTCGTCGAGAGCAAAGAAATACGACCGAAGGGCTTAAAAGAACTGCTGGCGATTGTTGCATGGTTAACACCGGTAGATCACAAGTGCCCACATTCGGGAGTGATTCTAATGAAGAGCTAGAACTTGCCCCTCTCTTTAAAGAGTCCGCTTCGAGAAAAGAAGAAGAACCGAAGGTTTGCGAAAATATCCGGCTACGTAATCGCACGCTGCCCGAAAAGAACCTCGGACCCTCGAACAAAAAAGATAAAGGGAAAGAAAAGGCCACTGAAGATATCGTCTTAGATGACCAAGTGGTGGAAGAGCTAGCTGCCAAAGACCCATCAAAGAAGAATAAGGTGGATTACAACGTCTTAGCACATCTGAGGAAGCTTCCCTCACAGCTCAGCATTCTTGACGCCCTTTTGCTATCAAAAGAGGCGAGAGATTCGTTGATTAAGGCACTCCAAGACCCAGAACAATTCCAAGCATGCCTGGCCGAGGAAAAGATGAAGGATGAATTGGAGGAAGTGCACACGGCCGATGTTACTTTTGGCGATGAAGACCTTCTACTTGGGACGTGCGAACACAATCGCCCTCTCTATATCTCGGGATACTGCCATGATATAAAGATAGGCAAAATCCTGATCGATAACGGGTCGTCTGTTAACCTACTCAACGTGCGGGTGTTGAAGGAAATCTGCATGAGCGTCCAGCACCTTGCTCGGGACAAGATCACCATCTCCGGGTTCGACTCCCAATCGTCAAAGACTCTTGGATCTGTGATACCGACGCTACGCTTCGGGCTACTCGTCACGGACATTAAGTTCCACGTCATAGACGCCAAGACATGCTACAACGCTTTGCTCGGCCGACCATGGTTACACGAGTACAACATCATCCCTTCTACACAACATCAGTGTATGAAGTATTTTAAGGATGGTTTCGAGTATACCGTGACGGGAGAACTGAACCCGTTCCCTGTGAACGAGGTCCGCAAATACGAAGACGCCAACTACTTCTTACCGGATTTCGAAGACACGGAGAAGTGTCATAAGCCGGAGAATAAAACTAACGCCACCATCCCTGTCTTCGGCAGTGATATCGAGGAGGAAGAGGAGATGGTTTATTCGGGTCCGCCCCAACACAACAAGCCGGAACCATCAGCTCCTACGTTGATCTTTGGCAGCGACTCGGAAGATGAAGTCCACGCTGTATTCTCTGCTCGACCTTCAATACGAACGTTCGCTGACAAAGAGCAAAGTCTGCAAGTCGCCATGGTGCCGCTTAAACACCATAAAGAACTGGATGCACTTAATATTTACAACGTAGAAGAGATACAAACATTCTACATCCCTCCCAGGCGAGAAAGCGAGAAAGCAATTCTGTTCTACCGCTCTGAAGAAACCAAGGTGAAAAAAGAAATCTGGCATGGCGCGGATCCTACGCTCGATAGGCTTCAGCCTATCCGTCTTCCCAGATATTATACAGAGGGTTTGAAGAAGCTGCTGAAGCGCCAGGGGATATCCTTCAAACAGACTGTTAGAAAAGCCAAATTCTATGACAGGGTCTGGAACGTTCCCGGGACTCAACGCAAACTGCCTAACGGGAGAATGGAAACAAAAGGGCTTGGATACATCCAGTCAAAGAAACGAGAGTTACTGCTCAGCTGTTACGTCGTGTATGATCTCGATGAAGAAGCGGATGCTCAATGGGAGGACGCTAATCCTAAACCAGTGAAAGTTCCAGATGCAAAGGAGCCCGGTCCGTCGTTCGAGGAACAAATGGACAGACTTATAAAGAAAGCTGGTCAAAAAGTCCGAGATGATCACAACCGCGAGACGGCCATTTATGAGAAAGCCAAGACGCAACGCCTTCTCCAACAAGCCATGAAGAATGAAGATGCCGCTCCTTGCCAACCTGTTATAAAGAAGGCTCGGCGCAGAAGCAGAAATAAGTCGAAATGCCAAAAAGGCGCTCAACAGCAACAAAGTAGGGCTAAGAAGCCGCGCAAACGGGAGTCGAGCGTTATTGATCTATCCCTCATGAAGAAAATGGGTCGAGCGTACTCGTTTCCTCGGGACAAGACGAAGAAGATACTTGATCTTGCTCTAAAACATCAAATACTTATATTGCCGGAGTCTAAACACCCTGAACAAGCGGGCGAAGTCTCACACCCGGACTATTGCTCTTACCATCGAGTAATAGGGAATCCTCTTGAAGATTGCTTCACCTTCAAGAATTGGGTCGAAGATCAGTATCAGCTTGGCAAGTTCGCTCTGTCCGACAACTGGAAGGTAGCACCGCCACAGAAGCACAAGCCCATGGCCACGAAAGAAGAACCGGTTCCACATTCGGATCGGAAGCGAATGCGTACTTGTCATGTGATAACAATATTAAAAGAAGAGCCCGAGAACATGGACAACCTTCCCTGGTGCTTCGAAAACAGCAACGACGAGGTAATCTCAGAATTCCCACCAGCACCGAAAGAGCTGGAAGATGGAATCCATACTACTGCAGATAACCTCAAGAAAATTGAGTTAGGGACGGTAAACGACCCGCGATCGACGTTTCTCAGCGAGCTACTATCTGAAGAAAGGGTAGCTGCGTTAAAAGACGTCCTTATACAACATAAAGATTGCTTCGCATGGAACTATTCCGAGATGCCAGGACTAGATCCGGAAGTTGCTGTACATAAATTGGCGATATCCCCGGACATCAAGCCAGTCAAACAAGCGTCGAGAAGAATGCGGCTCGAGCTCGAGATGAGCATCAACACTGAGGTCAAAAAGCTGATCGACTCTGGCTTTATCCAGGAGGTTCAATATCCTGAATGGATCGCTAACATCGTTCCGGTGATGAAGAAAAATAGGACAGTGCGTATATGCGTAGACTTCCGGGATCTTAATAAAGCTTGCCCGAAGGACGATTTTCCAGTGCCAGTCACCGAACTGATGATAAACAATACATCCACTCATGAGGTTTTCTCCTTCATGGACGGCTCATCAGGTTATAATCAGATAAAAATGCATCCCGAAGACCAGAAGCACACAGCCTTCAGGACTCCTTTGGGAATATTCTGTTATAAAGTGATGCCCTTCGGATTAAAGAACGCCGGTGCCACTTACCAAAGGGCCATGACGAAGATCTTTGATGACCGTATACACGAAATCGTCGAATGCTATATCGACGATCTCGTGGTTAAAATCAAATCATACGAGGAACATCTCGAGCATTTGAAGACTGTATTTCAACGCCTTCGACAATACAACTTGAAAATGAACCCGCTCAAGTGTGCATTCGGAGTTTCCTCAGGCAAATTCCTGGGATTCATCGTTCGACACCGAGGTATCGAAATAGATCCGTCCAAGATCAAGGCGATCATGGAAATGCCTCCGCCGAGGAATCTCAAACAGCTGCGGTCTCTCCAAGGGAAGCTCGCGTATATACGGCGATTTATAGCCAACCTTTCAGGAAAGTGACGTCCTTACAACCACCTGATGAAGAAGGGAACCCCGTTCATCTGGGACCAAAAATGACAAAGCGCACTAGACGAGATCAAGCAATACCTGCAGAACCCGCCGGTGTTGGCTGCTCCGGTCAAAGGAAAACCCCTCATTCTTTATGCAACTGCCCTCGAAGGTTCCTTAGGCGCATTATGGGCACAAGAGAACGACCAAGGAAAGGAAAGAGCACTTTACTACTTAAATCGAGTTCTGCTGGGGGCAGAAAGCAATTACTCTCCCATTGAGAAGCACTGCCTGGCGTTAATCTTTGCGATAACAAAGCTCAGACATTACGCATTAGCACATGAGGTCCGTCTCATTTCGAAGGTTGACCGTCTCATTTCGAAGGTTGACCCTCTCAAATATCTAATGTAAAAGGCCATATTGACAAGTCGACTCACTAAATGGGCTCTGCTCTTGATGGAGTTCTCGATAATATATCAACCTCTCAAGGCAGTGAAAGGCCAGGCCATCGCCGATTTCCTCGCTGAGCATCCGATACCGGCTGATTCTCCTCTGAATTGCGATTTGCCAGACGAACATGCGTCTGACGCGATCGACGGTGGTGATACCCAATGGGAACTTTATTTCGATGGAGCATCTTCCATGAAAAAGCGCAAACAAAGTACCCCTATAATCAAATCGGGGGTAGGCCTCATCTTCGTAACTCTACAAGGAGGGATTATGCGCTTCGTCTTCTCTTTAACAGAGCCGAGGACAAACAATGAAGCCGAATACGAAGCTTTGATAGCAGGCCTCGAGATCGCCATTGACATGGGAATTGAAGACCTCCTCATATACGGAGACTCCCAGCTGGTCGTTAGTCAAGTAAACGGCAACTACCAAACGTGCAAACCGGAGTTGGTAAGGTACGGCGAAAAGGTGCAGCAATTGTTGACCCAAATTCCCTCTTATACTTTGGAGAACATACCGCGCGCGGAAAACAGCAAAGCAGACGCGTTGGCAATACTTGCTAAAGAACTGGCTGACGAGAACCTCGATGACGTTAGAATCATGGTGCAAAGCCGTCGGGTGCTTGCCCAGCAGAAGTATCTCCGGAATCATCCGAAGGAAAAGGAGCGAGCGAGCAGACGACCCTGCAAGTAAAAGGTTGGGAAAATAACGGAGATTGGAGAGAAGTCTTCATAGATTACTTCAAGTCCCGCCGAATGCCTGAAGAAGCGTCCACAAGACATCAGCTTATGAAACGAGCTCTGTCTTTCGCCTTCGTCAATGATACTCTGTACAAGAGGTCATTTGATTCTCTGTGGCTGAGATGCTTAGGACCTGACGAAGCGAAAAGGGTCGTCCAAGAAGTTCATGACGGACTCTGCGGTTCTCACCAAGCAGGCCCAAAAATGAAGATAAAGATCAAACGAATGGGCTACTATTGGCCCACGATGATCCAGGACTGCCTCGAATATGCGAAGCAATGCCACTCATGCCAAATTCATGGGGATTTCATCCATCAGCATCCGAATCCACTACATCCAACGGTGGCTAGCTGGCCTTTCGAAATGTGGGGGACTGACATAGTCGGCCCTATAGAACCAGCATCATCTAGGGGACATCGTTTCATCCTTGCGATGACTGACTACTTCTCTAAATGGGCAGAAGTAGTACCGTTAAGAGAAGTAAAGACGGAAAATATCCTCCACTTCTTCAAGACGCACGTCATATATCGGTTTGGAACTCCGCGACGGATCATCTCCGATAACGGGCCAGCTTACAGAAGCCACAAGATCAGTCGCTTTGCGCAACAACATAATATAGACTGGAGATATTCCTCAATTTATAATCCGCGAGCTAATGGTCTAGCTGAAGCCTTCAACAAGACCTTGACGAAGATCATGAAGAAAACGATGTCCCGAAATAAGAAAGACTGGCATGAAAGACTGCAAGAAGCTCTCTGGGCGTATCGAACTACGTTTAAAACGGCCACAAACGCAACGCCATATGCGTTGGTATTCGGTACAGAAGCATTACTCCCTCTCGAGATAGAGTTACCCTCTCTACGAGTGGCAGTCCACTACGAGCTGACAGACGAAGAAAATGCTCACCTTCGGCTTGAGGAGCTTGACGCCCTTGAAGAAACACGGCTCATAGCGCAACAAAATCTGGAGGCCTATAAAGCAAAGATGATGCGCTCATATGAAAGACTGACCTGACCGAGGACATTCCGCCAAGGCGAGCTTGTGCTAGTGGTCAAAAGGCCTATGATCCCCAATCGCGCCAAGCGGGGAAAATTCGAGCCAAACTATGAAGGCCCGTACATCATAGATAAGGTCTACCAGGGCGGGGCCTATCTACTCATAGATATGCACGGTGAAAGGCCTTTCAGGCCAATAAACGGTCGCTTCCTAAAGAAATACTATGCTTGGTGAGCCACAACCTAGGTCAATGGTGGATGACGACGACTATGTCCGCTCGCTATCTTCCTAAGCTCAAACTCTATCAGCAGTAGCCAGCCTTCTCAAAGTCGGACCAAAATGTCCTTAAACTAGTAGCAGACCGAAACGTCTTTAAACTACTACCGCAGCATCTTAAGGCTGACGAGATATAAAAAAAACATATAAAAATAAAATAAAATAAAAAACGGTATGTCCATAAGCAAAAAGGGCACGGGTGAAAACCCGAAAGGGCTCCGTGAGTAAAAACAGCAGGGCAACCGGCGAGTATTCGTGAAAACCCGAAAGGGCGCGACCTCGTAAAAAAATATATAAAAATAAAAAAGAATAAAAAAACGGTATGTCCATAAGCAAAATGGGCGCGGCCGAAAGGGCTCCGTAAGTAAAAACAGCAGGGCTACCGGCGAGTGTTTGTAAAAACCTGAAAGGGCGCAACTTCGTTAAAAGGACACTTATAGGGTCCTCTCGACCTTATAAGGAGAAACCACCCACGTGAGATCCTTACGACTCACAAGGGAGCAGCACACTTAGGGATCCCTACGATTCCTAAGGAGAAAATACACTTGCGAGATCCTCACGACTCGTAAAGAGAACTCTCTTATGGGACCCTCACGGCTCATAAGAGTTGAAAGTCTTAAGTTACAGAGACCTAAACCTGTGCTTAAGCAACCCTCACAACTTTCGATATTGCCCTACAAGTGGCTCAATACTGACCCTTGTATACAATCCATGGGCGCGAATAAACATTTCCTTAACTATGATCCATCCGTGACTGGGGATATGTTCGCATGACCCTTGTAAACCCTCTCGATTTACAAGGAGAAAACCCTCCTGTAGGATCCTTACGACTTACAGAGGAAACAAACACTTAGGAATCCTCACGATTTCTAAGAAGAAAATACACCTATAAGATCCTCATGACTTGTAGGGAGAAATAACTTTGTGAGACCCTTATGGCTCATGAAGTAAAAGCCTTATACGACAGGACCCTAACCCTGGTCGCTAAGCCGCCTTTGTTCAACATCGACAGAGGAATATGATGATTCGCTCCTGGCAATATCCCAGTTGTAGCGATGCTGATGCCGAAATCGGTGTCTAATTCCAGGTTTACGGCTGAAAGCCAATAGGCCACACATGCATACGGAATAGCCGAAATGATTGGGCAACTTGCAATAAAAAGCAGCAAGTAAAAATGTATGCATGCAAAATAGCCGAAATGATTGGGCAACTCGTAATAGAAAGCAGCGAGTAAAAATAAAATAAATAGCCGAAATGATTGGGCACCGCGAGAAATAGCCGAAATGATTGGGCAATCGCGACCTTCGCGATATAAAAGCTGAAATGATAGAGCATCGCGGAAATAAAACAAAAAAAAGGAAGATGATAAAACTTTGGCCCTACAGTTAAGATCACATCGATCCCTGTATACAATCCAAGGGCGTAAACAAAGAGGGAACCGTACTTTCCCAACAGGCTCCGCCAGAAGACGAAGCCAAATCTCGACGGTTCAGTCCAACTCCGAAGAAACCAGTGTCTTCAGCAAATTCCTCGACTCACGGATACAAACACTCCTTGATGAGAGCCTCCTGATCCGCATCGACTCGCAGAGCCACCAGTGCCTCCGTGGGAAATTCTCAACTCGTTTCAGACCCCAAGGAAACAAATAATCCTTGGCGCTTGGGAAACAAATAATCCCTAGCAAATTCCTCGATTCACGGATACAAATACTCCTTGACGAGAGCCTCCTGATCCGCGTCGACTCGCAGAGCCACTAGTGCCTCCGTGGGAAATTCTCGACTCGTTTCAAACCCCGAGGAAACAAATAATCCTTAGCGCTTGGGAAACAAATAATCCCTAGCAAATTCCTTGACTCACGGATACAAACACTCCTTGACGAGAGCCTCCTGATCCGTGTCGACTCGCAGAGCCACCAGTGCCTCCGTGGGGAATTCTCGACTCGTTTCAGACCCCAAGGAAACAAATAATCCTTGGCGCTTGGGAAATAAATAATCCCTAGCAAATTCCTCAACTCACAGATACAAACACTCCTTGACGAGAGCCTCCTGATCCGCGTCGACTCGCAGAGCCACCAGCGCCTCCGTGGGAAATTCTTGACTCGGTTCAAACCCCAAGGAAATAAATAATCCTTGGCGCTAGGGAAACAAATAATCCCTAGCAAACTCCTCGACTCACGGATACAAACACTTCTTGACGAGAGCCTCCTGATTCGCGTCGGCTCGCAGAGAAACCAGTGTCTCCGCGGGAAATTCCCGATTCATTTCAACTTGCAAATGAAACCTAAGGCAGCAGGGACTAAAAAACTTGCTTTCTGAACAATGGGACCCTGCAAGTCAATCCAAAATGGTCTCTTGCATACTATTCACGGGTCTCACTCTCCAAGGTCGAGTTTCGACGTGGAGGGAAACAACCGCTTACGGGTCCTCTCGACTCGTAAGAGGGAAAAATTCTCTTATAGGATCCTTACGACTTACAAGAGAAAATCACACTTAGGAATCCTCACGATTCCTAAGGAGAAAAACCCACCTACGAGATCCTCTCGATCAGTAGGGAGAAAAATCTCTATGAGACCCTCACAGCTCATAGAGTTGAAAAGTCTCAGGCAGCAGATCCAAACCTGCGGCCTAAGCCATCGCTATTTCTTAAGAAAGTCAGGATACTCGTTCTAATCATCCGTCAATCATGTTTGCTAAAGTGATATGCTGATAGTAAAAGAAAGAAATGACGGAGAAAATGACACATTACAAAAAAGGTGTATCTTTTATTCATAAACTTGATTGGGTACAGGATACATTATGTCAAAGAATAAAAAATATATATATACATTCTTTTATCTACAAGTACAAACGATACAAAGATGGATAGCTACTGAGGAGGAAGTGTCTTTAGTAAATCCACAAGCTGCTCTCGCACTTCCTTCAGCGCCTCCTCCTGAGTGACAGCCGTAGCCACCTCCGCCTCCACCTGGGCCCGCTGCTGCAAGAAAGATGAAAGTTGCTCCTTCGCTGCCTTCTGGGCTGCTTCCTGGCTGGGTGCATCCCGCTCGACGACGTCAAACTGTTGCCTCAATGATAACCCTTCGGAGAGACATTGCAGAAGGCCCTCAAAAACGATCTTCAGCCATACAGCATTGGCCTCCACCCGAGCATGCAGTTAGGCAGACTTGCTCGAAGTCTCACCGCGCTCCTTACGCCTTGAAATGACTTCTTGTTCGAGATGGCGGAAGTAAGAAGCGCTCTGCTCAATCCACGCTGCTCTTTGATTGCTGGCGGCCAAGGTCTCGGGAGCGGGACACAGCGACTCCAACTGATGCAGGTGGGCCTCGATCTCCCTGCAATGGTTGACCCAAGATGCGATGATACCCTCGTCATGAAAGTTCACGAGTATCACCAGCATAGGGTTAACCACTGTAGCAAAATCCGCAGCAGAAGTAGGGGTCTCGACGTCGAGCTCCTCAATGTAATCGCTCAACATACGCAAGCTGTTCGCGACGCCTTTCGAAGATGGACGTCTCAGGTAAGGACCTGCTGGCATTATGATGCGAGATTTGAAGGGCGCCAAGACCGGAACGACAGCTGAAAAGAAACAAGATGTGATCAGATAACAGTTCAGAAAATAAAGAAGGGGGGATTTATCAATGTGATAGTCGCTGTACCAGCTGAGGCAGGTGGCAGGGCCGGAAGGGTCGGCGGCGCAGCCCATCTTTCATCCCCTCCTTCGATTTGTAACACTGCAGTCGAGATAAAAAAAAGGGTTTAGAGGTAACTCCATCAATGAAAGAAGAAAAACATCAATGGAAATCATACTCACCAACGCCACCAGGGGAAGAAGCAAGTTCGGATGGGAAAGAGAAGTGTGGGAGCAACATCTGATATACATGATCAAAGAGCACTCCTGAAGGGACACAACAATATGACTTTAGTACACAAATTATATGTCTGGAAGATAAGATAAATAAATTGCAAACCCATACCTTCCAACATCTTCGAGGGTATGAGAGAGGGTTGAGAGGTGACCACCGCCAAGGCAGTCGTTGAAGGCGCTCCCTCGAGCAATGGGGCACCGGCGTTGACTGCACCTGCGTTACAAAAAAAGGTAAATTTGTCAGAAAAATTGTAAGGTAAAGAAAGGACACTAACTTGGGATTTACCTGACGAGCTGTCGGCTGAAACGGAGGCGTCTCCCTCCTCCGTGGACATAAGGCCACCGCCCGTGGCCTCATCACCCGACTCGATAGGAACCGTTGTCGTGCTCGCAAGACCTGGAGACGGCGGGAGATCGTAGGCAGGGAGGGCAATGATTGGAGCGTTGCCAGATTCTTGGAAGGAAGCGGCTGACTCCTCCCCGAAAGTTGTGCCCATCTCATCCGCTACTTCTTCGGGCTCCGCCGCCTCCATCGGCTCATCCACCATCACCACGAGGTCACCGGCCTCAAGCGCCTCGTCCGCCACCACCCTCGGTTCAGTTGAAATGATCATTTCATCTACCGCCACTTCAGGCTGGGCATCAATGACCCTCTCAGCTGTAGACCCCTCAACCTCTATCTCGGGCCCCGAAGCCTCGGCGATGTTGCCCACCATCGGCTCAGGCTCGGTAGGAGCCGCCTCCTCTGCTTCCTTGGGTTCAACGGTCTCCGCCTCCCCCTCGATCGGACTTGGCCCTGCAAGATGAGAGATATAAGGACCAATGGCATTAAAATCCTTATAACCAAAACTCTGAGAGAAATATTACCTGAAGTGGATTTACCATTTGCGCTCCGAACTGCACACGCCACCTCTCTGCGGGCAGTGGATAGGGCGACAGGGGCCTCTTCGGATGGAGTATCAGCGCAAGGGACGGTGCTGGGGCCCGCTCCCACAGCCAAGGCAGCCCTGCGAGCCTTCGCCTCACGCCTCAGCCGCTTCCTTTCCTCCCGGGCTGTCACGATGGACCTTTGTGACGCCTCCTTCAAGGCGTCGTCATCCTCGTTCAGGGATGCCTCCAGAGCCTTTAAGGCATCTTTCATCGGCTCTTCAAGACAAACCTCCTGCGGTGGCCCAGAGGAAGCAGGAACAACGGTAGCCGGTAAAACATCTGCGTCACTTGGAGGGAACGGCATTGAGGTTCCTGTGATTAAAAGGGAAAGGTTAGATTGACCGTAACACAAGGGAAATGAAAACTTGATGAATCGAAACTTACTAAGGCCCATGGATGCTCTAAGACGTTCCTCCTCCTGGAAAGTCTTCAGAGAAGCGGCAATGGCTTCTTCGTCAGTGATGCCTGTTGAAAGAAAAGAAAGAAAAGCGTTAGTCAAAGGCAATGAAGAGGATATGTTGCAATAAAGAAAATGCGACTAGTAGTTACCTGATTGCGCTAGTTTAGCCAGCCACGCGTCACGCCTCGCCAACCACGCTGAAGCTTCGAGAGCAGCCTCCAAGTCTGTATCGTCCGGCGGCGGCATCACTAGTCCTTCGTTAGTCCCGTATTCGATCAGGCCCTCGACATGGGGGGCATGGGGTTCCTGACCGAACACGACGTCCGCGGCGAAGTGCGACTTCTTTTTCTTTTGCCCTCCGACCCTAGGCTCACGTGGGATCGACTTCCGCTTAGCAGCCACTTTGGGACGACGGGTCCCGATGTCTGCACCTACACCGGACTCCGGCGAGGCCACGACCACTGTCTCCACTGGAGCACAGGACGCTGGTGGTGCATCCGCAATATCAGGGAACGGCAATCCGTGCGGAGGACTCTGCGCACGCGAAGGTCCGGCTTTGGCATCTTTTAAAAGGGGGATTACCGGGGTCCTTGGCACCAGAGGAGCGTTGCGATCGCTACCTGGAGGTGCACCCTTACGGTCGATCAGCAACCGCCTTTCCTCCTTTATGACCGCTCCCGTCGAATGACTGTACCATTCTGTATATACCCTAAGAAGTCGTGGGGCACAAGCCGGCTCACTGATAAAGAAGTGAGAGCCCGTGTTTAGACGCATGAAGTGATGCAGCGCTCTCTCCATCCCTTCTTCAGTCGCGGCAGGTTCCAATAAAAAAGCCTCCAGCGGTACCCCTTGGTTATAGCTCAGCTGTTGGGCGAAACGATGCGGGTTATATCTCATGAAGATCGCTGCCCCGTCCTGCCTAAACACCAAGAAGCCCGGTCTGATGGAATATAAGTGAAGGGTCTCCCGGGCCATTAAAACTGAAGCTCCATCCTTGAAAGTGTCTTGCAATGGCCGCACTGCAGTGGTGGACGTTTTTCCAATAGTCAACACCTTGTCTATGAAAGAAACACCGGCTCCAACGGTGTGGGAGCGAAGGAGTAAACCCGTGGCATTTCGTGGCGATGGATTTACAATTGATGCGCCGATCAACTGTAGAATGCGAGGAAAACTGCACCTTTCGTAGAACGAGGGCCTTTTATGCATGCCGAAGACACCCGCCGTATGTAGTTCGAGCCACGACATAAAGTAGTGCATCGGGAAGACCACGTGCAGCACCCCAGGCTCGTTAGCATCCGCTGCTCGGCTGAGGCCATGATATAAGTGCGCCAATCCGGCGATCCCAACGGCCACCTTTACCCCGATAGTCATTCGGTGGGCTGGGTAAAAAATAGAGGGCCGCATGCGGTGAGAGTGCATTGGGAGCGCAAACCAACTCAGCCAAAGCCCAAGAAATCCTAAAAAGAAGGCTTCCTCGTCCATCTCGGGGGCTGCGACTTCTGCAAAAGACATGGTTGGGGAGTTAGGAAGAAAAAAGTCCTTTTGGTCTATGTCCTTCGCCGGCAGGTTATCCAAACCTAAACCGAAAGGGTCCTCAAGGGTGGCAAACTTGGCAGCTTCTGCCGAGAGGACGTTTGGGTGAAGGAACCGAGCAATGAAATCCTCAAAATTAACTCCGCGGCTCCCACGCTCAATGAAAAAGGCCTCGTAGATGTTCAACACCTTGATCAGACTTGGAAATTGGTGTTGAACAGCGTTCTCCGGCATGAGCCCCCTTATCACCGGCTTAGCACCAAAGACGTACTCATCCGTCGGGAGCAACTCCTCATAATGTTCCCCCATGACCGGTAGACGGGATACCTCCGTAAACTCTTCCAAAGAGATTGAAACTTCCCGATCCATGGCGAGGAAAGTGTGGGTAAGAATGTTCCACTGCTCCAGGAAGGCCTTGAACCACCAGGTGGGAAGCGTGGGATACTGGAAGAGGGAGACGTAGACTGCGGTATACAATCCTAATCTTATCAACTGCGACTTCTTCGTCGACAGGATATACCGGGCCCACGGCAGACTGCCGATTGGGTGGCGAAGGATCAAACCGATATTATATGATTGCCTCTAAGGTCGCGCCTCGCCTTGACAGATGCGGCGTCCCAGGATATCCAAAACCATGGGACGCTGAACCGGAATCGCATCTATGGCAGGATGTAAAAGCCCTTCGATGTCCAATCAACCATCTCCACGGCGTACTGCACCGGGGGTGGGCTGGCGTAATGAATCGCCATTATAGGTTCTGACGGCACCGCGCATGTGAAGCTCCGTCGGCCCATGATGATCTGATTGTACCTTGACCCCCAAAGGTGGAGACTTTTGTATTCCGGATCATACTCCTTAATCATGGCCAGGACTTCACGGTCCAAAGGCGCCTCGGGAAATCCCTCCTCCGAGCGGACGAACGGGAATGAAGTGTCTAGAGACATGATCGCTGCAAAGGAACAATTTAGTCGTTAGTGTTGTAATTCCAACGCTTGGCATTTAAAAAAGAAAATGCATTAATTAAATTAAATTAAAATTAATTAATTACACCACACAGCAGTGCAGTGAGCAGAGACTAAAGAGGGACCCACAAAATCTGGATGACAATACGTCAGTTAATAAGATAAACTCATCATTGGATGAGATTGTCAGTTGGTGCCCAGGAAAACATTCCCATTAATAAAGAATCCCTAGAGACAAGGAGAAAATCTCCTCTTTCAGAGCAAAGCTCTGTCATAGAGTGACACTTGTCAAACTCTGGTCCCAGGGAAATAAGATTCCTTAAAAGAGTATGGCTCTGTGGTAATGATGGAAAAGGTCCATCAGAAAATTTTTGGAATCTTGAAAGATTCATGAAAAATTTATAAAAAAGACTCTTCATTTTTCAAATCTAAAAGAGCTGTTTTTAGATCTATGAGCAAAGCTCTGTTCATGGGTTAAAACCCATGAACAAGATCCCTGTAGATCTATAAATTTTGAGAGCAAAGCTCTGTTTATGAAACCCCAATGGGGATCTCTTTAGATCAAAAGATCTGTAAGAGCAAAGCTCTTTGGTTAAGATTAATTCAAATTAATTTGATTTAAATTAATTTTTACCTAAAGTTTCTAACTTTGAGAAGGAGCAAAGCTCTGAAGTTCTTAAGAAAGAGCAAAGCTCTGTTGAAATCAAAACTCTTAAAACGGTAAGATTTTTCTAAGGACCAAAGGTCCTATTTATAAGGCGCTTGCGCCCCTTGGGCTCACCCCTTGATCCAACGATCAGGAGTTTGCCACCGCTGCACTCACGTGTGCGCCACGTGAGCGCAACGGTGGGGGGGCATTTATTTCGCCCAATCAGAGCAAAGCTCTGTTGAAATTCAAAATTCAAAATTTTGAAGCAACGCTTCAAATCTCGGGCGCAACGCGCCACATGTCAGGCGCTAATACGTCAGCGCAGCGTCCAAGAAGGCGCGCCCAATCAGAGCAAAACTCTATTTAAAGGAAGCAACGCTTCAGTTGCGCATGAACTGCGCAGCGCGACACGTGTCAGCGCAGATGCGCTCGCGCAGTTGCGCTGCGTTGTGCGCTGCACGACACGTGTCAGCGCAGATGCGCTAGCGCAGTTGCGCTGCACTTTGCGCTGCGCGACACGTGTCAGCACAGATGCGTGCGCTAGCGCAGTTGCGCTGCGCGACACGTGTCACGCGCTGGGGCATCTGCGCCATACAGAATTAAAATTCTAAGAAATCTTTTCTGTTCTTGTTAAAACAAGAAGATTTTCTTCTGCAAAGCAGAAGCCCTTGGATCAATGATCCAACGGTGGGGAAAAATTCCCTAAATCACTCAGAGAAAGATCTCTTTAACAAATTTAACTAATTTATGGGCACTATAAAAAGGACCCTAGGCCTCAATTCAAAAGAAGAACATTTTTTTTCTGGAAAAAAGTCAAGAGCTTCAAACAGAGAAAGAATTCTGAGAAAATTTCAAAGAAAAAGGTAAAGACCTTTACGAGAGAAAAGAAATCTCTTTTAATAAATCATTGATCTGAAAACCAGATCAATGTTCTTCACATAATAAACAGTGCATTGCACTTCTCATGAACCACTGGTTTCTTTAAAAAACAAGGAAATAACAAAATTAAAATAGTGCTTTGCACTTTTATGAACCTCTGGTTCTTCAAATAAAAAGAAAAATTTATTTTTCTTTGATCTAATTTAGATCAAGAAATCAAATAGTGCTTTGCACTTCTGTTCTTGAATCTAAAAGATTCTTAGTGCTCTGCACTTCCAAACTGCGCTGTTGCGCTCTTAAGAGAGCGCCACGTGTCAGCTACAGAACGACTTGCGCTACGCGCTCTTGAAATAGAGCTTTGCTCTCTGGAATTGGCGCAACTCACCAGAGCGCGCCACGTGTCAGCAGCGCAGCGCACTAGCGCAGCGCACTGCGCTGTTGCGCTTGCGCTCACCAGAGCATGACACGTGTCCTCACCACAAGCGCTTGCGCTCAGTAATTGGCGCAAAGCGCCTGACAAATGCAATGCATTTCTTTTCCTGAAAGGCCAGGCCCAATTAAAAGACCAAGCAGGCCTAATTAAATTGATGCTTTGCATCATTTATAAATGGGCAGAGCCCAAACGAAATAATTAAAATACTACGCATTTTAAAAGGGGCAGAGCCCAAACGAAACAGATGCCTTGCATCATTCATAAATGAGCAGAGCCTAGAATAAATTGATGCTCTGCATCTTTATAGGCAGAGCCCAAACAAGAAAATGGGAGAAATGCAATGCATTATTTAATAAAAGTGTTGAACATTTTCAACTGGACTTAGACCAATTTTGGCCATAAGTCCTCAAATTAAATTGACTGAGCACGGCTGCTCCCTAAATCAATTTATATCTGGTTCGAGAGTACATCTCCGAACTCCTCTGACATCTGTCGTTGTAATCCTTCAATGACGTCAGAGAGGTGACGGGTCCCGACGACCACACATCGATATGGACTGCGGGGTCCTTAAACTCGTGGACCGAAACGTCCTTAAACTAATATTGGACCGAGACGTCCTTAAACTAATGTTGGACCGAGACGTCCCTAAACTAATATTGGACCGAGACGTCCCTAAACTAATATCGGACCACCACGTCCCTAAACTGGAATATGGACCACCACGTCCCTAAACTGGAGCATGGACCGCAACGTCCCTAAACTACCTATGGACCACTACGTCCCTAAACTGGAACAATAGAGCCTCCAAATGCTCTTTTTCCGGATCTAAACGATCCTGTTTAAGTTGATCTTAGCCTCCAAACACGGCTAACGTATCCTTAAACATTCAAACGAACTATAAAACTCCAAATCAACCTTGGTTCAAGGGTACATCTCTGAACTCCTCTGACATCTGCCGTTGTAATCCTTCAATGACGTTAGAGAGGTGACGAGTCCCGATGGCCAGATATTAAATGGATTATCATGCTAAGTTGATCTTAGTCTCAAACAGGACTATCGTATCCTTAACGAACGTTTAAGTTGATCTTAGCCGCAATGCGACTGATGCATCCTTAAATTAAAAACACCAAACCCAAATCTAAGAAAGTATGGATTTGGACTAATCCACGTCCTACGGGCAACGAAATAAATAGTCTCCGTATACAATCTACGGGCAACCACAAACAAAACAAACACCCATGACACGAAGTGAAATTCTGGAGAAGGAGAAAGTTGTTATCGCGATGCGGTAGCGTAATTAACTGCAGGGGCTTGCGCCTGCAGGGAAGAGCGTCCCCACAATCAAAAACCCCTCAAGCGAGGGGGAATCTGACGAAGTCTGCTACATCGGCCGCATCCGTCTAAGCCTCCTATACACGGTGCCATAAATCAACTTGGCATCTTCGGAGAGGTGGATGGATAAAACCAAATAGCATCTGCCCCGAATCTCAGCGTCAGGACATCGCGGTCTTGTGCGCCGTCTTTCGGAGGGGAACATTGGGCTCGGGTGTTACATTCGTTATTCGTCCTCGGCTCTGTTAGGGAGAAAGCAAAGCGCATTATCCCTCCTTGTAGAGTTACAAAGATGAGTCCTACCCCTGATTTGATTACAGGGGAATTTTGTTTGCGCTTCTTCATGGAGGATGCTCCGTCAAAATAAACTCCCCTCGGGTATCACCACCGTCGATCGCATCAAACGCATGTTTCCTGATTCAAAATCAGGAAAGCTTACGGAAAAGGCTTCAGAAAAGGGTCACGTGCATACACGTGACCACCAGTCACGTGTTGGCACGTGACATCTAAAAGCATCGGCGAGGCAAATTCAGTTTCCCAACTACATCGAAGAAAAGGGCTTCAGAAAGGGTCACGTGCTCCCACGTGACCAGGGTCACGTGTTGGCACGTGACTCTCAAAAGCGGCAGACTCAATTCCATAAGTGAATCAAGAAAAAAAAAAGCTCCAGACGAGGGTCATGTGCTCACACGTGACCAGGGGTCACGTGTTGGCACGTGACAGCTAAGCAGCGACCAGAAAGCAGAGCGCAGAAAGAAAGAAGAGGGCTCGTAATGAGGGGGGTCACGTGCCCACACGTGACCAAGGGTCACGTGACCATCTTTCAAAGCCTATCTGTTAACAGAATTAAATTCTGAGAAAAGACCTCTTAAACCTTTCCAAAGCAACCGATTGAATTAAAAATTTAAAGGTGATTAAATATCATCTATCTATGGGAAAATCTCGAATTTGGAAAGATTTCCCCGTAAAATCTAACCAAAACAACAAAGGAGAATCTCTGGATTTAAAATCCAATGGTGAATAAAATTCACCTAATAATCCAAAGGTCCAAAACGAATGATGGATACAAATCAAATCTCTCAATGAAAGATTCATCAAAAACTAATTGACTCGGCTGCTTCTCCTATAAATAGGAGCCAAGAGACACACAAAAGATATATGCAGAGGGAAGAAAAGAGAGAGAGCCTTGATACTTTGGAGGAATTTGGATCTTCTGCAAAAGAAAACCCTAGGTAAGAAAGGGAAGGCCTTTCTCAACAGAGTTTAACTCTGATATAAAACAGAAGAACATGGTTCTCTCTTTGGTGGAGGATCTGTAAAGTGCACATCTCCTCTTGAGTTGAGAATTTAATTCTCAATGGGTTGAGATCCTGCCATACAGATCCAAAGCATAGAGAGGGAATGGAAGCACGAGAATTTAATTCTCACAGAACTATAGGAATTTAATTCCTTTAAAATAAAATTAGGGTTTGACTCTGTGTTATGGGAATTTAATTCCTTTAGAATGAAAAGAATCAGGGTTTAACCCTAGTTAAGAACTTAGTTCTGTTAAAACAACAGGAATTTAATTCCCTTAATCTCATTCCCCAGAATAATTCTTTAACAGAGAGTGGGAGTTTAATTCCTTAAATCTTTTATTAGGGTTTAACCCTATTCAGTTCTTCACATATATGAGGAATTTAATTCCTACAGAAAATTCAGAGTTCAACTCTATTCCAGAACATAAATCTTCGAAAGGAAGTCGGAATTTAATTCCTCTGAAATTATTGTCAGGGTTCAACCCTATGAGGAATTTAATTCCTGAAAGGGATTAACAGATCTTCTAAAAACATACATAGAGGCAGGGTCACGTGTCACCACATGACCCCCAAAAAGATCTACAGAAAAGCCCCTTTGAGGCAGTGCCTCACGTGACCCACGTGACCCTTGGCAGAGGCTTCAACATACTCCATTTAAACACCCGTCACGTGATGGCACGTGATCCCCCAAAAGATGCGATATTCTCAGCAGAACAAATGAAGGGAGGGCGCCCTCACGTGCTACCACGTGACCCTTCTTGCCTTGGCGTCTAAGGCTAAATTTGAACCCCTGAATCCAGTGTTAAAACACTGTTTGGCCTTAGTGTTCAACACTAATCAAAGAACTTTATTTGTAGTGTTCGACACTGATTACCTTAGTGTTTAACACTAATTTGAGATTTCTGTTGCCAGTGTTTAACACTGATTTGTTTTAGTGTTTAACACTAATTTGAAAGCATTGTTGCTGGTGTTTAACACCAACTATCTTTTAGTGTTAAACACTGACTTATCAATCTCATTCCCAGTGTTCAACACTGATTGGTCTTTAGTGTTAACACTAGGCATTGGCCCAATTGGCTAAATGGCCAGAGGCAAAGCCTCTCCTTCAAGGGACCAACAGGAGGGCCGATATCCCAGACATGATTGGACTTAGCCCAATCTGGCCATAAGTCCTCAATTCGTAATTAACTGGGCTAATGGGCTCATAACATAATTAATTGGTCTTGATCCCAAATTGGGCCAAAGACTATTTAATCCACTCCGGTTCCAGGGTACATCTCTTCACTCCTTTGATACTTGGCGTTGTAATCCCTCAACGTCTTCAAAGAGGTGACGGGTCCCGATGACCACACATTGATATGGACTGTGGGGTCCTTAAACCCATGGACTACGACGTCCTTAACCTTGACCGAGATGTCTTAAAACTAACAATGGACTGTAGGGTCCTTAAACCCATGGACTTATGCGTCCTTAAACTACCAATGGACCACCATGTCCCTAAACTGGCAACGGACCACTACGTCCCTAAACTGGAGATGGACCACCATGTCCCTAAACTGGAGATGGACCACCACGTCCCTAAACTGGAGATGGACCACCACGTCCCTAAACTGGCAATGGACCACTACGTCCCTAAACTGGAGATGGACTACCATGTCCCTAAACTGGCAATGGACCATCATGTCCCTAAACTGGAACAATAGAGCCCAAACGCTCTTTGGTCGGATCTAAACGATCCCGTTAAGTCGATCTTAGTCCCAAACTGGACTAACGTATCCTTAACAACCGTTTAAGTTGATCTTAGCCTCAAATATGGCTAACGTATCCTTAAACCTTCAAACAGACTGGGCTATGAATCCCCCAATCAACTTTGGTTCAAGGGTACATCTCTGAACTCCTCTGACACCTGTCGTTGTAATCCTTCAACGTCGTCAGAGAGGTGACGGGTCCCGACGGCCATACATTCAATGGACCACTATGTCCCTAAACTGGAACAATAGAGCCCCCAAATGCTCTTTTGTCGGATCTAAACGATCCCGTTAAGTTGATCTTAGTCTCAAGTTAGACTAACGTACCCTTAACAGACGTTTGAGTTGATCTTAGCCCCAAATATGGCTAACGTATCCTCAAACCAAACCCCCAAACCCAAATCTAAGATAATAAGGATTTGGACTAGTCCACGCCCTACGGGCGACGACATAACTCGGTCTCCGTAAACAATCTACGGGAAACAAAACAGAAAATAAACACACACGACATGAAGTGACCATCTGGAGAAGGAGAAAGTTGTTACCGCGATGCGGTAGCGTAATTAACTGCAGGGGCTTGCGCCTGCAGGGAAGAGCGTCCCCACAATCAAAAACCCCTCAAACGAGGGGGAATCTGACGAAGTCTGCTACATCGGCCGCATCCGTTTAAACCATCGATATATGGTGCCATTAATCAACTTGGCATCTTCGAAGAGGTGAACGGATAGCACCAATTAGCATCTGCCCCGAATCTCAGTGCCAAGACATCGCAGTCTTGTGCGCCGTCTTTCGGAGGGGAACAGATTCTGGCACGCCCGGTGGGACCTTTTCCTCTTTCCACTCCACACTTCGTGTGTCGTGATTCGCGAACCAATCGCGGTTCGCTAATGGTTGCCCTTGGGTTTCAAGATACTAAGTGTCACGACCCGAAAGTACGGAACATGACCGGCACTTAAACTACGAATGTCTCGAGGCGTACGTAATCTAAGTAAACCGAAAACCCAGAAATCCAAACCAAGAAAAGTAGTAGAGTGCAGGAAAAACCAACTTAAAACAAGTAATTTCAATAGCATAAGCCGAATTATGCGGTTTTTTTAAAACATCAAAAATTTACTGAAAATTTCGGCAGAGTCTCCTTTGTAAATACTGGCCCCCAAACGGGATACAACATGAATAGTATACGAAATCAAGAAAAAAAGGCATCCCCAAGCGGGAGCTAGCTCTTCGTCAATCGACGGTCACAACCACACAAGCAATATAATATACAACGCCAACGGCGAGGATCAAAAACTCAAAAGGGAACTCAAAACCACCAGAAATATAACGAGCGACTCTAAGGTCGAAAGAATAAACAACACTGGTCTCTATCTCAATAGATACATGTTTGGTTGATGGAACTTCTAGATACAACAGAATAATGATATACAAGATATATAATGGGGGTATGATACAAGTAAACCCACCTACTAGCAAATCACCCGAATGAAACTGAGCCCGCAAGCCGTAATGAAACCTGTACGGCAAATCTGCAAGAAACTGGGGCACAACGGGGGTGAGTTGCCAACTCGTGAATAGAAAAACATCTACGCACAGAAATCGCATAAATAACGCAATCCTAGGTCAATGATCATAATATATCCTCAAATATAAGTATAACAGGCAGCATATAACAATGACTAGGGTAATATCTAACCCGAGTAATTTCATGTGCCCGTGTCAGTGCCTCAGGTAGCAATATATCATATGAATGAGGTATGAATGCATGAAACAGAATACATGTAAATGAAGAAACTGTTTTCATAAATTAGTGAGATTTCCTTCTTATTTTTAAACTGAGGTATCATAATGAAATCAGTATCAACAGTGTCTAGCATCGACACAAAACATAAATCTCACTGTCTCGAAATATCAATGTCTCAAGCTCAATATCTAGGGCGCCGTCAGTCCGGACCGGCCCCTACCATCCATCTCAAGACCACGACGGTATCCTCCGGATATCCGACGCGTCGGGTAATATCACCGGTAGGTAGTGCTCCCCAGCCAGGCTCAACGTCAACACCACATTCCTCTTGCCCCGGGGTACCATACCGGGCCCACCATGTACCCGTGACGGTTCCTCCACTCCTCGACACGGATCTCCAAAACCACAGCAAACTCATGGTGGACGACACTTTACATCACTAGAAAACCGCAACATTTTATATTTTAAAAGATCATAAGTTGTAAATTTTGCGGCTTTCCCCGAAATCCAGAAATATCATAAATCTCAAGAAATCATCACAAGTGCATATGTCAATGATAATGAACTAGGCATGAACAACTGAATAACAGTATGCATGAAGTGGTAGGTAATAACTACAATGCCTAATATGGCATATAAGGGAAGTACACTAATATCATGTCAAAACTACCAGCTAACAATCTAAGTCAAGCAATTATATTCTCTAAAGTGTACGTGACATGGCAATTACCGATGAAAATGTGTGTGAGCCGGCAAGTAGGTGTACGTGGTACATACGCATCATCGGTAATGGTGCTGGTGTCCTAACAGCATGATATCAATAATGGAATATGCAGCAAAATAAATATGCGAGGCAGAGCGAACAGCAATAATGTGCGGGAGCTGAATACTAGACACAACGATAACTAATCTGCAATAATCTAATATAAGTCCTACGAATGGTGCCTTTTGAAATAACACGAATCATGGGGTTTTGAAAATAGGGCTACGGTGTTTTTATGAAAAGATACGTCGTTTTTGAAATATCCGTAGATTCCCTTGAGCTGTCTTTAAAAATGCCCACGATTCGTTAGTTTTTGAAATAGGTAAGAAGTCTAATCTAATCTAACAACTACACTAAACTATACGGCTGAACTAACAAGCTGAACTACAGGTAAGGAAACCGCCTATCATCTGAGTCGATACATATACATAC
This sequence comes from Agapanthus africanus, assembly GCA_030015575.1. Lineage (NCBI taxonomy): Eukaryota > Viridiplantae > Streptophyta > Magnoliopsida > Asparagales > Amaryllidaceae > Agapanthus > Agapanthus africanus. The sequence continues at coordinate 21,548,015 of JASDDO010000016.1, read as the reverse complement.
ATGTATATGTATAGTCGGTGATCCCGCCTCAATAATATCATATCCGATACCATATCTATAATCAGGCATCCCAAGTCAAGATTGCGGATCAATCATCAATATAGCTCGTACGTAAATCCGTCGTACGGCATCCCAATCTGGGTACGGGTCAATATCACATTCATCATACTATTCACCTGGTATCCTCTTTATCAAATATCATGATCGGGGTACTGATCTACGTCTAGTACCATACTGATACCGCCTACGTATGCATGGACGTGTGTGAAACACTACGTCAAGGACCCGCTACAACGTCATGTCGTATCTAAGATACGAACCCTGCTATATCACCGATCTCACGGCCTCAAATCGAATCTCATCGACTCAGCTCAATCCCAAGTATCATCCTCAATCCGTATGTGAACACATAGTCCCATACCCATGTGAACACATAACTATAAAGAATCCCATGAGCACATATCAATAGGAATGTATGCAAGTATGTATGTTTGTATGTGTGTGTAACACTACCCTAGGGTTCGCAACACTAAAGTAATCCAACACCAATATCCATCCTAAGCATCGTTATTAATCCCAAATAACATATAATAATTGTTAGTGTGTATACGCATCCGTATACACCACCACGGACTGCGGGGGTGCTATACGCCATCCACCCGACTTCTCCCCGTAGATATAAATCTACTCACCTGGTCCTCGCTAGCCGGTGCCGACGTCGCCACGCGCTTGCTTGTCGTCTCGAAGTCCACATGGGGGTACCTACATATCATAACGTACCATATCGCATTAAAACTAAATTCGAAATCGAAACGGCATACGAAAATCAAATCGGCACGCGTATCACGCATAGGTCCAAACCTATCGCCCACGCATGCAGGAATAGTCAAACCAACCCTCGATGTCGATGTACGAACGTCAAACCATCGAGAAAATCCAATCACACTCATTTGCATATTCACGAACACTAATTTTAATATAAACTAGGTTAAAACTCACAAAAACGCCAATTTCACTTAAAAAGTCATTTTTCCGAAAATCTAGCAAGCACAATTCGCCGTTTTTGTACAAAACACGATGTTTAAATGAATGTAGCGGCCAATATATTTATTAAATATCTTAAATAAGTCGTATAAACAATTTCCGGAATTTAATCTCATTAAATTCCAAAAATCCTAATATCCTAGTTTACAAAAATACCCTTTTTAACAATTTCAAAGCAAAAATGTCCAAACTACAATTTAGGTTGGATTTCCATGAACTAAAGTGTTAAACTACACTTAATAAAGTTAATAATATGATAAAAATCCTAACCATATTTTAATTCTCGATTTAACACAATATTTACAAAAACTAGTTTGCAATTTTAACCAATTTCGACCATTTTATAGCAAAATGCACATACAACAATCTAGTTTGGATTTGCATGATCTAAAACATTAAACTACATTTTATAATGTTAATAAAGTCATAAAATTCTTAGTTAGATTTTAAATCACCCATTTGCAACTAAAACTAAAACCTAGTTTGCTTAAATAACTAAATTTGGACTTTTAGATGCAACAATTTACAAATTATCTTCTAGATTAGGTTTAACATGTCTTAACATGCTAACTACACCATGCAACCTTAAACAAGTGACAACAACCCTATTGAATTTAAAACCCTAACTTTTCAATTCAAACTCCTTCTCTTTAGATTTCCAAACTTGCAATTAAACCATATTTAAGCACCTAATAAAATACATTAAGGAATTTAACCCAACAATTGAACAATAGGTTAGGATTTATACCTTAAAACCATCTTGAGATCAACATGAAACTAGAACTCCAAATTGAAATCTTTGCACCAAGATCCATGCTTAAAGAGATAAGAGAAAATGGGTAGGGCTTTGATTTGCATTTTAGCTTTGATTTTTGATGGAAATGGGTGAATTTTTTTGATGGAAAATGAGAGGAGAAGAGGGAGGGAGGGGCTGCTGTTGGGGGCTGAGAATTTCGGCCAGAAGTGGGTGAGGGGAGAGAGAGGGAGGTGAGGAAAATGCAAGGGAGTAAAGCCAAGGTCAAGGTAAGGTCAAAGTCTAACTACTTTATCTATTTTCTAATCTTTTCTTTTATTTCTTTTCATTTCTTTTTCCTTTGCAAACCAAGTGGGGAAAAAGTGAGGGCTGCTGAATTTGGCTAAGGGGAGGAGTAAGTGGGTGTGTGTGGGTGTGGGTACGGTTGTGGGGTGATGAAAAATGATAAATACAATACCCCAAACATCCATTTACGCTAAAAAAAACCTTTTTTTCTTCAATAATTTCTAAACCGTTTTGGCAAATGATTTCATTCCAAAAGCCACATGATAAATTTTTATTTAATGTTTTATGATATTTTCCCTAATTAAATGTATTAGTGACGGCTTAAAATAATAATAAAATAATATTTTTTTCAGAAAATTTGAAATTTCACCAGCGGCTCAATAAACACCAAATAATAGCAATTACATAGCTAGAATATGTATATTTAATTTTTATAATAAGATATTTGTATTTTGACTTTTTACAGAAAACCCCCTCATTTTACCGATTTTCCGAAATTTCACCGAAACGATTTTCAAAACGCTACACTAAGGCTTGGTGTCTTGCTTATTGCAGAAAGCAAAGAATCGATGGCTTCTACTTCTGCGAAATGCTCCAACTGCTCGGACTGCAATTGCAACCAACGCTCTGCCTCGCCAGGAGGTATAGCCTACGAACCCCAAGCTGCTTCGCTATTCATAATGCGCGTGGAACAGGTCACTCGAGCCACCACAGGATTATTCTTTGGGATTATGCTCCCACCGATAAGCTTCACCGTGCCGGTGCTGACAGAGGAAGCTCCCAAGAAGTCGGTCTTTGATCGTCTTACCCCTGACGCGGCCCTTCTCAACGGGTCGCCCAACATCAGCGCATCGGTCTTCTCTAGATTGGGCTAGAACTCCTGTCGACCCACAATGAGGCCTACAATCCCAGAGAAGGCTGCTTCCAATAAAGTGACCGGCCCTGCTCCTGAAGTCGTCAAAGCGGCTTCCCCTGCTAAAAAGTCAGTCTTTACGAGATTGACGGCTCCACCTCCCGCTCCTGCTATCCAAAGGACGTCGGTCTTTGACAGGCTAACCCCAGCGACGACACCCCACCTACACAGAGGGCAAGACGAAGCCATTCTCACTGCTGAACCAGCGCCGTCCGCTCGACACGCTCGACGTCGCCATTGGCGCCGAGTAAGGAAGGCTGGGGGCAACTCCCCCTCTGGGCTAACTCCATCAGCCCCGATGGCAGAAGTTAATGCTGCTGTTCCAACTGGGAACAGCTTCGAGATGCTAAATAAGGTGCGAAGGAATTCTCCTACTGCGGTGCTAAAGAGATCTCCTCCCCCGCTAAAAAAGGTTGCGGAAACAAAGCCAGAACAGCCCCGATCCCCACAACGGTTGTCTTCCAGAATCTATAAGGTTTGGCGGCAGGCCCGAGACTCGATGATCGATCCAAACTTCTCCCGCCAACACAAGAAGTTGAAAATCCAACAGGAAGCCAGTCACCAGGCTAAGCCACGAAAAGCTGTCTGGGTGCCCACTTCAACGGCCCCCTCAACTTCCACTGCTCATAAAAAGAGGAGGCCGGAGAAGATCCTCGGGCCTGCAACGAGAGCTAAAAGCGCTGAACCCAGATGCCCTAAGGCTGGGGGCAGGATGGTCCACACTGTATACATAGCGTCGGTGAAAGAAGACAGCTGCACGTCCACAGGTCATAGACCGCTCACAAGGTCGGTGACCAAAGCTCAGGAGCAACAGCAAAAGCTCCAGGAAATGATGATCGCAATGGCCGCGCTTACTGGGCCGAAAGAAAGCCCCGAGGCTTCCTCGGATCAGCAACAAGAACAGGAAACTGACGCCGAGTTCCTCCGGAGGATGTTGGAAAAGAATGATAAAGAGGCTGCGGAACAAGCGGCCAATATAAAGCAGATAGCCCACTTATTCCAAGACATGGTGGGAATGATGATCCAACAATATCCTCCTGCTGAGGATCCTCCGATCGTCCCTGAAGACGACAGGGGAGAAACGTCAAATCCACCACCGGCTCTCTCAACGGCCAAGGAAGAGACAATCTCTAAGGCTGACTTGGACGACTATATAACCCAGCAAATCCGGGTTCATCATGCGACTGAGGCAGCTGGTCAAGTCGTAAAAACGGGGCGGCCGTATCCAAGCTGGTACGACCAAATCAAATACCCGTCGGGTTATACAATACCAAAATTCCACGTGTATAAGGGGACCGGCAATCCCCATCAACATGTTGCCTAGTTCAGGGCCCTTTGCGGTAACACCGGCGGTGATGATAAACTGCTGCTTCACCAGTTCGTGAGCAGCTTATCAGAAACAGCGTTCGAATGGTATTCGGAACTCCCGAACGATTCTATCAAGACGTTCGCTGAAATGGAGTTGCTATTCACTCAGCGGTTCGCGAGCGTCAGCGAACGCACTCTAATAACGGCATTGATTAATGTCAGGGTGAACCAGGCGAAACATGGGTCCAGTATGCTATACGCTGGCGAAATTTGTGGTCGAAATGCGAGCAACGCATTGAAGAAGCGCCCGCGGTGGGCATGTTCGTGGAAACCCTAGACCCTCACGCAACTATCTCCCAGTTTATGATGTTCTTTAAGCCAACCACATTCCAGGCTCTAATCGACAAGTTGGCCCAGATGGACCAAATGGGTCATAGACCGTCTCCCCCGAAGCCCGAGCCTCGGGGTGACAAGGGTAAAGAAAAGGCAACCTTCGTCGCGAATGCCCAGCAGCAACCCAATGCCCCAAAGCTAGCGGATCAATTGGAAGAAAGACGCCGCTATTATAATGAGAAGATGAAGCGTCCCTACTCGTTCCCACGGGACAAGACGAAACGGTTATTCGAGCTGGCAGTACGCAACAGACTTATAAACTTGCTAAATCCAAGACGACCGCCACAACCCACTGAGGTGAATAACCCCAACTATTGCCCTTACCATCAAACGGTAAGTCATCCGATTGAGGATTGCTTCGTCTTCAAAGGATGGATTGAAGATCAATACCTCCAGGGAAAGTTTGCGCTGTCCGAAAAGTGGAAGGTGAACCCGCCACAGCCGCATACTCCCAAGAAAGCAGATACACCGGAGGCAACCTGTTCCTTTATTGAAGAAGCTCCATAGGAGGTCGTGCTGTCAACTAAAACCAAAAGGATGCTGAGGGACCTTCATGCATGCCCGGCGGTCGAATGGAAGGACCCGCTTGAACCTCAAATCATCGAAGGGATGTTGAAGCTGCGCCCAACTACGAAGAGCGGTGGTGATGGCCCAAGTACTCACGCCCTACCGTCAAAATCTTCGAAGAAAAAGAAGAAGAAATCTAAGAAGCCCGTGAAGCCTGGAGACAAGCGCACGAACTTGCAAAAACAAATCGACGCGTTGAAAGAGTACAATCAAAAAGCGCGGACTCCTGTCACGCTGCAAGAGTTCCTCAACCACATCTTTCAAGAGGAAGATGATGGAGAGAGTTCGTCGGATGAATCCGAGGGATATGTGGCGAGTTGTAACGTAATCTCCCACTCGTTTACCGACGATGAAAAAACTCCTGGCACTAAGAAACTGGGGACAGAGCCTGAACCAGAGCTTGTGTGGCCAACAGATAAAATGATCGACGCCTTTCTAGACGAGATTCGTTTGAAGAGTAAAGCGGATCAGGAGCGTGAGATAACCGCATCGGAAGGAGCCAAACGCAGGCGACTAAACGAAAGAGTTGAAGTACTCCCGCCAGATCGAAAGGCATCCGACGCAGATAAAAAGATATTCAAGACGAGGAAAAGGTTTGCCAAAGCCATGTCAATGGGAATGAAGCTACCACCCTCGGAAGAAAACACACTCGATGGGGCGAAGAGGCACCCTAATTATTGCTCATATCATCGGAAAATTTCACACCCTACGGAGGAGTGCGACGCCTTTAGGATATGGTGGCAGGGATATGTTGCTCATCGGCAACATTTTAAGCGCATGAAACACAAGACTCGTCGGGAACGAAGAAGTACTGCCGACGGGCACAACAGAACTACTGGCAACTGTCACATGGTTAACGCCGGAGGGTCACAAGTTCTCACCTTCGGGAGCGACTCTGATGAAGAAATGGCTCTGGGCCCTCTCTTTAAAGAATCCGTTTTGGGGAAAGAGGGAGAACCAGAGGCCTGCGAAAACATTCAGCTGCGCAATCGTACGCTCCCGGAAAAGAATCTCGGGCCCGCAAATAGAAAAGATAAGGGAAAGGAAAAGGTCACTAAGGATATCACCTTAGATGACCAAGTCATGAAAGAGCTGACTACCAAGGACCCTCCCAGGAAGGGTAAGGTGGACAACAACGTCCTAGCGCACCTAAGAAAGCTACCTTCTCAACTCAGCATTCTCGATGCCCTCCTATTATCAAAAGAAGCGCGAGATTCACTAATTAAGGCGTTACAAGAACCCGAGCAATTCCAAGCCTTCCTCGCCGCGGAAAGGATGAAGGATGAACTGGAAGAAGTGCATACGGCTGACATCACTTTCGGTGACGAAGACCTCCTCCTCGGGACATGCGACCACAATCGTCCCCTATATGTCTCTGGATATTGCTATGATATCAAGATAGGCAAGATCCTGGTAGATAATGGATCCTCCGTCAATCTCCTTAACGTTCGGGTGTTAAAGGAAATTTGCATGAGCATGCAGCACCTCGCTCGTGACAAAATTACCATCTCTGGTTTCGACTCCCAATCGTCATGGACTCTCGGATCCGTAATATTGACATTACGCTTCGGACTGCTCGTCACGGACATCAAGTTTCACGTCATTGACGCCAAGACCTGCTACAACGCCTTGCTCGATCGCCCTTAGTTACACGAGTACAACATCATCCCTTCTACACAGTATCAGTGTATGAAGTACTTCAAGGATGGTTTTGAATATACCGTAACAGGTGAGCTAAACCCATTCTCCATGAACGAAGTCCGCAAGTATGAAGATGCGAAGTACTTTTTGCCAGACTCCGAGGATACAGAAAAGTGTCGCAAGCCGGAGAACAAAGCCGCCGCCACCATCCCTATTTTCGGGAGCGATACCGAAGATGAAGAAGAGATAGTTTACACTGGTCCGTCTCGGCGCAACAACCCGGGACCGTCCGCCCCCATGTTGGTCTTCGGAAGTGACTCGGAAGATGAGGTTAATACCGTGTTCTTCAGTCGGCCGTCAATACAAGCATCCCCTGGCGATGATCAAAGTTTGCAAATCACCACAAGGATCTTGACGCACTTCAAGCTCACAATGTGCAGGACTTGCAGACGTTTTACATCCCTCCCAGGCGAAAGGGTGAAAAGGTGATCCTATTCTACCAATCCACAGAGACGAGAGTAGAGAAAGAGATATGGCATGGCGAGGATGCTACACTCGACAGGCTCCAACCCCTCCGTTTGCCCAGATATTACACAAATGGACTGAAGAGGCTATTGAAGCGCCAAGGAGTACCCTTGAAACAGACTGTTCGATAGGCTCGATTCTACAACAGGATTTGGAATGTCCCTGGAACTCAGCACAAATTGCCCAACGGGAGAATGGAAACGCTTGGGCTTGGATATGTGAGATCCGAGAAAAGGGAGCGAGCCCATGGCAGCTACGCCATATATAACTTCGATGAGGAGGAAAACGCCCTGTCCAGCAATGCTAACCCTTCATCAAAACTAGATCCCGCAGTCGAAGTGCCGAGTCCGTCATTCAAAAAACAGGTGGACAAGCTTATCAAGAAAGCAGGTCAAAAGGCTCGGGAAGACCACAACCGTGAGATGGCCATCTACGAGAAGGCCAGGACGCAACGTCTGTTTCAACAGGCTCCAAAAGACAAAAATGCTCCTCCCTGTCAACCCGTTGTACAAAAGGCCCGACGCAGAGGCAGAAATAAATCAAGAAGTGGAAAGAAGAGCCGACAACAACGATGCAGGATTAGAGAGTTACGTGATCGAGTATTGCGCGGCTCGGATTTGTCCCTCATGAAGAAGATGAGTCGAGCGTATTCCTTCCCCCGAGACAAGACGGAGAAGTTACTCGAGCTCGCTATAAAACATCAAATGATCGCGCTTCCAGAGTCTAAGCACCCTGAGCAAGCTAACAAGGCCTCTTATCTGAGCTATTGCTCTTATCACCAAGCCATAGGACACCCTATCGAAGACTGCTTCACCTTCAAGAACTGGGTCGAGGACCAGTACCAACAGGGCAGATTTGCTTTATCCAACGGCTGGAGGGTAACGCCACCACAAAAGCACGAACCCAAAGCCGCAAGAGCAGAACCGGACCCACCTCAGTCTTGGAAGCGGATTCGCACCTGTTACATGATTACGATATTAAAAGAAGAGCCCGAAGACATAGATGAGCTCCCTTGGTGCTTCGAAAACAATGACAATGAGGTAATCTCAGAATTTCCACCGGCTCCGAAAGAACTGGAAGATGGCATACATACTACTGCAGATAACCTCAAGAAGATTGAGTTGGGATTGGCAGACGATCCACGACCGACATTCGTCAGTGAACGGCTATCTGAAGAAAGGGTGGCTGCACTAAAGGACGTGCTTCTACAGCATAAAGATTGCTTCGCATGGAACTATTCCGAGATGCCGGGATTAGATCCGGAGATTGCTGTGCATAAATTAGCAATATCCCCGGATATCAAGCCAGTCAAGCAGGCGCCGAGAAGGATGCGGCTCGAGCTTGAGATGAGCATCAACGCCGAAGTCAAGAAGCTGATCGATTCCGGATTTATCCAAGAAGTCCAATATCCTGACTGGATTGCCAACATCGTTCCTGTAATGAAGAAAAATGGGACGATGCGCATATGCGTGGATTTCAGGGATCTCAATAAAGCCTGCCCGAAGGACGATTTCCCAGTACCGGTAACCGAGCTAATGATAGATAATACATCCACTCATGAGGTTTTCTCTTTCATGGATGGCTCATCAGGGTATAATCAGATAAAGATGCACCCCGAAGACCAGAAGCACACTGCCTTCAGGACTCCTTTGGGTATATTCTGTTATAAAATGATGCCCTTCGGTTTAAAGAACGCCGGTGCCACCTACCGAGGGCCATGACGAAGATCTTCGATGACCTCATACACGAAATCATCGAATGCTATATCGACGATCTCGTGGTTAAAAGCAAATTGTACGAGGAACATCTCGAGCATCTGAAGACCGTATTTCAACGCCTTCGACAATACAACTTGAAGATGAACCCTCTCAAGTGTGCATTCGGGGTTTCCTCAGGAAAATTCCTAGGATTCATCGTCCGACACCGAGGTATCGAAATAGATCCGTCAAAGATCAAGGCGATCATGGAAATGCCTCCGCCAAGAACTCTCAAACAACTGCGGTCTCTCCAAGGGAAGCTCGCGTATATACGGCGATTTATAGCCAACCTTTCAGGCAAGTGTCGTCCTTACAGCCACCTGATGAAGAAGGGAACCCCGTTCGTCTGGGACCAAAAATGCCAAAGCGCGCTAGACGAGATCAAGCAGTACCTGCAGAACCCTCCGGTGTTGGCTGCGCCGGTCAAGGGAAAACCCCTCATTCTTTATACGACCGCCCTCGAAGGTTCCTTAGGCGCATTATGGGCACAAGAAAACGATCAAGGGAAAGAGAAAGCACTCTACTACTTAAGTCGAGTTCTGCTGGGGACAGAAAACAACTACTCTCCTATTGAAAAACACTGCTTGGCGTTAATCTTCGCGATAACAAAACTCAGGCACTATGCGTTGGCGCACGAAGTCCGTCTCATCTCGAAGGTGGACCCTCTTAAATATTTGATGTCAAAGGCTATATTGACGGGTCGACTCGCTAAATGGGCTCTACTCCTGATGGAGTTCTCGATAACGTATCGACCTCTTAAGGCAGTGAAAGTTCAGGCCATTGCCGACTTCCTCGCTGAGCATCCAGTACCTGCCGGTTCTCCTCTGAACTGCGATTTGCCGGATGAACATACATTCGATACGATCGGCAGCGGTAGTACCCGATGGGAACTCTATTTCGATGGAGCATCTTCCATGAAGAAGCGCAAACAATGTACCCCCATAATCAAATCGAGAGTAGGCCTCATCTTCGTAACCCCACAAGGAGGGATAATGCGCTTTGCTTTCTCCTTAACGGAATCAAGGACGAACAATGAAGCCGAATACGAATCTTTGATAGCGGGCCTTGAGATCGCCATTGACATGGGAATTGAAGACCTCCTTATATACGGGGATTCTCAATTGGTCGTTAGTCAAGTAAATGGTGACTACCAAACGTGCAAACCGGAGTTGGTGAAATACCGCGAAAAGGTGCAACAACTGTTGACTCAAATTCCCTCCTATACTTTGGAGAACATACCGCGTGCGAAAAACAGCAAAGCAGACGCATTGGCCAAACTTGCTAAAGAGCTCACCGATGAAAACCTCGATGATGTAAGAATCGTGGTACGAAGCCGTCGGGTGCTTGCCCTAACGGAGATATCTCCGGAATTATACGAAGAAAAGGGGGCGACTGAGCAGACGACCCTACAAATAAAAAACCATGAGAAGGACGATGACTGGAGGGAAGTCTTCATAGACTACTTCAAGTCCCACCGAATGCCCGAAGGAGTGTCCTCAAGACATCAGCTCATGAAACGAGCTCTATCTTTCGCTTTCGTCAATGATACTCTGTATAAGAGGTCATTTGATTCTCTGTGGCTAAGATGTTTAGGGCCGGACGAAGCAGAAAGAGTCGTTCAAGAGGTTCATGACGGAATCTGTGGTTCTCATCAAGCAGGCCCGAAGATGAAGTTAAAAATTAAACGGATGGGTTACTACTGGCCCACGATGATCCAGGACTGCCTCGAGTATGCGAAGCAGTGCCACTCGTGCCAAATCCACGGGGACTTCATCCACCAGCATCCGAATCCACTACATCCAACGATGGCTAGCTGGCCGTTTGAAATGTGGGGGACTGACATAGTCGGCCCCATTGAACCAGCATCGTCCAGGGGACATCGTTTCATCTTGGCGACAACTGATTACTTCTCCAAATGGGCGGAAGCAGTAGCATTGAGGGAAGTGAAGACGGAGAATATCCTCCACTTCTTCAAGACGCACGTCATCTATCGGTTTGGAACTCCACAGCGGATTATCTCCGATAACGGGCCAGCCTACAGAAGCCATAAGATTAGCCGCTTCGCGCAGCAGCACAATATAGACTGGAGATATTCTTCAGTTTACAATCCGCGAGCTAACGGTCTGGCCGAGGCCTTCAATAAGACCTTGACAAAGATTATAAAAAAGACGGTGTCCCCAAATAAGAAGGACTGGCATGAGAGGCTGCAAGAGGCCCTTTGGGCTTATTGAACTACGTTCAAGACGGCCACGAACACAACGCCGTATGCGTTGGTATTTAGGACGGAAGCAGTGCTCCCCCTCGAGATAGAGTTACCCTCTCTACGAGTGGCAGTCCACTACGAGCTGACGGACGAAGAAAATGCCCACCTTCGGCTCGAGGAGCTTGATGCCCTCGATGAAACCCGGCTCATAGCGCAACAAAATCTAAAGGCCTACAAAGCAAAGATGACGCGCTCATACGAAAGATTGACCAGGCCGAGGACATTCCACCAAGGCGAACTCGTACTAGTAGTTAAAAGACCTATGATCCCCAATCGTGCCAAGCGGGGAAAATTTGAGCCGAACTATGAAGGCCCGTACATTATAGACAAGGTCTACCAGGGTGGAGCCTATCTACTCATGGACATGCACGGTGGGAGGCCTTTCAGGCCAATGAACGGCCGCTTCTTAAAGAAATACTATGCTTAATGAGCCACAGCCTGGGTCAATGATAGATGACAACGACTATGTCCGCTCGCTATCTTCCTAAGCTCAGACCTTATAAGCAGTAGCCGACCTTCCCCTTAACGACGGACCGAAATGTCCTTAAACTAACGACGGACCGAAACGTCCTTAAACTAACGATGGACCGAAACGTCCTTAAACTAACGACGGACCGAAACATCCCTAAAACTACTACCGCAGCATCCTTAGGCTGACGAGATAAAAAAAAGGAGAAAAATAAAAATAAAAAAAAATGATAAAAAACGGTATGTCCATAAGCAAAATGGGCACGGATGAAAACCCGAAAGGGCTCCGTGAGTAAAAACAGCAAGGCTACCGGCGAGTGTTCGTGAAAACCCAAAAGGGCGCGACCTTGTAAAAAAAAGAGAGAAAAAGAATATAAAAAAACTGTATGTCCATAAGCAAAATGGGCACGGATGAAAACCCGAAAAGGCTCCGTGAGTAATAACAGCAGGACTACCGGCGAGTGTTTATGAAAACCTGAAAAGGCGCAACCTCGTTAAAAGACGCTTACAGGGTCCTCTCGACCTTGTAAGGAGAAACCACCCGCGTGAGATCCTTACGACTCACAAAGGAGCAACACACTTAGGAATCCTCACGATTCCTAAGGAGAAAATACACTTGCAAGATCCTTACGACTCGTAAGGAGAATTCTCTTATGGGACCCTCACGGCTCATGAGATTTGAAAGTCTTAAGTTACAGAAACCTAAACCTGTTCTTAAGCAAATCCCCCACAACCTTCGATACTGCCCTACAAGGGGCTCAATACTGACCCTTGTATACAATCCACGGGCGCGAATTAACATTTCCCCAGCAAAGTCCCACCCGTGACTAGGGATATGTCCATATGATGAGCAACCCTTGTAGGTCCTCTCGACCCATAAGGAGAAAGCCCTCTTGTAGGATCCTTACGACTTGCAGAGGAACATACACTTAGGAATCCTCACGATCCCTAGGGAGAAAATACACCTACAAGATCCTCACGACTTGTAGGGAGAAATACCTTTGTGAGACCCTTACGGCTCATGAAGTCAAAAGCCTTGGTCGACAGGACCCTTAACCCTGTTTGCCAAGCCACCTTTGTTCAAATATCGACAGAGGCAAATGATGATTCCCTCCTGGCAACATCCCAGTTGCAGCGGCGCTGATGTCAAAATCGGTGTCTAAAATCCAAGAATGCGACGAAAAAGCTAGCAAGCCACGCATGCATACGAAATAGCCGAAATGATGGGGCAACTTGCAATAAAAAGCAGCAAGTAAAAATGTATGCATAAAAAAATAGCCGAAATGATGGGGCAACTCGCAATAAAAAACAGCGAGTAGAAAATAAATAAATAGCCGAAATGATGGGGCAACTCGCAATAAAAAACAGCGAGTAGAAAATAAATAAATAGCCGAAATGATGGGGCAACTCGCAATAAAAAACAGCGAGTAGAAAATAAATAAATAGCCGAAATGATTGGGCACCGCGAAAAATAGCTGAAATGATGGGGCAATCGCGACCTTCGCGATATAAAAGCTGAAACGATAGAGCATCGTGGAAAAAGAAATAAAATAAAAATAAAATTTATGCCCTACAGGTGATGTTCCACACACCCTGTGCACAATCCAAGGGCGTAAACAAAAAGGGAACATACCTCCCCCCCCAGGTTTCACCAAAGAAAGAAGCTAAATCTCGACGGGTCACAAGCGACCTAGAGATCATCCCAACACTCGTCTCGTAACGACGGACACAACTTCAAGCTAAGCGGAACAGCGGCAACTCCCAGTTCCATGGCTCGGTGGTATACATATCGCCAAACAGTCAAACCTCCATCCCGTGAAATGCGGATACAATCACCAAAATTCCTGGTTACGTGGAACGCGGATAACGTCACTCTTCGACCCCATGGAAAACGTCCAGGGCGGATTCTGGTCCTCGCAGAACACGGTAGTGAACCCGTGTGAAGCATCCAGAGCGGAGCCTAGTCCTCACCGAGCACGGCAGTGAACCCGTGTGAAGCATCTAGTGCAAAATTCCTGGTTACGTGGAACGCGGATAACGTCACTCTTTGACCCCATGGAAAACGTCCAGAGCAGATCCTGGTCCTCGCAGAACACGGCAGTGAACCCGTGTGAAGCATCCAGAGCGGAGCCTAGTCCTCGCCGAGCACGGCAGTGAACCCGTGTGAAGCATCTAGTGCAAAATTCCTGGTTACGTGGAATGCGGATAACGTCACTCTTTGACCCCGTGGAAAACGTCCAGAGCGGATCCTGGTCCTCGCAGAACACGTCAGTGAACCCATGTGAAGCATCCAGAGCGGAGCCTAGTCCTCGCCGAGCACGGCAGCGAACCCGTGTAAAGCATCTAGTGCAAAATTCCTGGTTACGTGGAACGCGGATAACGTCACTCTTCGACCCCGTGGAAAACGTCCAGAGCGGATCCTGGTCCTCGCAGAACACGGCAGTGAAGCCGTGTGAAGCATCCAGAGCGGAGCCTAGTCCTCGCCGAGCACGGCAGTGAACCCGTATGAAGCATCTAGTGCAAAATTCATGGTTACCTGGAACGCGGATAACGTCACTCTTTGACCCCGTGGAAAACGTCCAGAGCGGATCCTGGTCCTCGCAGAACACGGCAGTGAACCCGTGTGAAGCATCTAGAGCGGAGCCTGGTCCTCGCCGAGCACGGCAGTGAACCCGTATGAAGCATCTAGTGCAAAATTCCTGGTTACGTGGAACGCGGATAACGTCACTCTTTGACCCCGTGGAAAACGTCCAGAGCGGATCCTGGTTCTCGTAGAGCACGGCAGTGAACCTATGTGAAGCATCCAGAGCGGAGCCTAATCCTCGCCGAGCACGGCAGTGAACCCGTGTGAAGCATCTAGTGCAAAATTCCTGGTTACGCGGAACGCGGATAACGTCACTCTTTGACCCTGTGGAAAACGTCCAGAGCGGAGCCTAGTCCTCGCCGAGCACGGCAGTGAACCCGTGTGAAGCATCTAGTGCAAAATTCCTGGTTACGTGGAACGCGGATAACGTCACTCTTTGACCCCGTGGAAAACGCCCAGAGCGGAGCCTGGTCCCCGCCAAACACGGCAGTGAACCCGTGTGAAGCATCCAGAGCAAATACCGGACTGTGGAGTCCTTAAAATCCACGGACTATGATGTCCTTAACCTCGACCGTGATGTCTTAAAACTAACGATCAACCACCCCGATTCCCTACGGATTCTGCCTTGGTTTAAGGGTACATCTCTTCACTCCTTTGATACCTGGCGTTGTAATTCCTCAACGTCTTCAAAGAGGTGACGGGTCCCTGCAACCAAACATCGGACTGTGGAGTCCCTAAATCCACGGACTATGAGGTCCTTAACCTTGACCGTGATGTCTTAAAACTAACATCGGACTATGGAGTCCTTAAATCCACGGACTATGAGGTCCTTAACCTTGACCGCGACGTCTTTAAACTATGATACCTGGAGCAGCCCCCTGGCCCCGTGAAACACGGACAAGGGCGACCACATCCAGCACCTGCAGGCCCTCACGGCCTGTAAGGAAGAAAACTCTCTTGTGAGATCCCTACGACTCTCAAGGGAAAACCCGCTTAGGAATCTTCACGATTCTTAAGAAGGACTTACACCTATGGGATCCTCTCGACCTGTAGGAAGAAAAACTCTTTATGAGACCCTGGTGGCTCATAAAATACAAAAGTCTTAGGAGGCAAATCTTAACCCTGAATCCTGAGCCATCGCTGTCCTGCAAGGAGATCAAGATAGAATATCCGCAGAATACATTCAATGAAAAGGGGACACACCATTGAGAAAGAAAATTGTATCTTTTATTCATATACCAAAATGGATACAAAGTACAATTCATGAAAGAAACAAAAAGAAAGATACTCTCATCCATGAGTATGTACAAAAAAAAGGAGAAAAGATACAAGTCCTCAATCCGGCGGGCGGTGTAGTAATTTTACCAGCTCATCGTTTTGTTGCTGAGCCGCGGCTTCATGATGCAAGATTTCCAGGAGACGAGCCTCCGCCTAAGCTTGCTGAGCCTGATACGAAGCAAGCCGAGCTTCGAGCTCTTTCTCGGTGACCTTATGAGCCTTGACCCTCTCACGAGTGAACGTAGCAGCTTTATCAAGAGTCACCACCTCCCTGATAGACTCTTGAAGCACCCGCCAGAGTTCATACGCTTTGTTGGCCTAAGACTCGCCTGAAGCTCGCTCAGCGCCTTAGAAGCCAGCTCCCTCTCCGAGAATTTACGGCCGAACCCCTTTTCTCGCGCGACAATATGTTCGCCACGCATCGCCCTATCAGGCCATGTAAGCTCACTTTCGTGACCGTAACCTTGGAAACGGGACATACACGCTCAAGACCATATAAATGGGATTCCGGTCGACGGCAATAGTCGATCTAAAAACGCGCTCACATAACCTGGTATGAAAAGCAACGAGAAACTTTCCGATGATTATCCTATCGGGCATGTGTTCGCAATCATATGAGCATCCGAAAAAGGAATAAAATTCGAAGCTTTAATGCGCATGCGACATGACAACAGTGCTGATAATTGAAGGAAGTTTTCATAAAAGGAACACAAAATTTATTCATGCAAGCGAAAACATGCATACGAGTGCCGAGCCTACATGGAAGTTCAACATAAAGCATACAAAAAGAAGGACTGATTTAAAAATGCTACGCTGACGGGAAAAGGTCACCAAACACGGGATCAATGGCACAGGGGTTAATGAAGCAGAGGACAAAATTCTCCATCTCTCTTTCTGCTTTCTCCAGCACATCAAAGCGACGGTTCTCACGAGGAGTCGCTCCCCATCGATTGGCACCATGTTCGTCCGCGAAAGCAGACATAATAGCTCGCCGGGCCTTTATCTGGCTCAGCAGATGAATTGAGCAATCCTTCAAAGCCTGAGTAATCAGGCACGCTTCATGAAAGCCCTTGAGCTTTTCTTCAGCCGCGTCAAGCATCGCCAGGGTCATCTCTGCCGAGTGAGGAGGGATGTCGGCAAGCACGGCCGTGAGAATCATCCGGAGCCAGAGGGAACCCATCGGGAGGGGGACCCCCTACGGATCGAGAGTTCATACATTGCTGAGTCGCATTCGTCGTCGGTAAGGAGTGGATCCACCAACCGAGCAGCAAAGCGGGGGATCATCTCCTCGATAGGAACTTCCCATGGCTGTCGACGAGCATGAGAGCGATTGCAGGCCATGGCGCTCGTTTGTTACTCAAGACAAGTTACACCAAAATAAAAAAAATATAAATCTCTCTGTGAAGGGAAAAGGAAGACTATAGCCTCATATATAAAGAGGTGCATTAAGTGTTGTGCGCAGAAAATCTTGCGTGATGAAGCTATTTCCAAGGCCAAAAAAAAGGAAAGGCATCGAAAATCAGGGAGATGGAACTATTTCCAAGGTCCTTTTTCTGCATCTGATATTGTGCACTGAAGATATGGCATGGGAAAATTTTGTGAACAGCCCCATCAAGGAACCCCACGTGCAGAACACGTGAGGCCCAAACTTGATGTGCACTAAAAAATTATGGATGGAGTAGCACCCTGCATATTAAAAGCATCAACAACAACAGTAGCAAAATGATGGAACCCCAGAGAAAGGCATGCAAGCAGGGAAAGACATAATAAAACTTGTCACTTATACTTCAAGAAGTTCATACAAAATAAAGAGGACATGTTTACAATGGTAAGACTTCAGACGCGGGGCATGGGTTGAGAAACTCAAGATTAACTTTGTCCAAGATTCTCCAAGCATTTCGAACCTCCCGAGTATGCTTCCTCTCGCGGTCGCAAGCGTCGGGGTCCTCACGAATATCCTCCACCCTCCGATAGGCGGCAAGTATGGCTGACTGCTGAAAGGCTTGGTGCAAGAGATCAATAAGGTGATCTCGCCTCCTCTTTGAGATCAAGCCCATCAGGTACACCGAATGTACCTTATCCTCAGCAGTGTCCAAGGCCCTGAGCGGTATGCCGGTGCAAAAGAGAGGAAGTGCCTCCCGGATCGCCAGCACGATCAGCTTCAGAAGAGAAGAGCGACGGGGGAGTAGCCGATGGTTGTACTCGTCAAAGCGGCTCATGATCTCGGCACACTGAGCATCGGTGAACTCCTGGTTCTGACTGCGGCCCAGTGCACGAATATTCCCATAGGAAATAATCTCGTCAAGACCATACAGATGGGCATCCATGATACCTGAAATAAAGGTCATGAGACATCATTACAAAGCTCCTGTTTCATTAATTGCAGAAGGACAACCTCGGGTCAAGAGACCCCAAGAAGCCTCCGTGTGAAGAAACTGAGTTCTTCATTGGAATTAAATTCCTTATTAAGAGAAAGGAATTAAATTCCCAGAAACAATTTTGGATGGAATTAAATTCCATGGAGTTGAACCGCCATCATCATCTCCCCAAGGATCATCTGACCCTAAGAGATCTACTGTTGGAGGTTAAGTGGTCTCATATTTGGTTAAAGAAATTGAGGAAAAATGGGTTCTTTGTGAAATCCTTAATGTGGATTTAAAATCCAGAGAGTTCTTCTAAAACAAAGGAGCTTCAGCCGTTCAATTATTATTACCTGAGGAAAAGGGATCCTTAAACAGAGTTAAACTCTGGAAAATGTCTGAGACAGAGAACTAAGCTCTGGAAACGAGAATTAAATTCTCAAGGGAAAAAGTTCTCAGAAGAAGAAGATGAACAAAGTGAAGGCTCTTCTGAAGAAACATGAGTATTTATAGGAGGTGATGCAAACGATTCATCTCCCCAAATCCCTAGAGAAATCCAACGGTCACAAAAGGTGACAGCGTTGCACTCACGTGTGGACACGTGAGAACAACGCTGTGGGGGCATTTGTTTCCTGATTCAAAATCAGGAAAGCTTACGGAAAAGGCTTCAGAAAAGGGTCACGTGCTTACACGTGACCACCAATCACGTGTTGGCACGTGACATCTAAAAGCATCGGCGAAGAAAATTCAGTTTCCCAACTACATCGAAGAAAATGGCTTCAGAAAGGGTCACGTGCTCCCACGTGACCAGGGTCACGTGTTGGCATGTGACTCTCAAAAGCGGCAGACTCAATTCCCTGAGTGAATCAAGAAAAAAAAAGCTCCAGACGAGGGTCACGTGCTCACACGTGACCAGGGGTCACGTGTTGGCACGTGACAGCTAAGCAGCGACCAGAAAGCAGAGCGCAGAAAGAAAGAAGAGGGCTCGTTATGAGGGGGTCACGTGCCCACACGTGACCAAGGGTCACGTGGCCACACGTGACCAGCGTTCAAAGCCTATCTGTTAACAGAATTAAATTCTGAGAAAAGACCTCTTAAACATTTCCAAAGCAACCGATTGAATTAAAGATTTAAAGGTGATTAAATATCATCTATCTATGGGAAAATCTTGAATTTGGAAAGATTTCCCCGTAAAATCTAACCAAAACAACAAAGGAGAATCTCTGGATTTAAAATCCAATGGTGAATAAAATTCACCTAATAATCCAAAGGTCCAAAACGAATGATGGATACAATCAAATCTCTCAATGAAAGATTCATCAAAAACTAATTGACTCGGCTGCTTCTCCTATAAATAGGAGCCAAGAGACACACAAAAGATATATGCAGAGGGAAGAAAAGAGAGAGAGCCTTGATACTTTGGAGGAATTTGGATCTTCTGCAAAAGAAAACCCTAGGTAAGAAAGGGAAGGCCTTTCTCAACAGAGTTTAACTCTGATATAAAACAGATGAACATGGTTCTCTCTTTGGTGGAGGATCTGTAAAGTGCACATCTCCCTTTGAGTTGAGAATTTAATTCTCAATGGGTTGAGATCCTGCCATACAGATCCAAATCATAGAGAGGGAATGGAAGCACGAGAATTTAATTCTCACAGAACTATAGGAATTTAATTCCTTTAAAATAAAATTAGGGTTTGACCCTGTGTTATGGGAATTTAATTCCTTTAGAATGAAAAGAACAGGGTTTAACCCTAGTTAAGAACTTAGTTCTGTTAAAACAACAGGAATTTAATTCCCTTAATCTCATTCCCCAAAATAATTCTTTAACAGAGAGTGGGAGTTTAATTCCTTAAAGCTTTTATTAGGGTTTAACCCTATTCAGTTCTTCACATATATGAGGAATTTAATTCCTACAGAAAATTCAGAGTTCAACTCTATTCCAAAACATAAATCTTCGAAAGGAAGTCGGAATTTAATTCCTCTGAAATTATTGTCAGGGTTCAACCCTATGAGGAATTTAATTCCTGAAAGGGATTAACAGATCTTCTAAAATCATACATAGAGGCAGGGTCACGTGTCACCACATGACCCCCAAAAAGATCTACAGAAAAGCCCCTTTGAGGCAGTGCCTCACGTGACCCACATGACCCTTGGCAGAGGCTTCAACATACTCCATTTAAACACCCGTCACGTGATGGCACGTGATCCCCCAAAAGATGCGATATTCTCAGCAGAACAAATGAAGGGAGGGCGCCCTCACGTGCTACCACGTGACCTCTCTTGCCTTGGCGTCTAAGGCTAAATTTGAACCCCTGAATCCAGTGTTAAAACACTGTTTGGCCTTAGTGTTCAACACTAATCAAAGAACTTTATTTGTAGTGTTCGACACTGATTACCTTAGTGTTTAACACTAATTTGAGATTTCTGTTACCAGTGTTTAACACTGATTTGTTTTAGTGTTTAACACTAATTTGAAAGCATTGTTGCTGGTGTTTAACACCAACTATCTTTTAGTGTTAAACACTGACTTATCAATCTCATTCCCAGTGTTCAACACTGATTGGTCTTTAGTGTTTAACACTAGGCATTGGCCCAATTGGCTAAATGGCCAGAGGCAAAGCCTCTCCTTCAAGGGACCAACAGGAGGGCCGATATCCCAGACATGATTGGACTTAGCCCAATCTGGCCATAAGTCCTCAATTCGTAATTAACTGGGCTAATGGGCTCATAACATAATTAATTGGTCTTGATCCCAAATTGGGCCAAAGACTATTTAATCCACTCCGGTTCCAGGGTACATCTCTTCACTCCTTTGATACTTGGCGTTGTAATCCCTCAACGTCTTCAAAGAGGTGACGGGTCCCGATGACCACACATTGATATGGACTGTGGGGTCCTTAAACCCATGGACTACGACGTCCTTAACCTTGACCGAGATGTCTTAAAACTAACAATGGACTGTGGGGTCCTTAAACCCATGGACTTATGCGTCCTTAAACTACCAATGGACCACCATGTCCCTAAACTGGCAACGGACCACTACGTCCCTAAACTGGAGATGGACCACTACGTCCCTAAACTGGTAATGGACCACTACGTCCCTAAACTGGAGATGGACCACCATGTCCCTAAACTGGCAATGGACCACTACGTCCCTAAACTGGAGATGGACTACCATGTCCCTAAACTGGCAATGGACCATCATGTCCCTAAACTGGAACAATAGAGCCCAAACGCTCTTTGGTCGGATCTAAACGATCCCGTTAAGTCGATCTTAGTCCCAAACTGGACTAACGTATCCTTAACAACCGTTTATGTTGATCTTAGCCTCAAATATGGCTAACGTATCCTTAAACCTTCAAACATACTGGACTATGAATCCCCCAATCAACTTTGGTTCAAGGATACATCTCTGAACTCCTCTGACACCTGTCGTTGTAATCCTTCAACGTCGTCAGAGAGGTGACGGGTCCCGACGGCCATACATTCAATGGACCACTATGTCCCTAAACTGGAACAATAGAGCCCCCAAATGCTCTTTTGTCGGATCTAAACGATCCCGTTAAGTTGATCTTAGTCTCAAGTTAGACTAACATACCCTTAACAGACGTTTGAGTTGATCTTAGCCCCAAATATGGCTAACGTATCCTCAAACCAAACCCCCAAACCCAAATCTAAGATAATACGGATTTGGACTAGTCCACGCCCTACGGGCGACGACATAACTCGGTCTCCGTAAACAATCCACGGGCAACAAAACAGAAAATAAACACACACGACACGAAGTGACCATCTGGAGAAGGAGAAAGTTGTTACCGCGATGCGGTAGCGTAATTAACTGCAGGGGCTTGCGCCTGCAGGGAAGAGCGTCCCCACAATCAAAAACCCCTCAAACGAGGGGGAATCTGACGAAGTCTGCTACATCGGCCGCATCCGTTTAAACCTTCGATATATGGTGCCATAAATCAACTTGGCATCTTCGGAGAGGTGAACGGATAGCACCAATTAGCATCTGCCCCGAATCTCAGTGCCAAGACATCGCAGTCTTGTGCGTCGTCTTTCGGAGGGGAACAACGCATGTTCGTCTGGAAGATCGCAATTCAAAGGAGAATCGGCGGGTATCGGATGCTCAGCGAGGAAGTCGGTGATGGCCTGGCCTTTCACTTCCTTGAGAGGTTGATAGGTTATCGAGAACTCCATCAAGAGCAGAGCCCATTTAGCGAGTCGCCCCGTCAATATGGCCTTTGACATTAAATATGAGGGTCCACCTTTGAAATGAGACGGATCTCATGCGCCAACGCATAGTGCCTGAGTTTTGTTATCACGAAGATCAACGCCAGGCAGTGTTTTTCAATGGGGGAGTAGTTGCTTTCTGCCCCCAGTAGAACTCGACTTAAGTAGTACAGTGCTCTTTCCTTCCCTTGGTCGTTCTCTTGCGCCCATAATGCGCCTAAGAAACTTTCGAGGGCGGTTGTATAGAGAATGAGGGGCTTTCCTTTGACCGGAGCAGCCAACACTGGTGGATTTTGCAAGTACTGGTTAATTTCGTCTAGCGCACCTTGGCATTTTTGATCCCAGACGAACGGGGTTCCCTTCTTCATCAGGTGGCTGTAAGGACGGCATTTGCCTGAAAGGTTGGCTATAAATCGCCGTATATATGCAAGCTTCCCTTGAAGAGACCGCAGCTGTTTGAGAGTTCTCGGCGGAGGCATTTCCATGATTGCCTTGATCTTCGACGGATCTATCTCGATGCCTCGATGCCGGACGACGAATCCCAGGAATTTG
Source organism: Agapanthus africanus (assembly GCA_030015575.1). Taxonomy (NCBI): domain Eukaryota; kingdom Viridiplantae; phylum Streptophyta; class Magnoliopsida; order Asparagales; family Amaryllidaceae; genus Agapanthus; species Agapanthus africanus. Next base: position 21,525,090 of record JASDDO010000016.1, on the reverse strand, counting down.
CCCAAGGAAACTTCGAATGCGCACTTGAGAGGGTTCATCTTCAAGTTGTATTGTCGAAGGCGTTGAAATACGGTCTTCAGATGCTCGAGATGTTCCTCGTACGATTTGCTTTTAACCACGAGGTCGTCGATATAACATTCGACGATTTCATGTATAAGGTCATCGAAGATTTTCGTCATGGCCCTCTGATAGGTGGCACCGGCGTTCTTTAGACCAAAGGGCATCACTTTGTAGCAGAATATTCCCAAAGGAGTCCGGAAGGCGGTGTGCTTCTGGTCTTCGGAATGCATCTTTATCTGATTATACCCTGATGAGCCGTCCATGAAGGAGAAAACCTCATGAGTGGACGTATTGTCTATCATCAGTTCGATGACTGGCACCGGGAAATCATCCTTCGGGCAGGCCTTATTGAGATCCCGAAAATCCACGCATATGCGCACCGTCCCATTTTTCTTCATCACCGGGACGATGTTGGCGATCCATTCAGGATATTGAACCTCCTGGATAAAGCCAGAGTCGATTAACTTCTTAACCTCGGCATTGATGCTCAACTCAAGCTCGAGCCGCATTCTCCTTGGCACCTGTTTGACTGGCTTGATGTCTGGGGATATCGCCAATTTTTGCATAGCAATTTCTGGATCCAGTCCCGGCATTTCGGAATAGTTCCATGCGAAGCAATCTTTATGCTGTACAAGGACGTCTTTTAACGCAGCCACCCTTCCTTCAGATAGCAGCTCGCTGACAAATGTCGGTCGTGGATCGTTCACCGTCCCCAACTCAATTTTCTTAAGGTTATCTGCAGTGGTATGTATTCCATCCTCCAGTTCCTTCGGCGCTGGTGGAAATTCTGAGATCACCTCATCATTGCTGTTCTCGAAGCACCAGGGAAGGCTGTCCATGTTCTCGAGCTCTTCTTTTAATATTGTTATCATGTGACAAGTGCGAATCCGCTTACAATCCTAATGTGGAGTTGGCTCTGTCCTTGTGGCTTTGGGTTCGTGCTTCTGTGGTGGTGTCACCCTCCAGTTGTCGGACAGAGCGAATTTGCCGAGCTGATACTGATCTTCGACCCAATTCTTAAAGGTGAAGCAGTCTTCGAGAGGGTGCCCTATAACTCGATGGTAAGAGCAATAATTTGGGTCATAGACTTCACCTGCTCGTTCGGAGTTTTTGGACTCCGGCAGTGTAAGCATTTGATGTTTTACAGCAAGATCAAGTATCTTCTTCGTCTTGTCCCGAGGAAACGAGTACGCTCGACCCATTTTCTTTATGAGGGATAGATCAATAACGCTCGACTCCCGTTTGCGTGGCTTCTTAGCCCCGCTTTGTTGCTGTTGAGTGCTTTTTCGGCCTTTCGACTTGTTTCTGCCTCTGCGTCGAGCCTTTTTTATAACAGGTTGACAGGGGGCGACGCTCTCATCTTTGACGGCCTGTTGAAGGAGGCGTTGCATTTTGGCTTTCTCGTAGATGGCCATTTCGCGGTTGTGATCATCGCGGACTTTTTGACCAGCTTCCCTTATAAGCCTGTCCATTTGTTTTTCAAACGACGAACTGGGCACTTTTGCATCAAGAACTTTTACTGGTTCAGGATTAGCGTCCTCCCATTGAGCGTCCGCTTCTTCATCGAAGTCATACACGACGTAGCAGCCGTATAGTAACTCTCGTTTCTTTGACCGGATGTATCCAAGCCCTTTTGTTTCCATTCTCCCATTAGGCAGTTTGCGTTGAGTCCCGGGAATGTTCCAAACTTTGTCATAGAACTTGGCTTTTCGAACGGTCTGCTTGAAGGATATCCCTGGTCGTTTCAGCAACCTTTTCAAGCCTTCTGTATAATATCTGGGTAGACGGATGGGTTGAAGCCTGTCCAGCGTAGGATCCACCCCGTGCCAGATTTCTTTCTCCACTTTGTTTTCTTCAGAGCGGTAGAATAGAATTGCCTTCTCGCCTTCTCGCCTGGGAGGGATATAGAACGTCTGCAAATCCTCTACACCGTCGGTATCGAGCGCATCCAGTTCCTTATAATGTTTAAGCGGCACCATGGCGTCTTGCAGACTTTGCTCTTCTTCAGCGGAAACTCGTATTGAAGGTCGAGCAGAGAATACAGCATGGACCTCATCCTCCGAACCACTACCAAAGATCAATGTAGGAGCGGATGGTCCCGGCTTGGTGTATTGGGGCCGACCCGAATAAACTATCTCCTCTTCTTCCTCGGTATCACTGCCGAAGACAGGGATGGTAGCGTTAGTTTTATTCTCCGGCTTGTGAAACCTTTCCGTGTCTTCGAAACTCAGTAAGAAGTATTTGGCATCTTCATATTTGCGAACTTCATTCACGGAAAACGGATTCAGTTCTCCCATCACGGTATACTCGAGACCATCCCTAAAATATTTCATACACTGATGCTGTGTAGAAGGGATGATGTTGTACTCGTGTAACCATGGTCGGCCGAGCAGAGCGTTGTAGCATGTCTTGGCATCTATGGCGTGGAATTTAATGTCCGTGACGAGCAGCCCAAAGCGTAGTGTCAGTATCACAGATCCAAGAGTCTTTGATGATTGGGAGTCGAATCCAGAGATAGTGATCTTGTCTCGAGCGAGGTGTTGGATGCTCATGCAGATTTCCTTCAACACTCGCACGTTAAGGAGATTAACAGATGATCCATTATCGACCAGGATTTTGCCGATCTTTATATCATGGCAGTATCCTGAGACATAGAGGGGGCGATTGTGTTCGCATGTCCTAAGGAGAAGGTCTTCATCGCCAAAAGTAACACCGGCCGTGTGCACTTCCTCCAATTCATCCTTCATCTTTTCTTCGGCCAGGAAAGCTTGGAACTGCTCCGGGTCCTGTAGTGCCCTAATTAACGAATCTCTCGCCTCCTTTGATAGTAAAAGGGCGTCAAGAATGCTGAGCTGCGAGGGTAGCTTCCTCAGATGCGCTAAGACGTTGTAATCCACCTTATTTTTCTTCGGCGGGTCTTTGGCAGTTAGCTCTTCCATGACTTGGTCATCTAGGGCGATGTCCTCAGAGACCTTTTCTTTCCCTTTATCTTTTTTGTTTGGGGGTCCGAGATTCTGTTCGGGCAACATGCGATTACGCAGCCGGATATTCTCGCAACTCCTCAATCCTTCAGAGATAGACTCCTTGCAGATAGGGCCGAGGGCTACTTTTTCGTCAGAATCGCTCCCGTAGGTGAGAACTCGTGATCCCCCGGGGTCATCCCTATGACAATTGCCGGCAACTCTTTTATGCTCATCTGTAGTATTTTTCGCTGTCTACGAGCTTCACGCTTTGTCCTGTTGAAGTGTTGCCTGTGAGCGACATACCTTGCCACCAACACTTAAAGGAGTCGCAGTCTTTAGTGAGATGTGCGATCTTCTGATGATATAGGCAGTAATTAGGATGCGTCTCTACTCCACCGAGAGTGTTTTCTTCAGAGGGTGGTAGCTTCATTCCCCTTGATATGGCTTTAGCAAACATTTTCCTCGTCTTGAATTTGTTTTATGTTGACAGCTTGTTCCGCTACCTCTTTGTCCTTCTTTTCGAGGATTCTCTGAAAAAAAACTCGGCATCAATTTCTTGCTCACGGCGTTGCTCCGAGGATGTCTCCGGGCTTACTTTCGGTCCCGTAAGTGCGGTCATGGCTGTCAGCATTTCTTAGAGCTTTTGTTGTTGTTGCCCCTGAGCCTTAGTCACTGATCGCGTAAGCGGTCTATGACCTGTGAAGACATGGCTATCCTCTTTTCCGGATGCTATATAGACAGTATGTACCATCATGCCCACAGACTTGGGGTGTTTGGGTTCAATGGTCTTGCAGTTCGTCGCAGACCCAGGGATTTTCTCCGGCCTTCTCCTCTTTCGTGGGCGGTCGAGGTTGAGGGAGCCGTTGCAGCAGGCACCCAAGTAGCTATCGCCTTTTGTGGCTTGATAGGATGATCCTCTTCCCGCTGAACTTTCACCTTTTTCTGTCGGCGGGGATAATCTTGATCAATTACCGAGTCTTGAACTTGACGCCAGACCTTGTAGATTTTAGAGGACAGCCGTTGAGGGGGCTTTTCCGGCTTTACCGCTCTCCATAGGCGGAGGAGATCTTTTCAGCACAGTGGTCGGAGAGTTCTTGTGGACCTTCCTAAGTGGTTCAAAGCTGTTTCCAGTTGGAACAGCAGCATTAATTTCCGCCGTTGGAGTCGGCGGAGTCAGTCCAGAAGGAGAGTTACCCCCAGTCTTCCTTACTCGGCACCAGTGGTATATCCCTAGTAGGAGGGGTGTTGTCTCCTGAGGGTTTTCAGCGGATTACACCCACAAAATCGTATAATAAAAGAGAGATGGTGAAAGTTATATAAAGACAAGAACTATAAAAGAAAGAACTTGAAAATAAGAGTTTTCAACTCTACCAGCTTTTCAGTTGCTATGAGCCCTATCTTAATAGTCATGAAAAGATGTTAAAAATCACATCATCCCTCAATAAAACATCGCCTTTAGTTTTCATTCCTACCTTTCTTCCAAACATTGATCATATACCCCTACGTGTGTGAACTGGACATCCCTACACTCAGAGAATTCAATTCAAGCAATCATACTCTTGTCCATCTACCTCAGTACTTTTTAATAGATATTTAGATGGAATTTGCTCACACATTCTTCATGCAACCGTTAATACTTCTTGAGGTACTAACCGATCGATTACTCATGTGCTTTCTAATTAGGTGTTTTTCCTCGTCTTGCAACACCTAAGGCTTAGCAGTGGCTCCCAAACCAGTTGGTCTAAGGCACTAGGTGATAAAGCACCCACGCTATATTTTTTATTGTTGCATCGGTGATAACAAAACCAGTGTTCATTTTTCTTTTCACCATTTTATCTTTTATTCTCCACTTTTATTTTCTTCATACTTTGGCTTCTAGACAAGAGCATTTCAAGGTATCCTCTACTATCCCGAGTTTCAAGATGTGTGTACGTGCGTATAGTAGGGTTTCAACGTTCAAATGTTTGGCTTCCAAAATAGGAACTATTTTTCAGGCTTATTTTTATCCTCAGATTAGTAATTTCCTTCATCTTACTAACCCTTGGGACAACAGCTCATAACTACTTATTACTAGTTTCATTTAAGAAAACATCTAACTTTCTTGTTTTTCTTAAACTATTCCTATCTTTTAAATATAATTTTTCACTTTCTACTCTTTTATTATCACAATTTTTTGTGTGTGCTTATATACAGTATAATGCAAAGTAAGGCGTAAATAAGCACAGGAGCGTTGAAGCTCGTTGGCGGGAGCATGGTCCCGAAAAATAGCCCAGTGGTGGCTTGAGTTACCTGCTCCACTGGCATAGTGAAAAGGGAGGCCGCTTGGGGCCCGTAGGTTACTCCTCCAAATGGGACAGAGCGAGAGTTGCTGTTGCAGTTAGTGCAGTTTGAAGCTATTGATTTCTTGAAGAGCTTGAATATTCTGCCCCCTGTGTCGATATTGGCCTTTGGCATGTGCCAGTTGTTTGAGGACCGATTTCATCGGCAAGGCTGCTGATTGGGGAGCCTGCCTGTGGACGACAGACATCCTCTAGGCTTCCTCCATCGGCGTTGAGGCACCGAGGGTGGGTGGTGGGAGCATCGACCCAAAAAGAAGCCCGTTGATTTCTTGAAGAGCTTGAATATTCTGCCCCCTGCGTTGACCTTGGCCTTTGGCATGTGCCAGTTGTTTGAGGATCGATTTCATCGACAAGGCTGCTGATTGAGGAGCCTGCCTGTGGACGACAGACATCCTCTAGGCTTCCTCCATCAGCGTTGAGGCACCGAGGGTGGGTGGTGGGAGTATCGACCCAAAAAGAAGCCCGTTGATTTCTTGAAGAGCTTGAATATTCTGCCCCCTGCGTCGACCTTGGCCTTTGGCATGTGCCAGTTGTTTGAGGACCGATTTTATCGGCAAGGCTGCTGCTTGGGGAGCCTGCCTGTGGACGACAGACATCCTCTGGGCTTCCTCCATCGGCGTTGAGGCACCGAGGGTGGGAGGTGGGAGCGTCGACCCTAAAAGAAGCCCGTTGATTTTCTTGAAAAGTCGGATTGCAGATATTTGAGGCTGCAAGTGACCCATACTTGACTCCGCTGGATATGACAGAGCCTGAGTTGCTAGGGTGGGAGCAAATGCCATTCTTTATAGAGACGAAATGTGGCCTTCAATATCCACTCCCCTAAGGACAACCAAAAATATACACACCGCGATTATTTGATCGCGGGAAAAACACGACACACGAAGTGTGGAGTGGAAAGAGGAAAAGGTCCCACCGGGCGTGCCAGAATCTGTTCCCCTCCGAAAGACGGCCGAGACTGAACGTCTTGCCTGAGATTCGGGGCAGATGCTATTTGGTTTTATCCGTCTACCTCTCCGAAGATGCCAAGTTGATTTATGGCACCGTGTATCGGAGGTTTGGACGGATGCGGCCGATGTAGCAAACTTCGTCAGATTCCCCCTCGCTTGAGGGGTTTTTGATTATGGGGACGCTCTTCCCTGCAGACGCAAGCCCCTGCAGTTAATTACGCTACCACATCGCGGCAGCCGCTTTCTCCTTCTCCAGAATTTCACTTCGTGTCGTGTGTGTTTGTTTTGTTTGTGGTTGCCCGTGGATTGTATACGGAGACTGAGTAATGCCGTCGTCCGTAGGACGTGGATTAGTCCAAATCCGTATTTACTTAGATTTGGGTTTGGTGTTTTTAGTTTAAGGATACGTTAGCCGTATTGAGGCTAAGATCAACTGAAACGTTCGTTAAGGATACGTTAGTCCTGTTTGAGACTAAGATCAACTTAACGTGGTGATCCATTTATTATATGGCCGTCAGGACTCGTCACCTCTCTGATGTCGTTGAAGAATTACAACGATAAGTGTCAGAGAAGTTCAGAGATGTACCCTTGAACCAAAGTTGATTTGGAGTTTTATAGTCCATTTGAATGTTTAAGGATACATTAGCCGTGTTTGGGGCTAAGATCAACTTAAACGGGACCGTTTAGATCCGGCAAAAGAGTATTTGGAGGCTCTATTATTCTAGTTTAGGGACATGGTCGTCCATGTTCCAGTTTAGGGACGTGGTGGTCCATTGCCAGTTTAAGGACGTGGTGGTCCATCATTAGTTTAAGGACGTTTCGGTCCATCATTAGTTTAAGGACGTTTCGGTCCAATATTAGTTTAAGGACGTTTCGGTCCACGAGTTTAAGGACCCCGCAGTCCGTGTTGATGTGTGGTTGTCGGGACCCGTCACCTCTCTGACGTCGTTGAAGGATTACAACGATAGGTGTCAGAGGAGTTCGGAGATGTACCCTCGAACCGGAGGTAAATTGATTTAGGAGAGCAATCTTGCTCAGTCAATTTAATTTAAGGACTTACGGCCACGATTGGGCTAAGTCCAGTTGAAAAATGTTCAGCACTTTTATTTGTTTTTGGCCTATTAAGCCTGTGCTAGGGCTTGGCCCATTTTTAATAATGCATAGCATTAATCTTGGTCTCTATTGGACCTTTATCTGGGCTCTTCCCCTTTTAAAATAATGCATTGCATTATTTATTATTTTGTTTGGGCTCTGCTCATTTATAATTGATGCAGAGCATCAATTTTGTTTGGGCTCTGCCCTTTTTTATTGCATTGCAATTTAATTTGGCCTACTAGGCCTTTCTGATTTGGGCCTGCCCCTTTAGTAAAAGAAATGCATTGCATTTGTCAGGCGCTTTGCGCCAATCAGAGAGCGCAAGCGCTTGTGGTATTGACACGTGTCACTCAAGCGCAGTGCGCTGCGCCAATGCGCTGTGCTTGCGCTGCTGACACGTGGCGCGCTCTGGTGGGTTGCGCCAGTTTCAGAGAGCAAAACTCTATCTTAAAAACGCACAGCGCAAGTGAGTCAGATGCTGACACGTGGCGCTCTCTGGTGGCTTGCGCCAGCCCAGGAGCGCAACAGTGCAGTTTTGCAAGTGCAAGGCACTATTAATTTGAGAATCTTTTAGATTGCAGAACCAATGGTTCATGAAAAAGTGCAAACCACTGTTTGATTTCTTGATCTAATTTAGATCAAAGAAAACAAGTATTTCTTGTTTTTTCTTGATCTCAGAGAACCAATGTTCATAAGTGCAAAGCACTATTATTATTTGTTTTTTATTGGAGATCATTGATCTTGTTCTAAGATCAATGATCTATTAGAAGAAATTCTTCTATCTTCAAGGTTCTTACCTTTTCTTCTTGAAATTTCTTCAGAGTTCTCTCTGTTTGAAGTTCTTGATTTCTCACTATGTTCCTTTTCTTCTCTTTTTTTTATTTTAGAAAGATCATTGGTCGTTGGGACCCACCATCTCTCCGACGACACTGAGAGATTATAGTGCCATATATCGAAGGTGTGGAGGGATGTACCCTTTGAACCATGTCTCACTCATTAGGGGGGAAGAACAGGCTGGAGCTTAGGCTTCTCGCTGCTGAAAAAGGCTTCTTTGTGTTCGCGCACGTGCGTCGCACGTGTTGGGCGCTCATATTTGCACGTAGCGCATATAGATCTTACGCATATGCGCATTAGGGGGAGCAAGCTCCAATGGAGAACGAGTCTCCTTTTAATTGAATATTCTCATGTGGTGCGCACGTGCGTTGCACGTGGTGCGCGCATGGCGGGCATATGTGCGTTGCACGTGGCGCACATGCGCATTATGAGGAGAAGCAGAGCTTCTATATATGGAGAACAAGCTCCTTTTAATATTATTAAATGTTCCCATTTTGTGCGCACGTGCGTTGCACGTGGTGCGCGCGTGGCGAGCACACGTGCGTTGCACGTGGCGCACATGACCTCGAGTTTACGAGTGGGTTCCATGTCGATTTGTTGTCAAGTTCATGAAACCCCGTGTTTTTGAGCGGTTTTCCATAAAGTGGAAAACCGCGAACGGCGCTTCTGTCGAATGAGTGGAGCGTCCGGGCACGTTTCCCACTTTCCTCTATCGATCATGCATTAGGAGAAGCAGGGCTTCTATATATGGAGAATAAGCTTCTTTTAATATTATTAAATGTTCTCATTTGGTGCACACGTGCGTTGCACGTAGCGCACATGGCGCTTGCGCATATGCGCATTATGGGGAGGAGCATGCTCCTATCTTGGAGAACTAAACTCTTTTGAGTATTGAATCCTTTTGAGGATTTAACTCTACCATTTCTAAGAGGTATCCCCTCTTACTTATATGGGAGTGGTAGAGAAGTCATCTCTCCTTTTCCCGATGTGGGACTAAAAAATGCATTCCCCATGTAGTAGAGTATTACTTTAGATTACACGTGCATAACACATTTGCTCATAACTTTTGATCTCGGATGAATTATGAGGCCCATAATATATCAAATCGAAGGTCTTTTCGAGATGCTTTCAATATCATCAGAATTTAGCCATTTCTCGTTCCAGAGTTTGTCAAAATACAGCTCGGAAAATACTGGTTCGCATCTTCTTCCTTAGATCACATATGCATAGACATTTGCTCATAACTTTTGATCCCGGATGAATTAGGAGGCCCATCATATATCAAATCGAAGGTCTTTTCAAAATGTTTTCAATACCATCAGAATTTAGCTGTTTCTCATTCCGGAGTTTGTCAAAATATAGCTCAGAAAATACCGGTTCGCATCTTCTTTCTTAGATCACATGTGCATAACACATTTGTTCATAACTTTTGAACCCGGATGAATTATGAGGCCCATAATATATCAAATCGAAGGTTTTTTCGAGATGTTTTCAATACCATCATAATTTAACAGTTCCTCATTGAGGAGTTTATCAAAATACAGGCCGGAAGATACTGGTTCGCATTTTCTTAAGCGTATCGCTGCCATTTGATACCTTGGACTCTTTTGCGCAGAAATTTTTGGCGGCTACAGGTACGTCCATAAGCAAAATGGGCACGGATGAAAACCCGAAAGGGCTCCGTGAGTAAAAACAGCAGGACTACCGGCGAGTGTTTGTGAAAACCTGAAAGGGCGCAAGCTCGTTAAAGGACACTTACAGGGTCCTCTCGACCTTGTAAGGATAAATCACCCACGTAATATCCTTACGACTCACAAGGGAGTAACACACTTGGGGATCCTCACGATTCCTAAGGAGAAAATACACTTGCGAGATCCTCACGACTCGTAAGGAGACTCTCTTATGGGACCCTCACGGCTCATAAGATTTGAAAGTCTTAAGTTACAGAGACCTAAACATGTGCTTAAGCAAACCCCCACAACCTTGGATATCGCCCTACAAGTGGTTCAATACTGACAAATACTGACCCTTGTATACAATCCACGGGCGTGAATAAACATTTCCCTAACCAAGTCCCCTCCGAGACTGGGGATATGTTCGCATGATGAACAACCCTTGTAAGTCCTCTCGACTTACAAGGAGAAAACCCTCTTGTAGGATCCTTACGAATTACAGAGGAACATATACTTAGAAATCCTCACGATTCCTAAGGAGAAAATACACCTACAAGATCCCCATGACTTATAGGGAGAAATACCTTTGTGAGACCCCTACGGCTCATGAAGTCAAAAGTCTTAGTCGACAGGACCTTAACCCTGTTCGCTAAGCCACCTTTGTTCGACATCGACAAAGGCAAATGATGATTCGCTCCTGACAATATCCCAGTTGTAGCGGTGCTGATGCCGAAATCGGTGTCTAATTTCAGGTTTACGGCGAAAAGCCAGTAGGCCGCATAGGCACACGAAATAGCCGAAATGATGGGGCAACTCGCAATAAAAAGCAGCGAGTAAAAATAAAATAAACGGCCGAAATGATTGGGCACCGCGAAAAATAGCCGAAATGATTGGGCAATCGCGACCTTCGCGATATAAAAGCTGAAATGATAGAGCATCGCGGAAATAAAAAATATATATATGAAACGTTTGCCCTACAGTCGTGATCACATCGATCCCTGTATACAATCCAAGGGCACAAACAAAGACGGAACCACACCTTCCCAACAGGCTCCACCAAAAAGCAAAGCCAAATCTCGACGGTTCACCAACAGCCTAGAGACAATCGTGACATTCGTCTCAATACAGCAGACGCAGTGCCAGCAAACGAAGCGAAGATCAAATTCCTAGCTTCACGGTTTTGACGGTAACTTACGAAAAAACTGAAAGACCACCAGAGATCATCTCAACCCCAGGGAAACCCAGTGTCCCTGGAAAATACCTCAATTTAGGGAAACTAGCGTCCTTGATGAGAGCCTCCTGATTCGCGTCGGCCCGCAGAGAAACCAGTGTCTCCGCAGGAATACTCCGATTCGTTTCAACCCCGAAGAAACCAGTGTCTTCGGCAAAATACTTCGACTCAGGGAAACCAGTGTCCTTGACGAGAACATCCTGATTCGCGTCGACCCGCAGAGAAACTAGCGTCTTTGCAGGAATACATCGATTCGTTTCAACCCCAGGGAAACTAGTGTCCCTAGCAAATACCTCAATTCAGGGAAACTAGCGTCCTTGATGAGAGCCTCCTGATTCGTGTCGGCCCGCAGAGAAACCAGTGTCTCCGCAGGAATACTCCGATTCATTTCAACCCCGAAGAAACCAGTGTCTTCGGCAAAAAATTTCGACTCAGGGAAACTAGTGTCCTTGACGAGAACATCCTGATTCGTGTCGACCCGCAGAGAAACTAGCGTCTTTGCAGGAATACATCGATTCGTTTCAACCCCAGGGAAACCAGTGTCCCTGGTAAATACCTCAATTCAGGGAAACTAGCGTCCTTGATGAGAGCCTCCTGATTCGCGTCGGCCCGCAGAGAAACCAGTGTCTCCGTAGGAATACTCCGATTCGTTTCAACCCCGAAGAAACTAGTGTCTTCGGCAAAATACTTCGACTCAGGGAAACCAGTGTCCTTGACGAGAACATCCTGATTCGCGTCGACCCGCAGAGAAACTAGCGTCTTTGCAGGAATACATCGATTCGTTTCAACCCCAGGGAAACCAGTGCCCTGGCAAATACCTCAATTCAGGGAAACTAGCGTCCTTGATGAGAGCCTCCTGATTCGCGTCGGCCCGTAGAGAAACCAGTGTCTCCGTAGGAATACTCCGATTCGTTTCAATCCCGAAGAAACCAGTGTCTTCGGCAAAATACTTCGACTCAGGGAAACCAGTGTCCTTGACGAGAACATCCTGATTCGCGTCGACCCGCAGAGAAACTAGCGTCTTTACAGGAATACGTCGATTCGTTTCAACCCCAGGGAAACCAGTGTCCTTGGCAAACTCCTCAACTCAGGAAAACTAGCGTCCTTGATGAGAGCCTCCTGATTCGTGTCGGCCCGCAGAGAAACCAGTGTCTCCGCAAGAACTTCCCGATTCGTCTCAACTTACAAGATAAAGCCTTAGGCGGCAGGGATTAAAAAACTTGTTTCCTAAGCACTGGGACCCTGCAAGTCGGCCTAAAACGGTCTCTTGTATACTATTCACGGGTCTCACTCTCCGAAGTCGGATCTCGACGAGGAGGGAAACAACCGCTTACGAGTCCTCTCGACTCGTAAGAGGGAAAAGTCTCTTATAAAATCCTTACGACTTATAAGAGAAAACACACTTAGGAATCCTCATGATTCCTAAGGAGAAAATTCACCTACGAGATCCTCTCGATCCGTAGGGAGAAAAATCTCTATGAGACCCTCACGACTCATAGAGTTGAAAAGTCTTAGGCAGCAGATCTGAACCTGTGGCCTAAGCCATTGCTATCTCTTGAAGAAACCAAAATGCTCGCTCTATTATCTGTCAACCATGTTTACTAAGGTAACATGCTGATAATAAAAAAAAAAGAGAAGGGAGAAAGCACAGAGATGACACAAGACATTGCAAAAGGAAATGTGTATATCTTTATTCATGAATTCAATTGAGTACAAGGCGAATCGTATAAAGAATAAAGAATGTGTACATACTATTCAAAAATTACAAGTGTATAAATGATGCAAAATGTTCAAGGAGAAGGAAGCGTCCTAAATAGCCCCATCAGTTGCTCGCAGCGTTTCCTTGAAAGCCTTCTCCTGATCGGCCGCCACTGCCAGTTCTGCTTCCACTTGAGCCCGCTGCCGTAGGAAGGCTGAGAGCTGCTCCTCAACTACTCGTTGAGCTGCGTTGCGACCTTGGGCATCATGCTCAGCGGCATCAAGCTTCTGCTTTAATGCTAGCCCATCAGAAAGACTTCGCAGAAGGCCCTCGAAGATAACCTTCACCCGAGCAGCATTCGCATCGACTTCAGCACGTAGGCGAGCAGTCTCGCTTGAAGACTTCTGGGATTCCCTTAGCCTTAAAGCTGCTTCTTGTTCCATACGGCGGAAGTAAGAAGCACTTTCCTCAATCCATGCCGCCCGTTGAGTACTCGCGGCCAAGATTTCGGGGGCAGGACGCATCGACCCCAGCTGGTGCAGGCGGGCCTCGATTTCCCTGCAGTGATTAACCCAAGATTCGACGACGCCTTCGTTATGAAAATTTACAAGCGCTGCCAACATTGGGTTAACCTCCACAGCGAAATCTGAGGCAGATGGGAGAGTGTCTGCGTCAAGTTCTTCGATGTATCCGCTCAACATGCCCAAACTCATCACGGCACCCTTTGAAGATGGACGTTTCAAGAAGGGGCCTGCCGGCATTAGGATGCGAGACTCAAGAGGGACCGGAACTGGAACGATAGCTGCAAAACAAAATACGATTAGATGACCGTTCAAGAAATGAAAAAAAAAGTCATCGATGCGATAGTTTACTATACCAGCTGCAGCAGGTGGTAAGGCCGGAAGGGCCGGTGGCGCGACCGATCTCTCATCCCCTCCTTCGATTTGTAGCACTGCAATCAGGACGAGGGAAAGTTAGAAATGATTCCATTACTGGAAAAAGAAAGACATCGGTTGGAAACTATACTCACCAGCGCCATCGGAAGAAGAAGCGGGTTCAGATGGGAAGGAGAAGTGCGAGTGCAACACCTGATAGAGATGATCAAAAAGCACTCCTGAAAGGACACAATAGTACGACTTTAGTACATAAATTATGCGGCTGAAAGATAAAACTAACAGGTTGCAAATCCATACCTTCCAACATCTGCGATGGTACGAAGGAAGTCTGAGAGGTGACCACCGCCAAAGCAGTAGTTGACGGCGCTCCCACGAGTAATGGAGCATCGGCATTGGCCGCATCTGCGTCAAAAACAAGGATAAACTTGTTAGAAAGGATTGCAAGATATAAAAAGGGATAGTAACTCGAAATTTACCTGATGAGCCACCAGCCGAAACGGAGGCATCTCCCTCCTCCATCGATGCAAGTCCACCTCCCGTGGCTTCATCACCAGACTCGACGGGGGCTGTCGTCGTACTCGCCCGACCAGGAGACGGCGGAGGACCGTAGGCGGGGAGAGCAATGATTGGAACATTGCCAGACTCTTGAGAAAGAGCGGCTGGCTCGCCCCCGGGAATCACGCCCATCTCACCCGCTACTCCTTCAAGTTAGGCGGTTGCTGCTGTCTCATCCGCCGTCGCCACGAGGTCGCCAGTCTTAGATACTCCGCCCACTGCTGCCCCAGGCTCAGTTATAGCGGTCGTCTCATTTGCCGCCACCTCAGGTTCGGCATCAACGACCATCTCTGGTGCAGCTCCCTCAGCCCCCAGTTCAGGCTCAGCAACCCCGACATCGTTGCCCACCGTCGGCTCGGGTTCGGCCGGTGCCTCTTCCTCTGTCCCTTTAGGTTCGACGGTCTCCGCCTCCCCTTCGGTTGGACTCGGCCCTGCAGGACAAGATATATCAGAACCGACAGGTTCACACTCTTTACATCAAAATCTTGAAAGATAAATTACCCGAGGTGGACTTATCGTTAGCCTCCCTATTTGCGCGCGCCGCCTGTCTGTGAGCTGTAGACAAGGCGACTGGGAGCTCTTGTGAGGGTGTATCAGCACTAGAGACGGTGCTTGGGCCAGCTCCCACGGCCAAAGCAGCCCTGCGCGCCTTCGCCTCGCGCCTTAGCCGCTTTCTCTCCTCCCGAGCCGTTGAGACAGACCTCTTCAAAGCCTCTTTCATTGAGACGTCCTCGTCCGTGAACAGGGATGCCTCCAAATCCTTCAAGGCATCCCTCGTCGACTTGTCGAGTTGAGGCTCTCGCGACAGCTCCGAAAAGATTGGGGCTTCAATAGCGGGCTCGGGGAAAGTACCTGCATCAGCTGGCGTAGCCCCTGCAAAGAAACAAAGGAAAGAAGGTTAGGTTGGCCATCAAAAAAGAGGATAAAAACTTAATAAGGCAAAATGTACCAACGCCCATTAAAGCGCGCTTCTTTTCTTCCTCCTGGAAGGTTTTCAAAGAGGCAGCGATAGCTTCTTCGGTAGTGACACCTGTTGAAAAATGGGGGAAAGTATTAGTCAAAAATAATGATAAAAAATGCGATAAAATGACGAAGAAAGCAGCTAATGATTACCTGACTGAGCGAGTTTATTCAACATCGCTTCGAGCCTCGCTGATCGCTCAGAAGCTGCAATAGCGGCCGCCAGATCAGTGTCTGCGGGGTCTACCGAGAAGCCCTTATTGCTGCCATACTTGCTTATACCTTCGGCAAGAGGGGCCTGAGGCTCTAAACCGAGGATAGTATCGAAAGAGAGGAGAGACTTCTTCTTCCTCTTCTGCTCACCAGCCCTGGGCGCACCCGAGATTGACTTACGCTTTGCAGGCACCTTAGGGCGGCGGGTCCCGATATCCGCGCCCACGCCGGACTCCTGCGATACCACATTGACCGTTTCCGTTGGAGCACAGGGCGCTGGTGGCGCATCTACCGTATTAGGAAGTAGCAATCCGCGCGGGGGGCTCAGCACGCGCGGTGGCCTAGCTCCGGCATCTTTCAGCGGAGGAATGACCGGGGTCCTTGGCTTCAAGGGAGCTTTGCGATCGCCGCCGGGAGGCGCACCTTTGCGGTCAACCAGCATGCGCTTCTCCATAAGGATAACTGGACCCATTGCATGCGCGTACCAAGCCACGTACGCGTTGAGCACCTTGGGGACGCAGCTCGGCTCGCTGATGAAGAAATAGGAACCCGTGTTAAGCCGCATGAAATGGTGCATGGCATTCTTTATCCCCTCTTGGCTGGCCACGGGCTTCTCCAAGAAAGCTTCCATCGGGATCCCTTGGTGATAGCTCGATTGCTGAGCGAACCGGTGAGGGTTATACCTCATGAAGAGTGTCGTCTCATTCTGCCTAAACACCAGGTAGGCCGGCCGAATAGAGTAGAGGTGGAGGATCTCTCGAGCTTTCAATATGGAGGCCCCGTCCTTAAAATCATCGCGCAGCGGTACTACCGACTTGGTGGTCTCTGAGCCTATGGTTATGACTTTATCCAAAAAAGAAACCTTCGCTCCGACCAGGTGCGGACGGAGGAGCAACCCCCTAGCCTCCCGCGGAGGCGCAACCACGATCGAAGCGCCGACCAACCGCATGACTCTGGGGAGTCTGCACTTCTCAAAAAACAGAGGGATCTTATGGGCGCCGAACACCCCGTGCACATGCATTTCCATCCAAGAGGTGAAATAGTGCATTGGGAAGTTAGCAGGCTGCACCCCAGGCTCATTAGTGTCCGCCGCTACGCTAAGTCCATTATAAAGGTGAGCCGGCCCGGCGATTCCTACTGTCAACTGCAGACCAACCACCATCCGATGCGCTGGGTAGAAAACAGATGGCCGCATGTGGCGCGGGTGCATGGGGAGCGCAAAACTGCACAGCCACAATCCTAGGAACCCTACAAAAAAGGTCTCCTCATCCATGCCCGGGATGGCGATTTCTGACAAGGGCATGACGGCGGTGCCGAGGAGATAAAAGTCCGTATGATCATCCTCCAATGTGGGTCGACGGTCCAAGCCGAAGCCGAAAGGGTCATCAAGCTGGGCGAACTTCTCGCTCCGCTCCGATAGAAACTCCGATCGAATGAAGCGGGTGATAAAATCTGCAAAATTGACTCCCCGGATGCCCGATTTCAGATAGAGCCCTTCATAGATATCCAGCACCTTCACCAAGCCCGGAAAATGGTGCTGAATAGCATTCTCCGGAGTCAGATCAAACACCAATGGCTTGGTGGCAAAGACGTATCGTCAGGAGGAAGCAGCTCCTCGTAATGCTTCCCCCTCATCGGCAGACCCGAGACTTCAGCAAACTCCTCCAAGGAGATAGAGACTTCCCTGTCCGTCATCAGGAAGGTATGGGTGGGGATATTCCATTGTTCGATAAAAGCCTTGATCCACCACGTTGGAGGAGAGGGATACTCGAAGAGCGAGACGTAGATGGCCGAGTATAAACCAATCTTCATCAAATGAGTCCTCTTCGCCGATAAGATATACCGGGCTCACTGCAAATATCCGGCGGGTGGTCGCGGGATCAATCCAATGTTATAGGCCTGTCCCCAAGGGCGTGCTTCACCCTGACAGATTCGCCTCCCTAAAATATCTATTGCCGACGGCTGCTGCACGGGAATAGCACCAATCGCAGGCTGGAGGAGGTCGTCCGAATTCCAATTTTTGACCCCCACGGCATACTTCATCGGGGGTTCATCTGCGTAGGAGAGTGAAGATATGGGCTCAGACGGCGTGACGGAACTGAAACTTCAGCGACCCTGGATGATCTCATTGTACCACCTACCCCACAGGTGAAGGCTCTTATGCTCGGGGTCATGATCCTTGATGAGAGCGAGCACCACTCGGTCCACCGGCGCCTGGGGAAACCCTCCCTCCGAGCGAACAAACGGGAAAGACAAATTGGCAGACATGTTTCCTGCGGAGGGACAAAAATTAGCCGTCAGTGTTGTAGTAAAAATTTTTTTTTACCACATTGCAATGCAGTGGATAGGGGACTGAAGGGGGACCCACAAAATCTGGATGACAGTGCATTATTTAATAAGACAGCCCCATCATTGGATGAGACTGTCAATTAATGAAGAGATCCCCAAGAGAATATTCTCATTAATGGGAAATCCCTAGAAACAAGAAGAAAATCTCCTCTTTCAGAGCAAAGCTCTGTCACAGAGTGACATTTGTCAAACTCTGGTCTCAAGGGAATAAAATTTCCAAAAAAGAGCCTAGCTCTGTAAAAATGATGGAAAGTTCCATCAAATGAAAAATTTTAACTCCTAAAGATAAAAAAAAAGATAAAAATTTTTGAGATCCTAAAGATCCAGGAAAACTCTTAGGAGTTCTTCATTTTCAGATCAAAAAAATCTACATTTGATCCATGAGCAAACCTCTGTTCATGGGTTAAAACCCATGAAACAAGATCTCTGTAGATCTATAGATTTTTGAGAGCAAGGCTCTGTTGATAAAACCCCAAAGGGGTTTTCTTTAGATCAAAAGATCTATGAGAGCAAGGCTCTGTTAACTAAATTTAATTTAATTTAATTTAATTTTACCTAAGATGATTCTAGGTTCTGAACTCTGGAGTTCTTGGAAAGAAACGAGAGCAAGGCTCTAAAATTCTTAAACAAGAGCAAGGCTCTGAAAATTCAAGTTCTTGAAGAATGGTAAAACATTTACTGAGCACCAAGGGTCCTATTTATAGGCGTCTGCGCCCTTTCAACTCACATGTTGATCTAACGGCCAAGATCTTGCCACCGCTGCACTCACATGTGCACCACGTGAGCGCAACGGTGGGGGGCATTTGTTTCCCCCAATCAGAGCAAAGCTCTGTTTGAATTTAAAAAATTCAAAAATTGAAGCAACGCTTCAAATCACTTGCGCTGCGCGCAACGCGCCACGTGTCTAAAGCTGATACGTCAGCACAACGCCCAAGGCAGTGCGCCCAATCAGAGCAAAGCTCTATTTAAAATAAAATTAAAGGAAGCAACGCTTCAGTTGCGCAGGCGCTGCACTGCACGACACGTGTCAGCGCAGTTGCGCAAAGAGCAGTTGCGCAAGCACAGTTGCGCAAGCGCTGCGCTGCGCGACACGTGTCAGCCAGGTGCGCAAGCGCAGCTGCGCTGCGCGACACGTGTCAGCGCGGTTGCGCTAGCGCAGGTGCGCTGCGCTGCGCGACACGTGTCAGCGCGGTTGCGCTGCGCTGTGCGACACGTGTCAAACGCTGGGGCATTTGCGCCAAACAGAATTAAAATTCCAGTAAGATCTTTCTGTTCTTGTTAAAACAAGAAGATTGTCTTCTGTAAAAGAGAAGCCCTTGGATCAAAGATCCAACGGTGGGGAAAATTCCCCAAATCACTCAGAGAATGATCTCTTTAACAAATTTAACAAATTAATGGGCAGTATATAAAGTCCCCTAGACCCCAATTCAAAACACACAGAAGACAGAGGGAGATCATCATCAAGAACTTAAAACAAAACAGAGAGAGCTCTGAAGAATTTTGAGAAGAACTCAAGAAAAAAAAAAGAAAAAGGTAAAAACCTTTATAAAAGAGAAGAATTTCTTCTGAATAGATCATTGATCTAAGAACAAGATCAATGAGCTTCAATAAAAAAAATATAAATAAATAATAACAGTACCTTGCACTTTCTTATGAACCATTGGTTCTGGAATCTTAAAGATTCTTTTCTTGAATCCAAAATTGGATCAAGTTATTGAAACAGTGCCTTGCACTTGCAAAAACTGCACTGTTGCGCTCCTGGGTTGGCGCAAACCACCAGAGAGCGCCACGTGTCAGCACCATAACCACTTGAGCTATGCGCTTTTAAAAATAGAGCATTGCTCTTTAAAGTTGGCGCAACTCATCAGAGCGCGCCACGTGTCGCAGCGCACTGGCACAGCGCACTGCGCTTGCGTGACACGTGTCACCTCCACAAGCGCTTGCGTTCATTAATTGGCGCAAAGCACCTGACAGGCCACTGTCAATTTGATTAATGCACTGCATTATTTACAGAAGGGCCAAGCCCAATTAAAAAAGGCCTAACAGGCCAAATTAAATGCAATGCATTATTTTAAGGAAGGGCAGAGCCCAAACAGATGCTCTGCATCATTTAAAAGGGACAGAGCCCAAATCAAAAGGCCTAGTAGGCCAAAAGAAAATGCAGTGCATTATTAAACTAGGGCAAAGCCCTAGCAAAGGCCTAACAGGCCAAACGCAAAAATAAAAGTTGAATATTCTCAACTGGACTTAGCCCAATCATGGTCGTAAGTCCTCAAATTAAATTGACTGAGCAAGGCTGCTTTCTTAAATCAATTTACATCCGGTTCAAGGGTACATCTCTGAACTCCTCTGACACCTATCGTTGTAATCCTTCAACGACGTCAGAGAGGTGACGGGTCCTGACGACCACACATCAACACGGACTGTGGGGTCCTTAAACCCATGGACTTATGCGTCCTTAAACCAAGATACGGACTGTGGGGTCCTTAAACCCATGGACTTATGCGTCCTTAAACTAATGGACTAATGCGTCCTTAAATACAACCATACGGACTGTGGGGTCCTTAAACCCATGGACTTATGCGTCCTTAAACTACCTATGGACCCCTATGTCCCTAAACTGGAAATGGACCGCAATGTCCTTAAACTACCTACGGACCACTATGTCCATAAACTGGAACAACAGAGCCCCCAAACGCTCTTTTGTCGGATCTAAACGATCCCGTTTAAGTTGATCTTAACCTCAAACATGGCTAATGTATCCTTAAACATTCAATCGGACTTCATATTCCCTAATCAACTTTGGTTCAAGGGTACATCTCCGAACTCCTCTGATTCCTGTCGTTGTAATCCCTCAACGTCGTCAGAGAGGTGACGGTTCCCGATGGCTACATACATTAAACGGACCACTACGTCCCTAAACTGGAACACTAGAGCCCCTAAATGCTCTTTCCGTTAAGTTGATCTTAGTCTCAAATCAGACTAACGTATCCTTAACGAACGTTTAAGTTGATCTTAGCCTCAATATGGCTAACGTATCCTTAAACTAAAAAACTAAACCCAAATCTAAGTAACTACGGATTTGGACTAATCCACGTCCTACGGGCGACGGCATAACTTAGTCTCCGTATACAATCCACGGGCAACCACAAACAAAACAAACACATACGGCACGAAGTGAAATTTCTGGAGAAGGAGAAAGTTCTTACCGTGATGCGGTAGCGTAATTAACTGCAGGGGCTTGCGCCTGCAGGGAAAAGCGTCCCCACAATCAAAAACCCTTCAAGCGAGGGGGAATCTGACGAAGTCTGCTACGTCGGCCGCATCCGTCTAAACCTCCGATGCACGGTGCCATAAATCAACTTGGCATCTTCGGAGAGGTGGACGGATAAAACCAAATAGCATCTGCCCCCGAACCTCAGGCAAGACGTCTCTCACGTCGTCGTCGCCGTCTTTCGGAGGGGAACAGATCCTGGCACGCCCGGTGGGACCTTTTCCTCTTTCCACTCCACACTTCGTGTGTCGTCTTCGCAAACGAATCGCGGTTTGTTAATGGTTGCCTTTGGATTTCAAGTTACTAAGGTTTGGTCTTTTGCCTGGCGCAGAAATCAAGCATCAATGGCCTCCAACTGCTCGAGCTGCTCGAAGTGCAAGTGCAATCAACGCTCCGCCTCACCTGGAGGCGTAGCCTATGGGCCTCACGCGGCCTCCATCCATGCCATGCCGATAGAACAGGTGACCCAGGCCACCACCAGCCTGTTTTTCGGGACCATACTCCCGCCTGCAAGCTTCACTGTTCCAGTGCCCGCACCAGAAGCGAACAAGAAGTCGGTTTTCGATCGGCTCACTGCTACAACGGCCCCTTTCAACGGGTCGTCCAATATCAAACCAGCAGCCTCGGTCTTTGCTAGGCTGGATCAGAACTCTGATGGGCCCGCCAAGAAGCCTATGAACCCTAAAGTGGCTGTCCCGAGGAAGGCAGCAACGGTTGCTCCTGAAGTCGCCAAGGCGGCTTCTCCTGTCAAAGAGTCAGTCTTTTCAAAGCTGACTATTCTGGCTCCTGCCCCTGCTCGAGGATCTGTCTTTGACAGATTGAATATCGCCCCTCAAAGGACAACCTCGGTCTTCAAGAGGCTAACACCAGCGGCGCCTCATCCGGACAAGGGGCAAAACGAAACTATCCCTATCGCCGAGCCGGTCCCAACAGCTCGACGCGCTCAACGTCGCCACTGGCACCGAGTGAGGAAGGCCGGGGGCAACTCCCCTTCAGGGCTAACTCCACCTGCTCCACTAGTGGAAGTTAATGCTGCTGTTCCAACTGGGAACAGCTTTGAACCGCTGAGGAGGGTACGCAAGAACTCTCCAACTGCTATGCTAAAAAGATCTCCACCATCTGTGGAGGGAGTTACAGAAACTAAGCTGGAGCAGCCCCCTCTATGGCTGTCATCCAAGATTTACAGGGTCTGGCGACGGGTGCAGGACTCAGTAATCGTTCAAGATCACTCTCACCGGCAGAAGAGGGTAAAAGTTCAAGAAGAAAAGAACCGTCCGGACAAACAGCAAAGGACGACCACCACCTGGGTGCCCGCTGCAACGGGCCCCTCAACTTCAATGGCTCACAAGAGAAGGAGGCCGGAGAAAATTCCCACGCCCGTGGCAAATGTCAAAGGCGGCGAGCCTAAACGCCCTAAGTGCGGGGGCATTGTAGTCCATACTGTATACATAGCATCGGGAAAGGAGGACAGCCGTGCATCTACAGGTCATAGACCGCTTACACGGTCAATGACCAAAGCTCAGGAGCAACAGCAAAAGCTCCAGGAAATGATGAACGCGATGGCCGCACTCACTGGGCCAAAAGAAAGCCCCGAAGCGTCATCTGATCAACGCCAGGAGCAAGAAACTGACGCTGAATTCCTTCATCGAGTATTGGACAAGAAGGATAAAGAGGCTGCTGAACAAGCAGCCAATATAAAGCGAATGGCCCTCCTTTTTCAAGACATGGTAGGAATGATGATTCAACAAGATCCTCCTGCTGAAGATCCTCCGATCATCCTTGAAGACGACGGGAGAGAAACATCAAATTCTCCACCAGTTCTGTCAACAGCCAAGGAGGAGACAATCTCCAAATCTGACTTGGACGAATATATAGCTCAGCAGATCCGGGTTCATCAGGCGACTGAGGCAGCCGGTCAGGTCGTAAAAACGGGGCGACCATATCCGAGCTGGTATGACTAGATCAAGTACCCGCCGGGCTATACAATACCGAAATTCCATGTCTATAAGGGGACTGGCAATCCCCACCAGCATGTTGCCCAGTTCAGAGCACTTTGCGGCAACACCGGCGGTGATGATAAATTGTTGCTTCGCCAGTTAGTTGGTAGCTTAGCGGATACAGCATTCGAATGGTACTCCGAGCTCCCAAACGACTCTATCAAGACCTTTGCGGAGATGGAGCTGCTGTTTACGCAACGATTCGCGAGTACCAGCGAACGTACCCCGATAACGGCATTGATTAGCGCCAGGGTGAAACCAGGCGAAACATGGGTTCAATATGCGATACGGTGGCGGAACCTATGTTCAAAATGCGAACAACGCATTGAAGAGGTACCGGCAGTGGGTATGTTTGTTGGAACCCTCGATCCGCAGGCGACCATATCCCAATTTATGATGTTCTTCAAGCCGACTACCTTCCAGGCCCTGATCGACAAGCTGGCTCAAATGGATCAGATGGGCCATAGACCACCCCCTCCGAAGCCGGACTCTCGAAACGAGAAGGGGAAGGGAAAAGCTATCGTTGTCGCTAATACTCAACAACAGCCGAGCGACTTGAAACCGGCTGTCCGTCAAAATAATATGTGCCCACGCACGCCCCTTGAGGAGAGGCTAGGACGTCCTTACTCGTTTCCTCGAGATAAAACGAGGAGACTGTTTGAGCCGGCTGTTTCCCCCAATCAGAGCAAAGCTCTGCTGGAAATTCAAAATTCAAATTTTGAAGCAACGCTTCAAATCCCGGACGCAACGCGCCACGTGTCCGGCGCTGATACGTCAGCACAGCGCCCAAGAAGGCGCGCCCAATCAGAGCAAAGCTCTATTTTAATGAAGCAACGCTTCAGCTGCGCAAGCACTGCGCTGCGCGACACGTGTCAGCGCAGATGCGCTAGCACAGTAGCGCTGCGCGACACGTGTCAGCGCAGAGGCGCTAGCACAGTTGCGCTGCGCTCTGCGCTGCGCGACACGTGTCAGCGCAGATGCGCTAGCGCTGCGCTACGCTGTGCGCTGCGCGACACGTGTCACGCGCTGGGGCATTTGCGCCAAACAGAATTAAGATTTTAAAGAAATCTTTCTGTTCTTGTTAAAACAAGAAGATTTTCTTCTGTAAAACAGAAGCCCTTTGATCAAAGATCCAACGGTGGGGAAAATTCCCCAAATCACTCAGAGAATGATCTCTTTAACAAACTTTAACTAATTTATGGGCACTATAAAAAGGACCCTAGACCTCAATTCAAAGGCATCAACATTTCTTGAAAAATCAAGAGCTTCAAACAGAGAGAGAACTCTGAGAAAATTTCAAAGAAAAAGGTAAAAAAAAATCTTCACGAGAGGAAAGAAATTTCTTCTAATAGATCATTGATCTAAAAACTAGATCAATGTTTTTCATATAATAATGCTTAGCACTTCTTTTTGAACCAATGGTTCTTTAAAAAATAATAATAAGAAAACAACGAAATAAAAAAAATAGTGCTTTGCACTTTTATGAACCTCTGGTTCTTGAAACAAAAGAAAAATTTATTTTTCCTTTGATCTAATTTAGATCAAAAAATTAAATAGTGCTCTGCACTCCTGTTCTTGAATCTAAAAGATTCTCAGTGCTTTGCACTTCCAAACTGCGCTCTTGCGCTCACCAGAGCGCGCCACGTGTCAGCAGCGCAACAGCACAGCGCACTAGCGCAACAGCACTGCGCACTGCGCTATTGCGCTTGCGCTCACCAGAGCGCGCCACATGTCAGCAGCGCAACAGCGCAGCGCACTGCGCTATTGCGCTTGCGCTCACCAGAAAGCGCCACGTATCAGCAGCGCAACAGCGCAGCGCACTATGCTATTGCGCTTGCGCTCACCAGAGCGTGACACGTGTCACCTCCATATGAGTTTGTGCTCATTACTTAGCGCAAAGCGCCTGACAAGCCACGTGGGGCACCGTCAGAGTATTTAATGCTCTGCATTATTAAAGAAAAGGGACAGAGCCCAACTAAAAGGCCTAACAGGCCTAAAAAAAATGCTATGCATTTTAAACGAGGGGCAAAGCCCAAACAAAATAATAGATGCTCTGCATCATTTATAAAAGGGCAGAGCCCAAACCAAAACATATGGACAGAGCCCAAATCAAAAAGGCCTAGCAGGCCGGAACAAAATGCAATGCAACTTAGTTCGATCATGGCCGTAAGTCCCCAAACTAAATTGACCGAGCAAAAAATGCTCTCTTAAATCAATTTACGACCGGTTCAAGGGTACATCTCTGAACTCCTCTGACACATGTCGTTGTAATCCTTCAACGACGTCAGAGAGGTGACGGGTCCCGACAACCACATATTAATATCGGACCGAAACGTCCCTAAACTAATATTGGACCGAAACGTCCCTAAACTAATGATGGACCACCACGTCCTTAAACTGGCGACGGACCGAGACGTCCCTAAACTAATATCGGACCGAAACGTCCCTAAACTAATGATGGACCACCACGTCCTTAAACTGGCGACGGACCGAAAAGTCCCTAAACTAATATCGGACCGAAACGTCCCTAAACTAATGATGGACCACCACGTCCTTAAACTGAAACATGGACCACCATGTCCCTAAACTGGAATATGGACCACCACGTCCCTAAACTGGAGCATGGACCGCAACGTCCTTAAACTACCTATGGACCATTACGTCCCTAAACTGGAACAATAGAGCCTCCAAATGCTCTTTTGCCGGATCTAAACGATCCCGTTTAAGTTGATCTTATCCCCCCAAACACGGCTAACGTATCCTTAAACATTCAAACGAACTATAAAACTCCAAATCAACCTTGGTTCAAGGGTACATCTCTGAACTCCTCTGACATCTTCCGCTGTAATCCTTCAACGACGTTAGAGAGGTGATGAGTCCCGATGGCCAGATATTAAATGGATTATCACGTTAAGTTGATCTTAGTCTCAAACAGGACTATCGTATCCTTAACGAACGTTTAAGTTGATCTTAGCCGCAACGCGACTAATGCATCCTTAAACTAAAAACACCAAATCCAAATCTAAGTAAATACGGATTTGGACTAATCCACGTCCTACAGGCGACGGCATTACTCAGTCTCCGTATACAATCCACGGGCAACCACAAACAAAACAAACACACACGACACGAAGTGAAATTCTGGAGAAGGAGAAAGTTGTTACCGCGATGCGGTAGCGTAATTAACTGCAGGGGCTTGCGCTTGCAGGAAAGAGCGTCCCCACAATCAAAAACCCCTCAAGCGAGGGGGAATCTGACGAAGTCTGATACATCGGCCGCATCCGTCTAAACCTCCGATACACGGTGCCATAAATCAACTTGGCATCTTCGGAGAGGTGGACGGATAAAACCAAATAGCATCTGCCCCGAATCTCAGCGTCAGGACATCGCGGTCTTGTGCGCCGCCATTCGGAGGGGAACAGATTCTGGCATGCCCGGTGGGACATCTTCCTCTTTCCACTCCACACTTCGTGTGTCGTCCTCGCGAACCAATCGCGGTTTGTTAAATGGTTGCCTTCGGATTTCAAGTTACTAAGATTTGGCTTTTTTGCCTGGCGCAGAACTCAAGATTCAATGGCATCTAACTGCACCAACTGCTCGAAATGCCACTGTAACGGACGCTCCACCTCCCCCGGAGGTGTGGCATATGGACCCCAAGCGGCTTCCTTCCTCGCTCTTCCGGTAGAACAGGTGACCCAGGCCACCACCGCCCTGTTTTTCGGGACCATGATCCCACCTACAAGCTTCTCGGCGCCAATACCTGCACCGGAAATGAACAAGAAGTCGGTCTTCGACCGGCTCACTGCTACGACGACCCCTGTCAACGGGTCGCCCACTACCAAACCAACAGCCTCTGTTTTCACCAGGCTAAATCAGAACTCTAAACTGGCTGTCCCAAGGAAGGCAATGACTGCTGCTTCAGAAGTCGTCAAGGCGGCTTCCCCTGTCAAAGAGTCAGTCTTTTCAAGGCTGACGATTCCTGCTCCTGTCCCTGCTCGAAGATCTGTCGTCGATAGGTTGGATATCACACCTCAGAAGACAACCTCAGTCTTTAAAAGGTTAACACCGGCGGCGCCTCATTCAGATAGAGGGCAAAAAGAAGATGTCTCAATCTCCGAGCCAGTCCCAACGGCTCGTCATGCTCGACGTCGCCATTGGCAACGAGTGAGGAAGGCAGGGGGCAACTCCCCCTCAGGGATAACTCCATCAGCTCCAGTGGTGGAAATCAACGCTGCTGTTCCAACTGGGAACAACTTTGAACTGCTGAGGAGGGTTCGGAAGAACTCTCCAACCGCTACACTGAAGAGATCTCCTCCACCTGCGGAGAGAGTTCCAGAAACGAAGCAAGAACAGCCCCATCAACGGCTGTCCTCAAGAATTTATAAAGTTTGGAGGAGGGTTCAAGACTCTGTGATTGACCCAGGTCACTCTCGTCACCAGAAAAAGGCGAAAGTGGAAAAAGACAAGGACTGTCCCATTAAACAGCAGGGGACAGCAGCTGCTAGGTTGCCCCCTTCAACGGTTCCTTCAACCTCAATGGCCCATAAAAGAAGGAGACCGGAGAAAGCTCCCGCGTCAGCGGCAAAGGTTAAAAATGGTGAACCTAAACGCCCTAAGTCAGGGGGCATAACAGTTCATACGGTTTACATGGCATCGGGAAAAGAAGACAGCCGTGCATCCACGGGTCATAGACCGCTTACACGGTCAGTGACCAAGGCTCAGGAGCAGCAACAGAAGCTCCAGGAGATGATGAACGCCATGGCTGCACTTACAGGGCCAAAAGAAAGCCCTGGAACCTCTATAGATGAACGTCAGGAACAAGAGACTGACGCCGAGTTCCTTCGCCGAGTATTGGAGAAGAAGGACAAAGAGGCCGCCGAACAGGCAGCCAACATACAGCGTATGGGCCTCCTCTTCCAGGACATGATAGGGATGATGATACAACAAGATCCTCCCGCTGAAGAGCCCCCGATCGTCCTTGGAGATGATAGAGGAGAGACATCAAATCCTCAGCCCGCTCTATCAACGGCCAAAGAGGATACTATTTCTAAAACGGACTTGGATGAATATATAGCCCAACAAATACGGGTTCATCATGCGGCTGAGGCAGCTGGCCAGGTCGTAAAAACGGGGCGGCCGTATCCAGGTTGGTACGATCAGATCAAGTACCCGCCAGGTTACACGATTCCCAAATTCCATGTCTACAAGGGAACGGGCAATCCTCACCAGCATGTCGCCCAGTTCAGGGCCCTCTGCGGCAATACCGGTGGTGACGACAAGTTGTTGCTTCGCCAGTTCGTTGGAAGTTTATCAGATACAGCGTTCGAGTGGTACTCTGAGCTCCCGAACGACTCTATTAAAACCTTCACGGAGATGGAGCTGCTATTTACTCAACGTTTTGCGAGTGCCAGTGAACGTACCCCGATGACGGCACTGATTAACGCCAGGGTAAAGTCGGGCGAGACGTGGGTCCAATACGCTATACGGTGGTGTAATTTATGGTCAAAATGCGAGCAGCGTATTGAAGAAGCTCCCGCAGTGGGTATGTTTGTGGGAACCCTCGATCCACAAGCAACCATCTCGCAATTTATGATATTCTTCAAGCCGACTACCTTCCAGGCTTTGATTGACAAACTAGCGCAGATGGACCAGATGGGCCATAAACCCCCTCTCCCAAAGCCGGACTCCCGAAATGATAAAGGGAAGGGAAAAGCGATCGTTGTCGCTAATACTCAACAACGGCCGAATAACGCGAAGCCGGTTGTGCGTCAAGGTAATACGCGTCCGTACGTAGACTTTGAGGAGAGACTAGGGCGTCCTTACTCTTTTCCCCGTGATAAAACGAGGAGGTTATTCGAGCTGGCGTTACACAACAGACTCATAAACCTGCCAGATCCAAAACGTCTGTTGCAACCGAATGACGTCAACGAGCCCAACTACTGCCCTTACCATCGAGTGCTAGGCCATCCGATCGAGGATTGCTACGTTTTCAAAAATTGGCTTGAAAACCAGTACCGTCAGGGCAAATTTGCGCTATCTGACAAATGGAAGGTGAATCCCCCACAGCCCCACACCTCTAAAGGGACGAATACGCAGGGGGCAACATGTTCCGTCGTTGAGGAAGCTCCTTGGCAAGTTGTATTGTCAGCTAAAACGAAGAGGATGCTAAATGATTTTCGAACATGCCCGGCAGTCAAGTGGAATAACCCGTTAGAACCGCAAATTATTGAAGGAATGCTGAAGCCTCGTCCGACTCAAAAGATTGGTGGAAATGGCCCAAACACTCATAACCAGCCGTTAAAGTCTTCAAAGAAGAAGAAGAAGTCGAAGAAGCCCGTGACTCCTAACGACAAGCGCACGGAATTGCAGAAACAAATTGACGCGCTGGAAGAATACAATCAGAAGGCACGAAACCCCATTACACTCCAAGAGTTCCTCAACCATGTCTTTCGAGGGGAAGATGAGGGAGGTAGTTCGTCGGATGAATCCGAGGAATACGTGGCAAGCTGCCATATGATTTCCCATTCGTTCATAAACGATGAGGAGACTCCTCGTGCTGAAAAGCTGGGGGCAAATCCTGAACTAAAAATTCCGGAGCTGTCGGATGAAATGATTGATGCATTCCTCAATGAAGCGTTCTTAAAAAGCAAAGCTGATCGGGAGCGCGAAGCGGTTATATTCGAAAGGGCCAAACGCCAACGCCTTGACGAAAGAGTTGAAATACTCCCGCCGGAGAAAAATGCACTCACGGCGGATAAGAGCCAATCCAAGATAAGAAAGAGGTTTGCTAAAGCCGTCGCCACGGGCATGAAGCTGCCACCCTCCGAGGGAAGCGTCACTAGTGAAATGGAAAACCACCCCTCCTATTGCTCATATCATTGGAAGGTGTCGCACCCCACTGAAGAGTGCAAAGCTTTCGACAGATGGTGGCAAGGATATGTTTCTCACCGGCAACAGTTTAAGCGGGAAAAGCGCAAGACTCGCCGAGAGCAGAACGGAACGATCAAAGGCCTTAACAGAGCTACCAGTGATTGTTGCATGATTGACGCTGGAGGATCACAAGTGCCCACATTTGGGAGCGATTCTGATGAGGAGCTGGAGCTTGGCCCTCTCTTCAAAGAGTCTATTTTGGGAAAAGAAGAAGAACCGAAGGTTTGCGAGAATATCCAGCTACGTAGTCGGACGCTACCTGAGAAGAATCTCGGACCTCTAAACAAGAAAAACAAAGGGAAAGAGAAAATCTCCGAAGATATCGCCTTGGATGACCGAGTCGCGGAAGAGTTAAACGCCAAGAACCCGCCGAAGAGAAATAAGGTGGATTACAACGTTTTAGCGCATCTGAGAAAACTACCCTCTCAACTCAGCATCCTTGATGCCTTATTACTATCAAAAGAGGCGAGGGATTCTTTGATTAAGGCGCTACAAGATCCGGACCAGTTCCAAGCCTTCCTAGCCGAAGAAAAGATGAAGGATGAACTAGAAGAGGTTCACACGGCCGACGTTGCTTTTGGTGATGAAGACCTTCTCCTCGGGACATGCGAACACAATCGTCCCCTTTATGTCTCAGGATACTGCTATGACATAAAGATAGGTAAAATCTTGGTCGATAACGGATCGTCTGTTAATTTGCTCAATGTGCGGGTGTTAAAGGAAATTTGCATGAGTGTCCAACACCTCGCCCGAGACAAAATCGCCATCTCCGGATTCGACTCCCAATCATAAAAAACTCTTGGATCTGTGATATTGACGCTACGCTTCGGGTTGCTCGTCACAGATATCAAATTCCATGTTATAGACGCCAAGACATGCTACAATGCTCTGCTCGGCCGACCATGGCTACACGAGTACAATATCATCCCTTCTACACAGCATCAGTGTATGAAGTATTGTAGGGATGGCCTTGAGTACACTGTGGCAGGAGAATTGAATCTGTTTTCCGTGAATGAAGTTCGCAAGTATGAAGACGCCAAATACTTCTTGCCGAGTTTCGAAGACACGGAAAGGTGTCACAGGCCAGAGAACAAAACTAACGCAACCATCCCTGTCTTCGGCAGTGATACCGAGAAGGAGGAGGATATAATTTATTCGGGTCCGCCCCAATACACCAAGCCGGGACCATCCGCCCCTTCACTGATCTTTGGTAGTGATTCGGAGGATGAAGTCCATGCTGTATTCCCTGCTCGGCTTTCAATACGAGCTTCTGCTGATGAAGAGCGAAGTCTGCAGCTAGCCATGGTGCCGCTTGAACATTATAAAGAACTGGATGCGCTCGACACCGACAGCGTGGAAGAATTGCAGACATTTTATATCCCTCCCAGACGAAAAGGCGAGAGGGCAATCCTATTCTACCGTTCCGAAGAAAACAAGGTGGAAAAGGAGATTTGGCACGGTGCGAATCCAACGCTGGACAGACTTCAGCCCATCCGTCTACCCAGATATTATACGGAGGGCTTGAGGAGGCTGTTGAAACGCCAAAGAATACCCTTCCAACAGACCGTTAGAAAAGCCAAAGTCTGGAACGTTCCCGGGACTCAACGCAAACTGCCTAATGGGAGAATGGAAATGAAAGGGCTTGGATACATCTGGTCGAGGAAACGAGAGCTACTAAACAGCTGTTACGTCATGTATGACTTCGATGAAGAAGCGGATGATCGATGGGAAGACGCTGATCCCAAACCAGTGAAAGTTCCAGATGCAAAGGAACACGGTCCGTCGTTCGAAGACCAAATGGACAAACTTATAAGGGAAGTGGGTCAAAAAGTCCGAGATGATCACAATCGTGAAATGGCAATCTATGAGAAAGCCAAAACGCAGCGCCTCCTTCAACAGGCAGTAAAAGACGAAGATGCTGCCCCATGTCAACCTGATATAAAAAGGGCTCGACGCGGAGGCAGAAACAAGTCGAAAGGCCAAAGAGGCGCTCAACAGCAACAAAGCAGGGCTAAGAAGCCACGCAAACGGAAATCGAGCGTTATTGATCTATCCCTCATGAAGAAAATGGGTCGAGCGTACTCGTTTCCTAGGGAAAAGACGAAGAAGATACTCGATCTTGCCCTAAAGCATCAAATGCTTACATTGCCGGAGTCTAAACACCCTGAACAAGCGGGCGAAGCCTCACACCCGGATTATTGCTCTTACCATCGAGTGATAGGTCATCCTCTTGAAGATTGCTTCACCTTCAAGAATTGGGTCGAAGATCAGTACCAGCTTGGTAAATTCGCTCTGTCCGACAACTGGAGGGTAGCACCACCACAAAAGCACGAACCCAAGGCCACGAAAGAAAAACCAGTTCCACATTGGGACTGGAAGCGAATTCGTACCTGTCACATGATAACAATACTAAAAGAAGAACTCGAGAACATGGACAGCCTTCCTTGGTGCCTCGAAAACAGCAATGATGAGGTAATCTCAGAATTTCCCCCAGCTCCGAAAGAACTGGAGGATGGAATACATACCACTGTAGATAACCTCAAGAAAATCGAGTTGGGGACGGTAAACGATCCGCGACCGATATTCGTCAGCGAGCTGCTGTCTGAAGAGAGGGTGGCTGCGTTAAAGGACGTCCTTGTGCAGCATAAAGATTGCTTCGCATGGAACTATTCCGAGATGCCAGGACTAGATCCAGAAGTTGCTGTACATAGACTAGCAATATCCCCGGGTGTCAAGCCAGTTAAACAAGCGCCGAGAAGAATGCGGCTCGAGCTCGAGATGAGCATCAACGCTGAAGTCAAAAAGCTGATAGACTCTGGCTTTATCCAGGAGGTTCAATACCCTGAATGGATTGCTAATATCGTCTCGGTGATGAAGAAAAATGGGACGGTGCGCATATGCGTGGATTTTCGGGATCTTAATAAAGCCTGCCCAAAAGATGATTTTCCAGTACCAGTCACCGAACTGATGATAGACAATACGTCCACGCATGAGGTTTTCTCCTTCATGGACGGCTCATCAGGGTATAATCAAATAAAAATGCATCTTGAAGACCAGAAACATACGGCTTTTCGGACTCCTTTGGGGATATTCTGTTATAAAGTGATGCCCTTCGGTTTAAAGAATGCCGGTGCCACTTATCAAAGGGCCATGACGAAGATCTTCGATGACCTTATACATGAAATCGTCGAATGCTATATCGACGACCTCGTTGTTAAAAGCAAATCATATGAGGAACATCTCGAGCATCTGAAGACTGTATTTCGACGCCTTCGACAATACAATTTGAAGATGAATCCTCTTAAATGTGGATTCGGGGTTTCCTCGGGCAAATTCCTGGGATTCATCGTCGGACACCGAGGTATTGAAATGGATCCGTCTAAAATCAAGGCGATCATGGAAATGCCTCCGCCGAGAACTCTTAAACAGCTGCGATCTCTCCAGGGAAAGCTCGCATACATTCGGCGGTTTATCGCTAATCGTTCAGGAAAGTGTCGTCCTTACAGTCACCTGATGAAGAAGGGAACCCCGTTCGTTTGGGATCACAAATGCCAAGGCGCACTGGACGAGATTAAACAATACCTGCAAAACCCTCCAGTGTTGGCTGCCCCGGTTAAGGGGAAACCTCTTATCCTTTATACAACTGCCCTCGAAGGCTCTTTAGGCGCATTATGGGCGCAGGAGAATGACCAGGGAAAAGAAAGAGCACTCTACTACTTAAGTCGAGTTCTGCTGGGGGCAGAAAGCAATTACTCCCCCATTGAAAAACACTGCCTGGCGTTGATCTTCGCAATAACAAAGCTTAGACATTACGCATTAGCACATGAGGTCCATCTCATTTCAAAGGTGGACCCTCTCAAATATCTAATGTCAAAGGCCATATTGACAGGACAACTCGCTAAATGGGCCCTGCTCTTAATGGAGTTCTCGATAACGTATCGACCCCTCAAGGCAGTGAAGGGTCAGGCCATAACCGACTTCCTTGCTGAGCACCCGATACCTGCCGATTCTCCCCTGAATTGCGATTTGCCAGACAAGCATGCGTTTGACGCAATCGACGGTGGTGATACCCGTTGGGAGCTTTATTTCGATGGAGCATCTTCCATGAAAAAGCACAAACAAAGTACGTCAATGATCAAATCGGGAGTAGGCATTATCTCCGTGACCCCACAAGGAGGAATAATGCGCTTCGCTTTCTCCTTAATAGAGCCGAGAACGAATAATTAAGCTGAATATGAAGCTTTGATAGCAGGTCTCGAGATTGCCATTGACATGGGAATTGAAAGCCTCCTCATATATGGGGACTCCCAGCTAGTCGTCAGTCAAGTGAACGGCGATTACCAAACATGCAAACCGGAATTGGTAAAATACGGTGAAAAGGTGCAACAACTGCTAACCCAAATTCCCTCCTATACTTTGGAGAGCATACCACGCATGGAAAACAGCAAAGCGGACGCGTTGGCCAAACTTGCTAAAGAAATGGCTGACGAGAACCTCGATGACGTTAGAATCATGGTACAAAGTAGTCGGGTGCTCGCCCCCGCAGAAATACCTTCGGAATCACCCGAAGAGAAGGGAGTGACTGAACAAGCGACCTTACAAATAAAAGACCATGAGAAGGTTGAGGATTGGAGGGAAGTCTTTATAGACTACTTCAAGTCCCACCAAAAGCCCGAAGATGCGTCCGCAAGACATCAGCTCATGAAACGAGCTCTGTCTTTCGCCTTCGTCAATGATACTCTATACAAGAGGTCATTCGATTCTCTGTGGCTGAGATGCTTAGGACCGGACGAAGCGGAAAGAGTCGTTCAGGAGGTTCATGACGGAATCTGCGGTTCTCACCAAGCAGGTCCAAAGATGAAGTTGAAGATCAAACGGATGGGCTACTACTGGCCCACGATGATTCAAGATTGCCTCGAATATGCGAGGCGATGTCACTCATGCCAAATTCATGGGGACTTCATCCATCAGCATCCAAATCCATTATAGCCAACGGTGGCTAGCTGGCCGTTCGAAATGTGGGGAACTGACATAGTCGGCCCCATCGAACCAGCATCGTCTAGAGGACATCGTTTCATCCTGGCGACGACTGACTACTTCTCCAAATGGGCAGAAGCAATCCCGTTGAGAGAAGTGAAGACGGAGAATATCCTCCATTTCTTCAAAACGCACGTCATATATCGGTTTGGAACTCCGAGGCGGATCATCTCCGATAACGGGCCAGCCTACCGAAGTCATAAAATCAGCCGCTTCGCACAGCAGCATAACATAGACTGGAGATATTCCTCAGTCTATAATCCACGAGCTAACGGTCTCGCCGAGGCCTTCAACAAGACCTTGACGAAAATTATAAAGAAAACAGTGTCCCAAAATAAGAAAGACTGGCATGAGAGACTGCAAGAAGCTCTTTGGGCGTATCGAAACCACGTTCAAGACAGCCACAAATACAACGTCATACGCGTTGGTGTTCGGTACGGAAGCAGTACTCCCCCTCGAGATAGAATTGCCCTCTCTGCGAGTGGCAGTTCACTACGAGCTGACGGATGAAGAAAATGCTCACCTACGATTTGAAGAGCTGGATGCTCTTAATGAAACCTGGCTCCTAGCACAACAAAATCTGGAAGCTTATAAAGCAAAGATGACGCGCTCATATGAAAGATTAACCCGACCAAGGACATTCCGCCAAGGCGAACTCGTGCTAGTGGTCAAAAGGCCTATGATCCCCAATCGCGCCAAGCGGGGAAAATTCGAGCCAAACTATGAAGGCCCGTACATCATAGATAAGGTCTACCAAGGTGGAGCCTACCTACTCACGGACATGCACGGTGAAAGGCCTTTCAGACCAATAAACGGTCGCTTCCTAAAGAAATACTACGCTTAATGAGCCACAGCCTAGGTCAATGATAGATGACGACGACTATACCCGCTCGCTATCTTCCTAAGCTAAAGCTTTATAAGCAGTAGCCAGCCTCTCAACGCCGGACCGAAACGTCCTTAAACTAACAGCGGACCGAAATGTCCTTAAACTAATAACGGACCGAAACGTCTTTAAACTAATACTACAGCATCCTTAGGCTGACGAGATGAATAAAAAAATATAATAAAAATAAAATAAAAAACGGTATGTCCATAAGCAAAAAGGGCACGGATGAAAACCCGAAAGGGCTCCGTGAGTAAAAACAGCAGGGCTACCGGCGAGTGTTCGTGAAAACCCGAAAGGGCGCGACCTCATAAAAAAGAAGGAAAAAAAAGAATAATAAAAAAAACGGTATGCCCATAAGCAAAATGGGCACGGATGAAAACCCGAAAGGGCTCCGTGAGTAAAAACAGCAGGGCTACCGGCGAGTGTTCGTGAAAATCCGAAAGGGCGCGACCTCGTAAAAAAATGTGTAGAAATAAAAAAAAAACGGTATGTCCATAAGCAAAATGGGCACGGATGAAAACCCGAAAGGGCTCCGTGAGTAAAAACAGCAGGGCTACCGGCGAGTGTTTGTGAAAACCCGAAAGGGCGCAACCTTGTTAAAGAACACTTACAAGATCCTCTCGACCTTGTAAGGAGAAACCACCCGCGTGAGATCCTTACGACTCACAAGGGAGCAACACACTTAGGGATCCCTACGATTCCTAAGGAGAAAATACACTTGCGAGATCCTCACGACTCGTAAGGAGAACTCTCTTATGGGACCCTCACGGCCCATAAGATTTGAAAGTCTTAAGTTACAAAGACCTAAACCTGTGCTTAAGCAAACCCCCACAAACTTCCAATATTGCCCTACAAGTGGTTCAATACTGACCCTTGTATACAATCCACGGGTGCGAATAAACATTTCCCTAATCAAGTCTAATCCGAGACTGGGGATATGTTCGCATGATGAACAACCCTTATAAGTCCTCTCGACTTACAAGGAGAAAACCCTTCTGTAGGATCCTTATGACTTACAGAGGAAACGAACATTTAGGAATCCTCATGAGTCCTAAGGAGAAAATACACCTACAAGATCCTCACGACTTGTAGGGAGAAATAACTTCGTGAAACCCTTACGGCTCATGAAGTCAAAAGCCTTAGCCGATAGGACCCTAACCCTGGTCGCTAAGCCACCTTTGTTCGACATCGACAGAGGCAGATGATGATTCGCTCCTGGTAATATCCCAGGTGTAGCGGTGCTGATGCCGAAATCGGTTTACAGCGAAAAGCCAATAGGCCGCACATGCATACGAAATAGCCGAAATGATAGGGCAACTTGCAATAAAAAGCAGCAAGTAAAAATGTATGCATGCAAAATAGCCGAAATGATTGGGCAACTCGCAATAAAAAGCAGCGAGTAAAAATAAAATAAATAGCCGAAATGATTGGGCAACTCGCAATAAAAAGCAGCGAGTAAAAATAAAATAAATAGCCGAAATGATTGGGCAACTCGCAATAAAAAACAGCGAGTAAAAATAAAATAAATAGCCGAAATGATTGGGCACCGCGAAAAATAGACGAAATGATTGGGCAATCGCGACCTTCGTGATATAAAAGCTGAAATGATAGAGCATCGCGGAGATAAAACAAAAAAAAAGAATGATGATAAAACTCTGGCCTTATAGTTAAGACCACATCGGTCCCTGTATACAATCCAAGAGCGCAAACGAAAAGGGAACCATACTTTCCCAACAGGCTCCGCCAGAAGACGAAGCCAAATCTCGACGGTTCAGTCCAACTCTGAAGAAACCAGTGTCTTCAGCAAACTCCTCGACTCACGGATACAAACACTCCTTGACGAGAGCCTTCTGATTCGCGTCGACTCGTAGAGCCACCAGAGCCTCTGTGGGAACCCTCGACTCATTTCAAACCCCAAGGAAACGAATAATCCTTGGCGCTTGGGAAACAAATAATCCCTAGCAAACTCCTCGACTCACGGATACAAACACTCCTTGACGAAAGCCTTCTGATTCGCGTCGACTCGTAGAGCCACCAGAGCCTCTGTGGGAACCTTCGACTCGTTTCAAACCCCAAGGAAACAAATAATCCTTGGCGCTTGGGAAACAAATAATCCCTAGCAAACTCCTCGACTCACGGATACAAACACTCCTTGACGAGAGCCTCCTGATCCGCGTCGACTCGTAGAGCCACCAGAGCCTCTGTGGGAACCCTCGACTCGTTTCAAACCCCAAGGAAACAAATAATCCTTGGCGCTTGGGAAACAAATAATCCCTAGCAAACCCATCGACTCACGGATACAAACACTCCTTGACGAGAGCCTCCTGATCCGCGTCGACTCGCAGAGCCACCAACGTCTCCGTGGGAACCCTCGACTCGTTTCAAACCCCAAGGAAACAAATAATCCTTGGCGCTTGGGAAACAAATAATCCCTGGCAAACTCCTCGACTCACGGATACAAACACTCCTTGACGAGAGCCTCCTGATCCGCGTCGACTCGCAGAGCCACCAGCGTCTCCGTGGGAACCCTCGACTCGTTTCAAACCCCAAGGAAACAAATAATCCTTGGCGCTTGGGAAACAAATAATCCCTAGCAAAATTCCTCGACTCACGGATACAAACACTCCGTGATGAGAGCCTCTTGACCCACGTCAACTCGCAGAGCCACCACTGTCTCCGCAGGAGAATTCCGGTTCGTCCCAACTTGCAAGATGAAGTCTCGGGCAGCAAGAATTGAAAAACTTGCTTCCTGAACAATGGGGCCCTGCAAGTCAATCCAAAATGGTCTCTTGCATACTATTCACGGGTCTCACTCTCCGAAGTCGATTTTCGACAAGGAGGGAAACAACCGCTTACGAATCCTCTCGACTCGTAAGAGGGAAAATTCTCTTATAGGATCCTTACGACTTATAAGAGAAAACCACACTTAGGAATCCTCATGATTCCCAAGGAGAAAACCCACCTATGAGATCCTCTCGATCCGTAGGGAGAAAAGTTTCTATGAGACCCTCACGGCTCATAGAGTTGAAAAGTCTTAGGCAGCAGATCTGAACCTGCGGCCTAAGCCATCGCTGATTCTTAAGAAAGTCAAGATACTCGTCCTAATCATCCGTCAATCATGTCTGCTAAGGTGATATGCTGATAATAAAAGAAAGAAAAGACGGAGAAAATGACACATTACAAAAAAAAGGTGTATCTTTTATTCATAAACTTGATTGGATACAGGATACATTATGTCAAAGAATAAAAAAATATGTATATATATACATTCTTTTATCTACGAGTACAAACGATATAAAGATGGATAGCTACTGAGGAGGAAGTGTCTTTAGTAAATTCACAAGCTGCTCTCGCACTTCCTTCAGCGCTTCCTCCTGAGTGACAGCCGCAGCCACCTCCGCCTCCACCTGGGCCCGCTGCTGCAAAAAGGATGAAAGTCGCTCCTCCGCCGCCTTCTGGGCTGCTTCCTGGCTGGGTACATCTCGCTCGACAACGTCAAGTTGTTGCCTCAACGATAACCCTTCGGAAAGACATTGCAGAAGGCCCTCAAAGACAACCTTCAGCCGTGCAGCGTTGGCCTCCACTCGAGCACGCAGTTGGGCAGACTTGCTCGAAGTCTCACCACGCTCTTTACGCCTTGAAATGACTTCTTGTTCGAGATGGTGGAAGTAAGGAGCGCTCTGCTCAATCCACGATGTTCTTTGATTACTGGCAGCCAAGGTCTCGAGAGCGGGACGCAGCGACTCCAACTGATATAGGCGACCCTCGATCTCCCTACAATGGTTAACCCATGATGCGATGACGCCCTCATCATGAAAGTTCACGAGTATTGCTAGCATCGAGTTAACCACCATAGCGAAGTCTGCGGCGGATGTAGGAGTTTCAACGTCGAGTTCCTCGACGTAGTCACTCAACATGCGCAGACTATTCGCGGCGCCTTTTGAAGACAGACTCCTCAGATAAGGGCCCGCCGGCATTGTAATACGAGGCTCGAAGGGCGCCGAGGCCGGAACGACAGCTGAAAAGAAACAGAATACGGTCAGACAACAGTACAGAAAATAAAGAGAGGGAAGTTACCAATGTGATAGTCGCTGTACCAGTCGAGACAGGTGGCAAGGTCGGAAGGGCCGGCGG
Source organism: Agapanthus africanus (assembly GCA_030015575.1). NCBI lineage: Eukaryota > Viridiplantae > Streptophyta > Magnoliopsida > Asparagales > Amaryllidaceae > Agapanthus > Agapanthus africanus. The sequence goes on along the minus strand of JASDDO010000016.1, from coordinate 21,485,018 downwards.
CGCGGCTGATCTTTTATCCCCTCCTTCAATCTGTAGCACTGCAGTTGAGATGAGAAAAGAGGTTAGAGGTAATTCCATCAATAAAAAAAAGGAAGGATGTCAACGGAAATCATACTCACCAACACCACCAGAGGAAGAAGTAAGCTCAGATGGGAAGGAAAAGTGTGGGAGCAACATCTGATATACATGATCAAAAAGCACTCCTGAAAACACAACAGTGTGACTTTAGTATACGAATTATATGTCTGGAAAACAAGATTAAAAATCGTAAACACATACCTTCCAGCATCTTCGAGGGTATGAGAGAGGGTTGAGAGGTGACCACCGCCAAGGCAGTTGTTGAAGGCGCTCCCTCGAGCAGTGGGGCATCAGCACTAGCTGCACCTGCATTACGAAAAGGTGAACTTGTCAGAAAAGATTGTAAAGTTAAGAAAAGCAGCCACTTGGGGTTTACCTGAGGAGCTCCCGGCTGAAACGGAGGCGACTCCCTCCTCTATCGACATGAGACCACCGCCCGTGGCCTCGTCACCCGACTCGATGGGGACCGTCGTCGTGCTCGCAAAACCTGGAGACGGTGGAGGGCCATAGCCGGGAAGGGCTATGATTGGAGTATTGCCAGATTCCAGAGAAGGAGCGGTTGGCTCGTCCTCGGGAATCATGGCCACCTCACCCACTACTCTTTTAGGTTCAGTAGTTGCGGTTGTATCGTCCACCGTCGCCAGGGGATCGCCGACCTCGAGCGCCTCATCCGCCGCCACCCTGGACTCAGTTATAATGATCATATCATCTGCCACCACTTCAGGTTCGGCATCAATGACCTTCTCGGCGGTAGGCCCCTCGACCTCCACTTCAGGCTCCATGGCCTCAACGATGTTGCCCACTGTCGGCTCGAGTTCGACAGGCACCGCCTCCTCCGTTCCCCTGGGATCAACGGCCTCCGCCTCCCCCTCGATTGGACTTGGCCCTGCAAGATAAGAGATATAAGGACCAACAACATTAAATTCCTTATAACAAAAACTCTGAGAGAAACATTACCTGAAGTGGATTTGCCGTTTGCGCTCCGAACTACGCGCGCCACTTCTCTACGGGCAGTGGATAGGGCGACAGGGGCCTCTTCGGATGGAGTATCAGCATGAGGGATAGTGCTGGGACCCGCTCCCATAGCCAAGGCAGCCCTGCGTGCCTTCGCCTCACGCCTCAGCCTCTTCCTCTCCTCCCGGGCTGTCGCGATAGACCTTTGTGACGCCTCCTTCAAGGCGTCGTCATCCTCGTTCAGGGATGCCTCCAGAGCCTTTAAGGCATCTCTCATCGGCTCTTCAAGACGAACCTCCCGCGGTGGCTCAGAGGAAGCAGGAATATTGGCGGCTGGCGGAACATTTGTGTCGCTTGGTGGGAACGGCATTGAGGTTTCTGCAATAAAAAGAGAGAGGTTAGACCGACCATAACACGAGGGAAATGGAGACTTGATAAATTAAAACTTACTAAGGCCCATAGACGCTCTAAGACGTTCCTCCTCTTGGAAAGTCTTCAAAGAAGCGGCAATGGCTTCTTCATCAGTGACGCCTGGTGAAAGAAAGGAGAGAAGAGCGTTAATCAAGGGCGATAAGGAAGATATGATGTAATAAGGAAAATGTGACTAGTAGTTACCTGACTGCCACGCGTCACGCCTCGCCAACCATGCCGAAGCTTTGAGAGCAGCCTCTAAGTCTGTATCGTCCGGCGGCGGCATCACTAATCCTGCATTAGTCCCATATTCGAGCAGACCTTCAGCATATGGAGCATGGGGTTCCTGGCCGAACACAACGTCCGCAGCGAAGAGCGACTTCTTTTTCTTTTGCCCTCCGACCCTAGGCTCGCGGGGGATCGACTTCCGCTTAGCGGCCACTTTGGGACGACGGGTCCCGATGTCCGCACCCACGCCAGACTCCGGCGAGGGTACGACCACTGTCTCCACTGGAGCACAGGGTGCGGGAGGTGCATCTGCGATATCAGGGAGCGGCAGCTCACGTGGAGGACTTTGCGCACGTGATGGTCTGCCCCCGGCATCTTTTAGAGGAGGAGCCACCAGGGTCCTTGGCGCTAAGGGAGCATTACGGTTGGTGCTGGGGGGTACTTCTTTACGATCGATCAACACTCACCTCTCTTCCTTTATAACAGCCCCCGTCGCATGATTGTACCACTCTTTATATACATTAAGGAGTCGTGGAGCACAGGCCGGCGTGCTAATGAAAAAACGAGAACCCGTGTTCAGGCGCATGAAGTGATGTAACGCGTTCTCCATCCCTTCTTCGTTGACAGCAGGTTCCAGTAAGAAAGCTTCCAAGGGTACCCCTTGATCGTAACCCAGTTGTCGGGCAAAACGATGCGGGTTATATCTCATAAAGACTGCTGCACCGCCCTGCCTGAAGACTAGGAAACCCGGTCTAATAGAATACAAATGGAGGATCTCCCGGGCTGTTAACACTGAAGCTCCATCCTTGAAGGAGTCCTGTAATGGTCGCACCGCAATGGTGGACGCTTTTCCAATGGTTAATACCTTATCAATAAAGGACATCCCGACTCCAACGGTGTGAGGACGAAGCAGTAAACCCCTGGCGTCCCGTGATGAAGGGGTCACGATTGATGAGCCAATCAACTGTAAAATGCGAGGAAAACCTCACTTGTCAAAGAATGAAGGCCTTTTATGCATGCCAAAAACACCCGCCGTATGTAGCTCGAGCCACGATGCAAAGTAGTGCATCGGGAAGACCACGTGCAGTACCCCGGGCTCGTTGGCATCCGCTGCTCGGCTAAGGCCATGATATAGGTGCGCCAGGCCAGCGATCCCCACAGCCACCTTTACCCCGATGACCATTCGGTGGGCTGGGTAAAAGACAGAAGGCCGCATGTGATGAGAGTGCATTGGGATCGCGAACCAGCTCAGCCACAGTCCGAGAAATCCTAAGAAAAAGGCCTCCTCATCCATTCCGGGGGCCGCAATTTCTGCAAAGGACGTAGTTGAGGAGTTAGGAAGAAAGAAGTCCTTTTGGTTTATATCTCTGGCTGGCAGGTTATCCAAACCTAAACCGAAAGGGTCCTCAAGAGTGGCAAACTTGGTAACTTCTGCCGAGAGGACGTTTGGATGAAGAAACTGAGCAATGAAATCATCAAAATTAACTCCGCGACTCCCGCGTTCGATAAAGAGAGATTCATAGATGTTCAACACCTTAATCAAGCTCGGGAATTGATGTTGAATGGCATTCTCCGGCGTGACCCCCCTGACCACTGGCCTAGCACCAAAGACGTACTCATCTGTCGGGAGCAGCTCCTCGTAATGTTCTCCCATGACCGGTAGGCCGGATACCTCCGCAAATTCCTCCAAAGAGATGGACACTTCCCGATCCATAGCAAGGAAAGTGTGGGTGGGAATATTCCATTGCTCCAAGAAAGCCTTGAACCACCAAGTGGGGAGCGTGGGATAATAGAAGAGAGAGACGTAGACCGCGGTGTACAGTCCTAGTTTTATCAACTGCGACTTCTTCGTCGACAGGATGTACCGAGCCCACGGCAGATAGCCAATCGGGTGACGGGGAATCAAACCAAGGTTATATGACTGCCCCCAGGGCCGTGCTTCTCCCTGACAAATACGGCGTCCTAGGATATCCAAGACCATGGGACGCTGAACCGGAACCGCATCCATAGCGGGATGAAGAAAGCTGTTCGCGGTCCAGTCTATCATCTCCACGGCATACTGCACTGAAGGTGGAGTAGCGTAGTGAATTGCCGTGATGGGTTCTGACGGCACCGCGCAGGTGAAGCTCCGTCGGCCCATGATGATCTGATTGTACCACGACCCCCAAAGATGGAGACTCTTGTATTCCGGGTCGTACTCCTTGATCATAGCCAGGAATTCACGGTCCAGGGGCGCCTCGGGAAATCCCTCCTCCGAGCGGACGAACGGGAATGAAGTGTCTAGAGACATGATCGCTGCAAAAGAACAATTTAGCCGTTAGTATTGTAATTCCAACGTTTGGCGTATAAAAAAAGAGAGAGGAAAATGCATTTATTAAATTAAATTAAAATTAATTAATTACACCACACAACAGTGCAGTGAGTAGGAGACCAAGGAGGGACCCACAAAATCTGGATGACAATACATCGGTTAATAAGACAAACTCATCATTGGATGAAATCATCAGTTGGTCCCCAGGAAAACATTCCCATTAATAAATAATCTCTAAAGACAAGGAGGAAATCTCCTCTTTCAGAGCTAAGCTTTGTCACAGAGTGACACTTGTCAAACTCTGGTCTTAGAGGAATAAGATTCTTTAAAAAGAGCTTAGCTCTGTGGTGATAATGAGAAAACTTATTTAAAACTCCTAAAGAAGATTAAAACATTTTTGAAGACCCTTAGAAGTTCTTCATTTTTGGACCAAAAAGATCTATTCTTGGATCCATGAGCAAAGCTCTCTGCTCATGGGTTAGAACCCATGAACCCCATGAACAAGATCTTTTCAGATCAATGGATTTATGAGAGCAAAGCTCTATTGAGGAAACCCCAATGGGGATCTCTTTAGATCAAAGGATCTGTGAGAGCAAAGCTCTTTGGTTAAGATTAATTTAGATTAATTTGATTTAAATTAAGTTTTACCTAAAGTTTCTAACTGTGGAAACGAGCAAAGCTCTGAAGTTCTAAGCAAGAGCAAAGCTCTGAAATCAAAATCTAGAAAATGGTGAAGTTTTATAAAGAGCCATAGGTCCTATTTATAAGGCGCTTGCACCCCTTCAGCTCACCCCTTGATCCAACGGTCAGGGGCTTGCCACCGCTGCACTCACGTGCGCGCCACGTGAGCACAACGGTGGGGGGGCATTTATTTCCCCCAATCAGAGCAAAGCTCTGCTGGAAATTCAAAATTCAAATTTTGAAGCAACGCTTCAAATCCCGGGCGCAACGCGCCACGTGTCCGGCGCTGATACGTCAGCACAGCACCCAAGAAGGCGCGCCCAATCAGAGCAAAGCTCTATTTTAATGAAGCAACGCTTCAGCTGCGCAAGCACAGCGCTGCGCGACACGTGTCAGCGCAGATGCGCTAGCACAGTTGCGCTGCGCTCTGCGCTGTGCGACACGTGTCAGCGCAGATGCGCTAGTGCGCTAGCGCAGTTGCGCTGTGCGACACGTGTCAGCGCAGATGCGCTGCGCGACACGTGTCACGCGCTGGGGCATTTGCGTCAAACTGAATTAAGATTTTAAAGAAATCTTTCTGTTCTTGTTAAAACAAGAAGATTTTCTTCTGTAAAACAGAAGCCCTTGGATCAAAGATCCAACGGTGGGGAAAATTCCCCAAATCACTCAGAGAATGATCTCTTTAACAAACTTTAACTAATTTATGGGCACTATAAAAAGGACCCTAGACCTTAATTCAAAGGCATCAACATTTCTTGAAAAATCAAGAGCTTCAAATAGAGAGAGAACTCTAAGAAAATTTCAAAGAAAAAGGTAAAAAAAACCTTCACGAGAGGAAAGAAATTTCTTCTAATAGATCATTGATCTAAAAATTAGATCAATATTTTTCATATAATAGTGCTTAGCACTTCTTTTTGAACCAATGGTTCTTTAAAAAATAATAAGAAGAAAACAACGAAATAAAAAAAAATAGTGCTTTGCACTTTTATGAACCTCTGGTTCTTGAAACAAAAGAAAATTTATTTTTCCTTTGATCTAATTTAGATCAAAAAATTAAATAGTGCTCTGCACTCCTGTTCTTGAATCTAAAAGATTCTCAGTGCTTTGCACTTCCAAACTGCGCCACGTGTCAGCAACGCAACAGCACAGCGCACTAGCGCAGCGCACTGCGCTATTGCGCTTGCGCTCACCAGAGCGCGCCACGTGTCAGCAGCGCAACAACGCAGCGCACTGCGCTATTGCGCTTGCGCTCACCAGAAAGCGCCACGTGTCAGCAGCGCAACAGCGCAGCGCACTATGCTATTGCGCTTGCGCTCACCAGAGCGTGACACGTGTCATCTCCATATGAGTTTGCGCTCATTACTTAGCGCAAAGCGCCTGACAAGCCACGTGGGGTACTTTCAGAGTATTTAATGCTCTGCATTATTAAAGAAAAGGGACAGAGCCCAACTAAAAGGCCTAACAGGCCTAAAAAAAATGCTATGCATTTTAAACGAGGGGCAAAGCCCAAACAAAAAAATAGATGCTCTGCATCATTTATAAAAGGGCAGAGCCCAAACCAAAACATATGGACAGAGCCCAAATCAAAAAGGCCTAGCAGGCCGGAACAAAATGCAGTGCAACTTAGTTCGATCATGGCCGTAAGTCCCCAAACTAAATTGACCGAGCAAAAAATGCTCTCTTAAATCAATTTACGACCGGTTCAAGGGTACATCTCTGAACTCCTCTGACACATGTCGTTGTAATCCTTCAATGACGTCAGAGAGGTGACGGGTCCCGACAACCACATATCAATATCGGACCGAAACGTCCCTAAACTAATATTGGACCGAAACGTCCCTAAACTAATATTGGACCGAAACGTCCCTAAACTAATGATGGACCACCACGTCCTTAAACTGGCGACGGACTGAGACGTCCCTAAACTAATATCGGACCGCAACGTCCCTAAACTAATGATGGACCACCACGTCCTTAAACTGGCGACGGACCGAAACGTCCCTAAACTAATATCGGACCGAAACGTCCCTAAACTAATGATGGACCACCACGTCCTTAAACTGAAACATGGACCACCATGTCCCTAAACTGGAGCATGGACCGCAACGTCCCTAAACTGGAGCATGGACCGCAACGTCCCTAAACTACCTATGGACCACTACGTCCGTAAACTGGAACAATAGAGCCTCCAAATGCTCTTTTGCCGGATCTAAACGATCCCGTTTAAGTTGATCTTAGCCCCCCAAACACGGCTAACGTATCCTTAAACATTCAAACGGACTATAAAACTTCAAATCAACCTTGGTTCAAGGGTACATCTCTGAACTCCTCTGACATCTGCCGTTCTAATCCTTCAACGACGTTAGAGAGGTGACGAGTCCCGATGGCCAGATATTAAATGGATTATCACGTTAAGTTGATCTTAGTCTCAAACAGGACTATCGTATCCTTAACGAACGTTTAAGTTGATCTTAGCCGCAACGCGACTAATGCATCCTTAAACTAAAAACACCAAACCCAAATCTAAGTAAATACGGATTTGGACTAATCCACGTCCTACGGGCGACGGCATTACTCAGTCTCCGTATACAATCCACGGGCAACCACAAACAAAATAAACACACACGACACGAAGTGAAATTCTGGAGAAGGAGAAAGTTGTTACCGCGATGCGGTAGCGTAATTAACTGCAGGGGCTTGCGCTTGCAGGGAAGAGCGTCCCCACAATCAAAAACCCCTCAAGCGAGGAGGAATCTGACGAAGTCTGCTATATCGGCCGCATCCGTCTAAACCTCCGATACACGGTGCCATAAATCAACTTGGCATCTTCGGAGAGGTGGACGGATAAAACCAAATAGCATCTGCCCCGAATCTCAGCGTCAGGACATCGTGGTCTTGTGCGCCGCCATTCGGAGGGGAACACTGGCATTGCGCAACCGACTCATAAATCTGCCGGATCCAAGACGTCCGTCGCAGCCAAATGATGTCAACGATCCCAACTACTGTCCCTATCATCAAGTACTGGGTCATCCGATCGAAGATTGCTACGTCTTTAAAAATTGGATTGAGGACCAGTACCAACAGGGCAAGTTCGCGTTGTCCGACAGATGGAAGGTGAATCCGCCGCAATCTCACACCCCTAAAAAGATGAATACGCCGGGGGAACATGCTCTCTCGTTGAAGAAGCCCCATGGGAGGTTGTGCTATCAGCCAAGACAAAGAGGATGCTAAACGATCTTCAAACATGCCCAGCGATCAGGTGGAAGAACCCGTTGGAACCTCAGATCATTGAAGGGATGTTGAAACCGCGTTCAACTCCAAAGACCGATGGTGGTGGCCCAAGCACTCACAACCAGCCGTCAAAATCTTCAAAGAAGAAGAAGAAGAAAGACAAGAAGCCCGTGAAGCCTGGCGACAAGCGCACGGACTTACAAAAACAAATTGGCGCGCTGGAGGAATACAACCAGAAAGCACGGACTCCCATTATACTCCAAGAGTTCCTCAACCACGTCTTTCAAGAGAAAGATGAGGGAGAAAGTTCGTCGGATGAATCCGAAGAATACGTGGCGAGCTGTCATATGATCTCCTATTCGTTTACAGATGATGAGGAAACTCTTTGTGCTGAAAAGCTGGAGGCAGATTCTGAACCGGAAATTCTGGGGCCATCGGATGAAACAATTGACGCATTCCTCAACGAAACTCTGTGGAAAAGCAAAGCTGATCGGGAACGCGAGACGGTCCTATTTGAAAAGGCCAAGCGCCAGCGACTTGACGAAAGAGTTGAGACACTCCCGCTGGAGCAAAATACATCCACCGCAGATAACAGCAAATTCAAGACGAGGAAAAGGTTTGCTAAAGCTATATCAATGGGTATGAAGTTACCACCCTCTGAAGGAAATATTGCTGGTGAGGCAGAAATGCACCCTTCCTACTGCTTGTATCATCGGAAGATTTCACACCCCACCGGAAAGTGCAAAGCTTTCAATAAATGGTGGCAGGGGTATGTCGCTCACCGACAACATTTTAAGCGGGAAAATCGCAAAACTCGTCGGGAGCGGAAAAATATGACCGAAGGGCTTAACAGAACTACCGGCGATTGTCACATGGTTAACGCCGGGGAATCACAAGTGCTCACCTTCGGGAGCGACTCTGACGAGGAAATGGCTCTTAGCCCTCTTTTTAAAGAGTCCACCTCGGGAAAAGAAGAAGAGCTTAAGGTCTGCGAAAATATCAGGCTGCATAATCGAACGCTACCAGAAAAGATTCTTGGACCCTCAAACAAGAAAGATAAAGGGAAAGAAAAGGTCTCTGAGGACATTGCCCTAGATGACCAAGTCATGGAAGAGCTAATTGCCAAGGACCCGTCGAAGAAAAATAAGGTGGATTACAACGTTCTAGCACATCTGAGGAAGCTACCCTCGGGTCCCGCTTCCGGCGACGAGGTCTCCGGTGAGGGATGACGAGGGGAGCCTGGCGCGCCCTTGGTGGCACAGTCTTCGGTGGTAGGGCCTTGGGCCGTGACGCCGATGATGAAGTGGTCGAAGTAAGCCTCCGGGCAGTATGTAGGGCTGGGGGCCCAGGGTACCCTTTGTAAAGATCTTGTTTTTGGCAATAATAATAAAGAAAGAACCTTTAGCTCGTCGGTTTGTGTCCCCCTTCTCTTCTTTTTATTTTTTGTGCGAGGGACATCCATAGGATGCCCATGCTCGTAGTGCCTGCTAAGTTGATGGGAGGCCGTTCAGGTTTGGATGAACCGGTCGTTCTTTCGAGTGTCTCGGAACCTTGAGCGCGGCCACAGGGCAGATGCCGGGCTCGGCCGAGCAGGGTAGCTGCTCGGTTGCCCCTTGTGGGGGCTCTCGATCCTTCAGGACGGTGGTAGGAAGCTACCAGCCATCGACGGTCAGGCAAGGACCCAACCGCTTGGGGGAGGAATTTTGATTCTCAGCGTGTGGCAGGGAAGCTGCCTGCTGGGGATAGCCGAGCGAGAGAACCTCGGGCTCGGCCGCCTCTGGGAGGACTTTCAGATCTTCCACGACGGGGACCGAGCAGGGTTACTGCCCAGTGCCTCTTGGCGAGGACTTTGATCCCTGTCGATTGTGGTAGGAAGCTACTAGCCGGGGATAGCCGGGTGAGGACCCGACTGCCTCTGGGAGGACTTTGGCCCTTAGCGCGAGGAAAGCTATAAGGCTGTAGGAAGCCACCAAGGACCCTTGGCCAGGCAAGGACCCAACCGCTTGGGGGAGGAATTTTGATTCTCAGCGTGTGGCAGGGAAGCTGCCTGCTGGGGATAGCCGAGCGAGAGAACCTCGGGCTCGACCGCCTCTGGGAGGACTTTCAGATCTTCCACGACGGGGACCGAGCAGGGTTACTGCCCAGTGCCTCTTGGCGAGGACTTTGATCCCTGTCGATTGTGGTAGGAAGCTACTAGCCGGGGATAGCCGGGTGAGGACCCGACTGCCTCTGGGAGGACTTTGGCCCTTAGCGCGAGGAAAGCTATAAGGCTGTAGGAAGCCACCAAGGACCCTTGGCCGAGCAGGGTTACTGCCCGGTGCCTCTTGGCGAGGGCTTTTGTCCTGAAAGATAGCCGAGTGAGGAACCTCTGGCCTCGACTGCCTCTGGGAGGGCTTTTTGATCCCTGGCGTTGTGGCAGGGGAGCTGCCCACGGGGGATAGCCGAGCGAGGGGACCTCTGGCCTCGACTGCCTTTGGGAGGGCTTCTCGATCCCCGGCGTTGTGGCAGGGGAGCTGCCCGCGGGGGATAGCCGAGTGAGGGAACCTCTGGCCTCGACTGCTTCTGGGAGGGCTTTCCGATCCCTGGCGTTGCGGCAGGGAAGCTGCCCGCGGGGGATAGCCGAGCGAGGGAACCTCGGGCTTGACCGCCTCTGGGAGGGCTTTCAGATCTTCCAGGACGGGGACCGAGCAGGGTTACTGCCCAGTTCCTCTTGGCGAGGACTTTGATCCCTGTCGGTTGTGGTAGGAAGCTACCAGCCGGGGATAGCCGGGCGAGGACCCGACTGCCTCTGGGAGGACTTTGGCCCTTGACGCGAGGAAAGCTATAAGGCTGTAGGAAGCCACCAAGGACCGTTGTCCGGGCAGGGTTACTGCCCGGTGCCTCTTGCCGAGGGCTTTTGTCCTGAAAGATAGCCGAGTGAGGGAACCTCTGGCCTCGACTGCCTCTGGGAGGGCTTTTTGATCCCCGGCGTTGTGGCATGGAAGCTGCCCGCGGGGGATAGCCGAGTGAGGGGACCTCTGGCCTCGACTGCCTCTGGGAGGGCTTCTCGATCCCCGGCGTTGTGGCAGGGGAGCTGCCCGCGGGGGATAACCGAGTGAGGGAACCTCTGGCCTCGACTGCCTCTGGGAGGGCTTTCCGATCCCCGGGGGTGCGGCAGGGAAGCTGCCCGCGGGGGATAGCCGAGCGAGGGAACCTCGGGCTCGGCTGCCTCTGAGAGGGCTTTGCGATCCCCGGCGTTGCGGCAGGGAAGCTTCCCGCGGGGGATAGCCGAGCGAGGGAACCTCGGGCTCGGCTGCCTCTGAAAGGGCTTTGGTTCCTGGCGCCGTGGCGGGGGAGTTGCCCGTTGGAGACAGTCGAGCGAGGGAACCTCGGACCCGACCATCTCTGGGGGGCCCTTCTCGTTGTGCAGGGGGAACCCTACTGGGAAAGAAAGTTCGAAAGTTTCTTTATTCGCATGGATAGGAATTTTAGACAACGCTATACATCATCATTAAAAAGGGGAATTTCGAGCGGTGGCCGGGGCACAGCGTTTTGCTAGTTTTGACTTCATAGGTATAGCTTGAGCTTCTCCGCGTTGTAAGGCCGAGGTAGCTTCTGTCCGTCCCCATCTTGCAGGTGGTAGGCTCTGTCGGGAGCGCTTCGTAGATGGGGAAGGGACCCTCCCACTTTGGGGAGAACTTGTGAAGCCCGCCTTGGTCGATGAACTCGTTCCGCCGCAGGACTAGGTCCCCGGCCTTGAAGGATCGGTGCTTTACCCGAGCGTTATAGTACCGGGCCGTTTGCTGTTGGTAGGAGGCGGCTCTGATCTGGGCCCGATCCCTTTTCTCCAACAATACGTCAAGGTTGGTTCGTAGTACCATGGTGTTCGCTTCATCGTCAAAGTGCTCGACTCGGTGGCTGGGGAGCCCGATCTCTGCTGGGACCATTGCTTCGGTCCCGTAGCTGAGGCTGAAAGGGGTCTCCCCGGTAGGAGTCTTTTTTGACGTGCGCAGGGCCCACAATACCCGGGGTAGTTCCTCGACCCAACTGCCCTGCCTCCCTTCCAGGCGGGTTCGGAGGCCCCTGAGGACGTCCCGGTTAGCGACCTCGGCCCGCCCGTTACATTGGGGGTGTGCGACCGCTGCAAACTTCATGAGGATGTGGTATTCCTTGCAGAAGTCCCTTACTTTCTCGTTCTCGAAGTCCGTCCCATGGTCGGTGATGATGCACCTTGGGATCCCGAACCGGTGAATCAGGTTGTTTTGGAGGAACTTGATGCTTGTGGCGGCGTCCGGTTTCCTGATGGGAACGGCCTCGATCCATTTGGTGAAATAGTCCACCGCGACGAGGATGTACTTATGTCCGCCAGTCCCCGTGGGAAACTGGCCGATCATATCAATCCCCATTGGGCGAACGGCCACGGGGACGCCAGGGCTGTTAGCTCGGTAGCCGGGAGGCGGGGGATACTGCCGTGGAGTTGGCAGCTCTTGCACATCCTGACCAGCTTCAGGACGTCTTCGTGCATGGTGGGCCAGTAATACCCCTGAAGTAGTGCCTTTTGGGTCAGGGTCCGAGCCCCCTGGTGTGCGCCGCCCACCCCTTCGTGGATTTCCCGTAGGACGTAGTCGGACTCGTGGAGGTCGACGCACCGGAGCAGGGGCTGAGTGAAGGCCTTCTTGTAGAGGTTCCCATTGCTCCAGACGAAGTGGGTGGCTCTGGCCCAGAGGCGGCGGGCGGTTGCCCTGTCTTTCGGGAGCGAGCCGTATTTCAGGAATTCCATGAGGGGCTTCCTCCAATTTGGGTCATTCTCATGTGTCACGTACACCTGGAGCGTCGCTGCCTCGTCTTCAACGCTGGGTCGGGCCAAGGTTTCGAAGAGTATCGAGCGCCTGTTGCTGGCCGAGTATGATGAAGCCAACTTGCTCAGGGCGTCTGTTTGAGCATTCATTTGTCTGGGTATTTGCTCCACCTGGACTTCGTCGAAGTTTCTTCGAAGCTTTCTCACATCGTCTAGGTATTTCATCATTAGGGGCTCCCTTGCCTCGAAGCGTCCGGTCACTTGGCCGACGACCAGGGCCGAGTCGCTGCGGACCCGGACGACCTTCAACCCCAGCTCGACGGCCATGCGCAGGCCGGCTATGAGGGCCTCGTACTCCGCCGCGTTGTTTGATGCTTTGAAACCGAGCCTCAAGGAGTACTCCATCTCGGCTTCGTTCGGGCCTCGGATAATGAGGCCGGCACCGCAGCCATCCTCGGTTGAAGACCCGTCGACGTAGATGATCCACTCCGGGCATGAGCTACGGCCTTCATGGTCGGGACGACGGGCTGCGAAGGGCGGCGCGAGACCCGGCTTCCTACTGGGGATGGTGCATTCAACAACGAAATCGGCTAGTGCTTGCGCCTCGATGGCTTGCCTCGGGCGATACCTTATGTCGAATTGAGACAACTCCCATCTCCATTTCTCTAGGCGGCCAGAGGACTCTGGCGAAGCCAGGATAGCTCCCAAGGGGCGCTCAGTGAGGACGACGATGGTGTGTGCCTGGAAGTAGTGCCGCAGCTTTCGCGAGGTTACCATGAGGGCCAAGACGATCTTCTCTATGGCGGGGTATCTCGTCTCCGCGTCTTTGAATACATGGCTCACATAATACACTGGCCTCTGCACCCCCTCGGCTTCCCGGACGAGCACCGACCCTGCCGCTTGGTCGGACACCGCTAGGTTCAGCGACAACTCGTCCCCTTCCACGGGCCGGGTGAGTAGGGGTGGCGTCGCGAGGTGCCTCTTCAGCTGGTCGAAGGTTGCTTGGCAATCCTCCGACCACTCGAACCTCGGGATTTTCCTCAGCGCCTTGAAGAATGGGAGGCACTTCTCCCCCGACCTGGACATGAAACGGCTTAGAGCGGCGATCCGCCCTGTGAGCCGCATGATTTCAACGTTGGTCCGAGGCGCAGTCATGTTCAGGATGGCGTCGATCTTCTCCGGGTTAGCTTCAATCCCGCGGTGGGTGACCATGAACCCGAGGAATTTCCCTCCGGTCACTCCGAACGCGCACTTGGCGGGGTTCAGATTCATGTTGAACTTGCGGAGCACTTTGAACGCCTCGCCCAGGTCCCCGACATGATCGGCCGACGAGACGGACTTGACGAGCATGTCGTCAACGTAGACCTCCATGTTTCTACCGATCTGCGGCTTGAACATGCGGTTGACCAGCCTCTGGTATGTGGCCCCGGCATTCTTGAGGCCGAATGGCATCACCCTGTAACAGTACACCCCCCGGTCCGTCGTGAATGCGGTCAAGTCTTCGTCGTCAGGGTTCATGCGGATTTGGTTGTTGCCGGAGAAAGCGTCCATGAACCTCAGGATCTCGTGCCCGGCCGAGCTGTCGACGAGCTGGTCTATGCGGGGAAGCGGGAAGTTGTCCTTGGGGCAGGCCTTGTTGAGGTCGGTGAAGTCGACGCACATACGCCACTTCCCGCTCGATTTCTTGACCAGGACCACGTTGGCCAGCCATTCCGAATAGGGCACGTTCCTGATGAAGTTAGCGGCGAGGAGTCGGTCAACTTCTTCTTCGATGGCCTTTTGTTTGACCGGGGCAAAGCTTCTCTTTTTCTGCCGGACGGGTCGGGCCGCGGGATCAACCCCGAGCTTGTGGGAGATGATCTTGGGGTCGATCCCAGGCATGTCGGCGGGGGCCCAGGCGAAGACGTCGGAATTGTTCCGGAGGAACTTGGTCAGGCCATCCCGCTGGGTTCCCGTCAGGAGTGACCCGATCTGGACGGTCTTCCCTGGGTCTCCTTCCGCTAAGGGCACCTGGGCCAGTGGCTCGACCGGAGCCCCTCGGACCTCCTTTCGCTCGTCCCTGGTATCTAGGGACCCCTCCATGTCGTTGCATGCATTGGCGCTATCAGAGTGATGCTCGGGGGAAGATGCCTCTGCCAAACCTACCTCCGTGACCCGTTGGCTCCCGTAGGCCCTGCCCACTCCACCTTGGTCGAAAGGGAATTTTATCACTAGGTGGTACGTCGAGATCTGGGCCTGGAGGGAGTTCAGAGTCGGCCGGCCGAGGAGGACGTTGTAGGCCGAAGGGACCCTAGCCACGATAAAGTCTACCGGCAGCGTGCGCGCATGGCCGGGTCCCCGATCATGAACTGCAGGGTGACCACCCCTTGCGCCGGGACGGAGTGGTTGGTGAATCCCGAGAGGATGTGGGAGGTCGGCCTCAAATCCGCTGGGGTCATCCCCATCCGCAGAAAGCAGTCGTGGAAGAGGATGTCCGCTGAGCTGCCTGAATCGATGAGTATTCGGTGGACCTTGTATCGGTGAATTCGCGCTACGATCACCAGTGGGTCGCTATGGGGCACAGATATGCCGTGGAGATCCTCGTCGCCAAAGGTGATGGGCTCCTGGCTCCTAGCTCTTTTGGTTGGACGGCCACCGGAGTGTGAGGGGTGGCAGCCTGCGGGGAGGCCGGCCACCGTTGCGCGGGGGGGGGGGGTAGTGGGCGTTTGGATCCTTAAGGGAATCGGTTGCCATGCGGGCGGAGATCGGAAGGCCAACTTTGTATTTTAGGGAGTTAAAGTTTCCCACATACGGCACCTACTGATGGAGCTCCTTTTCAGGCCTCCGTCAGATGTTGTCTTCCGTTGATCTCAAGGTGAACTGGGTTGATAGTCCTTCGTTGCGTGTGGGTCTCAATGGGCTTTGAGAGAACAAAGTGAGATGAGAGGGTTGCCGCCGTGTGCCTGCAAAGAAGTCCCGGGGTGGTTTGGTACGACCGAGGACCCTCCGACGCTCAAGTCAGTAACAATGTCCGAGCAGAGTAACGGCGTAAGTGTAAAGAATGGCTTACTTGACCCCTCTGTGATGGGGGTTTATATAGTGGCGGCAGCACGCAGCAGCACGCAACAGCAGGCGCGAGAATCTCGCCGGCAGTTACGCTCCCGACGTCACACCCGCGTGATAAGCGGATCGCCCGTTAATAGGGATCGCGATGGCGTGGAACGTGGGATGTTACTGGCGGAGAATCTGTGCATGGCGAGATTCGCGGAGCGGCGATTACGCCTGTGAGTGGTGGAGTCGGTCGGTCGGGGGGACCGAGGAAGATGGCCTCGGCGGGCGAGCTCGGGAACGAGCGGGAGGGCCGAGGCATCTGGGTCTTGTGGCAGCTCGGGGTGAGCTGAATGGCCAAGGAGGCACACTCGTAGTGGGCCCCAAGGTGGGCCAGTTTGTGCTCGCAGGTCGGGCACCGGGTGGCCTGATCGGCCCTTGTGGGCCCTTTCTTCTGAGTCCTGGGACACGCCATCTGCCACGTGTCCCGATCTTGGAGGTCGCCAATATCGAGCATTATCAATACTCCTTCTATTTCAGCTAAGATTCTGCCATCTCCTTAACTAAGAAATCTTGGTTTTGATAAAATATGATATGGTTTGTGTTTGAAATTTCTCCATAATTTGAACATACTTTTCGCTTAAATGCGCGTCTCCACTTTTTTTTTTGTCAAAACCTCTCTCTGTTTAAATTAAAATAATTGAGAATGAAATAAACACACCAATGGAATGGAATGAAAAAAAAGGATTGAAAAGCACTCTTTGAAGATAAGTATTGGATTGTTGTAAATAGAATGATTTTAGTGTTTCACTCTATAATCCTAAAATAAAAATGTTTATTTCCATTATCATTTTTGGTTTGCTACGAAAATAGATCAAATCGAACACTTTCTATTGGAATTATTAGAAAGGACGCTAGTTTTGCTTTGCTTTATTTTAATTTTGATAATTCTCTTTCTTCCATAGCAAACTTATATTTTTAACATTTCGCCATTTAAAATTACAATATCACAGCAAATAATTACATTTGACTTCTTAATTATCATCTGTTAAAAAAAACTCTGCTGTAATAACTCACAGGAAGGTCCTTGACGGGCTTTTGTTTCTTGTTTTTATGGGCCTGTTTGGTTGCAGGATTATGGATTTGGATTCCAAAATAGTACGTTTGAAATTTCTGGATTTGATAATTTGTTGTTTGGTTGGTTTTGAATTCCTGGTATTGGATTTGTAGATCCTTATAATCTTTGTTTCGTTGGTGAAAATAAGTGGGATTTGGATTTGATAATTTTAGAGAGAGAGAGATGGAGAGAGGATTATTAAATAAATAAAGTACACCAGTCCCGTCTAAAAGTACAATGAATAGTGTCAAATCCTTGAAAATCCTTGAAATTTTTTAGGATTCGAGAATACTTGTTTTGTGGTGGGCGGCCCCCCAAAAAAAAACAAAGGAATCTTAGAAATCCAAATCTATCAACCAAACACAGAATTATGGAATCCCAGAATTCCATGGTCCAAAACCATAATCGTGCAACCAAACAAACAGTCCCTAATGCAAATGTCATGAAAATTAAGAAAGATTTTCCGTCCTTTTAGATGCTCCACGTCTTATCAAAAGATTTCACACTTTCCATCAATATCTCTCTCAAAATGTTTTTCTTCAAAAACTAAACAACAATTTAATGTGCCCGCTGTACTTTTGCTTTTACAACTAATTTAGCTGCACCTTGTATAAAAACGATATGATAGATCATTTTTTCGGATAATCGTTAGCGTTCATCTCAATCTCCATGTTTCAATATACGTGCATAACAAATTTTATCGCCCTTGGACACTTTTTACTTACGCATCGGATGGTACAAAAATAAACGGTTTTCCGACAGCATAACATTATACAAATCTAGATCAATGGTCAAAAAGTGTCCAAATCATATGAAAACTTGTTTATCCGTGTTTTGAAATATGAATATTAAGATGAACGGAGACGATCATAAAAATGATCTATCGTATTGTTTTTGCATCGGGTGTAACTAACTTAGTTACACTAAGAGATTAAAGTAGCCGCTCTTAACAATTTTACTTACGGTTAACTGCCTTAAGGCAT
The DNA here is from genome assembly GCA_030015575.1 of Agapanthus africanus. Classification (NCBI taxonomy): domain Eukaryota; kingdom Viridiplantae; phylum Streptophyta; class Magnoliopsida; order Asparagales; family Amaryllidaceae; genus Agapanthus; species Agapanthus africanus. Next base: position 21,467,220 of record JASDDO010000016.1, on the reverse strand, counting down.
CATCGGATTTTTCACTAAATACCCTTCTTGTGCATTCCATCTAGTAAGTGAACTTTTCGGTGGCAAGACTCTTAAAAGAAGAAAGCTACCCTCGTCAAGATGAAGACTTACCATTTCTCTTCTTTTGTTCTATACCATCCACTCCGCCGCTCCTTTCCTCTCTTCTACCCCATGGTCTCGTCTGTTAGCCCCCTTGTTGGCTACCTCCTCTCCTCCACTCTCTACTCAACGGCTACCATATCCTTCTCGACTATCTATGCTGTCTTACCTTTCCTTTGCAGACTCCTTGATACCGTAAATTTTCTTCAAAACCCGACTCATGCCGTCCTAACTCTTATGACTCTCCCATCTCATGAAAAGTATATTTAATATGGTGTTGATATACGTGACCCACACACATCAGGGGACCCATGAATTTGCCTCCAACTGGGAGAATCAAGCGACGGATGAATCTGCTAACCGATTGGCATACGACTGAAATACGTGTCGCGCAACAAAAAAATCGCTGACAGAATTTAACACAACAAACGGCTGATCTTGCTAACATGAATCCCCTCATCCCAAACCTCTGCTACTCTCGCAATGGTCATGAAAGCTGTCCTCCAACTGGGGATCGAAACCCCACCCTCACCGTAAAGCCGGAAGCGCCATAAACTATTGCTGATTGGTAATGCAATTAGAATATTTAAAGTATGTTAGCGGAAAAGAGCGGGTATTTTTTAATATAATTTATACAGGCACAGGCAAACTCATACCGAGGTTTTTTTTGTTCGCATCTAGGGTTTCGAGAGCTTTTGCCGTTGATCTCCTTCCCTCAATCGATCGATTCCGATTCAAAGTAAGCTCCGATCCCTTTTCGCCATGTCTAATTACGCTTTAGTCCTTGTCTATTCTCTCAATTTGCTGTAAACCCTTTTTCTTGCTCATGGCTAGGTCTAGGGTTTTATATGACGATTAGGGTTACGCGATTAATAATTCAATTTTGTTTTTTTCTATGCAAGCTTGTTTATATTGTTATGTTATTTATTCTACAATGAAAAAGGTTGAATCTTGTGCTTGGCTTTGGATGCAAACGCTATTTTGGAGTGATGAGATTTTTGGTGGATAGAAATTGAGCGAATTTGTTTTAGAAAAATTGTTTTTTTTATATATCAAATACGTCATCTTGCAATATTTTTTGTTAATTACGGAGGTTTAGATTCCAAAAATATGCTCCTTTGTTGGATATATCTGTGAATTCATGATTGCAACTTACAACATGTTGAAGTTCGATGAGTGCAAAATGGTAATACTACTAAGATTACACAAATCAACCTCGATGATTGATTTTCATATTCATTATTTGCTTACTTAAAAAGCTCTTCTAAGTTCAAATAGTTTGCTCAACTACGAGCGGACTGGATAATTTTATGGAATTTATTGCTCGGTCCTGTCTGTGATGCAAGGTCAGTGTTTATTACTATTAGTGGCAAAGATCGGTCTTTCTTATCATTTTGCGATCACTAAAGTTTCTTTTCCCACCCGAATTGCTTGGCTAAATTAGTTTTGTTTTACTGTTGTTAATTCACCTCCATGTTTCATTACATTACATGTTCCTTGATTGTGCCTTTGCAATTACCATTGCAGAAATTATCAGTTGGCGTCTGAGGTATCTTGAACCTTTATTACTGAAATTTCATGTCGGCCATCCAACACAACCCAAGCAATTATCTTCCGTAAACTTGATGTTTGTTGGAAATTGAATTACGTTTTCCTCATACTGTAATGGTTTTGGGTAACAAGGAAATCTAGGAAATTCTAACTTCACAATTTGCAAGTGTTAGTGGACTTGTTTTCTTCTCCTAATAATGGATTCGGGAAGTTTGTTTTTATTCAAGACGTTGAAGAGTAAAATGAATATTTTCTCCTTGGATATTTATCCTCTGAAATTAGGGTTTCGACTATTTAAGTTTCTAACTGCTAGGCTATTTGTTTTCTTCTCCCAATTGTGGACTTTGGAAATAATTTATTTGTTCTAGAGACTGTTTTGGATATGATGACTCTTCACCTAGATATCTATCCTATGTAACTTTTCACCATGTGCTGTTCTGTCCATGCATAGTTTGATACTTTGATTGTTTCAATAAAGCTCTGTTGTATTTTCAAAATGATGAAAGGGAATCACTTCATATGTTGTAAAATCTTTTTAGTGGCTCTTCAAATCTAGCAAATGCTTTGCCTCAGTACAGCTCAATGGTCTTATTTTGCCATCATAGAGTGTATCCCATGATTCTTTCTTTAAATATATTAGATACCATTTGTTATGGTTACTCTTATCTTCTTAAATGTTGCAAAATACAAATTGTAACCTTTGATTAATTTTTGACAGTATTGCCTTTCTTCATATTTCCTATTAATTTTCTCTCTTTTGATTAGTTTAAGTGGAAGGATGGTTTGGGTCTATGTTGGTAATCTGGATCCACATGTCACAGAAAGGGACCTTGAAGATGAATTCCGGGTATTCGGTGTAATTCGAAGGTAATGTTTTAGACTCAGGTGTATATAAGTCGGATCATAACTGTGGCACAGTATTTTTATATAGTTTATCTTTCAAGATGACTTTTCTCCACCTGATCATTCCTTTTCCATTGTACTTGCTAGTATATGAAATGAGTTGTAAATTTTATTGGACTGAATGAGCAACTCTACACATTATTTATGTTAAAACCCCGAAGAATGCAAAAGATATTTTTGGTTTTTGAGCGAAGTATTTTGCGTCTTCAAGTACTGTATACTGACACTACAAGAATTATCATGATATGAGAATGCTGGTACTATTTCAGTTTGATTGTAGATGTTAAAAGTTGCGCAGTGTGTGGCCTAATGCAGATAACCATATTGCCATGCACCCAATAGGGTACTTATTAACTTTCATCGTTTCCACTAGTCTAACCATTTTGGTAGAGTGGTGTCAACACTTGAAATGTTAGGTCTTGCAATAGCTAGATGTCAAGCTGGTTCTCGCTATGGCTTTACCATTGGACTAGCAGTGTTATGCAATGGTTTGAGGACCAACAATAATTTCATTTTGTTAAGATTACTTATAATTGAAAATTCTTATTGGTATATTCCGCCGAAACTTTCTTTGAGTTTTTCCAGCTTCATTAATCAAACTACCCTTTAAGCCTTATCTTACCAAATTGGTTTTGCCAGTTGAAATAACTTCAAGTTGAGAAGGGCCTACTGGCCTAGGAGAGTTTTAATTAAACATATAATTAAATTTATGTCAACCATTGTGACACACCCAGTGTTGAAAAAATGCGTTCTATGCGGCCGCATATGCGTATGCGCCACCTTGGCGCTTGAAAACGAGCGGTTTTCTTGGTGTATGCGGTAAAAAGGTTTGCCTTAGTGCATAAAATTTGTTATGCGAACACATATTGCATTATGCGGCCTCATAAAGTGCGTAACGACTTAAGATTGAGTGGTTTATGAAACCAGATTGAAGATTTTATTATACCCGTATCCAAACCCAATAACTTAAGGATAATTATATAGACTATATATTGTGCTAAACAACACATAACTATATCTACTGGTTAGTTGCATTTAACTTGAGAAATAACATAGTTTCTTACATAACTTTTCATGTATTGGTTCTGTTCACCGCCGAAAGACCAGACCGAGACGTTGGGACGTCTCTGGTCTGAATTTGGGGGCTGATGCTATTTGGACATATCCACCCACCTCTCCGAAGATACCAAGTTGATTTATGACACCGTATATCGGAGGTTTGGATAGATACGACCGTTGTAGCAGACTTTATCAGATTCTCTCTCATTTATGAGGGATTTTTGATTGTGGGTGAAATGAGGGGGAACACTGAGATAGTCTCTAGGTTGTATATGAACCGTCAAGATTTAGAGTTAGGATTTTGCCATTACTCCATTTTTATTTGATTCTTGGATCTTTGTTGACGTTGCGTCTACATCCTGCTGGCATGAGAAGTACGTCGAGCTGATGTCTAGGCTGTAGATGTTTCCATTAAGACCCGAAGCTAGGATTTTGCCGTCACTTCATTTTATTTGATTGTTGTGTCCGCCTTGCTGGAGTGAGGGGGGACAAAGGGATAGTCTCTAGATAGTATATGTACCATTAAGACTTAGAGCTAGGTTTTTGCCATGGCTCTATTTTTCGGCTTTTTATCCGCGGTGTCCAATCATTTCGGCTATTTTTACTCGTTTTTTTATTGCGAGTTGCCCAAACATTTTAGCTCTTTTTTTACTCACTGTTTTTTTATTGCGAGTTGGGGACTTGGTCCTGATATCCATTGTGGCATCAGCATCGCTGCATCTGGAATATTGCCAGGAGCGAATCATCATTTGTCATGAGAGGACTTTAAATTTGATACCTATTTAGACATTAGCATCGCTACGACTAGAATATTGTCAGGAGCGAATCATCATTTTCTTTTGTTGATTTGAATAAAAGTGGCTTAGCAAACATGGTTAGGATAAGGCTTTTGACTTTATGAGCCGTAAGGGTTTCATAAATATGTTTCTCCCTACGAGTCGTGAGGATTTCGTAGGTGTATTTTTTCCTTAGGAATCGTGGGGATTCCTAAGTGATTTTTTCTTGTAAGTCGTAAGGATCTTCCAAGATTGTTTTCTCCTTATAAGTCGAGAAGACTTATAAATATCGTTCATCATATGAGGACATTTCTCGTCATTGGTGGAACTTGGTGGGAGAATATTTATTAATGCCCGTGGATTGTATACAGGGGTCAATATTGGACCGCCTGTAGGGCAACGTTGCCTTAAGAAACATGTTTAGATCTGTTGCTTAAGGCTTTTGAATTCTATGAGCCGTGAGGGTCTCATAGGAGAAATTCTTCTTACGAGTCATAAGGATCTCGCAACTGTAATTTCTTCTTAAGAATCGTGAGGATTCCTAAGTGTGTTGTTTCTTTGTGAATTGTGAGGTCTCACACATGTTTTTAAATATTTTTTTAAAACGAGATTGCGCCCTTTCGGGTTTTCCCAAGCTCGCCGGTAGTCCTGTTGTTTTTACTCACGATGTTTTTTCGGGTTTTCAAACGTGCCTATTTCGCTTGTGGACATACCGTTTTTTTAACGATGGAATTCCCGAAAGTAGTTTCGCCGCAGGTGTCCATCTGTTTACCGGTGAGACTTGAGTTGCAATCCTCACCGTTGAGACTTCGATTGCGATATAGATCTCAAGGGAGGACACCGCCGTATTTGGGGTGATGTGGCCTGTTTGAGGCGACACATAAGTTTAGAGACGCCTTGGTCCATTATAGCCATGTTTGAGACGAAGTTTTAGTTTAGGGACATCTTGGTCCGTTAGTTTAGGGACATCTCGGTCCGTTATTACCGTTTTTGAGGCGATGTAGCTTTTTGGATACTACGCTCAGAGTTCTGACTTATGAAGATAGCGAGCGGACAAAAGCGTCGTATCTATCATTGACTTAAGTCATAACTCTTCAAGCGTAGTACATTTTGAGGAATCGACCATTTATTGGCCGAAAGAGTCTTTCGCCATGCATATCCATGAGTAGGTAGACCCTATCTTGATAGACTGTCTATGCTGTATGGACCTTCATGGATTGGCTTGAACTTTCCCCGTTTTGCACGATTGAGGATTATTGGTCTTTTGACGACTAATACGAGTTCGCCTTGGCGGAATGTTCTCGGCTTGGGCAGTCTTTCGTATGACCGTGTCATCCTTACCTTATAAGTCTCCAGGTATTGCTGTGCTATAAGGCGAGTCTTGTCGAGGGCGTCAAGCTCCTCGAGCCTAAGATGAGCATTTTCTTTATCTGTTAGCTCGTATCGAACCGCTACTCATAGAGATGGGAGTTCTATTTCCAGCGGGGGCACTGCTTCCGTATCGAACACTAACGCGTATGGTGTTGTATTCGTGGCTGTCTTGAACGTTATTCGGTACGCTCGGAGAGCCTCATGCAGCCTTTCCTGCCAGTCTTTTTTGTTTCTGGACACCGTTTTTTTATAATCTCTATCAAGGTCTTGTTGAAAGCTTCTGCTAGACCGTTGGCCCGAGAATTATAGACCGAAGAGTATCTCCAATCTATTTTATGTTGCTGGGCAAAGCGGCTTATTTTATGGTTTCTATAAGCTGGCCCATTACCCGGGATTATCCGTCGCGGAGTTCCAAACTGATAGATGATATGGGTCTTGAAGAAATGGAGGATATTCTCCGTCTTCACCTCCTTTAGTGGTATTGCTTCTGCCCACTTAGAGAAGTAATCGGTCGTTGCCAATATAAACCGATGTCCTTTGGATGATGCCGGTTCGATAGAGCCAATTATATTGGTTCCCCACATTTCGAACGACCAGCTAGCCACTGACGGGTATAGTGGATTTGGATGATGATGGATGAAGTCCCCGTGAATTTGGCATGAGTGACGCTGCTTCGCATATTCGAGACAGTCCTGAATCATTGTGGGCTAGTAGTAACCCATTCTTTTTATCTTCAGTTTCATCTTTAGTTCAGCTTGGTGAGAACTGCAGAGTCCGTCGCGAGTTTCTTGGAAGACTTTCTTTGTTTCCTCCGGCCCCAGGCATCTTAACCATAAACAATCAAATGATCCCTTATATAGAGTATCATTGACGAAGGCGAAAGACAAAGCTCGTTTCATGAGCCGAAGTCTAGACAACACATTTTTGAGCGTTTGTTGGGACTTAAAGTAGTCTATGAAGACTTTCCTCCAGTTCTTAACCTATTCTTCGTTCTCTATTTGAAGGGCTACTTGTTCGGTCGTTTCTTTTCCTTCGGATGGTTTTATTAGGCCATCCAAAGATATTTCTGTTGGCGCGAGAACCCTGCGGCTTTGCACAATGATTCTCGCGTCATCAAGATCTTCATCGGTAAATTCCTTAGCCAATTTGGCCAATGCATCTGCCTTGCTGGTTTCTGTATGTGGTTTATTCTCCAAGATGTAGGAAGGGATTTGTGTCAGCAGTTGCTGCACTCTTTCGTCATATTTTATCAGCTTTGGCTTGCATGTCTGATAGTCGCCATTTACCTGGCTAACGATCAACTGAGAGTCTCCATATATGAGGAGGTTTTTGATTCTCATGTCGATAGTGATCTTGAGACCTGCTATCAAAGCTTCATATTCAGCTTCGTTATTAGTCATTGGCTCTGTTAAGGAGAGGGCACAACACAATATCCCTCCTTGCGGAGTTACGAAGATAAGGCCTATCCGGCTTTGATTATAGGGATGTTCTACTTTCGCTGCTTCGTGGAAGATGCTCCATCGAAGTAGAGTTTCTATTGAGAATCATTTTCTGCTTTAATCGCATCGAACGCGTGTTCGTTTGGCAACTCGCAATTTAAGGGGGAGTCGGCTGGTATCGGATGCTTCGCTAGAAAGCCAGCAATGGCCTGTCCTTTCACTGTTTTGAGGGGACGATACGTTATCGAGAACTCCATCAGGAGAAGGGCCCATTTGGCAAGCTTTCCTGTTAGTATGGACCTCGACATTAGATATTTGAGAGGATTCACCTTTGATATGAGATGGACTTCATGTGCCAAGGCGTAATGTCTGAGCTTCGTTATTGTGAAGATTAGTGCCAGGCAATGCTTTTCGATGGGGGAATAGTTTTCTGCTCCTAGGAGAACCCGACTCAAATAGTACTGAGCTCTCTTCTTTACCCGATCGTTCTCTTGTGCCTATAGCGCACCCAAAGAACCCTCAAGGGCTGTTGTATATAGGATAAGGGTTTTCTTTTAACCGGAGCGGTCAATACCGGCGGATTTTGCATGTATTGTTTGATTTCGTCCAGTGCATTTTGGAACTTTTGATTCCAGATGAACCGGGTTAGCATTTTTGATCCCAGACGAACGGGGTCCCCTTTTTCATCAAATGACTGTAGGGACGACATTTTCCGGAAAGGTTGGCTATGAACCGTCGGATATACACGTGCTTTTCTTGGAGAGACCGCAGTTGTTTGAGAGTTTTTGGCGTGGGCATTTTCATAACCGCCTTGATCTTTGAGGGGTCGATTTTGATACCTCGGTGACATATGACGAATCCTAGGAATTTGCCTAAGGAAACTCATTACGCGCATTTTAGAGGATTCATTTTCAGATTATATTTCCGAAAACATTGGAACACTATTTTTAGATGTTCCCAATGTTCCTTGTGAGATTTGCCCTTTACCACATGGTCGTCGATGTAGTATTCGACAATCTCATGGATGAGGTCATCGAAGGTCTTTGTCATGGCTCTCTGGTAGGTAGCTCCAGCGTTCTTTAGACCGAAGAGCATTACCTTATAGTAAAATATGCCCAACGGGATTCGGAAGGCAGTATGCTTTTGGTTTTCAGGATGCATTTCTATTTGGTTGTATCCTGAAGATCCATTCATGAAGGAGAAGACCTCATGTGTGGACGTGTTATCGATCCTAAGCTCGGTAAAGGGCACCGGGAAGTCATCCTTTAGGCGCATTGTTGAGGTCCCGAAAGTCCACGCAGATGAGCACCGTCCCATTTTTCTTCATCACTGGAACGATGTTGGCGATCCAGTCAGGATATTGAATTTCTTGGATGAAGTCGGAATCGATTGGTTTCTTGACCTCAGCGTTGATACTCATCTCAAGTTCAAGTCGCATCCTTATCGGTGCCTATCCGATTGGCTTTATTTCCGGTGATATAACCAGTTTGTGTACTTCCACTTTTGGATTTAGACCCGGCATTTCAGAATAATTCCACGCGAAACAGTCCTTATACTGCATGAGCACGTTTTTTAACGTGGCTACTTGTTTTTCAGATAACAGTTCACTGACGAACGTTGGCCTTGGATCATTTTCCGTCCCTACGTTAATTTTTCTTAGGTTGTCCGCCGTGGTGTGTATCTCATCTTCCAGCTCTTTTGGTGCTGGTGGAAACTCTGAGATCACCCCATCCTCATTTGCGAAGCATATGTGGAGGTCATTCATAGTCTCGTGCCCTCTCTTTTGAGAGTGCTATTATATGGCAGGTATGAGTTCGCTTCTATTCTTGTTGTTGAGCCGGCCCTAACCTGACGTTGGAGGTTCTTTTCGGCTCATGCTTTTGTGGCGAGATTACCCTCTAGCTGTCGGATAACATAAATCTATCTTGTCGATACTGGTCTTCTACCCAGTCTTTGAAGGTGAAGCAATTTTTAAGGGGATGACCTATTGCTCGGTGGTAGGAGCAATAATCCGGATGATGGACCTCGTTTATTTGTTCGGGGTGCCGAGACTCCGGAAGTGTCATCATTTGGTGCTTCATGACAAGGTTGAATATTTTCCTTGTCTTGTCTTGAGGGAAAAAGTATTCCCGACCCATCTTTATAAAAGACGAGTTCCAATCGAGTTTTTCTCGATTGCACGGCGTCTTGGATCCGCTTTGTTGTTTTTGAACCTTGTTTGCGTTCTGTCCTGATTTTGCCTCCATTTCGGGGTTTTCCCCTTACGTGAGAACATATGTTGGGCTGGGAATGATGAGCATTATAGTCTACTTTTTCCGCAGATTGCCGACCGAGACACTGCATTTTGGCCTTTTCATAAATGGCCATTTCGCGGCTGTGATTGTCCCAGCTCGTTTGACAAGCTTATTTTATTAACATGTCAATTTGTTCTTCGAGCGACAGACTTTACGCTTTTAGAGCGGGATCTCTCTCTGATTTGACGTCATGGCTATTTGGAAAAGCGCCTTTCGCTTCACTTGAGCTGTTTACGACGCGACAACTGTAGAACTGCTTCCGTTTCTTGGACCGAACGTATCCGAGCCCGGTTGTCTCCATCTTCCCGTTGGTCATCTTTTGCCGAGTCCCGAGAATATCCCAAATCTTTTTGTACAATTTGGCTTGTCGAAAAATTTGTTCGAGGGGTATACCTTGGCATCTTAACAGTCTTTTCAATCCCTCCGCGTAGTATCTTGGCAGACGGATTGGTTGAAGCCTGTCGAGTGCAAAATCGGCACCATGTCAGACTTCTTTTTTTACTTTATTTTCCGTAGATTGGTAGAAGATGATCGCTTTTTCACCTCTTCGTCTGGGAGGTACGTAGAAAGTTTGTCGTTCTTGTACGCTATATGTATCTAGCGTATCAAGTTCCTTGTAATGCCGACGCGGAGCCATTATGATTTGTAGACTCTGATCTGCTCCGGCAAAAGTTTGCATTGACGGCGGACGGAGAATACTGCGTTGGCCCCGTCCTCTGAGTCGCTGCCAAAGATCAAAATAGGAGTAGATAGCTTGAGCTTGTTATTTTCTTTCTGCGGTTGTCCCGAATAGACCATTTCTTCATCTTTCTCGGTATCGCTCCCAAAGATCGGGATAGTAGCGATCGATTTCTGTTTATTCTCTGGCTTATGACACCTTTCCGTATCTTCGAAGTCTGGCAGGAAGTATTTTGCTTCTTCATATTTCCGGACTTCGTTTACGGCGAACGGATTTAGCTCTCCCTTGACGGTGTACTCCGAGCCATTCTTGAAATACTTCATATACACTGATGTTGTGTAGAAGGGATGTCGTTGTACTCGTGTAACCAGGTCCTGCCGAGCAAAGCGTTATAGTAAGTCTTGGCGTCAATGACATGAAATTTGATGTCAATGACGAGCAGCCCGAAGCGCAGCGTCAGTATTACGGACCCAAGCGTCCGTGACGACTGTGATTCGAACCCGGAGATGGTAATTTTATCTCGGCGAGGTGCTGAACGTTCATGCAAATCTCCTTCAGCACTCTCACGTTGAGAAGGTTAACGGAGGATCCGTTGTCGACAAGAATTTTTCTTATCTTGATGTCATGGCAGTACCCGGTGACGTATAACAGGTGATTATGCTTGCATGTACCGAGGAGGAGATCCTCATCACTGAATGTAATGTCAGCCGTGTGGATCTCTGCTAGCTCATCCTTCATCTTTTCTTCTGCGAAGAAAGCTTGGAACTGACCGGGCTCTTGCAATGCCTTGATCAGTGAATCTTGTGTCTCTTTGGACAGGAGGAGGGCATCCAATATGCTCAGTTGCGAAGGTATTTTCCTCAGATGTGCTAGGAAATTGTAATCCACCTTGTTTTTCCTAGGTGGGTCCCTTGCTGCGAGTTCTTTGACTGCTTCTTCATCGAGGGCGATCTCCTTAAGGATTTTCCCTTTTCCTTTGTCTTTTTTATTCGAACCTTTGTTTGTAGGTCTGAAGTTCTCAGACAGCGTGCGGTTACGCAGCTGAATATTCTTGCAGTTCTTCTCTTCTTTTTCGGAGGTGAAGTCTTTGAAGAGAGAGCCGAGGGGTGTTTCATCTTCAGAATCGCTCCCGAAAGTAAGAACTTGGGTTTTCCCTTCTGAACTGGTACCAACTATATGACAGTTGCCAGTCATTTTTTCATGTGCTTTTGTCGCACTATTTTGCTGTCGACGAGCACGAGCTTCGCTCTTCATCTTCTTGAAATGTTTTTGATCGACATCGTATCCTTGCCACCACTTCTTGAAGGCACTACATTCCTCGGTGGGGTGGGTGACCCTCCGATAATATAGGCAGTAGCTTGGATGTGATTCTTCTCCGTCGAGGCATATGATCCCGAGGGTGTTCTTTATGAGAGGCGGCAGCTTCATCCCCATTGACAGGGCTTTGGCGAACCGCTTCTCTGTTTTGATCCTGCTCTTATTTGTAACAGGTATGCTTTGGTTTGGTTGGAGTACTTTACGACTCATCCTTACCGCAGCTTCTTTGTCCTGACGCTGACGCTTAGCCTTTTCGTATATGGCTGTCTCGCGTTCTCGGTCAATTTTGCTTTTTTGAAGGGCCTCGTTTAACAGCCTCTTGATCGGGTCTTCTGGCAGTTCCGGGGTTTTTAGCGCTGATTCTGCCCCCAGTTCCTCTGCATTGTTTTCGGATGCCGAGAGAGCTTCTTCGTCATATAACGACGAATGAGAGACCACGTGGCAACTTGCTACACGGTCTTCGGTGTCTTTTGATGAGTCATTTTTCTCATCGACGTTATTATCTTCGTCCTCAAGAATATGCTTGAGGAACTCTTCGAGTGTGACCGGTGTCCGCGCCTTCTGGTTGTACTCCTCCACCGCGTCATTGTAATTTTGTAAATCTGTGCGCTTGTCGTCATACTCGGCACGCTGCACAGACTTCTTGGTCTTCTTCTTTTTCTTCGAAGACTTCGAAGGCTTGACTTGGGTGTTTTTCTCCTCGTCAACAATTTTCGGTGTGGGACGTGGTTTTAGCGTCCCTTCGATAATTTCGGGTTCAAGTGGGCTTTCCCACCTGACTGCCGGACATGCTTGTAGATCTTTCAGCATTCTTTTGGTTTTTGCTAAAAGAACGACTTCCCATGGAGTTTCTTCCACGAGTGAGCATGATGCCCCTTGCGCATCCACCTTTGTTGGAGTGTGTTTCCGGGGTCGGTTTACCTTCCAGTTATCAGACAACGCGAATTTCCCATGTTGATACCGGTCTTCGACCCAGTTTTTTAAGAAGTAGCAATTTTCGATTGGGTGGTTCACCATTCTGTGATAGGAGTAGTAGTTAGGGTTGACATCACCGGGTTACGGTGGACGCCTCGTGTCTGGCAATGTGATGAGTTTATTATGCACTGCCAATTTGAATTGTCTTCTCGTCTTGTTATGGGGAAACGAGTAAGCGTGTCATAGTCTTTTCTCTAAGGATGAGCATGGACGCGCGTTGTTTTGGGCCACTCGGTAGTTGCGTATTGGCAACGAAGGCCGCTTTCTCTTTACCCTTATTATTTCGAGGGTCCTTATTTGATGAGGAAGGCCCATGGCCCATCTGGTCCATTTGGGTCAGTTTATCTATCAGAGCCTGAAAGGTGGTTGGTTTGAAGAATATCATGAGCTGGGACACAATCGTTTGAGGATGAACATGCCTACAGTGGGAGACTCTTCAATGCGCTGTTCGCATTTAGACCACATGTTCCGTCACTGGATCGCGTATTGAATCCGGGTTTCTTTCGGCTTTACCCTGGCATTGATCAATGCTGTAATTGGGTTGTGTTCGCTCGCGTTGGTGAAACGTTGTGTGAACAGCAGTTCCATCTCTGTGAATGTTTTCATGGAGTCATTTGGGAGCTCCGTGTACCATTCAAAGGCTGTTTCTGACAGGCTGCCAACGAACTGGCGAAGCAACAGTTTGTCGTTGCCTCCAGTGTTACCGCATAGAGCTCTGAACTGCGTGACGTGCTGGTGAGGGTTGCATGTCCCTTTGTATACATGGAACTTGGGGATCGTATATCCTGGCGGGTATTTGATTTGGTCCTATTAGCCTGGATACAGTCGTCCGGTTCTGACGATTTGGCCTGCAGCTTCATTAGCTTGATGAGCTCTTATTTGTTGAGCAATGTAATCATCAAGGGCGATCTTGGAGATTGTTTCCTCCTTAGCTGCTGATAAGGCCGGATGAGGGTTTGATGTTTCCTCTCTGTCGTTGTCGATGATTATCGACGGATCTTCGGTCGGGGGTTCTGGCTGGATCATCATTTCAACCATGTCTTGGAACAAGAGAGCCATTTGTTTCATGTTAGGAGGTTGTTCAGCGGCCGCTTTGTCCTTTCTCACGACCACCCTTCGCAAAATCTCTGTATCGGTCTCTTACTCTTGGCACTGTTCGGCCTTTTTGTCCGGACTTGTTTTCTGTCCAGTGAGTGCCGTCATTTTGTTCAACATTTTCTGAAATTTTTGTTGTTGCTCCTGAGCCTTTGTCAGCGACCGAGTTTGCGGTTGGTGACTCACCGAAGCACGGCTCCATTCTTCCCCATTGGTCATATAGACCGTATGGACGATAATGCCCCCAGACTTGGGGCGTTTGGATCCAACCGCCTTTGGAATTTGCCGCGGGCGGTAGAGCTTTCTCCAATCTCGTTCTTTTATGAGAGATTGGAGTTGAAGGAGCCGTGAGGCACTTGTTTAGGAGAAGTCCCCCGTTGTATGGCGGAGGATTGGTCCTTTTCTTGTCGAGCCTTCGATTTCTTTGGTTGACGAGAGTAGTTTTGGTCAATCACAGAGTCCTGGACTTTTCGCCAGACCCTATGAATTTGCGAGGAGAGCCGCTGATTAGTCCCTTCCGGCTTTTCCTGCACTGTAATTTCTGCAGGTAGGGGTGATTTCTTAACCACCGCCGTTGGAGAGTTTTTGCGCACCCTTTTAAACGGATCAAAGCTGTTTCCGGTTGGAACAGCAGCGTCGATTTCCACCATTGAAGCTGGTGGGGTGAGTCCAGAGGGGGAGTTGCCCCAGTTTCTGTCACTCGACGCCAGTGGCGACGTCGAGCGTGCCTTGTTGAAGGGACTGTCTTAGTTTTGAAAGCGGCTTCATCACGCCCCTGGTTTTGCTGATGAGCTGCAATTGGCGTAAGTCTGTTGAAGATCGACGTCCTTGTTAAAGTTTGAGGAGGGCCGACCAATCTTTCGAAGACCGATTTTCTGATAGGGAAAGCACTTTTGACGGCTTCGCCTGTAGTAGTAGGGAGGGCTAGCCGTTTTGGGGTAGCCCTTTCAGGCATCACGAGCTTCTTTACGGGTTCTTTTGAGTTCTTGCTCAGCTTGTTGAAGACTGAGATGCCAGATTTGGATGGCTCGTCGAGAGGGACCGTTGTGGTTGCCAGTCGATCGATGACCGACCTTTTAGGAGCTTCTTCTTGTAGCGCTGAGGCACTAAAACTCACCAGTGGGAGCATGGTGCCGAGGAATAACCCAATAGTGGCTTGTGTGACTTGTCCTACTGGCATTGAGAAAATAGAGGTCGCGTTGGGCCCATAGGTCACTCCTCCAGTTGGGGTGGAGCGGGAGTTGCTGTTGCAAGAGGTGCAGTTGGAAGTCATTGATTTGCTGCACAGGAGCAAGACACCAATTTTTAGTACCTCGAATCCAAGGGTAACCATAGCGAACCGCGATTTTGTTCACGAAACACTACACACGAAGTGTGAAGTGGAAAGAGAAAAAGGTCCCACCGGACGTGTCAGAATCTGTTCACCGCCGAAAAACCGGACCGAGACGTTGCGAAGTCTATGGCCTGAATTTGGGGGCAGATGCTGTTTGGGCATATCCACCCATCTCTCCGAAGATACCAAGTTGATTTATGGCACCGTATATCGGAGGTTTGGATAGATGCAACCGTTGTAGCAGACTTTATCAGATTCCCCCTCATTTACGAGGGGTTTTTGATTGTGGAGACGCTCTTCCCTGCAGGCGCAAGCCCTTGCAGTTAATTATGTTATCGCGTTTCGATAACCACTTTCTCCTTCTCCAGCAATTCACTTCGTGTTGTGTGTATTTTTGTTTGTTTTGGTTGCCCGTGGATTGTATACGGAGACTAGTTTATGTCCGTCGCCCGTAGGGCGCGGATCAGTCCAAATCCGTATATTTTAGATTTGGGTTTGTTTTATTTAAGGACCGTTAATCTAGTTTGAGATTAACATCAACTTAAATATATGAGCATTTTGGGCTCAATTTATTTTAGCTAAGAATACGTTAAGTCTTATTTGAGATTAAGATCAACTTAGCAAAATTTTAAGAATCATTTTTATTTAAAAGCCAACAACAGAACATTTGGGCTCAGCTGTAAGAAAACCTTTCAGAGAGACTTGGCCAATTTGGGTTTAGTCTGCTTAGTCTTTTTTTGTTCAAAAGTGCTAAGCTCTTATTTGGGCTCTGTTTGTTCAGCCCCCTTTTATGCAAAAGTGCTAAGCACTTGTTTGGAGCTCTGGCGCTTACATGGGTATCATGTTAGGCCTTCAGTTATGGGCGTTGTCCAATCAGTGCTAAGCACTCAGTCATTTTGACTATATATAGTGCTAAGCACTTTTTATATGGCGTCCACGTGAGAAGCATGTGCGGCGATATCCCCTTTATTTTTTTGGACGCCCACGTGTGTTTCATGTGAGGTGTTGGGCGCTGCCCAATTAGTGCTAAGCACTCAGCCGTTTTGGCTGCGTATGAAGTGCTAAGCACTTTACTCAACGCTCACGTGTATTTTACGTGGGACGCTGGCCTTCTATTTTCGGCGCCGACATGTTTTTCATGTGAGGCGTAGATTTTCCTTTTGTTTTGGGAATTTATTGGAGGCGCCCACGTGGGAAGCACGTGAGACGCAAAGTTTTTTTATTTTCTTTTTTAGAGATTGAATCTTTGTTAATGGTATTTTGACCATAAATGATCACCACGATCTTTGTTTTGAAGATCTGAGATCAAGTTTTCTTCAAGATCTAAGTTCTTATGTTTTCATAAGAGCTAAGTTTTTTTTAGGGTTAAACCCTATTTTCTGAGGAATTAAATTCCCATAGGACAGGTTCTTTTCCTTTTTCCTGGTTCTTTTTTGAATCTTTGATTCTCAAGAACAAGATCTTTCTGATGAGAATTAAATTCTTAACTTGTGGAAGACTTGTCTTGTAGATCTCCGATCCAGAGAAAGAACTAAGTTCTTGAGAAGGGTTAAACTCTTAGATGTGATCTGATAGGTAAAGGAGATATTTTGATCTATGTGGTTTCTTTAACTAGGGTTTGAGAGGAGGAAAATTTTCTTCTCTATTGAGAATTAAATTGTCTGTTGTTTTTGAGAGCCTTCTGTATTTTTTGCAGAAGCTTATGGGGGTTCCCTCTATATGAGACTTGAAATCTCGGGTCCTTTATATAGTAGAGGCAAATTGTTAATTAGTTTTGAGAAAATTTCTCATCGAGATATTCCAATTTGTTCAGGTGATTTTACCTACCATTGGATCTTTGATCCAATGATTTCTGTTTTTACAGAATATATTTTCATGTTTTTAACAAGAATAGGGAAACATTTTCCCATGTATATCATTTTATTCTGTAAAACGGTGATTTTTAATCACAATTGAACTTTAGTGCAATGGCTCTCTGTTTTACAGAGAACAATCTTTCTTTGTTTAGAAAGATTGGGAAAGTATATTTCCAAAATAGAATTTTATTCTATAATTGGATTTTTGATCCATCTTAGATTATCCTCCTCACTTAGAAAGATTTAGGCGATATTTTCTCCTAATAGAGTTTAATTCTATATTTTGATGATTTATCATCTTCATTGGATTTTTGATTCGATGACCCTGTTTATCAGAGAGTATCCCAGTTTTTAGGGACATATCCCCTGTAAAATTTAATTCTACCGATTTTAATTTGGACGCCGGCGCTCACGTGTGGCCACTTAAGAATTTAATTCTTATACATGATAGGTGCTGCTGTGCTTTGCATATTGGCGCCCATGTGAGCTTCACGTGCGGCGCCTTCATAGGATTTAATCCTAAGGCGTTGGTGCCGGCGACCTAGTGGATAGCACGTGAGGCGTTGTCTCATTAAATTTTAACAGAGTTTAGCTCTTCAGTTACGTTCAAATTTTGGGGGAACAGTTACATTTCTTAAATTACTACTTTCATCTGCATGATTTACACACTACATATATCTCATTTTGTTTTATCGTGATTTGGTGATCTCTCCTTATTCAATAAAGTAGTAAATAGGGTTGCGTGCCAAAAGCATAATCAAGTAAAATAAAAGTGTTTCTCATATATCACCTACAAAACATAGTTATTTTCATATAGCACTATTAAAACTTGATATTTCCATACATCACCTCCAAGTCCTCGTTCTTAAAATAAGCCCACGCTACCAATGATATATTATTAACTTATCTTAGTAGTTTAATTGCTTAAATTATAACTTTTTTGAAAACTAAGACTCGTAGGTTCATACTACTGTTTACTATGATAGGAAACTATAAATTGTTCACTTTTGACAATTGAAAAGAGAAATGCTCATTATTATTTTCCATCCAAATATTAACAGTAATTGCAACTATTGCATACTATTATTAAATATTTTTTGTTCATAAAACCAGAGGGCGGATTTTAAATTAGCTAGTAGGTGGTGGTATATAAACTTATGAAATTTATAGGGTGATGTATGAAAAAATAGTAGTTTTCGGGTGATATTTAAGAAAAACACATAATAAAATTACAAGTATGTGGCCTACAAACATATAAGGAACATGTAAACAGAGAGTAAAACCTAAATTCAAGATGATACCTACTTAATAGAGCGAAGAAATAGTCTTTAAGGCCAATCTCACAGAGGCACCACTACAAAACATTGTATATTTACTATTTTTTTCGAACCAACACTTACAGTATATTTATTTACAAACTATGGATTTACACATAGTTGACGTACATTCTTCTTTTTAGCCTTGCATTATTATTTATCATGATATCAGTCTTTTTGTATATTTAAAATAGGTTGATGACTTGCTAATCCGATAATATTCATCACATTGAATTATTGACACTATATATTTTGAACACATGTTTAGTATTTTTAAATATGTTCTCAGGTTTTTATCATTTATATACATTTGTTTGAAATTTTAAAATTTTAAATTTAAATAATGCAAATCGCATATGCGACGCATAATTCTCTTATGCATTATGCAGTCCCCGGACGCATGAAAACGCATATCGCATTCCATAACCTTGGGCACACCTGAATAATTTATGCTCGCTAGATATTCCTTCACAAGTTTTGATCAACCTTGTACTGAAGCGGGTGTCGACCCTGAATAAGTATCAGGACTATTGATGTGGGAGCATGAATAAAGAAAGGAATCATATTCCTATTAGGAGTTCTATATTTTATTTGTAATATCATATGGTAGTTTGGAGTTATTTATTGCTAATGAAAAGATGAGGCTTTTTTTTTGGCAACAGCCTGTAAGCATTTAAGATGAGGCTTTTGGCTGGAGGAGGCAATCATACCTCTTTGTCTGTTTCTTTTTGTAAGATTTGTGTTTTAATCTTGTGAGTTCTATTAGATCTTGAGCAATTGACTAGCTTGATTGATATTCTCATATCGTTTTCGCATCAACAATACTTCTCAACTGAATTCTTTAATAGATTTCAATTCAGCTTATAAGAAAGCTGAAAACCTAAAACTAGTGTTCAGGCCACATAGGTGTTTACATCATTACTCTGATGGGTTGTAACCTAAGCAGCGTGGAGGATTATTGCACAAATAATTGGTGAAAGGAATGCAAAATCATCATTAACTAGGGCCATCTATTCAATTTAGCGACTTTTTGTGTGCCAGATGCAAGCATCAGTGTAGCCATATCATTTTTGTTGATGTGTTTTCCAAGCTTCATTATCTTAAACTCTATAATCGAAGGTTCATATGTGGATGCATGCTATGTGAATTCTTACACTAATAAAAGAGATCAAATGTTGATATTTTATATTAGTATGACAGCACAACACATAATAGTATGGCAATCACTAGTAGACAAAACTCTTTTACAAACCATTTATCTTATATTAGCACATGGCTTGACAAACTCCCTGGAGGAGCAGTGGCGGTCATGTCAGTCTAACAACACTTGGCCATCTTAGATTGATGGACTAGGTCGCTTAATATAACACATATCTAGGCAAGTGGGCACGAGTCATATCTGCGTGCTTCCCATTTCTTTGGGTGTTTGTAATATGTTATCTACCGAAGCCATGCATCTCATGTGATACCATAATCGCCCTTATCTTGGAATTCTGTTCTTTAAGTAATTTTCTTTAATCCTAAAGAGGTAACGATATATGGGTTCTTTCAATTAGGTTTGTAGGATTATTATGTTTTGCTTTAATAGCAGGTATTGGTG
The DNA here is from genome assembly GCA_030015575.1 of Agapanthus africanus. Taxonomy (NCBI): domain Eukaryota; kingdom Viridiplantae; phylum Streptophyta; class Magnoliopsida; order Asparagales; family Amaryllidaceae; genus Agapanthus; species Agapanthus africanus. The sequence continues at coordinate 21,447,557 of JASDDO010000016.1, read as the reverse complement.
CTGGCATGATGCTGAGGTACTTTTGCAAATCTTTGTAGGCTTTATCATTCAAATTGGTGTCTCATTTTTTCCTGAAAAACTTTGTTTGTGGGAAAGAATGATTGCCATCGAGTATGTTAACTAGTGCATTACAATGTTGCTTCTTTTGAGTCTTTTGAAAATGACCGCAGTGTTTGGGTTGCCCGAAGACCTCCTGCTTATGCGTTTATTGAATTTGATGACCGAAGGGATGCCTTAGATGCTATTCGAGTACTAGATGGTATGGGAGTTGTACCTTTTATTTTTGTAATTTACTGTTTTCCCCCTTGTTGCTTAATTTCTGAAAGTTAATTATGTTCCTCAGTTTTGGATAAGTTTTTCATGCTGCTTGCTGTTACTCTCTTAATGTCAGGCCCGTCTGCTCCACTAGTCTAATTTGTTGTTAGAATTCGATTTTTGTTCGCTTCACACGAAGTCATGGATTCAGTTAATTATATGTACTCTCGTACAAAACATCAGAGTTCAGTTTTAAATTTAATTTTCTGATGTACTGCAAACTTTCTCTGAGGCTAGTACATGGACTGTTTGTTATATCAAATGGTATCGTCCTTGTTTGACATTTTTCTGTCCTTCAATGTCAATCCGGGCACTTGTATTCATCCACACTTGACATGTGAATTTTATTTTTTATTTAATGAAGTGAAATTTGCTCTTCATTTTTCGCGAAGGTTGAGTACTTGAGTGCAATGGATGCAAACATATTTAGTTAGACATAAAAAATACTTATTAACTAAACATGACATGAGAGTACATCAAGAACCTCCAACTATTTGTCATTCTTAAAGCTTGACTTATGTGGCTAATGAAAGTGTACATTACAGAAAAGTCTAGAATTTCAGGTGCATGGCGGCCATGGCCTACTGTCTCACCGTCGCAAAATCTTACCTTTTCACCTGGCAGCTACACCCAAAAGAATGTAGTCTCTAACAAAATAATGCTGTATCTGGAATCATTACTTAGATACCTTACAGGAGTGTGACCACTGCTCCGATGATATATGTTGTCTAGTAAATGCTCGAGCGCATTTGGCTACAAGGTTCAAATTTCTTTGGATGGTCAATAGGTGCCTATTCCAAAATCAGTCGGTGCCTTGTTGACAAAAACTATCTGATGGCATACCTTCAGTCTTCAGACATGATTTAAATCTTGATATCGCTACTTGTATCGGACAGTCATATTTTTATTGGAATTGGTCATCTTGGGAGCAGTGGCCACTTGGATTGTTTGACTAAATTGACTTTTAACAATTAGTAATGACTAAAATGTAAATACTAACTATAAACGATGTGACATATTTTTAGTGACTAATGATGTCGAGAATGATTTTTGAAACATGTTGTAAAGGCGATTGCGAACTTTTTGATACTTTTTAAATAATTAATGATGTTAATTAAACTAATACCCATTAATGAACCTACTAACTAATTAATAAATTTGATACTGAAGCAGTCGAACCCCAATAAGCAATTAGTTAAACCTACAACCAAAGTTGAAAAATCTCGATATTGGAACTCAGACATGCATTTTTTGGGATTGAAAGACAGATTGGGATCAGCCAAGATTTAAACCATGACTAAATCAGTAATATAAACTATATTTTTTTATATGCTGTAGGGTGTTTTTTGTCACCCCATTGAGATGGGAATACGCGCGCGCTTGTCAGGCGTACTACAGATTCCCCCTGTCTACGGTAGGCCGGGGTCTATTGAATGTGGGGATCCGAATCTTCGGCAGCCGCGGACTAAGCTGCCGTTAATTATCTCTCGCCTTTGGGGCGAGGGAACCTCCGATTAACGGGTTAAACTGGTCATGCGAACTCAATGTGCAGTGTACGTGTGTGTTGTTTTGGAGGGGGTTTGGATATATCGGGAGCCACGCAGAGTTTTTACGGGGGTCCCGCTACCCGGATAGCGGGCTGGGGGTCAAGGGGGCTAGCATCCCCTTGCGGGGTGCGGTGCAGCGTCCCGTTAGAATTTTTTTAACGGAGGACAGTGTCGTGGAGTATGTGCATGTGTACATATGTATACATATGTACATATATACATGTATATGTATAAAAAGGGGGAAAAAGACATCCAAAGGATGCGTGGGGCCAGCGCTTGAGCGCAAGCGCGCCACGTGTCGGCATGTGGGCGCTTTGCGCTCGAGCGGGCACAGGGCGCTTGAGCGCGAGCGCGCCACGTGGGCGCTTTGCGCTCGGGCGCAGGGCGCTGGAGCGCAAGCGCGCCACGTGTCGGCACGTGGGCGCTTAGCGCTCAAGCGCTAGCGCGCCGGCGAGGAAAAGGGGACTTTTAGCCCCGGAAATTCTCTAAAGAGAAAGTAGGTTGGAGTTAAACTCCTAAGATGCTTTGGGTTGATGAAGGGGGTTCGTCTTCATCTTCCTCTTCTGTTGGCTGGATCTTGAAGATCAAGAGATATGAGATATGAAAGGGGTTCTTCTTCTTCTTCCTCTTCTGTTGGCTGGATCTTGAAGATCAAGAGATATGAGATTTTTAAAAATCTCTCCTTTTTGAGATCTAAAGACAGATCCAAGTTCCCTTCGTGGGTTTTGTGGTGAAAAACTATTTAGTTTTTTAGAATGAAGAGTAAAACTCTTGATTTAATTCAAAAGAAGAAGGTTTTTGGAACCTTGAAGAAGGAGGAAAGATCTCAGATCTAAAACTTTTTTGGAGAGAAAAAAGTTGTGAGATATTTTTATTATCTTGCCTTTATAGGCTATACACTTTACACATAGCCCCTTGGGCTTCACAAAATGGCATTTTGCCTATCCAATGGCTCATGTGCCATTTCTTTTTGCACATAAGCCATGGGCTTTACAAAAAATTGGCTTTATGCCTATTTTTCTTACATTTATCCATAAAATAAAATAAAAGAAATACAACAAAATTATTTATTACAAAATTTTATCTTGGCATGGGGGGAGGCCGGCCGCTTCATGTTCGGGCTCGACCCGGACATGGGCCCACTGGATCTGGGCTTAAGCCCACTTGGCTTGGGGTTGACTTTGATTTTGACTTGGTCAATCGAGGTGTAAATTTTACCCCAACAAATTGCCCCCCATTAATAAATGCACACCACATATGTGGGTCGTGTGCATGAAATTGATGGATCTTCTTTCACGTGTAGGCGACTTGATTCGGTTCCCACCTTTTGGGAAGCTAGCACTGCCCTTTTTGCGACATGGACGGTCGATGCTGCCTTTTTGCAACTTGGACGGTCTTTTTGCGACGTGGACGGTCGATGCTGCTCTTTTGCGACTTGGACGGTCGGTGCTGTCATTTTAGCGATGTGGACGGTCGATGTTGCTCTTTTTGCGACTTGGACGGTCGTTGCTGCCATTTTAGCGACGTGGACGGTCGATGCTGCCCTTTTGCGACTTGGACGGTCGGTGCTGTCATTTTAGCGACGCTTTTTGCGACGTGGACGGTCGATGCTGCCCTTTTAGCGACTTGGACGGTCATTTCTGCCCTTTTTGCGACTTGGACGGTCGGTGCTGCCCTTTTAGCGACGTGGACGGTCGATGCTGCCCTTTTTGCGACTTGGACGGTCGGTGCTGCCATTTTAGCGACGTGGACGGTCGATTCTGGATTTGACTTGCCCCGCTTCTTGCGGCGTCAGGGATGAAGTTGACTTGTTTCCGAGGTGGAATTTGATTCTGCCAGGAAGGTCATTGGTTGTTTTGCTGACTTGATGTGATTTGGGTTGACTTCAGCATCGCTACGCTGGAATATGGTACCAGGAGCGAATCATCATTTGTCATGACAGGATTTGGGGATTTTGGTTTTGGTTTGGCATCAGCATCGCTGCACTGGAATATGGTACCACGAGCGAATCATCTGCCATGAGGAGATTTCCCTCATTCCCAGTTTAACGACTTAGGGGTCATCTGTTTCCAGTTTAAAGACTTAGGGGTCTATTGGATCGGAGTTTGGGATTTTGGGGTTAGGGTAGGTATCAGCGTTGCTAACACTGAAGCACACGTGCCAGGAGTAATTCATCATTTGCCTATTCTTGTTGGGGGAGCGATGGCTTAGGAGACAGGTTTAGGTCCCTATCACCTAAGGCTTTTCAATTTTATGGGCCGTGAGGGTCCCATAAAAGCATTTTCTCCCTACGAGTCGTAAGGATCCCGCAGGTGTATTTTCTCCTTAGGAGTCGTGAGAACTCCTAAGTGTGTTTTTCCTTTATGTGTCGTAAGGATCCCACAAAGTTTTGTTCTCCTCATGTATCGTGAGGACACATGAGTGGGTCTTCTCAATGGAGCATAATTCCAAAGGCTGAGACCAGCCGCATAACTGGTGATTGTGGTGGGGCATGGGTATGACGAGAATTATTTGAGCCCGTGGATTATATACGGCAGTCAATTTGGGAACTGGCCGTAAGGCTGGAGAATTTTAAGAAATTGGATTTTGGTTGGCGTCTGCATCGCTACACTGGAATATGGTACCAGGAGCGACTCATCATTCGCCGTTTGGGGACTTGGAATTTGGATCTTATTTAGCATCAGCATTGCTGCACTGGAATAATGCCAGGAGCAACTCATCATTTGCCTTGGGAGGACTTGGGATTTGGGTTTTTGGTCGGCATCAGCACCGCTAACACTGAAGCGAAATGCCAGGAGCGACTCATCATTTGCCGTTGCCCGTTGGGGAACGATGGCTTAGGAGACAGGTTTAGGTCCCTATCACCTAAGGCTTTTCAATTTTATGGGCCGTGAAGGTCCCATAAAAGCATTTTCTCCCTACGAGTCGTAAGGATCCCGCAGGTGTTTTCTCTTTAGGAATCGTGAGAATTCCTAAGTGTGTTGCTCCTTTGTGAGTCGTAAGGATCTCACGCATGGGTTTTCTCCTCACAAGGTCGAGAGGACTTTGCGAGTGTATTTCATCTCTTTTCACGAGTTTGCGCCCTTTCGGGTTTTCATAAACTCGCCGGTAGTCCTGCTGTTTTTACTCACGGAGCCCTTTCGGGTTTTCATCCGTGCTCGTTTTGCTTGTAGACATACCTTTTTTTCCTTCTTTTTTTCTCTTTTTTTTCTTTCCTTTTTTTGCCGCTGGTGGGACTTTAAAAGTAGTCTTACTGGCAGGATTTGGGAGAAATAGGGGTCATTTACGCCCATGGATTGTATACGGTTTTGCAGGATGTATGATCCAGACCGTAGGGCTGATGTGCTCAATTCGCCTGCGACTTGGAGCATTCACGTGTAGTATTTCTTGAAATATCGGCCATTGATGGGTGGCAGAGGCCTTTCTCCCTCAGCACTTATTAGTTGGTAGGATCCTCCGTCGAACACTTTCTCGATGACGTATGGTCCTTCCCAGTTTGGCTCGAATTTTCCTTTGGCATGTCGATTGGGGATGATCGGTCTTTTGAGAACCAACACCAATTCACCTTTCTTGAAAGCGCAGAGACGAGTTATCTTGTCATAGGCTCGTGACATTTGGGCTCGGTATAGCTCCAGATTTTGCTGCACCGCGAGCCTCTTTTCTTCGAGGGCATCGAGCTCTTCAAGTCGAAGGTGCACATTTTCCTCCTCTGTCAACTCGTGCTGAACGACCATTCTTAAGCTTGGAACTTCGACTTCGAGGGGGAGGACCGCCTCCACTCCGAAGAGCAATGAGTATGGAGTGGACTGAGTTGGAGTACGGTGCATGGTACGATATGCCCACAACGCCTCGTGAAGTTTGAGATTCCAGTCTCTCTTGTTGGCTGAAGCATTTTTCCTCAGGAGCTTGCATAGAGTCTTATTGAAGGCTTCGGCTAGCCCATTGGCTCTTGGATTATAGATGGAGGAATATCTCCAGTCTATCTTGTGCTGAGTAGTGAACCTTGAGACATTGAAGTTCTTGAAAGAAGGTCCGTTGTCAGAAATGATTCTTTTTGGTGTATCGAAGCGGTATAGAATATTATGCTGGAAGAATGTCAGAATATCTTTTGTCTTGACTTCTTTTAGCGGGACAGCTTCAGCCCATCTGGAGAAGTAGTCTGTCGCGGCCAGTATGAACCGGTGGCCTTTGGATGACGGAGGATCAATTGGGCCAACAATGTCGGTGCCCCAGACTTCGAAGGGCCACGACGCCACCGTAGGATACAACGGATTGGGATACTTGTGAATGAAATCACCATGGATTTGGCAGATCTGACATTTTTTTGCATGCTTTCCGCAATCCCGTATCATGGTGGGCCAGTAATACCCAAGCCGTTTGATTTGAAGTCGCATCTTGGGGCCAGATTGGTGAGCACCGCAAACGCCCGAGTGAACATCTTTCATGATTTTTTGGGCTTCGGCCAATGACAAACACCTGAGCCAGAGTTGGTCATATGACCTGCGGTATAACGTATCATTTACAAACACGTATCGGAGAGCTCTTTTCTTCAGCTGAATCCTCACAGATTTTTCTTCGGGCAGCTTGTCGTATCGTAGGTACTCTATGAAGGGTTCTCTCCAATCGGACTCGTCTTGGATAATCGAAGCTTCTTCGGCAGGACTGCTCTTCTGTTCCGCGCTTTCCTCTTCTCGTAGAGAGACTGGGGGTAGAATTTGTCGGCTCCTGACTGTGATCAGAATTTCGTCCATGTCAGGATCAGCCAGCTCCTTGGCTAAGCGAGCGAGTACATCAACCTTTCCATTCAACGCTCAAGGGACTCTCAACCGTTTCATGAGTTCCACCACTCGGCCTCTGTACCGAGCTAACTCGGGTTTGTATATCTTATAGTCGCCGCTTACTTGGCCGACGACAAGCTGGGAGTCACCGTAAACCCGTAGCCGAAGGATTTCCATTTCTATGGCGAGCTCCAAACCAGCTATCAGAGCTTCATACTCAGCTTCATTATTTGTCCGAGGCTCGGTGAGAGCGAAAGAAAGCCGTAGGGTTCCCATTGATGGCGTGATGAACACCAATCCTATCCCCGCTTTTACCTCGGGGACGTTTAATCTGCCGGAGCTCCTTATTGATGAGGCCCCATCGAAGTAGAGCTCCCAACATGGCTCCTCTTCCTCGAGGTGCAACACTTGTTCGTCGGGTAACTCACAATTTAGCGGCGACTCTTCTGGTGTGGGATGAGCAGCGAGAAAGTCTGCAAGAGCTTGCCCTTTTACTGCTTTCTGAGGAGTATAAACTATGTCAAACTCAAGTAGCATAACAGCCCATTTTGCCATTCTGCCAGCTAGGCTCGCTCTGGTCATCAAGTGTTTGAGTGTGTCGACCTTGGAGATCAGCATAACCCGATGAGCAAGCAGATAGTGCCTCAGCTTTTTCACAGCAAATATCAGAGCCAGGCATTGCTTTTCGATTGGGGAATAGTTGTATTCCGCCCCGACTAGAGTTCGACTGAGGTAGTAGAGGGCATTTTCTTTTCCCTCCTCGTTATTCTGGGCAAGGAGCGCACCGAGTGACTCATCCAGCGCGGCAGTGTAGAGAATCAGCGGTTTATTTGGAATGGGAGCGGCCAGCACTGGAGGGTGCAACAAGTATTGTTTGATGCTTTCGAACGCTGCTTGACATTCGGCATCCCAGATAAAAGGAGCTCCTTTCTTCATGAGCTTTGAGAAGGGCCTACACCTTCCCGATAAATTTGAGATAAACCTCCGTATATAAGCAAGCTTGCCTTGAAAAGATCTTAGCTGCGTCAGACTCTTCGGAGGGGGCATCTCCATGATGGCCTTTATCTTTGACGGGTCAACTTCGATCCCTCGATGCCGGACTATAAAACCCAGGAATTTTCCCGATGACACGCCAAAAGCGCATTTCAGAGGATTCATCTTCAGATCGTATTCCCTCAGTCTGGTGAGAACGGTCCTAAGATCTTGGATATGATCAGCCTTGGCTTTAGTCTTGATGACGAGATCATCAACATAGCATTCGACGACTTTATGGATTAGATCATCAAAGATATTGGTCATCGCCCTTTGATATGTAGCACCTGCGTTTTTCAGTCCGAACGACATCACCTTGTAGCAGTATATTCCGATCGGGGTTTGAAATGCTGTGTGTTTCTCATCCTCAGACGACATCTTGATCTGATTATATCCAGACGAGTCATCCATAAAGGTGAACAACTCATAATTTAAGGTGTCATCGACCATCATTTCCATGACCGGTAGCGGAAAGTCATCTTTAGGACATGCCTTGTTGAGGTCTCTAAAATCGACATAAACTCGGATCTACCCATTTTTCTTCTTCACTGGGACTATGCATGCGATCCAGTCCACATATTTCTCTTCCCTGATGAAGCCGGCATCGATGAGCTTCTTAGTTTCCTCGATGACCTTTTCTTCTAGTTCCCTTCTCATTCTTCGAGGAGCTTGTTTGACTGGCTTAGCATCAGGAGATATAGCCAGCTTATGCACGGCTACTTCAGGGGAAAGACCTGGCATTTCTTTGTATGTCCACGCGAAGCAGTCGACGAACTCATGCAGCAGGGCAATTATCTGCTCTTTCATTTCCTCCGACAAGAGTGAGCTGATGTAGGCCGGCCTTGGATTATCGGGCGTTCCTAAGTCAATCTCGGTTAGCTCATCAAAGGTTGCTTGTCCTCCATCTTCGAGCTCATGAGGAGCTTCTTCTGGATCGGCTATTTCGTCATCCTCATTTGATCTTTCGCTGGCCTCACCAACATGGATCATGTAGCACGCTTTGGAATCAGGTTGAACGTAGCCTATGCCCCGTTTATCTGGAATCCGTCCATCGATGAGTGCTAGGACCTGGGGCGGATACCATAGTCCTTCGTAAAACTTTGCTTTGGACTCCGTTTGATATAACCGGCATCCGCACTTTTTAAAGTATTCCCGCATCTCGGGCGCATAGTATCTGGGATTGAGGATGGCTCTTATGCCTCTCTCATAGGGAAGGCACGTGATAGAAAGATCGTCCGGATGCACAACGGGGTTTGACCCGTAAAACAGGATGCCCTTCTGTCCATTTTCCTCTCGGGGACGTAGAAAGTTTTCAGCTGGTCCACGGTGGAGACTGACAACGCATCGAGCTCTTTGTACATCTGCTCCGGTACCTTTGTGACGGCTAGGGACCCTTCCGCAATTTTGAAGGTCTCTCGTAGTTTCGCTTGTTGCATGGGGGTCCAATCTGCACCGCTGTTGCACGACCGGTCCTCTTCCTCTGACTCTTCAGTGTCGCTGCCAAGATGAGGGCGGACTTTACTGCTAGATGGGGCTTCAGTAACAGATTCGTCCGTATCGCTACCGAAATGAGGGCGAGTTTTATGGAAGGATGAACTCCCAGCGTCGGACTCATCAGTGTCGCTACCGAAATGAGGGCGCACTTGGGGCATTTTTGCTTTTGAAAGTGACAGCCGGCGCAGATTTGCTTTTGAGTCTTGAGGCCGGTCTATCCTCAGTCAGTTGTGGCTTAGCATTTTGGTGGTTCATAAAGTATCGAGAATCTTCATATCGGACTTCATGCACACCGAACGACTGGATGTCTCCGTCAATGCGTCTTTCTTCGCCATTTTTAGTATACTTCATGCATTGATGGAGAGTTGACGGAATGATGCCGTAATCGTGGAGCCACGGCCGTCCCAAGAGAATCTTATAAGACGTGTCGGCGTCGAACACGTATATCTTAGCTTCAGTTTGCAGATCCCCGAATTTGATTGGCAGAGCTATGGACCCCAGAACTTGCTGGCAATTTTGGTTGAAGGCTTGAATGACAATCCTTTCCCTTGACAGGTGTCGGACGTCCATTGACAAACTCTTCAGCGTCCGCAAGTTCATGATGTTCACTGAAGACCCCGGATCAATCAATATGCGATTAATCCGATCTCCGTCGCTGTACCCGGTCACGTAAAGCGGCCGATTATGCTCAGCCGTTCCCAGTAGCTAGTCTTCATCCTTAAATGTGACTGCGGCGGCATGCAAAGCGTGCTGGGTTTCTTTCATATTAATTTCCGCAAAGTGAGCCTGATACCGCTCGGAGTTTTGTAGAGCGTGAATGAGAACATCTCTAAGCTCCTTAGATAGGACCAAGGCGTCGTAGATGCTCAGGAGAGACGGAAGCTTCCGGAGATGTGCCAAGACATTAAAGTCCACCGAGGAAGGACTTATGTTTTCATCAGCCGGTTCTCTGCCATCTTCTTCATTAGCGATTTGTTTTTCCTTCTCTTTTGGGGCGTTGCCCTGATTTGGCGGTAGAGCCCTGCCGCTTCTGACCTGGATTTGATTGGCCTTTGTGGCGAGCTCCCCGTCCTCTTCGGGAAAACAGAGCTCATCCTCGGAGTCGCTGCCAAGATGGATGGCGTAGCAGGTCACTACTGGGATCTCTTCATTGGAGTCTTCTTCTAACTCCTCCAGAATTTCAGCCGCTTGTACAGGGAAGAACTCCTTCAATTGAATCAATGTTCTTTCTTTTTGTTCATATTCTTCGAGGGAATCGATATATTTTTGAATGGTCGATCTCCCTGCAGATTCTTTTTCGCGCTGAGCTGCACTTTTCTTCTTCTTGAGCTTCTTGGATTTTGAGCCTGATGGAGCCGCATTTGCAGCTGGACTGGTAGGCTTCTTCTGCCCTTCCCATTCCGTCCTGGGCTCTTTCCGAAGTAGCTTTATCATCTTCTTCGTCTTATTAGATATGTGCGTACTCCACGGAGGCCGCGATGAGTCCGTTTCATTTCTCAGGGCAGCGGGTTTGACTGTCTGCTCCCAGAAGGCTTCAGCTTCTGTCTGTATAAAGTTGGTGGTTGCAACTTGATTGTTCACCAACACACTTTTGGACAACTCGATCTCTTCAGCCTTATACTGCTTCTCGACCCAGTCTTTGAAGATATAGCAATCCTCGATCGCATGGCTCACTACTCGGTGGTACGGGCAATACAGAGGATTGTCGGTCATTTTTGCTTCTTGGGGTCTTTTCGACTCCGGCAATTGTAGGCCGTTGTTCAAGGCATCTTTAAATATCTTGCGGACCTTGTCCCTTTTGATAGTAAACCTTGTTCTTTTTCTCCTCTAGGGAAGGCCCAACTCCTCCCAGCAATGGCTTTCGAGATCGGTTGGTTTTGGATTCGCCCGCCCTTCGCTTTTCTTCATTGTCGGAGGCATTGAAGACATTGGTACTGCTGGAACTCCCGCTTCTATGGTTGTCGTCCCGCTTGCTTTTCCAAGTTTTGTCTTTCTGAGAGTCCGACGGGGACTCTTACTTCGAGCGTTCCAGCATTTGGACTTTCTTGGTTAGCTCCTGAAATGTCTTGAGGCCCGCTGTACACAAGAATGGGACCATCCAATTGTTGAGGTTCTCAATGAGAAGGCTGACGGACTGGTCTTGCTCCAGCGGCGGTTCGCACTTGACTGTGAGATTACGCCATCGGGCGATAAAGTCGGTGTTGCTTTCATTCTTCCCCGGCTTAGTCCTCACAAGGTCGGCAATGGAGATTTTATCACTGACGCTCATGAACCTTTGCCGGAATAGAGACTCCATTTGGGCAAAGGTAATGACGGACCTGTCTGGTATACTCGCGTACCAGTCGAAGGCGACACCGGTCAGGCTGTTGACAAACTGACGAAGGAGCGCGTCATTGCCCCTGTATTTCCACACGAGGCTTTGAAGTGGGCGACGTGCTGATTTGCATTCCCCGTTCCGTCGAATCTTCCGAATTTAGGAATGACGTAGCCGCTCGGGAACTCGATCAGATCGTAGTGTGCGGGATACGACCGCCCACTACTGCCAATTTCTTTCTGAGCTTCAGCTTCGGCCACCAATGTTTTAACTTTGCTGGTGACCAAATTCATTATTCGATCTTGTGTTAGCGGGATAGTGCTATCTGGGGCCAAGGCATCCCCAGAAGCGGAATGTGACCGGCTTTCGTGCGGCTCGACCATTCTTGGACCCAAAGAAGCATGCAATGGCTGCTTCGGATTGTCATCACCCGGCTGATTAGTAGCGACTTGTGCTTGATTGGGAGGCGTTCGAGTAATTTGAGCCGTAAGCTGCATCACAACGTTCGTTAAGTCGTCAATTTTCGAATAGAGCTTGGCCATCTCTTTATCTTTGCTCTTGAGCTGTTTCCGAAGCTCTTGGAGCAGCTCTTGCTCCGCGGTCCTGGGGCGGAAGGTCGGCTCTTCCTCGCTCTCTGAGCTTGACTCTGCCTGGACCGAAGGGTCCTTCTGCCTATCGTCCTCATCAAGAGGGTTTTCATCATCCAACGGAGGCGGCTGTTCTTGGGAAGCGGCAACCACATTCAAGCCAGATTGGACTTGGGATGTGGTGGCCCCATCCTTGCTTTTGCTGCGAAGGTCGTCGCTGGGACGCCCGTCCGCCATATAGACCGTATGGACGACATATCCAGCCGTCTTTTTATTATCGGCGGCTGATTTCACGGATCGCTGTCTTGGCCCTCCTGTTTCGGTAGCGGGCGGTCGATTGAAGGCAGATGGCCTGGTCGGATTCTTGAATGGTGCTGGCGCTTCTTTTCTGGATTTTCCCCGCTGCTTTCGTGCGGCACAGAGCGCCTGATAGACTCTTGAAGAGACAGTGTCATACCTTTTCTGTTGGGACCGGGACACGTCTCTTTGTAGCATTGTTCGGACCGCTGTCTTCTTGATTCTGGCGGTCATGACATTTTTCTGAACCCACTTCAGAGGCTCGAAGGAATTGCTGATTCTCACGTCCGACTCAGCCGTCGTCGCGGGGCGACCCTGCACTTGGAACTTCACAAAATTCCATTTGGCCGAAGTCCTGGCCCTCTTGTTGGCTCGATACCTGAGCTGCTTCTGCCTCAACTTTTCTGCTTTAAGTACCTGGCAGACTTCGGCTCTTTGGGAAGACGCCGTAGACCGGACGATGGAGGATTTTGGAGATACGATTGATTGTGCACTTGTTGGAGTCATCGCCTGAGCTCGTCCGCAACATTTGATGTTGCCCTTCGTACTGGAAGTCTTGCCCCCAGCTGGAGCGCCAGAGAGCCGTTCAGACACCGTTTTAAGTTTCGTTTGTGGTGCCTTGGCGATCACAACATTCGGCCTCTTGCCTCTTGAGACCGGCTTGGCCGCCTGCTTTGCTGGGATTTCTGCCAGATGAGCGCTTCGGGCAGGGTAGATGATGACGGAGCCAAACTGGCGGGACGGTTCCTCCCACTGTCGACTGAGGCTTGCGGGGAGAACCACACGAGCATTGATCTTGACCACGCACGGAATCGGGGTCGCGTTGGAAGCTGAATTCGTCTTGGGAGACATTGTACTCGAAAGTTGATTGCTGCACAGAAAAAAAAAACATCATTTCAGTATAGACAATCGACATGTATATTGATTGAGTTCGAATGAACGTTTAACCCGAAATATGGGAGGAGAGAAAGGTCCCACCGGGCGTGCCAGAATCTGTAGGGTGTTTTTTGTCACCCCATTGAGATGGGAATACACGCGCGCTTGTCAGGCGTACTACAGATTCCCCCTGCCTAGGGTAAGCCGGGGTTTATTGATTGTGGGGATCCGAATCTCCGGCAGCCGCGGACTATGCTGCCGTTAATTACCCCTCGCCGCAAAGGCGAGGGAACCTCCGATTAACGGGTTAAACTGGTCATGCGAACTCAATGTGCAGTGTACGTGTGTGTTGTTTTGGAGGGGGGTTTGGATATATTGGGAGTCACGCAGAGTTTTTACGGGAGTCCCGCTACCCGGATAGCGGGCTAGGGGTCAAGGGGGCTAGCAGCCTCCTTGCGGGGTGCGGGGCAGCGCCCCGTTAGGAATTTTTTTAACGGAGGACAGTGTTGTGGAGTATGTGCATGTGTACATATGTATACATATGTATATATATATAAAAAGGGGGAAAAAGACATCCAAAGGATGAGTGGGCCAGTGCCTGGGCGCTTGAGCGCAAGCGCGCCACGTGTCGGCACGTGGACGCTTTGCTCTAGGGTGCAGGGCGCCGGAGCGCGAGCGCGCCACGTGTCGGCACGTGGGCGGCGCAAGGCGCTCTGCCCGAGCGCAAGCGCGCCACGTGCCGGCACGTGGGCGCTTTGCGCTCCGGCACGTGGCGCTGGAGCGCGCCGGCGAGGAAAATGGGGCTTTTAGCCCCGGAAATTCTCTAAAGAGAAAGCAGGGTGAAGTTAAACTCCTAAGATACTTTGGGTTGATGAAGGAGGTTCTTCTTCTTCCGTTGGCTGGATCTTGAAGATCAAGAGATATGAGATTTTTAAAAATCTTTCCTTTTTGAGATCTAAAGACAGATCCAAGTTCCCTTCGTGGGTTTTGTGGTGAAAAACTATTTAGTTTTTTAGAATGAAGAGTAAAACTCTTGATTTAATTCAAAAGAAAGAAGAAGGATTTTGAAACCTTGAAGAAGGAGGAAAGACCTCAGATCTAAAACTTTTTTGGAGAGAAAAATTGTGAGATATTTTCATTACCCTTGCCTTTATATACTATACATTTTACACATAGCCCCTTGGGCTTCACAAAATGGCATTTTGCCTATCCCATGGCTCATGTGCCATTTCTTTTTACGCATAAGCCAAGGGCTTTACAAAATATTGGCTTTATGCCTATTTTTCTTATATTTATCCATAAAATAAAATAAAAGAAATACAACAAAATTATTTATTACAAAATTTTATCTTGGCATGGGGGGAGGCCGGCCGCTTCATGTTCGGGCTCGATCCGGGCATGGGCCCACTGGATCTGGGCTTGGGCCCACTTGGCTTGGGGTTGACTTTGATTTTGACTTGGTCAACCGGGGTTTAAATTTTTACCCCAACATATGTTTTATTAGGGAAGAATGGTTGGCGAGTAGAGCTCTCTCACAACTCGAAGGAAGGGGGTGGGGATAGCCATAGTGGACGATCACGTGGTGGTGATGGGAACAAGAATTGTTATGAGTGTGGTGAACCTGGTCATTTTGCTCGGGAATGTCGCCTCCGTGTTGACTCTAGAGGATTTGGTAGCGGTAGGCGCCGGAGCCCTAGTCCTCGATATCGCAGAAGCCCAAGTCCTTATTATCATAGAAGCCCAAGCTATGGACGCAGGTACAATTTCTCGATCAGCCAATATCCTTTCTTAGGTTATAGCTTTTGGTCAATCTTGAAGCAAGATTCTTTGATGTAGATATGCACCCCCTCCGCCTCCCCCCCCCCCCCCCCCAGTTCTTTTTTATTTGAAAGGAACATGAACAGAGTCAATATACCATAGCAAATAAAACGATTCATTAGAAGTATGAAATGACAGAAATTACAATAATTAGTTAAAGAGAATACACAATAAGTACTTCACAATGGTTCACCCTTTGAAAAAGGTAGATAACAATTGGCTAGATTGAAGATTCAAAGCTAATATTCTATCGGCCATTGTCAGTAATAATTCAATCCCATATTGAAGAAACCTCTTTTCTTTTCGAAGCAATTGTCCAAAACTCCAGAAATCTTCCATCAATCCAAATACATCAACATAATGCCATTGACAAACATATCCCAAGTTTATTACGGAGTGATTTCTTAAGTTGGTCCTTTTCTGTTGGAAATTATGTTGTGCAGGAGCTACAGCTCTCCTCGGCGTGGTCGGAGCTATAGTCGATCACCTCCATATCGGCGCGTCTCACCTTATTATGCTAATGGGTATGTGCAGAAAATTCTTTTTTCATAATGTTTATTTTTTCTTTCTAAATTTCATTTTTCTTAAATTTGTATTCCCTGGATTTCCTCAGGGCTAGGCGCCGGAGCTGAATTATTGCAATACCCGCCTCTGAAGAATGGACATGATCTCTGTGTTATATACAGGTATTGCTTGAACTTTGGCTTGTTAGACCCTTCTTTTTGATAAAGCTGTAGACTTCAACCATTTGAGTGGGTTCGTGTGCATGGTGGAGATCTCAACTCCTCAGAACACTCTCTCCACTGCTTTCTTGCACTTGGAGAGGTTATTTTCCAACTTAACTACAATGCCTCTCTTTTAAATCTATTTCTGTATCCTATATATAGTGGTGTATATCTTTGAATACCTGACCTTATTTCTGCTTTATGTTGATACAATTGGAATGTCTTACAGAAATATGTGTGTTTGTGTTTTACTTTTTCTGAGGTGCGGGTCTGCTATGAGCCCTAGTAACGGCAGGCTTCTTCTGAGTTCACCTTCTTCTCCTTAAATGACCGAAATGAATTTTCTGCATCTGAGCTTCATAGTCGTCTCATTGTCTTAAGCTGCATCATACTACAGCCAAAATTAAAGCACACTGAAGCTTCTCAATATTAGTTATGTTTAAGTTCAGGTAACTCTTCTCAATGAAAAAGCTGCTTCAAGCTCGCCATGCGTCAGTCATCATCATCTGTTGCTTCTTCCTTGCGGATTTCCGTCAGTAGAAATTTAAGGCAAGTAAAAGAAAGTACGAAAGGTTCATCCTGCTTGGTCTGTATCATTCTGACAAAATTCAGGTAAATATGCTTTGCTTTTAAAGTCCGAAGTTTCTTTTTAGTGGTTGACGGAGAATTATCTGTGTATCGCCATTTTGTGCCTCTTTTAGAAATCTTCCAGAATTCGTTGATGAATAATGTGGTAAATAAAATTATGGACGAATAATATGAGATTATAGACTGATAATGTTTATTATATTTCCTGTAGAATTCATGCAGTTTTAGTTACCCGGGTCCTTTGTGTTTTCCACTGTTTTCGGATAGAAACTGTCTAACATCTGATATCCTATTCTTTTCCTGACAAATTTGTACATAGAATAAGTGGCTGACTTGAAAGATATTGAATTTTGGAGTTTTAATCTAGTCTTCAAATTCTTCATTGAGGCCTAGTTTGACAGCCTTATTTCCTTAAGTTAAAACTAAACCACACTTTGCAAGTGTGCTAATCGTTGTTTCGTAAATTCAGGGTTTCTCAGAGTTTGGGGTTGTTTGGCGACATGGTTTATGAAACTAAAGTTTGGGGGGGTGGTATTGAAGTTGGATTCTTTGATTAGATTTGGACTTTTATTTGGATTGTATTTTATGTTGTTATTGGTTGTGGACTCCGATTTGGATTTTAAAATTTAGCGTTGGTTGTGGACTCGGATTTAGATTTTAAAGTCTAACGCTGTTGGTTTCGGATTCGGATTTCAAAATTTTGTGTCATTGGTTTATTAGACTCGGATTGGACTCCAAAAGTCCAAATTTCAAGTCCAACTATATAAAGCAAAGCTACAAAAATTGAAAATAAAGTCCAATAAAAAAATGTGGAGACTTCTTTTTGTGCTTAGACTTTGAGACATCTCCATCTTCACTACTCTTTCAAATCCTAGGAAACTTAATTTTCTTTTTATTCTTAATCTCATCTCGCTTTTATCTATATTTTGATTGATGGTATTATTTTTTTAAAAACTTTTTCATGGAACCCTAAAAAGGTGTTTCCTCCCTTGATTTCATTTCATTCTTATCTATGTTTTGATTGATTAGATTATAAGTTGCAATTCTTTTCTTAAAATCCTAGAATAATTTTTCTTTCTCGACATCTCATCTTATTTTTATTTATGTTTTAATTAATCAGATTATATTTCATAACATGTTCATAAAATCCTAAAAAGTGTTTTGGCGTCAAACTTGTTTATTAAATTATTTATTACAGTTCCTTTATAGAAGATTATTTCATGTTTTGTATTAATCTTTATTATTTTTATTTTGATTACTTATAAGATTTTATCTTTTCTCTTTCAATTTTTCAATGTGTTGACACGTAGGGCATTATATTTATTTTTCACTTTGATAAAAATATCATATATCGAGCAAATATCAGAAAAAACTATATTAAAATTTGATAATATATGATTTTGACATTTTAAATTTTTTGGTTCGTATGTACTCCAGTGAACTCTTGTTTCTTATTAAATTTTTTATATAATTTTTTATTAAAATATTAGAAGTAACAATTAATTAATTTTGATAAAATTTACACATTTATAAGATTAGATAATAAAAATTTTATATCATAAAAACCCCATAGAAATAAGTCATTATGTAAGAACTCCATACCAAAAGTCTAAATCTAAAACCAAGTCGTCCGAGTCCAAATCCAAATCCGGCAAGCGTCCAAATCCAAATCCAACACTTAAGTCCGAGGCCAAACCCAAATCTAGAATGCAAGTGTGGGTCCAAATCCAAATCCAAAAAATTGTCTAACCGTGACAATTGTCCAAGCGGTTTGGAAAGCCCTATTTTGCTTACCGAATGGGCGACGGTTTCAATTTTTGGAGTTCGGCATCGAAGCCAAACGAAACCGGGGTTTCAAAAACTGTAATCCTGTTGCTAAAGCGGGCCTAATGGTTTCATTGCTAAGATATCGATTGAATAATACATGTTGACTTCTCGTATTAATTTTGGATTTTGTATATTATGTCTGTTTGAATCAGTTTCTTATAAAAATTTGGAACTAGATGTGAGATAAGAATACAAAGTCAAATATAGAGCTATCCATGACATACACCATGTGGCATTGTTGGTCTAGAGGTTTTTATTTTTTATTTTTTAGGACAGGCATATGAATACTATTTGGATTTTTGTTCCAACTTGAATAAAAGCTTCGTGGGCTTAATTTCTTCATTTGGGGTGATACAGGGTTTGAATTTTTCCTGTTTCTCTCCTTTCAATCTATTTTTGTTGGATTTTTAAATTGCATTTTGCACAAGATTTTGTTCTCGTCTTCAAAGAAAACATCCTTTTTAAGTCTATATGCTGTTTGTTATAAAAATGAAATTATCTAAACGTGCATGCTTCTGACATGTTTATACCATTAGGTTTCCATCATAATTTGTAGTCATCATCACACCAGAGAATGAACACTTTGTTCAGGATGGAAAAATTCTTCTATGTATTGGGTGCATGTGTCCGGTCATGGTTATGGGAGATAAATATATGAATATAATGGGCATGAAGCTGCGAGAAGGTACCCGAAAAATGTCATTCCTTTCTCTGTTCTGTCATTGCATCCGGTACAATTGGGATGGTACATCAGAGCATGCAACATTGACGAAAAATTTAAGGGTATATTTTGGAACCTACTTTCCCCATACTGATTTTTCCTACGATTAGATTAAAATTTGTTCCCTTTCAAAAAGGAATATAATCTCATATGAGTTCGACTGGTAAAATTTTGCTGTTTGTTGGTATAGATCCCGCGGAAACTTTAAGGAGGAAACAGGAGTTATAGGGCGCTGTGATCGACTCAAGCTTAAAAAAGGAAATAACATGAGTGTAGGGATGGGCCACTCTCTGGGCTGGATCTTACCCACGCAGCCCCAATCATGAATATAGTGACGTTTCAGCTAAGCTATAATATACCTCTTCAAACCCCTTGAATGGATCCAATTCACCTGGTTGAAGATTGTAAAGCGAGATGTGATATGAAACTTATCGTAGTGGACTGAGTAACCATGAAGCTTGGACCCAGCATTATAGATTAATATAAAAATATGCAACTTATCAAACTTTCATGATATTTTATTGGAATTGTTGTAGTGTCCCTTTCGACCACCACTTAATAGTGCTTTGCTTTGGTAAACCGAGGAAAAAGAGTGGTTGCTATGTTAGAAATAATAACATCCATGTCCTGAGGAGATCTTGGCCACACATCTTACGTGTAAAGCATGTAGGATGCACCAATACCAAATGCCTCATGTTTTACATAAATCTCAACCGTTCATTTTTATGTAGGATAGATCTGGACCGCTAGATGTAATAGTATGGATGCTGTTATTTCCATAATACCAGCCACTCCGAATCTGTAAAGCGAGGGCCATGATAGCTCAATGATAAACGTCTTTTGTAGTTGAGCAACAAGCTCGTGTTTAAATCTGGTTTGCATATGGTTATGACTAATTAATTTAAGAAAAGATTGGGTGTTCACAAAAAACATACCGATGGTGTCACATCATGGATGTGGAACCTCATCAACAACCAATTATGTTTTGAATAAGAAGTTGCGATAATATTTTGAATTTTTTCTCGCCTGTTTTGCGGAAAATGGGGATGAGGCAAGGGAAACGTGTGCGCGCGTTCAAAAGAATTTTGATGACTTTAAGCTGAGATAATATATATTTTAGAGACTTTAAGTTGATAATGAATATATGGGCATCAAAACTTTATTTTAATACAAAGATGCACATGCAAAATACTATTTATATCTACTATTACGATACAGGAAGGGTGGATGTGTGGCGCACCAACATCTAATTGAAATAGAATATTCAGAAAAATGAATGAATATCATTGGTGAGGTTTTGTTGCTAGGTAGCTTTCAACGCTTTGAAAATAAAAAAAATAAAAAAGTGATGCTCAAGTGATCCATAGTAGATTGATGTGGAATTAAAAGAGAGATCTTTCACCGAACTAATATAATATCCTGGAGCCTCATCAACAACCAATTATTATTGTAACTGACAAAAAAGTTGCAGGGAAATTTAATATTATATCCTCGCTGGATTTTGTATAAGAGAAAAGTGGGACTACAGTGTTTCGGTGAGGTGTAAGGGCCTAACTGTAAAGTAGCCAATGGATCCCACTGATCCATGTGAAAGACTACTGCAGTTTGGACTTACACTGTCCATATGTCCATATAGGTCATGTTTCCTATTATATATTTCTTTCACGAAAGGAATGAAGCATTGGAAAGTGGCAGAAAATGTATTAATTAACAAAAATGATATGGTAAATAATGTGGTCATCTTGGCACTTATTATGAATAATTGATGTACAAGATGAATGTACTTTTCTCTCCTCCACTTCTTGTCTCTTGGTTTATCTAAACTTTCAAAATTTATGTGCATTCTTTATTTTGAATTTATGTGCACTCTTTATTTTGTGAATTCAATACTTATAACTTATGACCTTTGAGATATTGTAACTTATGTTTTTTGACATTACTTTTATGAGCTTATAAACAGAGTCTTTGTATAACACTTGTATGGGGTGGACAACAAGAGATGAAATAGATCTCTTTTTTCTATAATTTTCTTATCATAAGTTTTAGTAAATTTCATAACACGTTATCATCATGACTGTTCTTAATTTTTCGAGTCAGCATTTCTCCTTCTTGTGTAAGTGTAGATAATTTTTTTTCTTTTTACTTTTATATGCAAACTCGTATATACTCGATCTTTGCATGTAAATCTCATCTTAGATCTATAATTATTGTCTTCGTAATCTAATATATAGCTTTTTATTTTTATAGTACTAATTATCATGTGGAATCTCACAAAGCTTGAATTTGTGATTCTTGACAAGAATTATTTATCATGGATGCTATATGTTGAAATTCATCTAGATGCAATGAGACTGGAAAATACAATCAAAGAAGAAAATGAAGAATCAATACAATCCCGGACCAAAACAATGATTTTCCTTTGTCATCATCTCCATGAAGGATTAAAAACCGAATATCTTACAGTAAAAGATCCACTTCAACTTTGGAAAAATTTGAAAGAAAGGTATGACCATCAGAAAACTGTAATTTTTCAAAAAGCTCATATGGATCTATTTACACCTACAAGATTTTAAATCAGCAAGTGAGTATAACTCTGCAATATCTAGAATTAACTCTCAACTAAAATTATGCGGAGAAAATATTACTGATCAAGATATGCTAGAGAAAACATTTTTTTATTTTTCATGCTTTGAATGTGCTCCTGCAACAGCAATATCGAGAAAAGGGTTTCAAAAAATTCTTTAAATTGATTTCATGTCTTCTCGTGGCTGAACAAAATAACGAGTTATTGATGAAAAATCATGAATCTCGTCCAACTGGTTCTACTCCATTCCCTGAAGTAAATGCGACAGTGTTTAAAATTTTTGGACGTGGACGAAGTTATAGTCGTGGCCGTGAACGTGGATGTGGACGTGGCCGAGGTCAAAATAATTATCGTGATCGCGGTGGTTATAGTCCTAACTTTGCTAATCATAAGAACAAACATCACCAACGGAAGTGGGATAATAATGAAAAGGAAGAAAAAGATAAGGGTGGATAAAATAAGAATTCAGATAATGTATGTTATAAGTGGGGGATGAAAGGACATTGGTCTCGTATCTGTCATACGCCGAAACGTCTTGTTGAACTTTATCAAGCATCACTGAAAGAAAATGAAAAAAATATGGATGCAAATTTTGCATCTCAAAATGGCGATTTCGACAATGATCCATTTGATATAACACATTAGGACATAGTAGATTTCTTTGAAAATCCGGAAGAAAAAATTGATCATTTAGTTGGTAATGAGATGATCCAAGATAACTGAAGCTGTTTCTAATATTCTATTAGCATGTTTTAAGTATGTTTGTTTTGGTGTTTGTAGTGTGTTTTCTAAAGCATGGCTTGATTGATATGTAATGTTTTCTTTTCTGTTAGTTTGCAGTTTCACTTATAATGTGTTTTGTTTTATTGAAGAAAAATATGGATATTCCCCAGTCTTTAGCAAGATTCCAGATCAATGATAGAGATTTGTGTCTCGCAGATAATGCAACAATGCATACCATACTTAAAGATAAAAAGTATTTTTCTCATTTAATAAAGAGTCATGCTCATGTCAACACAATATCTGGTAGTATGAAAATAATTGAAGGCTCTGAAAGAGCTAATATATTATTACCCAGATGAACAAAATTAATTATAAATAATACACTTTTTTCCACCAAGTTTCAAGAAAACTTGTTAAGTTTCAAGAATATTCGTCCAAATGGATACTACATTGAAACTGTAAATGAGAAAAATAACGAATGCCTTTGCATTACAACTATTGTCTCGGGTAAGAAACAAATGTTGGAAAAATTGCCAACCTTCTCTTCCGGTTTATACTACACGAGCATTAATATAATTGAGACACATGCGATAGTAAACCAGAAGTTTACTGATCCAAATACTTTTATTGTTTGGCATGATCGGTTGGGGCATCCCAGATCAATAATGATGCGAAAAATAATCAAAAATTCAAATGGCCATCCATTGAAGAACCAGAAAATTCTTCAATCTAATGAATTATCATGTACTGCATGTTCTCAAGGTAAATTAATTATTAAACCATCACTAACTAAAGTTGGACTTTAATATCCTGCATTTCTGGAATGCATTCAAGGTGATATATGTGGGTCCATTCATCCACCATGTGGACCATTTAGATATTTTATGGTTTTAATAGATGCATCTTCAAGATGGTGACATGTGTGTTTATTATCAACTCGTAACGTCGCATTTGCTAGATTGCTCGCTCAGATAATTCGATCACAGGCACAATTTCCAGATTATGCTATTAAGAAAATTCGTCTTGATAATGCCGGTGAATTTACATCTTAAGCATTTAATGACTATTGTATGTCTATAGGAATAACTATTGAACGACATGTTGCCCATGTTCATACACAAAATGGTTTAGCAGAATTATTAATTAAACACCTCTAATTAATAGCTAGACCATTACCTATGAGAACAAAACTCCCAGTTTCAGTTTGGGGACATGCTATTCTGCATGCAACAACACTTGTACGTATCATACCAACAAATTATCATAATTTCTCTCCTTTAAAATTGGTTCTTGGTCAGGAATCAGATATTTCCCATATAAGGATTTTTGGATGTGCAGTATATGTTCCAATTGCACCACCACAATGCACTTAAATGTGTCCTCAAAGAAGATTGAGAATATATGTTAGATATGACTCCCTTTCTATAATAAAATATCTTGAACCATTAATAGGGGATGTTTTTATGGCGCGTTTCGCCGATTGTCATTTTAATGAAACAATTTTTCCAACATTAGCGGGAGGAAATAAGTAGGAGAAAAAGGTTACATGTAATGCATTATCTTTACTCAATTAGATCCTCGTACAAAACAATGTGAACAAGAAGTTTAAAAGATAATTCATTTGCAAAATATAGTAACCCAATTATTGTCACGCTTCGCTTTTCAGTGTACGGTAAGGAAACGTGACATGGCCCGCGACCTATTTACTCAGAAATAGACACGCTAAGCGTAAATAAGCAATATAATGTAAATGTGCACAAGAAAGACATGAGATGTAAATGGACAACTTTTTATTTATTAATCATTATTTTCAATACAACTGAAAAGTAATTACAAGATTGAAAAAACAATGCCTAAACAATGACATGAACTGAAAATAAAAGTATATCTAAGTAATTAAATCTCGGAGTCTTCTGCGAACTGCTCTAAGTCGTCTGAGCTGGGTTCGATCTCCAGAGAGTCGGGTCCTCCTGACAACATTCCAAAGAAAGAATAGAAAAAGAATGTCGTCGGTGAACAATTACTCGGTAAGTCCTAAAGAGAGATAGAGCTAGAATCGACAGATAAGAGAGAATATAACTGGTATAATGTTTGATAGTTATATTAACGCAGTTGTTTGTAGTTTGGTACAAAAGGTATTAGTGTTTACGAGAGTAGTCCAACTATCCTGTGGACTAAGGTAACCCGTAGTACAAGGCTCCGTCAAACCCCACGGAACGACGACAATGGATGTTTAGTTATGTCTTTTAATGGCCATCTCGTGCCACTTTTAACACATTCCGTACCAGTCTACCCCTTTAAACTCCGTAATGTTTTATTGTGTTATTTTGTAGATGTAAGACTTGCCGAAACCATGATATCAGTTGTTCATATAAACGGAAAGAATGTAAACGGATAGTCATATGATCAAGTCCATGTATATCCATGGTTCGGTCAAATCAATTCATGTTGATATTGATTGTATTCTGGTATAAATGGATTCATATTGTATTGGAGCTATATTTGAATTGTATTCATGAATGGATTGATTTCAGATTAGACTGAGACTCAGATTGAGTCAGACATCTTAAACAGAGTTGAAGTTCTGAATTAGTTTTGGAGTTATCGGTAACTGCTGCATATGGACGGCACGATTTGTGTCTTTTTCGAAGACAATTACCGTATTGATAACCCCCGTTTTTAGTTGTCTACCTTAAATAGACAACCACCCACTTTTTCCGGCTGCATGAGGCTCAAGAGAATTGCTCCCGCTTAAACCTATATTTACTAGGGTTCTTATTGTAAATTAATATAACTTGAGAGGGTTTTATGAAAAATAGTTTTGATATGTTTTCAAAATAAATCTCAAGTATTTATTTATCGTCTTTATGGTTTTTATAGATGTAATTTTTATAAGATGAGACATTCTAGTGGATATAAACATAAATTGAATAGTATATGGTATTTTCATGTAAATTGACTTGCATTGATTTCTTGATGGTATTTTTATGAACTTTTGTGGTTCTTTTCTTTTGATTTAGAAAATATGGAATATATTATATATTTAAAATAGATATTTTGATAATATTTACATATATATATATATTTATTAAAAATAGAATTTATTTATTAATAGAAATCATATTTTCTTAAAAATTGTAATAATAAAAATTCCATCGAGATTGTATGCTCCGTGAGGAGTCTGCATCTCACCCTAAGTCCGATGGATGTGCGATAACCCACACTAACCAAATCGGATTCCCCAAAATGGGTTGTAAGGACATAATCGTATGGAATATGATTAAACAATTAAAAGAAATACGGTTTTGATAGTTTATGGTATTTAACTGTAAATTCATCTTAGCCACAAAAATATTGTTTTCAAACCATCGTGCTATATCATGATGAGTGTTGTGATGACGTAGGTCATTACCTCATGAGTTTTCTAAAAGTAATATGAGCAATATGATGAAGTAATTGTTAGGTCCACGTTACCTCTCCCGGCACTTTCGGGGTTGCGGAAACGGTAAAACAAATTTTTTTCTGGACTTGGTAATATGGACCGTAAAAGCCGGATCTTTACTAAAAAACATACTAGCATCCTAACTAGAGATAAATCTACTCGGTTAGGGGTTATACCTCAACTTGATCTCCTTCTCTTCTTGTCGTTCTTCTCCTTGGTTGCTCCGAGGGTTGATCCGAACTTTGGTCACCTCCGCGGCCTCCTTGAGTCGAAGACGATCCACCCGAGAGATGTACACCGAGCTCCACCTCGTGCCGAGGTAACTAGGGCAAAGAGATTGCCAATCTAGAAGCCCTAGGTTGTGTAGAAGTGATAAAGGGATGGTTTTGTCTTTGTGGGATCTTTATCTCTCAACACATGAGATCAAAAGATGAATCAAGAGGAGGAAGGAGGAGGAGGAGCTAGCAACCATGATTCATTTCTTTTTCTTCTCACTTGAAAAGGCAAGAGGGAGAATGAGAAAGAAAAATTGAGCATAGGAAAAATGAACCATGGTTTAATAATTCAAAAACATTATCATTACTAATTCCATCAAGATAAAGTTTGATGGCTATATTGAAATGACCATTATCATAATCAAAATAGAAAAAGAAAAAGAAAAGAAGAGTGTAGATCTCTCTTGAAAGTCAATGGTCAACACGGTCAACCGATCAACAAAGTCAAGAGAGGTCATGGTGGTCAAATGGTCAATGCAATTAGCCATCATAAAATTATCACTAAAATGATTAGTAAATGATGTCCGCGGCTCATAATGGTTTTGACCAAACGAACTGCCAAAACCCTAATAAGCCTGCCACATAGCAGTTTTGGCCGAACCAACTGCCAAAACCCTAATGAGGCACCTCCTCCTTCATCGCTCCGGAAAACTGTGCATACACACCTGTATCCGCATTCCGTAGAATGCGGATGCACAGAAGACAAAACAAATCCATCCGTGCAATACTAGGATCCGGCTTAAACCAAAGCCCACTAGTATTGCCTGCCCGAACACCACACGCACACAAGTATACGTAAGTGATCGCAGCCCTGCCGTAAAACCATACGGCCTCTACACGTTTTGCTCAGTGCAGGGAAACTCTCTGTGTGGGACTCTAAAGACTCGACACTACGCTGGCAGTGGGTTTAACCACAGACCGCAAGCGGCACTAGCTGTACGTAACGGTCCCCAGGTAGATGTCGATAAGAAGGCCGATGAGGTAAACCCATCCGAACTCCTACTAAGCCTGTATGTGACAATCTCCGTACAGTCCGGTCTGTTCGTCTGATACATCGCATGGCGGGCCTAGGGGGGCGGTAAACGTCAGTCCCCTAATAGCGGTACAAGTCGTGTCGGAGTGAAGCCCATTACACCCTGAGATAACACTGGAAACCTACCACTATATCTCGCTTGCCCTGGCCAGGGACCACTCGTGTAATGGCTCTCCTAGACACAGCGCGATGTCAACCCCCAATACCGGGAGAGACGAATCCTGTCTAACCGTCACTGCCTCCAAGTGCTTCGGGACTGCACCCAACTACTACCTGTTTGCACGACTCAGTAGAGCCGTGATAGGGTAGTGATCAAAGAACAGTGGGAACACACTCGAGGCGAAGTGACAGTGTCAAGTCAGCGGACTAAGCTGTACTCATGTCACCTGGGAACTGATAACTGACGATAGGTATAATATCAACCATCAGTTCCCGACGAGTCCTGTCCAGTGTACTCATAACCTAACGAGCACCCGCATACTATCTCAAGTACGACGTACTGACGGTTGTGGGACAGACCGTCTCCCGTGCTGGGATGAGAAACGCATACGCTAGTCTACTCCGGAGTATCGATGCCCTGTCTCGATAATCCCACGACTAGGGACGTGTATAAAGATGTGCTTGTGGATTACCCAGCCCCCACGAGTGTGATCGCCATCACAACGCCGGTAATCAAGCAAAGATCCTAAGGGTTCTACTAATGCGTATAGGTGATATAATAAAGAAACACACATGTACACATTAAAGCAGAGACAAACCAAGTAGCATACTACTATATTGAGCAAGATTGTCTATACAACTGTGAATATCCCAAGCTTCCATCAAGTAATATACATACTAGTATGATACAGTAATGGCCTCTAGGGCATATACACTAACAGTAATGTCGTGGGTAAACTTTGTGGTAGTTAAACGAAAAAGTATAATACAAGTTGCATAGCATTTTATTTTGAATTGAAACTTGTTCTAAATGTTGTTTTATGGTTGCTAAACAAGATATAAAAAATGGTTGATTTGTTAAGAAAAATTGGGTTTTTAATGAAATTAGAATCAGAAGACGGAATTTTCCGCTTCTGACGAGTTTTAATAAAAGATCGTTTTAGAATTGAAGGAGAGTAGAAGAGTGGGAACTTACTGGTTGAGAAGAGAGAAGAGGTGGAAGAAGGTTTTGAAGGCGTCGTAGAGTCGCGGTGTCGCCGGATTTGTCCTGAATCGTCGCCGGAACTTGATCTTGGGCTAACTCCACTTGTACAACTTTTTAGACTTGGAAAAATTTGAGAGTTTCGACAATGGATTTCAAAATAGAGAGGGATAGGGTGTAGGTGGTATTTATAGGATAGAATTAGGATTTAGGGTATTAAAAATGAGAATTAAAATACATTAAAATTTGGTTTTAAAGCTCATTTTAATTCTCTGTTAATGTGCAGGAAAATCAAACAGAACTAGGGTAGTGGGGGGGAGGCCAAGGGGTGTTGGGAAAATTTTTGGAGGCATTTCCTACAGGGGGGTCCGGCGGCGCTGGCCCAGAGCTTCATCTCGCCGGCCATAGTGTGGGGTCGGGATGCTCAGATTGAGGAGGTGGGTACCCATGAAGAGACCCAAGACATAATTAATCATAAACCTCGGAAGAGGTTGATATACCTGAAAATTGTAAATATGAAAAGATTTCGATAAATTATGTCTTTACTGGAAAAATATAGATATGAAAAGATACCACCGTCGACGATATTTTTGTATATAATGTGTTAGTGTATATGACCTAGGGGCCATTATTGTATCATACTAGCTTGTATATTACTTAATAGAAGGTTGGGATATTCACAGTTATATTAACAGTCTTGTTCAACATAGTAGTATGCTACTTGGTTTATATCTATCTTAATATGTATGTATGTTTCTTTTAGCATATCGCGAATACATATTGATAGAGCCCATAAGATCTTGCTTGACTACCAGCGTTGTGATGGCAGTCACACTAGTGGGGGCTGGATAGTCTATAATAAGCACATCCTTTTTCAGGTCCCTAGTCGTAGGATTATCGAGACAGGGCATCGATACTCCGGAGTAGACTAGTGTGTGCGCTTCTCATCCTAGTTGGGGAAATGGTATGTCCCACAGCCATTAGTACGTTGTACTGGAGATAGTATGCAGGTGCTCGTTGGGTTACAGGTACATCGGACAGGACTCGCAGGGAACTGTTGGTTGGTATTATACCCGTCGTCAGTTAACAGTTCCCAGGTGACATGAGTACAGTATAGTCCGTTGACTTGACACTGCTGCTTTGTCTCGAGTGTGTTCCTACTGTTCTTAGATTGCTACCCTACCACGGCTCAAAAGAGTCGTGCAAACAGGTAGCAGTTGGGTGCAGTCCCGAAGCACTTGGAGGCAGTGGTAGTTAGAAAGGATTCGTCTCTCCTGGTATTGGGAGTTGATATCGCACTGTGTTTGGAGAGCTATTACGCAAAGTCCCTGGCCAGGGCAAACGAGATTTACTGGTAAGATTTTCAGTAGCTTCTCAAGGTGTAATGGGCTTCACTCCGACATGACTTATACCGCTTTTAGGGGACTGACGCTTGCCGCCCCCTAGGCCCGATATGCGATAGTATTAGACGAACAGACCAGACTGTACGGAGATTGTCACATCAGGCTCAATAGGAGTTCGGATGGGTTTCCTCATCAGCCTTCTTATCGATATCTACCTGGGGACCGTTACGTACAGCTAGTACCGCTCGTGGCCTGTGGTCAAAACCCACTGCCAGCGTAGTGTCGAGTCTTTAGAGTCCCACACAGAGAGTTTCCCTGCTTCAGGAGAAATGATATAGAGGTCGTATGGTTTTACGAGAGGGTTCGGACATATACGTGTAATTATGCACGTATGATGTTCGGACAGATTTTACTAGCAGGTTTTGGTTTAAGCCAGATTCTAGTATTGGATTATTGGATTTATGCAGTCTCAGTATATTCGTGTTTTTCGGGAATACGGATGGGAGGGGAATTCTCGTAATTAGTCGAGAAGCTTCTAGAAGAAAGGTGACTCATTTAGATTTAATTCATTTATGAATTAAACTAAATGAGGTGGAGAGCTTATGTGTTATTTTCATTAAATGAATTAGTGACTCATGAGATGATTCATCCAAGTGAGTTAATGAAGCATTAATTGTTTTAATGACTCATGAGATGATTCATTCATTTGTATTAAATGAAGCATGGTTGTAATTATCTTATATGATTTATTTGATAATTATTATGCTTCATGAAATATAGAAATGAGTTATATTTTCATTTCATTCTCACATACACACACTCTCTCCTCAAGCTCTTCTCTTCTTCAACATAACCCTAATCCTCTCATGTGTTGAGATCCCAAGAGTTAGAAAGACTAATAGATCCTTAATCCACTTCTATATCTTCTAGGTCACTTGGATTAGCAATCCTAACCACTTAGTTACCTCAAGTGAGAGGTTAAAGCTTGGAGAAGGAACTCTCGGGTGGATCTTCTATCACATCGAGGGGGCCGATGAGGAGGTGAACAACAAGAACAAGAAGTACTAGTATCTTGAGCTATAATCATCTATCATAGTAGTTTAGCACTTCTAGATACTTTGTTAGTTAGGGTTTAGCAAAGATCCGTAAAGCTAGTTGATGTTACCTTAAACAAAATGATTGTTTTATCTATTCCGCCTCCCCGCATCTTGTGGGGTGTGTAACGTCGACTTACATAATGCAGCGCTAAATATTATGCAAGAAAATGAGGATCTTAAACCTATATCTGTCGAAGAACGTCAATATAGAAATGAAAGGCCAAAATGGAAAGAAGCAATTCAAGAAGAATTAAACTCACTTACAAAGCGTGAAGTTTTTGGACCTGTTGTCCGAACAAGAAAATGTGTAAAACCAGTAGGATATAGATGGGTATTTGTACGAAAACGAAATGAGAAGAATGCAATCGTAAGATATAAAGCACGACTTGTAGCATAAGGATTTTCGCAAAGACCTGGTATTGATTTTGAAGAAACTTATTCTCCTGTGGTGGATGAAACTACAACGCGGTATCTTATTAGTATGGCAGCACATAAAAGACTCGATATGCATCTAATGAATGTAGTTACAGCCTATTTATATGGGTCACTGGATAATGATATTTATATGAAAATTCCTGAAGGGTTTAGGATACCTGAATCAAGTAATTCAAGTTCCCGGGAAATTTACCCAATTAAATTAAAAAGATCTTTTTATGGATTAAAGCAATCCGGTCATATGTGGTATAATCGTCTTAGGGAATATTTATTGAAAGAAGGTTATAAAAATGATGACATGCCCATATGTTTTTATAAAGAAATCCGAATATGGATTTATCATAATTGTCGTATATGTTGATGACTTGAATATTATTGGAACTTCAGAAGAACTTCTAAAACCAGCCGATTGCTTGAAGAAAGAATTTGAGATGAAGGACCCGCGGAAAACAATTTTTTTTCTCGGCTTCCAAATCAAGCATTTACCAGATGGATTTCATGTTCATCAAACAACTTATACAAAAAGGGTCCTAAAACGATTTTACATGGATAAATCACATCCATTGGTTGTTCGATCACTTGATGTGAAAAAGGACCCTTTTCGACCTTAAGAGGATAATAAAGAACTACTTGGTCCTGAAGTAACATATTTTAGTGTAATAGGTGCACCAATGTATCTTGCTAATAATACACGACCTGATATAGCATTTTTTGTAAATTTAGTAGCAAGATATAGTTCTTTTCCAACACGAAGGCATCGGAATGGAATTAAGCAGATATTTCGATATCTTCAAGGAACAATAGATATGGGCTTGTTTTATTCAAATAAATTTATACCACAACTAATTGGTTATGCAGATGCAGGGTATTTATCCGATCCAGACAAATCTCGATCTCAAACAGGTTATTTATACACATATGATGATACAGCTATATCATGGCATTCTACAAAACAAACTCTAGTTGTTGCTTAGTCAAATCATACAGAAATATTAGCAATTCACGAGACAAGTAGGGAATGTATATGGCTAAGGTCAATAACCCAACATATCCAAAAAACATGTGGTTTATCTTTCAAGAAAGAGATTCCAACAACATTATACGAAGATAATGTTGCAGGCATTGCTCAGTTGAAAGAATGATTCATCAAAGGAGATAGAACGAAGTATATTTCATGAACTTCAAAAGAATGGTGAAATTGAAGTTCAAAATATTCGTTCATGTGATGATCTGGCAGACTTATTCACTAAAGCGTTACCTACTTCAACGTTTGAGAAATTGGTGCACAAAATTGGGATGCGCGGGTCAAAAATCTTAAATAATGTTTCTAATAGAAGAAGATAATACATACTGTACTCTTTTTCCCTTATCCATATTTTATCCCACTGTGTTTTTATAGAAATGTGTTTAATGAGGCAGTTATTAATACGTATTATCTAATGCAAGAAGCTATGTACTCTTTTTCCTTCACTAGGTTTTTCCCATAGGGTTTTTCTTAGTAATAGTATTATGAATAATTGATGGACATAGTGGATGCCCTTTTCTTTCCTCCACTTCTTATCTCTTGGTTTCTCTAAACACTCAAAATTTATGTGCACTCTTTATTTTGTGAATTCAATAATTGTAACTTGTGACCTTTAAGATATTTTAACTTATGTCCTTTGGTATTGTTTCCATGAGCCTATAAATAGAGTATTTGTGTAACACTTGTATGAGGTGAATAACAAGAGATGAAATAACCATCTCTTTTCTATATAATTTTCTTATTATAAGTTTTAGTAAATTTCATAACAGATAAATATTGAACCAATTTCATCAATATTCTCTACTTACTATATATAGTTAGAGATTACTTAGCCAGCTCCCCAGATCCAATGCCTGCAAAACAGGCACAAACTCATGAATTCAGGATGGTTGCTATTTTTACTCCTATGCTATTCCTCACTATTGGATCGGCCGGTGGGAATTCCGTAAAACACGAGAGCCCATGGTTTGTGTTCTTTTTTCTTATGAAACATGTGTGACCATGATTTAAGAATAGCAACAAAAAATAGCAGTCTCGGAATAGGGTGGGAATCCTGGTGTAGCCATCATCTATATCCTAGCATTTATAACTTTATATTCATAGGCTTATCTACTTTTGGAATTGATAGGCTTGTTAGCATACCAAAAAAGTACAATATTAATTACCCAACAGAAAGTTATGAAAAACCTTTTCCCGCTAGGGTCATGGAATTCATATAGGCTACATGAATTCTTATTGGATAAACACAATATGTATGATATCCACTGTAGACGGCATTGCATCCTTTACCTAATAAGTGTCCTTGTAGATCATGTGGATTATTCCATATGGAGGACTCTGTTTGAGTAGAATGGAAATTGGTTTTGAAAATTGGAAATACAATACACAATTCATGAGAAACCAATTTTCATATTGCTTTTGAGTTTTGAGCCACCAAATAATGGAATATAACATGCTCCTATTCTGCTGTCGTTACTTACGTCAAACAAATAGAGAAACGGGAATTCTATGCTAAAATATGAATGCTATCAAACAAACATAGAAATGAGAATGCTCATTTTTCAGTTCCACGCTGGATACAATAAAATAAGATGCTATGCTAAATTTACATGGAAATCTCTTGCTCCCTTGAAGATTCAAGTTTTATTTTTGTGGCTTCTTCTTTGGAGCAAGATGAATTTTAAAACCAACACAGCGGACTTCCCATCTCCACTAGTTTAGTTGTTCCTCAAGTGGGCATTCTTGTTCACATCATGGTTAGGTGCTGCTCTAAAAAGAATAAGAAAGTTGAATTTGCTGCTAAAGAACCAGCTATTTTTTTTTAAAATTATTTTTTTCTTTTTAAATATTTCTGGGATCGAACATGCCACCTTTCTCGTTGAAGAGGAGGTCGATACAACTTAAAGAAACGCTGAAAGGCGATTCGTTCAATGCCTCACGTTGATACCAAAGGTTTTGCAATTTAGGTTGG
Source organism: Agapanthus africanus (assembly GCA_030015575.1). Lineage (NCBI taxonomy): Eukaryota > Viridiplantae > Streptophyta > Magnoliopsida > Asparagales > Amaryllidaceae > Agapanthus > Agapanthus africanus. Next base: position 21,413,569 of record JASDDO010000016.1, on the reverse strand, counting down.
TTTACCCTCTTTCTGTTAACGACAATCTGCGGTAATTTGTTTCTGTTCTAGCAGCTGATATGTAATAAGTTTTTAGGGCAGAGATACTTGGTGTATTATCTCTACTATAATAATGCGCGTCGCTCCCATATTTTTTCTCTCAACTTTAATATTTAGAAAAATGAGAAAATTAAAATCCTTTACTTTAAGACGGTCCACCTCATCCCAAGTGGTTATATGTTAGCATCATAACAAAAATATTTAAAATGATTATTGAATTTTTTTAGTTTTGATAATAAATTTGTAGAATTTTAGTAAAGATTATCAACATCAAATTATTTTAATTTTCTATAAGAAGCGTAGATTTTTATTATATAGACTTAATTTGTTTTCTTCCTTTATAATTTTGTACTCGGCACCGCTTTGTTCCCCTAAGGTGGGTCCCACTTCACGTGGATGGGATCCGCTCGTCTCGCTTCCGCGGCATTCTCGGGTGACAGCCCCAAGCACGTGCTCAGGCCATTTTCGTCAATAAGATTGGGGATAATAACATTTGAATATTAGCATATAAAAAACCAAAAAATATTTTGTTTTTCTATAGATAAATATGTAGTTTATTACACCGTCAAGATCCAATTTGAATGGAACAAGGGTCATACACGCCATCTCCAACGGCACAGCCATTGTGTGCGCTCCAACTACCCTTCAATTGTATCACTATTTGTCACGTCCAACTTTTCAAAAGAAGGTAGCAGGCACGTGACGACGTCTGCGACGTATTTATTCTGAGAAGCTCATTTCTCGCAATAAAAACGTTAAGCGTATATAGACAATATATGGCGACAAGAAATAATAAGTGAAATAAAATCCAACTACTATATATTACATTTCAAATTCCACAAAGTTTCAAACTGATTCATGATGTCTTAAAACAAAAATACAATATCAAGGAAGCCTTAAACAAGAGGCATACTGAAATAAAGCTGAAATTAAATGAAACGCTGAAACGAAGTACTAGTCGGCCGCTTGTGATACAAGTTGAGAACACTCCTTCTTAATTGGTTCTATCTCCTCCGTCTCTAAGTCACCTGACGAACATTTCAAGAAAGGAAATAAAGAAATAGGGTGGAATGCCCGTCAACAAACTTGCACTCGGTAAGTCCCCAAAAAAGTTCAGATTATATCATAAATGTATAATGCCAAGTTATATAGGTGGAAGTGGAAATCATGAAGCAGTGAACGAGTGTGATATGGTAATTGAACATGATAATTAATATAAGCATGACAATTCTAGTAGATCAGGATTCAAAAGTGTGTGTGGGGTATGTCATTATCCCGTGTGATATCGATGAATAATTTTTAACATATAGATTATAAATTAACATGAACGAGTACAAAAAAATAAAGAGTTTTGTAGATGTAAGTGTTCAAAATTATCATAACTTTGCATATAAAAGTTGGGGGTCGCCGATACTGGATATGGATTACAAAAAAAGAAATGGCTAAATGAAAGTAAGTTAAATTATTTAGAGCATACAAGAGTATATAAATAGACAAACAATATGCAGGTTAATATTTTCATTGACGTCCGTACATCTAAGTTTTAAATTCTCGATTTTAGAATATGAAGGGAGGAGGACAGCGAATTCAAGAAGGAGACAAGACAAGAGAGAGAAAGAGATGAGACTTACTCAAGAAGGAGACAAGACAAGAGAGAGAAAGAGATGAGACTTATTCGCGGTATGAATTGGTCTAACAATCGATTCACCGATTACAAGGAAAATAGGTTATGTTTGAGCGGAGCTTCGTCGTTCGAGAGCCCGGGCAAGATTTTCAAGAGATTTGGATGGAATTTCAAAATAATTTCCGAGGCGAAAAGTTTTGTGACAACCTTGGGTTTTTAGAGGAGAAACGCAATGAAGAGATGGTGTAAAAATGTGTTAAAGGACATTTAAAAATAATTTTAATGGGGAAAATGAAAAGATGGAAATTCTTTGATTAATTGGGCAGTTAGGCTAGAGAAATGAACAGACGCCAGCCTAAGGGACAAATGAGAACGGACGGGGCACGTTTGGCCCAAGTCTGGCCGCTCGAACTAGGGTCCCAGCCGCGTGGGGCGGTTTTACCGCGCTTGATGGGCTTGGTCATCGAAGCCCAGACTCGTGTTGGATAGTGTCACACCCCGCTTTCCAGTAGACGGAAACGATGACGCGGCAATCCCGCAGCATATTTATCCAGAGAAGAACATTCCCTAAATAAATATACTAAGCGTATTGAAACTGTCACGCCCCGCTTCCCAGTGTACGGGAAGAGGACGTGGCAAGGTCCGCTACGTATTTACTCAGAAATAAACACGCTAAGCGTATCTAAGCAATATAACGTAAAATACACAAGAAAGAGGAATGTAAATGAACAACAACTTTATTTATTAAACATTCTTTTACAGGTACAACTGAAATGTAAATACATGAGTAGAAAGCGATGCCTAAACAATGGCATAACTGAAATGAAATAAATATGTACAAGTGTCTAAAGCTCCGGGTCAAAAGCAAACTGCTCCAAATCCTCAATGCTGGGTTCGGTCTCTAAAGCGTCCGAAACACCTGACAACATTCCAAAGAAAGAAGAAAATGAATGTCGTCAGCGAACAATCGCTCGGTAAGTCCCAAAGATGAGTAAAGATAGAATAGACATAAAAGAATATATCTTATAGTGTTTGATTATATTGTTAACGCTGTTGTATGTAGCTTGGTACAGAAAATACCAGTGTATGCGAGACGAGTCCCACTATTCCGGAGACTAAGGTATACGGAGCATAAGGAACCGTTCAGCCACGGTACAACGGCAATGGAGGTGTATTATGGTTACAGTCTTATGCCACTTCTAACACCTTCTGTACCAATCTACCCCTTATAAACCCCGCGATGTCTTGATTGTATTGTTTGTTATATAGATAGATGACTTGCCGAAACCATGATATCAGTAAACGGAATGGATATAAATGGAGAGTCATGTAGACGGAGTATATCCATGGTTCGGTTCAGTCAATATATAGATTGAGTAGACAGACTCATGTTGAATTGTAGTTTATACTTGAATCACATTCAAGTCAGATTGATTAGATTGAGACTCAGTCTGAGTCAACCACTTTGAAAAGAAATTGAAGTCCTGAATTAGTTTTGATGTTATCGGTAACTGCTGCACATGGACGGCAGGATTTGTGTCTTTTTCCAAGACAATTACCGTGTTGATAACACCGTTTGTTAGATTGTCTACCGTAGATAGGTAAGCACCCATATTCTCCGGCTCCCTGAGGCTCAAGAGACTGGTCCCGCTTAAACCTATGTTTACTAGGGTCCTTATTGTAATTTAGTATAACTTGAGAGGGTTTTATGTAAAAATAGTTTGATATAATTTTCAAAATACATCTCAAGCCTTTAGTTACCGTCTTTAGGGTTTTCATAGATATATATTTTATAAAAGTGAAATTTTTAGTGAGTAAAACCTAGTTTTCATAGTATATGGTACTTTATTGAAATATTGGAATTGTTTTGTATTTGGATAGTATTTTTATGTAATGGTGATTCCTTTGATTTGGAAAACTTGGAATATTTATATAATATAATTAAAATAGATATTTTGATAATAATTATATATTTTATAAAAATAAATTTCATTTATTCTTGTAGAAATCTCATTTTCTAAAGAAAAATACATTAAAAATTCCATCGAGATCGAATGCTCCTTTCGGAGATCTGCATCTTGCTCTACTAGGCCCGAGGACGTGCGATAACCCGCACCATCCTGAACGGGTTCCCCAAAATGGGTTGCAGAGGCGTAATTGTAAGGACTTGTTTAACACATATTTTAAAGAAATGGTTTTGCAAGTTGATGGTATTTTTTGTAAAGTCGTGTTATCCCATGAATATATTTCCAAAACTTTATCGTGCTGTGTCAAAGATGTGTGTTGTGATGAGGTAGGTCATTACCTCGTGATTTATCTAAAGGTAATACAAGTTTTATGTTGTTTTATGTCGGAAATGAACTATGCGGTATTTTACCGTAAAAATACAATAAAAATTGCATAAAAGAATATTTTGATATGAAACTTATTTTAAAGTGTTTGTTAATATTTGTTAAACATTATATAAGAGTATGGTATTTTGTTGATTAAGAAAAGTAGAGTTTTAAAGAAAAACCGAATCGGAAGTCAGATTAACTCCGCTTCCGTCGGGTTTTAGAAATTAATGTTTTTAAGATAAAAGATGAGAGGGGGAGAGAAGACTTACTGGCTTTTGGAAAAGGGAAGGGAGAGAGGAAACTAAGGAAGGCTTCGAGGTGTCGTTTCATCGCCGAAATCTCTTTGGAACGTTGCCGGAACTTCACCCTTCGCTAACTCCACTTGCACACTATCAGGACTTGGATTTTTTAAGAGTTTTGGCAGGGAATTTCTGAGTGAGGATGAGTGAAATAGGGTGTGGTATTTATACGAAAAATTAGGGTTTAGAGGGTGAAAGAATACATTAAAAATTGTATTATAATTTGGATTTAAATGGTGTTTTATTGCTCTCTGGATAAATTCAGAGTAAATAAACAATATGGTGTTAGTGGGGTAGGCCAAATGGTGTCAGGGAAAAAAATTTAGACCATTCCCGACGGGGGGGGGGGGGGGGGGGGAGGGGAGGGGACCGGTGGTACCGGTTTTGGAGACCATCTCGCCGGTCATTTTCCGGCGGTTGATGATTGAATCGTCGCCATGTGTCCCTGTCGTCTCATATACCCTCGTGCACATGTTTGATTAATCTGTAACTTAACATTCTACGTATAGTGCACGTGCAAACCCTTGGACTTCTAAAAGTTTAAAAGAAAATTTAAATAAAAAGTTAATGTGGCTGGGGGGATTTGAACACAGGGGCTATGTCACAGCAGTGCAAGGTTTTACCAATGTGCTACAAGTACTTTCTTGCTGTTCTAAATTAAAATAAATACTTATAGTATACACAGGATTGCAAATACCCCAATTGTACATTAACTTTTAAACAATTTTCTGTACATTGAAATTGGAGTTGTTACAGTCTACCCTCCTTACAAAAATTTCGTTATCGAAATTTACAATTTAATTTAAGGACTAGTTCACAAATAAATGAGGGTATCTTGCATGCATCTCATCTTCTCTTTCCCATGTTGATTCTCCTGGTGTGTCTTTTCTCCACATCAGTCGAACCAGGTTGACTTCCTTGTTCCGAAGTGACTTCACCTTTCTATCTAGGATCTCAACAGGTTGTTGCCCACAGGATAAGTTTGGCTGTACCGTGATATCGGAATGATCAAGAATATGGCTGGGGTCACTCACATACCTTCTGAATTGGGATATGTGGAACACATTGTGCACTCCTTCCAATGAAGGTGGAAGTGCCAAGGGATAAGCCACTTCACCGACTCGTTCGAGTATGTCGAACGGTCCAATGCACCATGGACTAAGCTTACCCCGTCTTCCAAAACGAATCAATCCACAGTTTGGAGATATCTTCAGAAATACATGTTCTTCCGGTTGAAACTCCAAGTGACGGCGCTTTGCATTAGCCCAGTGCTTCTGTCGATCTTGGGCTATGTGCATTCTTTCCCTGATAGTACGAACCACGTCGACAGTTGCTACTACCATCTCAGGTCCAAGGAGTTCTCTATCTCCGATGTCGTCCCAACTTAATGGCGATCGACACTTTCTTCCATAAAGTGCTGCAAAAGGTGCCATTCCGATACTTGCTTGGTAGTTGTTGTTGTATGAAAACTCCACAAGATGTTGGTGATCTTCCCACGATCCTCCGAAGTCTAGCATACACGCTCTGAGCATATATTCTAAGATCTGAATAGTTCGCTCAGACTAACCATCTGTTTGTGGATGATAATCCGTGCTGAAATTCAGACTTTTTCCCAAGCTATCTTGCAGACTTTGCCAAAATTGCGATCGGAACCCGGTGTCACGATCGGAGACAATGCAGACCGGTACTCTATGTAATCTCACGATTTTCTGCATGAGTTCATGGGTATCAGAGATAGTACATATTTGAAGATTTTAAATCTTACTTAGATTCTTACCTCCATGTACTTCTTTGCTAGTGTCTCAGTAGATTGGCCAACTTGAAATAGAATAAAGTGAGCCGACTTTGTGAGTCGATCCACAATAACCCATACTGCATCGTTGCCCTTTGTGCTATGAGGAAGTGCAGTCACGAAATCCATTGTGATGTGTTGCCACTTCCATTCTGTGATAGGTAACGGTTGAAGTAATCCAGCTGTCCTATGATGTTCAGCCTTTACTTGCTGACACACCAAGCATTTAGCGACGCTTCTGGCTACTTCACGCTTCATTCCATGCCACCAGTAATTTTGACGCAGATATTTGTACATCTTTGTACCTCCAGGGTGTACTGAATAAGGAGAGCCGTGAGCTTCTTTCATCAACTCTTCTTGCACATAACCTTTTGGTACACACAATCTACTGCCGTATCTCAATGATCCGTCTTCATGGATGATGAAGTCTGTTTGAAGTCCACTTTGCACTTGTTCTTCGATCTTTTGCAACTTAGCATCACTTGCTTGAGTTGCTTTGATCTGATTGACAATGGTAGATTGAACTTGTAAGTTCATCAAACTTGAAGTGTTACCTGGCATGACTACTTCAATCTCTATTTGATGCAAGTCTTGTTGAAGCTTCCACTGTGCGGTGAGATTCAGTGCTAATGGTTGGCGATTAAGTGCATCAGGTACTACATTCACCTTCTCTGGGTGATATTGCAGGTTGATGTCAAAATCCACCATGAGTTCTAACCATCTTCTCTGCCGCATATTCAACTCCTTCTGAGTAAACACATATTTCAGACTCTTGTGATCTGTGTATATGTCCATTCGTTCACCAAGAAGACAATGGCGCCAAATCTTAAGAGCAAAAATTACGGCCGCCAACTGTAAGGTTAGTATAGCACCCTATGAAGTGTTTTGAAGCATCAAATGACCCAAAGTTATAATTTTTAAGGTGCTAAGCTAACATGCAAAGGATAGATCCTAGAAAATTAGGGTTATCAAAACTTTAAGCTAGTAAAGACTAGGGTTTGAAGGCTATAACCTTTGTAGCTCCCCTTTGCAAGACTCCTTGATGTCTTGGGTGTTGAATCGAGGTCCTCTTGAACTCCCCTTGTGTCCACGACGATCCACCGCGGAGATCTCCGTCCAAGCTCGCTACTTTGTAAAATCGAAGTAAACACTCTAATCAAGTTGGCTAGACTTGAGTAGAATGGTGTTGTGGCTTTGGATCTCACTTCAAAAACCTTTTTTTTTTGTATTTCACTCACTAGAAAAACCTAGAGAGGAAAAGATGAGGGAAGATGAAGATGGTGGCCTTTCTTTTGCAAGAGGTAAAAAGATAACCTTGAGTTAAAACAAGAGAAAGAAATATATATCACTATATATATTTTATTCCTTCTTGACTTCAACCATGATTAAATGGTGGATAATTAATTTAACTTGGGTTTAGAATGATAAAGAGAAGGATAACCATAGGTTAGTGGTAGTTGAGCTAGGTTAGGTTAGAAGAAGAGTGTGGAAACTAACATGATTATCCTTTTCTTTTCATTTAACTTTAAAACCAAAATTAAATAATTATCCATTATTTAATCCATGGTGTAAGTCTTGCATTGCCACCATTTCCATATGCTAACAACCATGATGGTTTGATGTATGTATGTGTACATGTATGCACATCTACATGTGCATGAAATTAAAGAAGAAGAAAGAAACACATGCATGCATGCATACATCCATCAATCCCTAGAAAGGTTTTAAGTGAGAAAACTAATGGTTAAATGATAAATCAACACTTGATTTATCAATCCGGTCATATCTCATATGACCCCACCAAAAGCAGTTCACCCGATCAATGTTCGGTATCATATACGCACATTTCAATCGGGTGCATGCGCATATCGCATATGCGCACCACAACGTTTCGCCTGGACTGGGTAACTCCTCTGTGGGACTCTAAGACTCGTCAATACGCCGGCAGAGGGTAATGATCATATCAAGTACCCTCAAGCCGCAAGCGGTCAGCTAAACGTAACGGCCACCCGGGTATTGAGCGATCAGAAGACAACAAGCGAACCTGCTACAACTCCCGTCGAGCCATCCGGCAACACTACCGTACAGTCCGGTCTCTTCGTCAGATATGCTGCATATCGAGCCTAGGGATGGTCACGTCGACCCCAATAACTCAATAAGTCGTGTCGGTGAATGGTCTATAACAGATCGAGAAACTACTGATAACACTTATCAGCAAATCTCAGCAGCCCTGGCCAGGGACTTGTTGTTATAACCAGTCGGGCACTGCACAGCATCAACTCCCAATACCGGGAGAGACGAAACCCCTCCTATCGCTCATCGTCTTCGTATGTCTCGGGACTGCACCCAACGGCCACCTGTTTGCACGATTCAGTAGAGCCGTGGTAGGGTGGCAATCAAAGTGCAGTGGGAGAACACACAAGACTCCATGACGATCTCGGGTCTACAGACTAACCTGTACCAGTGTCACCTGAGAACTGCTATCCGACGATAGATATAATTCCATATAGGAGTTCTCGGTGAGTCCGTCCAGTGTACCCAGTCACCACTGAGCACCCGTATATGATCTTGATGTCAAACATCGATGAATGTGGGAACATTCATCGCCCATCGTATGGGTCTAGTATCATATACGCTAGTCTACTCTGGTATATCAATGCCCCGTCTCGATATACCTACGACTAGGGACGTTCCAGGATATGCTTATAGACTACAGATGTCCCACTAGTATGATCTCCATCATAATCAGAGTAGTCAAGCCGATATCCTTAGGGCTTTATCAGCATGTATGAATGAATAGAAGCATGATCAAATAAACATGTCAGATAAAGAAGAACCAAATAGCATACTATCATGTCGAGCAAGAATGCAAACTGAATATATATACATGTATAGATACATTCACTATCACATAATGGCCTCTAAGGCATACATATATCCAACAATCTCCCACTTGCACTAAGGCCAGTTATTGGCGTATCTCATACCCAACATCTCAAAAAGTCGCTCATGCTGCGGCTGAGGGAGGGCCTTGGTGAATAGATCCGCGGCGTTATTCTTTGTGTCTACTCTCTTAATCTCGATCTCGCGGCGATCTACAATCTCCCGGATCAAATGAAAGCGCCTCAGGATATGTCTGGACCGCTGATGGGATCTGGGCTCCTTGGCTAACGCCATTGCCCCATTATTGTCACAATACAAAGGTATTGGATCAATAATGGTTGGAACTACTCCTAGCTCCGAGACGAACTTCTTCATCCAGACGGCTTCCTTGGCGGCATCATTTGCAGCAATGTACTCAGCTTCCATCGTAGAGTCTGCAACGGTATCTTGTTTGGAACTCTTCCAACTCACCGCCCCTCCATTGAGGGTGAATGCAAACCCTGAGATAGATTTGCTGTCATCCTTATCGCTCTGGAAGCTCGAATCGGTAAAGGCCTCCATTTGGAGATCTTTATTACCATACACCAAGAACAATTCTTTAGTCCTTCGTAAGTACTTAAGAATGTTCTTCACAGCTGTCCAGTGGTTCTCCCCTGGGTTGGATTGATACCTGCTTACAACACTAAGGGCATAAGCTACATCTGGGCGTGTACATAACATCGCATACATTATAGATCCTACTGCCGAAGCATAAGGTATAATGCTCATGCGAGCTCTCTCTTCATCGGTCTTTGGACAAGAATCCTTGGAGAGAGTGACTCCATGGCAAGCGGGTAAGGCACCTCGCTTGAAGTCTTCCATACTAAACCTCTTTAGGATGGTGTTGATGTACCTGGTTTGGGACAGTCCCAATAACTTTTTGGATCTATCTCTATAGATCCTTATGCCCAGGATGTATGTGGCATCACCCAGGTCCTTCATGGAGAACCTCAGTGATAAGAATGATTTGACCGACTGTAGCATAGGAATATCATTTCCTATCAGAAGAATGTCATCCACGTACAATACGAGGAATGTGACAGCTCTTCCTACAGCCTTCCTATAAACACAAGGTTCATCTGGATTTTTGATGAAATCAAACTCTTTGATAATATCATCGAAACAGATGTTCCAACTCCGAGATGCCTGCTTTAACCCATATATGGATTTAAGCAATCTACATGCTTTCTCGCTGCTCCCACTGTCAATGAAGCCTTCTGGCTGATCCATATAAACGCATTCTTCTAAATCTCCATTTAGAAATGCTGTTTTAACGTCCATCTGCCAGATTTCATAGTCGTAGTGAGCAGCAATAGCAAGTAGGATCCGAATGGATTTAAGCATGGCTACGGGCGAAAAAGTTTCGTCATAGTCCAAACCTGGTCTTTGACGAAAACCTTTCGCCACAAGTCTTGCCTTATAGGTCTCTACCTGCCCATCCACACCAATCTTTCTTTTAAAGATCCATTTGCACCCTACAGGTTTTACCCCAGGGGGTACAACGTCCAAAGTCCATACTTTGTTGGTGTACATAGACTCCATTTCGGATCTCATGGCATCCAGCCACTTCACAGAGTCACCACTCGTGATAGCTTGCTGAAAACTGGTAGGATCATCATCTTCCATGATACAGTCTTCTCTGTCACCATCAATGAGGAAACCGTAGTACCTCTCCGGTGGGCGAGAAGTCCTACCAGACCTTCGGAGTGGCCGAGGTTCTTCAGCTTCTGCTGCAACAGTTGGTTCAACCAAATCGTCATTTGTAGTTTGTGTCTCTAGAACCTCTTCTAGATCCACCACTTTGCCATCATCTTTATCTGTGAAAAACTCTTTTTCCAAGAATGTGGCATGTTGAGAAACAAACACTTTTTGTTCCTCTTTGTGGTAGAAGAGATATCCATAAGAATTCTTTGGATATCCCACAAAGTTACACATGACGGACCGTGTCTCGAGTTTATCCGGATTCTGCTTTTTAACATAGGCCGGGCAACCCCAAATCTTAATTCTTTTAAGAGATGGTCTCTTCCCATTCCATATCTCATATGGCGTGGTAGACACGGCTTTGGTTGGAACCCTGTTTAGCAGAAACGCTGCAGTCTCCAATGCATGTCCCCAAAACGAGACTGGTAACTCAGCGTCACTCATCATGGACCGGACCATATCTAATAGGGTCCTATTCCGTCGTTCTGACACACCGTTGTGCTGTGGTGTGTAAGGAGGAGTGAGCTGAGAGAGAATCCCATTCTCTTTTAGGAAGTTTGCAAATTCTGTACTGAGATACTCTCCACCTCGATCTGATCGAAGCATCTTAATACTCAAGCCGGTTTGTTTTTCTACTTCTTGTTTATATTCAATGAATTTCTCGAAATCGTCGGACTTGTGCTTTAATAAAAATACATGACCGAATCTTGAGAAATCGTCAGTGAATGTAATGAAGTATGAAAAACCGCCTCTAGCCTGTGTAGACATAGGCCCACATACATCACTATGTATGAGGCCCAGGAGCTGAGTAGCTCTTTCTCCGTGTCCGGTAAACGGAGTTTTGGTCATTTTACCCTTGATACAAGACTGGCAAGTCGCATAAGATTTATATTCAAAAGGATTTAAATATCCATCTTTGTGTAACTTGTTTAGTCTTGTTTCGTTAATATGACCAAGTCTACAGTGCCAAAGAAAAGCTTCATTTAATTCTGAAAGTTTTCTTTTATTAGTGTGTTGTATACTCAAAACTGTGTATTGATTTAGGACATATATTCCGTTATTAAGTGTACCATACCCAACCAACATTTGATTCAGGTGAATGTTCATAACATTGTTTTGCAATACAAAATTATACCCTTCATTGTCCAACAAAGAAACGGATATTATATTACATAGCATATCAGGTACAAAATAACATGGATTCAAAATCAAAATACATCCAGACGGCAACCCCAAGTGATACTCTCCCACTGCGACTGTATGTACATTGGAACCATTTCCAACGCGGAGAGTATGGTCACCTGTCTTCAAAACCTTGCTATTTCTCAGCCCCTGCATAGAATTGCAAATGTGAGAACCTGAACCGGTATCCAATACCCAGGAAGCAGAGTTTATAGAAAAACAGTTTTCAGTCACAAACGCACCTGAAGCAGAAGCATCACCATGCTTCTTCTTGAGACTTAGGTACTCTGTGCAGTTGCGCTTCCAATGTCCTGTCTTGTGGCAATGAAAACACCCGCCTTTCCCTGGGTCTCCAGCCGTGGACTTTCCCTTTCCCTTCACCTTTTTGACTCCGCCCTTAGGATTAGTGGGTTTCTTCTTTTTCTTTCCCTTGGCCTTAGCCTTTGGGCGAGAAGAAGAAGACTGTCCAATGGTCATAACGGGAGTCTTTGCTGATTTCATAGTGCTCTCTGCACTCCTTAACATATTAAGGAGTTCAGGGAGTTCCTTCTCCATGCCATGCATGTTAAAGTTCACTATGAACTGAGCAAAGGTGGAGGGGAGGGACTGCAGAATAATATCTATATATTGTTCATTGTCCATTGTCCATCCGAGGTCCTCAAGCTCTTCTATAAGAGCTATCATCTTCAAAACATGGTCTGCTACTGGTGTGCCAGGGGCCATCCGCATGTGAAACAGTTTCTTTGATGCTTCGTATCGTAATACGCGGGACTGTTCCCCATACAACTCCTTTGTATGGAGCAGTATCCCGTGAATGTCCATGTCCTCGTGCTGCTTTTGATGTGTGTTGTCCATCGATGCAAGCGCGAGGCATTTTGCCGTGGCACAGTCAGCGTCCCATGTCTTGCGGACTTCAATGTCCGCAACTGAGGATTTTGGGCCTGGGACGGGCGGGGCTGAAGCCGTAAGGACATATGATACTTTATCATAAGTCAAGGCGATCTTCAGATTCCTTAGCCAGTCTTTATAGTTGGTCCCATTCATTTTGTTCTTATCTAGTAGAAGCTTAAGTCCAGTCATTGGTATCTGCCATTAAGAGAGAGAAAAGAATACACTCAGCGAAAGCTCTTGCACAGATTAGATTGGTTTATTATCTTGTCTAATCGATGTTTCTCACTGCTTTTTATCAAGTTTTCTTTCAAACCTTAAAAAGAAAAACTAGCCAGGATTAATTACAGTCTACAACTTCGCTAACCGTTCAGCCAGGCCAGTGTCGGTACTTTGAGGGAGGTTCCCCGTGCTTTCGCACGGACCTAATTAAAGTAAACCTCGTTTTCCCAGAGGCGGAGCCCCGTTAACACCTTTCTAGACACCTAATGAGTTAGCTAATTGTAAACTGTAAAACTCTCCTAGGAGCAACTATTGCCCACAGTGGGATCGGGATCCAACCATCATATGGAAGGTATGCAATCTCATTGCAAATTTCAACACTTGAAATTCCCGATGTGGTTTTTACCCCTAATACTCGTGACCTTGGCTAAGGTCAACAAATCACGAGCACTAGTCAAACTCAACCCGTCATTTCTTGATTAATTAGACCCGTTCACATGACCCTTGGCTAAGGTCAACAAAGTCATATGCCCGTCCTAATTAATCTGCATCATATGCTTTTGTAGGAAGACATCACTTAGCTACCGTACACTACGCCTTGGCTAAGGTCAACAAACGTAGCACGAATACTAAGTACTCTACTTCCTAAAATGACGGAGGGTTGCGGATGATTTTTAAGAAAATCTTTAACGCTTTGAGCTTGATATCGTTGTAGAATCAAAAGGTTTTCAAAAGGAGTGGCTTAAGCTCCGCAGTTTTGAAATATAGCTTTTTCATAAATAGCCGAGTAGTTTTTAAATCCGATTCTACAACATCTTTTAGGTTTATTTTCTTTACATTAATCACATTAATGTAATCCCATCATTTAAGTCCTTAAGCCAATCACAGAAAAGAAACGAAAATAACACGTACGCTTATGCCATCCGCATTCGCCGCAATGTTCTGTTATGCACCGTTAGGTTACTTAACTAACGGCATACCGGGACGGGACTAGCGCGGGTGTAAAACATAAGCAACGTCTACTATATATCATATATATAATATGTCATTCATCTCAGATATCACAGAACACAGGCATCAGAAATATAGATATAACGTGGGATATACTAGGACGTCCGTATTTAGTATTTAGCCAGAATAGAAAATACGGATTCCACAGTCGCGATGAATAGCCAAGCCCACACCCTGGACCCCTACGAGAGCGGCAAGTGACCCTACCAATCCTGGAGTTTAGGAGACCCGGTCTCGACTCCTCGAGATGGCCTCCCACTGAACCCCAGAACCCGGTCACCTGTGCTCCCCTCCTTGGGTCCATCCTAATGCGGAAAAGTAAATAATATACAACACTGGTGACACAACCGCAACCTGGAAGTGCCCCAAATAAAAGAATATTACAATACATTTGAATTTACATGAATGAAAATATAAAGCTCTCATCTCACAAAACCCCCCGGCTATTCGATTGCGACAATCCTACACGTCATATCTCAGCAACACATAATATCACATATCATCAACGTAAGTGAATATGCGTACCCCGATTGTCGTTGATGTATAGCAACGAAACCGGCGATATCTAACATACTACACTTACGGTCACAGAAAAGAAAGTGTAAAACTGCAATATCTGGAATCCACATTCTCTTTAGACATCGCAAATGCAAAATATCACATATTCCGTATTTCATGTCTAGTAATATGAATTCCACACATTGCATCAGATTCCGGATAAACAGACAGTATTGAATTTTTCGAACGAACTATCAAATACCCAGGATTCACTAAAGCCCAACACTTGAGCAGGGTTCAAACACCTGAAGTGTGACACAGTAGTAGCGGTCCAGCCGTAGAAGGGTCAAGCCAACGCCTCACATGTGGCACGCCGTACTGCCCCAAACCCTAAGGTTCAAAGGGCAGTTCAAGACGGTCACATAATCGAGTTAAGGTTTGTTGTCTTCTAGAGGGACCACCGCAAAAAGACTTGCACGTATATCCAAACTATTTAAACCCCGTGAATATTGAGTAAATGATATTCGTTCAAACACTTCAATACTTTCTAGTTTACCCGGAAAAGAAAACGAAATGAAAATTCCGATCGAAACCACGAGTCCAAAAACATCTCCAGAATTTTTCAACAGAAGATTCAGATCAAACATACTCAAAATATACTATAGCAGGTAAAGAAAAACACTGTACAAAAATTGGTCAACGATCCCCTCTTATGGCCGCGGAAGCGCGGCCTAAGCCTGCTTAGGCCGCGTTTCCGCGGTCAAACTTACTGTTCATGGCCACGAATTTTCCAGATTGTCTTATTTTTACCTGCTGTATTTTTTGAGAATTTTTAATTCTTAAAAAAGTCATTTTTTAAAAAATTTCCAGAGAGCACCTTTAAAAGTCGTATTTTGTTTCGATCGGATTTTTTACTTCGCAAAAAGGTCGCCTAATGTTCTAGGTCGGCTCTGATACCAATGTAAGGTTAGTATAGCACCCTATGAAGTGTTTTGAAGTATCAAATGACCCAAAGTTATAATTTTTAAGGTGCTAAGCTAACATGCAAAGGATAGATCCTAAAAAATTAGGGTTATCAAAACTTTAAGCTAGTAAAGACTAGGGTTTGAAGGCTACAACCTTTGTAGCTCCCCTTTGCAAGACTCCTTGATGTCTTGGGTGTTGAATCGAGGTCCTCTTGAACTCCCCTTGTGTCCACGACGATCCACCGCGGAGATCTCCGTCCAAGCTCGCTACTTTGTAAAATCGAAGTAAACACTCTAATCAAGTTGGCTAGACTTGAGTAGAATGGTGTTGTGGCTTTGGATCTCACTTCAAAAACCTTTTTTTTTTGTATTTCACTCACTAGAAAAACCTAGAGAGGAAAAGATGAGGGAAGATGAAGATGGTGGCCTTTCTTTTGCAAGAGGTAAAAAGATAACCTTGAGTTAAAACAAGAGAAAGAAATATATATCACTATATATATTTTATTCCTTCTTGACTTCAACCATGATTAAATGGTGGATAATTAATTTAACTTGGGTTTAGAATGATAAAGAGAAGGATAACCATAGGTTAGTGGTAGTTGAGCTAGGTTAGGTTAGAAGAAGAGTGTGAAAACTAACATGATTATCCTTTTCTTTTCATTTAACTTTAAAACCAAAATTAAATAATTATCCATTATTTAATCCATGGTGTAAGTCTTGCATTGCCACCATTTCCATATGCTAACAACCATGATGGTTTGATGTATGTATGTGTACATGTATGCACATCTACATGTGCATGAAATTAAAGAAGAAGAAAGAAACACATGCATGCATGCATACATCCATCAAACCCTAGAAAGGTTTTAAGTGAGAAAACTAATGGTTAAATGATAAATCAACACTTGATTTATCAATCCGGTCATATCTCATATGACCCCACCAAAAGCAGTTCACCCGATCAATGTTCGGTATCATATACGCACATTTCAATCGGGTGCATGCGCATATCGCATATGCGCACCACAACGTTTCGCCTGGACTGGGTAACTCCTCTGTGGGACTCTAAGACTCGTCAATACGCCGGCAGAGGGTAATGATCATATCAAGTACCCTCAAGCCGCAAGCGGTCAGCTAAACGTAACGGCCACCCGGGTATTGAGCGATCAGAAGACAACAAGCGAACCTGCTACAACTCCCGTCGAGCCATCCGGCAACACTACCGTACAGTCCGGTCTCTTCGTCAGATATGCTGCATATCGAGCCTAGGGATGGTCACGTCGACCCCAATGACTCAATAAGTCGTGTCGGTGAATGGTCTATAACAGATCGAGAAACTACTGATAACACTTATCAGCAAATCTCAGCAGCCCTGGCCAGGGACTTGTTGTTATAACCAGTCGGGCACTGCACAGCATCAACTCCCAATACCGGGAGAGACGAAACCCCTCCTATCGTTCATCGTCTTCGTATGTCTCGGGACTGCACCCAACGGCCACCTGTTTGCACGACTCAGTAGAGCCGTGGTAGGGTGGCAATCAAAGTGCAGTGGGAGAACACACAAGACTCCATGACGATCTCGGGTCTACAGACTAACCTGTACTAGTGTCACCTGAGAACTGCTATCCGACGATAGATATAATTCCATATAGGAGTTCTCGGTGAGTCCGTCCAGTGTACCCAGTCACCACTGAGCACCCGTATATGATCTTGATGTCAAACATCGATGAATGTGGGAACATTCATCGCCCATCGTATGGGTCTAGTATCATATACGCTAGTCTACTCTGGTATATCAATGCCCCGTCTCGATATACCTACGACTAGGGACGTTCCAGGATATGCTTATAGACTACAGATGTCCCACTAGTATGATCTCCATCATAATCAGAGTAGTCAAGCCGATATCCTTAGGGCTTTATCAGCATGTATGAATGAATAGAAGCATGATCAAATAAACATGTCAGATAAAGAAGAACCAGATAGCATACTATCATGTCGAGCAAGAATGCAAACTGAATATATATACATGTATAGATACATTCACTATCACATAATGGCCTCTAGGGCATACATATATCCAACACCAACTTCAAATCATGCGTTGGATAATTGCGCTCATGAATCTTCAGCTGTCTTGAAGCATAAGCCACAACTTTTCCATGTTGATGTAGAACACATCCTAATCCCTTACCGGATGCATCGCAATGAACTACAAAACCTCCAGATTGGTCCAATATGACGAGAATAGGCGCTGGTGTCAATCTTGACTTGAGTTTTATAAAATCTTGTTCGCATGCTTCTAACCACACGAATTCTTCATATTTACGTGTGAGCTTGGTCATGGGTGTTGCAATCTTCGAAAATCCTTCAATGAACCTTCTGTAATATTCAGATAAACCCAAGAAACTTCGAATGTCCTTCGCTGACTTCGGTGTCGGCCATTCGCTTACTGCTGATACTTTAGCCAGATCTACAGAGATTCCATCGCCTGATACAATATGTCCGAGAAAACCGACTTGATCTAGCCAAAACTCGTATTTGCTGTACTTGGCATAAAGTTGATGCCGTCGTAGAGTTTCCAGGATAATTCATAGGTGTTCGGCATGTTCTTTCCGATTCTTAGAATACACCAGGATGTCGTCGATGAAGATGACGTAAAACCAGTCTAGGTACTTTCGGAAAACTTGATTCATTAGGTTCATGAATATAGCTGGTGCGTTGGTCACTCCGAATGGCATCACGAGAAATTCGTAATGACCATAGCGATTTCTGAATGCCGTTTTATGGATATCAGATTCCTTGACCTTCACCTGATGATAACCCGAACGAAGATCTAACTTGGAGAAAATGTAAGATCCACTTAGCTGATCGAACAGATCGTCGATGCGCGGGAGTGGATACTTGTTCTTTATAGTTACATCTTTCAGAGCTCTATAATCAATGCACATTCGATATGAACCTTCCTTCTTCTTTACAAGCAGAACCGGTGATCCCCAACTTGAAGTGCTGGGACGAATCCATCCTTTCGCCAATAATTCGTCCAACTGAGTTCGGACTTCCTTCAAACCTTCCGGACTTAATCGATACGGTGCTTTGATCACCGGTTGTGCTCCAGGTATTAAATCAATGCCGAATTCAAGAGCTCGATCGGGAGGCAAACCTGATATGTCTTCAGGAAACACATCGTCGAACTCTCGAACTATTTCTGGCTTTGATCCTTCCTCTGCTTGAATTTCTGCAATCACTGCCTTCTTTGGTTTTGCCTTGTATGTACTTGGCTCCAGGGTACGGTCTCCACTTTTAAAAAAAATGACCGTATGCTTTGGAATCTCGAATACCACCCTCCTTTGACGACAGTCAATGGTAGCATAGAATGTTCTGAGCCAATCCATACCTAAGACGACATCAAAATTTGGTATGTCCAGCACCTTGAAGTCAGCATAGAATTCTCTGCTGCAGACGACCACTGGATACAGATCGTATCCCATTACCGCCTTTAGAACACTATTCCCTGAACTGACATTCCAGCTGGATACGAGGGGTTTGACTGGAATCGCATGAGTTCGGACGAACCGTTGCGATATAAAGCAATGAGATACTCCAGTATCAAAGAGTGCTAATGCAGGGAGTGGGGCTATTAAGATTGTACCTAAGTTATGTGGGATAGGGTTTAGGTATAAGGAAAAATATATGGGTATGTATAGATGGAAAATAAATCTTGATGGGTAAGTGTTACCAGTAATGACTTGGCCGGTGGCTTCAGATTCTTCCACAGTCATTGTGAAAGCCTGTCGCCTCGGCACATTCCTCCTTGCTGGAGAAGCATTCCTCTGTCTGTTCCTTGGTCCTTGAGGTATGTTCCGTTGAGCTTGATGGAACTGACGAGGAGGAGGTGCAGTTGGTCCACGAGGAGGTGGAGCAGGTAGTGCGAATCGTAAAGCAGGTGCCTGGATGGCTGGGCGCTGCTGGTAAGTGATTGCTGGTCTGGGTGCAGCATGTAGGTTGTGTCTACGAGGACAAGACCCAATGTCATGAGTAGCTAAGCCGCAGACTAAGCAAAGGCGATTTGCACGCCGGCAGTCTTTCACCAAATGTCCATCTCTCCTGCAGTAAGTGCAAAAGGCTGGGTTGGGCCGGTTGTTCGGTACTCCCGGTCTCCTGGGCATAAATGGTGGCCTTGAAGAGGATCCTCCTGCCATCTGAGTGACATGGCGCTTCATCCCGGCAGATTGAGGTCTGCCCCTCATTTTCACCACTGCCTCATATCGGCGGGCAGCTTTCAGAGCCAATTCGTGGGTTGGGAAATCCCTTGTAGCTAAGGCAGCTTGGATTTCCGAATCTAACCCTTGCTGAAACCGTCTGGATCGGATCTCAGCAGTTGGTATCAAATGTGCCGCGAACCTGTTAAGGTATTGTGTTAGCTGTGTAATATGCGATATTAGGAAATCGAATATTGAGACATATCTTACTTACTGAGCATGGTAAACTCAGCGTCATACTCATCTACTGACCTGGTCTACATCGAACCCTGTTGTAGATGAATAAATTGCTGCTCCATGTCGAATCAGGCAGTCTCTGGGAAGTATTTCGCGTCGAACATATCGTGAAACTTCCTCCATTCGATAGGTTGGTTAAGACGACTTTCTTCCGCCTTCCACCAAACCCATGCATTGTCAGTGAGCTGCAGCTTTGCAACTCGAACCTAAGCTATCTCTGGCACTTGTGCCACTGCCAGATCATCTTCAATACTTTGAGCCCACTCCTCAGCTTCTAGAGGGCTCTCTTTTCCCGAGAATTGCTTGGGGTGCAAATCCCAGAATTGCTTTACCCCTGGGGCTTCCGCTTCTGGGCGGTTCATCAAAATTGTAGTCTACTGTTGCTGTCCCTCCAGGAGGTTGCGGATCGTCTCAAGCAGTACTGTCTGCTCATTGATCGGAGCAGCGATGGTAGGTGTAAGCGGTAGAGGTGGTGGAGTGTTGTTGAAATTGGTGCTAGTGTTGTTTGGGGAATCCATAACCTTGAAAGAAAAATTTGGGTTAGGACAGATTCAAATTATATGAAATTGGAAGATTCAAGGAATATGTAAAGAATGTTTTTAGTTGCTGGTTCTTATGCTATATTGCTTAGGACTTCATGCAGAATTAACCCGCATGTCCATGCAGTACTGACCCGCATGTCCATACAGAGCTGACCTGCATGGGCCGCCAACAACCTGTCACGCCATGCTTCCCAGTGTACGGGAAGAGGACGTGGAAAGGTTCGCTACGTATTTACTCAGAAGTAAACACGCTAAGCGTATCTAAGTAATATAAAGTAAAATACACAAGAGACAAGAATGTAAATGAACAATAACTTTATTTATTAAACATTCTTTTACAGGTACAACTGAAATGTAAATACATGAGTAGAAAACGATGCCTAAACAATGGCATAACTGAAATGAAATAAATATGTACAAGTGTCTAAAGCTCCGGGTCAAAAGCAAACTGTTCCAAATCCTCAGTGCTGGGCTCGGTCTCTAAAGCGTCCGAAACACCTGACAACATTCCAAAGAAAGAAGAAAAGGAATGTCATCAGCGAACAATCGCTCGGTAAGTCCCAAAGATAAGTAGAGATAGAATAGATAGAAAAAGAATATATCTTATAATGTTTGATTATATTGTTAACGCTGTAGTTTGTAGCTTGGTACAGAAAATGCCAGTGTATACGAGAGGAGTCCCACTATTCCGGAGACTAAAGTATACGGAGCACAAGGAATCATTCAGCCACGGTACAACAGTAATGTCTATTCAGGTTAGGTGTATTATGGTTACAGTCTCGTGCCACTTCTAACACCTTCCGTACCAATCTATCCCTTATAAACCCCGCGATGTCTTGATTGTATTTTTTGTTATATAGATGGATGACTTGTCGAAACCATGATATCAGTAAACGGAATGGATATAAATGGAGAGTCATGTAGATGGAGTAAATCCATGGTTCGGTTCAGTCAATATATAGATTGAGTAGATGGATTCATGTTGAATTGTAGTTTATACTTGAATCACATTCAAGTCATATTGATTAGATTGAGACTCAGTCTGAGTCAGACACTTTGAAAAGAAATTGAAGTCCTGAATTAGTTTTGATGTTATCGGTAACTGCTGCACATGGACGACAGGATTTGTGTATTTTTCCAAGACAATTACCGTATTGATAACATCGTTTGTTAGATTGTCTACCTTAGATAGGCAAGCACCCATATTCTCCGGCTCTCTGAGGCTCAAGAGACTGGTCCCGCTTAAACCTATGTTTACTAGGGTCCTTATTGTAATTTAGTATAACTTGAGAGGGTTTTATGTAAAAATAGTTTGATATAATTTTCAAAATACACCTCAAGCCTTTAGTTATCGTCTTTAGGGTTTTCATAAATGTATATTTTATAAAAGTGAAATTTCTAGTGAGTAAAACTTAGTTTTCATAGTATATGGTACTTTATTGAAATATTGGAATTGTTTTGTATTTGGATGGTATTTTCATGTAATGGTGATTCCTTTGATTTAGAAAACTTAGAATATTTATATAATATAATTAAAATAGATATTTTGATAATAATTATATATTTTATAATAATAAATTTCATTTATTCTTGTAGAAATCTCATTTTCTAAAGAAAAATGCATTAAAAATTCCATCGAGATCGAATGCTCCTTTCGGAGGTCTGCATCTTACTCTACTAGGCCCTAGGACGTGCGATAACCCACACCATCCCGAACGAGTTTCCCAAAATGGGTTGGAGAGGCGTAATTGTAAGTAATTGTTTAACACACTTTTTAAAGAAATGGTTTTGCAAGTTGATGGTATTTTTTTGTAAAGTCGTGTTATCCCATGAATATATTCCCAAAACTTCATCGTGCTATGTCAAAGATGTGTGTTGTGATGAGGTAGGTCATTACCTCATGATTTATCTAAAGGTAATACAAGTTTTATGTTGTTTTATGTCGGAAATGAAGTATGTGGTATTTTACCGTAAAAATACAATAAAAATTGCATAAAAGAATATTTTGAGATGGAACTTGTTTTAAAGTGTTTGTTAATGTGTTAAACATTATATGAGAGTATGATATTTTGTTGATTAAGAAAAGTAGAGTTTTAAAGAAAAATCGAATCGGAAGTTGGATTAACTCCGCTTCCGTCGGGTTTTAGAAATGAATGTTATTAAGATAAAAGATGAGAGGGCGAGAGAGAACTTACTGGCTTTTGGACAAAGGAAGGGAGAGAGGAAACTAAGTAAGGATTTGGGGCGTTGTTTCTGTAAGTCTACGGTAGCGCCCCGGCCGTCTTTCAGACGCCAAACGCGGAACAAAATTTTTTTAACTGGCGCTATCGCATACTATAACCCGGATCTGCCATTAACGCTAAACTAACAAACTACAAAGTGGATAGAAAGGTTATACCGAACGATCCGAGTCCTTCGGTCTTTAACCATCATCCCACGCTCCGTTGCGGCTGCTCCGATCTCCTGGCTCATCGTCGAGGTGGCACCACATCTACGGATCTTTAAACGGGCTCCCGCCTCTATACCGAGGCAACTCGGTCATCAAGTCTGCTAAAAGAGATGACCAAGATGAAGTAGAGAATGAGTAGAACACTTTGTCGCGCTTCATCCAAAACCATGGATGAACGGTTAATGAAGTTGCCTTTTAATGGAGAGAAATGAGATATGAGCTATCTAATTTCCATGAACCAAAACTATCATCTTTTTACAAATCAATCATCATCAAGAGGAAAGGAGGGGCCGACCACATATGAAGAGGTGGGGTGAATGTAGGAGCAAAGGGGGGGGGGGTTGACCATAAGCAATAAGGAAATGAATGAGTCATATAACACCTTGCATAAAACATTTAATGCAAACAATGAATCACTAATCCTAGTCATCAACCATTTAATGCAAAATGGTGACACACTAAACCTAGTCACCATTCTAGAAGCTTCCACACACATGACTCACACTCATGAAGAAAAGATAAATCCACATTAAACCAAATGTTTAAGACGGGTGATAGAAAACTGGTAACTTTCAAAAGCGATCCTGAAACGAATTTCAGGATAACCCCGTAACAGTAT
Source organism: Agapanthus africanus (assembly GCA_030015575.1). Taxonomy (NCBI): domain Eukaryota; kingdom Viridiplantae; phylum Streptophyta; class Magnoliopsida; order Asparagales; family Amaryllidaceae; genus Agapanthus; species Agapanthus africanus. Next base: position 21,389,981 of record JASDDO010000016.1, on the reverse strand, counting down.
AAACATACCCGCATTTGTATTACGACCGAATACAAATGCAACTGAGCAAAGATATTATATCTACACAGTATAATACTCGGATCCGGCTTAAACCAAAGCCCACCAGTATTATCTGCCCGAAATATGACACGTGCGTAAACGCACGTGCATTTTCCGAACCCTGCCATAAAACCATACGGCCTATACAACGTTTCGCCCGAACTTGGGAAACTATCTGTGGGAGACTCTAATGACTCGTCAGTACCCTGGCAGTGGGTTTAACCACAAGCACGTCAGCGGCACTAGCAGTGCGTAACGGCTGCCCATGTACTGACCTCAAGGGAAGCCGATGAGTGAACTCATCCTGGAACCCTACTGAGCCTAACAGTGACAATATACATATAGTCCATTCCGTTCATCTATGAGTATCGCATATCGGGCCCAGGGGGCCGGTAACGTCAGACCCCAAATAGCGGTATAAGTCGTGTCGGAGACAAGCCCTGAACACCCTGAGAAACTACTGGAATACTTACCAGTAATTCTCACCTGCCTTGGCCAAGGACTTGGTGTAATGGCTTTCCTAGACACAACGCGATCTCACCCCCAATACCGGGAGAGACGAATCCCCTGCCGATCCGCTCACTTGCCTCCATGTGGCTCGGGACTGTACCCCCAAAAGACCTGTTTGCACGACTCCTTTGAGCCGTGGTAGGGTAGAAATCAAAGCACAGTGGGAACTCACACGAGACAAATGACGACCTTAGGTCGATGAACTAACCTGTACACATGTCACCAGGGAACTGCTATCTGACGATTGGTATAATACCAACTAGCAGGTTCCCGGCGAATCCTGTCCGGTGTACTCATAATCCAATAAGCACCTGTATACATCTTAGGTGATCCAACCGACACCAGCGGCTTGTGAGACCAGCCACCGCCTCTCGTCGGGGTCTCGACTGTATACACTAGTCTACTCCGGAGTATCGATGCCCTGTCTCGAAACTCCCACGACTAGGGAGCACTATTAAGGATGTGCTTATAGACCACCCAACTCTCACGTATATGATCGCCATCATACTTTTGGTAGTCAAGCAAGATCCTAAGGGCTCTATCAACGTGTAATCGTGATCAGTCATCTGAACCTATACACGACTGATAAAGACAAACCATATAGCATACTATCATTTCGAGTAAGACTGTACTACCGGTATAGGTCCTCCTCAATTTTTGCAATCACGTACCTACGATCCAATAATTGACTTTGAGGGCACTATATCCAACAGTTTCATAGCCGGAATCTCCTTGGAACGTTGCCGGAACTTCACCCTTCGCTAACTCCACTTGCACACTATTAGGACTCGGTAATTTTTGAGAGTTTTGGCAGGGAATTTCTGAGTGAGGATGAGTGAAATGGGGTGTGGTATTTATAGAAAAATTAGGGTTTAGAGGGTGAAAGAATGCATTAAAAACCAGATAGCATACTATCATTTCCAGTAAGACTGTACTACCGGTATAGGTCCTCCTCAATCATTGCAATCACGTATCTGCGATCCAATAATTGACTTTGAGGGCACTATATCCATCAATCTACCACTTGCACTTAAGGCTAATTATTGCGATGTCGCATACTCACAGCCCGTGTGATACCGAACACCCAACTCCTCTACTAATCAGTTTCACAAAGCTCGTTTGTAAAACTCTTGTGTTCGAGAAATAGCCTCAGTGAGTGGATCCGCCCTGATGTTTCTTTCTATGTCTCTCTTAATCTCAAGTTCGCGGAGAAAGCCATCTCCCGAATTGAGTAATACCTGTCTTAGAATATGTCTGGATATCTGATGGGACCTAGTTCATAAATGAACTCCAAATCCAAACTTCTTAGACTGTATCGTCAACTGAACCTAATCAGTATCCTGCACCATGCCTCCCACAGTATCCTCTTGGACCAACTGTCCATAATACTGTCCCTCATCAGAGGGAAAACTATAACTCTGACAATCACTCTGTCATCCATGTCACCTTTGAAGCCTGGAATGATAACCGTCTCCGAAGGAGGCTGCCGTCATCAAATCCGTAGAACATCCACTTTTTGTTCTAAAACTGCTTCCTTATGTTTCTCTAGGATTGGATTAATATAAACTTATCGCATCTAGTGCAAAAAAAAAACATCTGGTGTGGTACTTGACATCTCATAATTGACTCAATTGCCTAAGCAAGTGATCTGCCAATCATGCACATCCCTCTCCCCTTTAGTCTGTAAGACACCTTTAGAGAGGGTGACTCCATCATTTGCAGGTACACCACCATGCCAGGAGTCATCTATTCTAAAATCTATTAGAATACTGTCAAAGTACCCATATTGGGAAACTACCCAAATCTAGATCTAAAACCATAGATCTAGAAACCAGAATGTCTGATATTATATCTATATCCTGTCTGGAGAAAACAATTGTGTGACGACCACAGTACAACCGATCGTAGTATAGGAATTTTACTTCCTACTCTGTGTATGTCATCCAAATACCAGGACATCATACCCTACTACCTTCTTAACAGATCCATCCCCTATTCTGATGAAGTCAAACCCATGACTGTCATATCAAAATTAGATGATCTATCTCCGCTATAACTGCTTAAGTCTATAAATAGACATAAGCTACCTGCCCACTATGCTTCCGCTGCTCCCACTGACCACAACAACTCTCTGGCAGAATAATATAAACGTGCACTTCTAAAGCTAGTTTAGAACGACGTTATACTTAACCTCCTGCCGGGTCTCATAGTCTGGAACAACAGTAGTGTCAAGTCCGGGTAAACAAGAATCTTCCTGTCACCGTCCTTGAGGCTACCGGAGTACCTCTCGGGTGTCTGAGGTTACCCATCATATCTGCGGAGTGGCTATTGGAATGTCAAACCTGATTGAATCTATAGGTCCTATTAAATTTTCCGTAATCGTTTGCGGTTATGGAATCACTTCCAGTTCTACCATACTCCCACTACTATTTTTTGAAAAAAATTCATTTTACTAAAACTGTGGCGAGTCAAGAACAATATCACAATTGATCTTCCAGATGGTAGAAAGTCAACCCTCGACATAGCCCGGGTCAACCCACAAACTTCCATTACAGAAACGTGCCCTGAGTTATCCAGAGTCTGGTTTTAAGCATAAGCCGGACAACTCACCGTACCTTAGCATCGTTAAAATATGAACCATTCTATATCCAATATAGAAACTTTGGCACTGATTTAATTGGAACCAGATTCTAATCATGCAGCTGTCTCCAGTGCATATCAACTTAATGGAGAGAGGCTAATCAGCATTACTCAACTTAGGAATCCATCCAATTATGAGTAACCTGAAAGAGAAACAAGTTTCTCAAAACTTTTACTATCAACTGAATACCAATCACAAGTATCTACATCTTCGATCTCTTTGAAGAATACCGATACTTGCGACATCTGGTTCTCCACTTTATTCCTATACCCATAACTTCTCAAAAACTTAGACCTTGTATTTATGCAAAACACTTGTCTAAAAACTAGAGAAGTCATAAGTAAACAGAACATAGTACGAGGACCAACCCCTTTGTCCTGATGGACACTGGACAACATACAATACTCTGTATAAGTCCGTTGAGTTGAATAACTCAAAACCTGTGCATCGTAGGTTGAAAACTGTACTTATGGTCAAGAACTAATCCGCTGTTCAACGCTCCTTACCCAATCGTCAACTGATATAGGTAAATGCCATCGACATAATATCAAAAAGTTATATCTCACTTTCTAAAAATAAACATACAGATATATCATTTTGAAATTGGTGCACAACAACGGATACTCAAAACCAAATACATGCCGTCCGACAAAAACTCAGGCGACTTCCTCAAATATCACCAATTACAACGAATTCCGATATAATGAGGATGATCACCTTATTCCCAATAACCTACTCCTACTCTTCATCTGTAAAACCATACAGATGTGAGAATCATACCTGGTAAATACATACCCTGGAGTAAGTATCTAATCGGGAAATCGGTTTTCCTTTAACAATGCACAGTGAAACTGAAACATGAAAATGTTTTGTAGGGGTATCCTGGTATTCATAGTAATGCCTCTTCCATAATCCAATTCATGACTGTAACCGTATATTTCATTGCCATCTCTCCAAATCCCTTTATTTGTCTTTAGTCATTTCCTTCTGTACACCCCTTTTAGGCTAAGTGGTTTTCTTCCTTCCCTACCGTTCGGCACCAGCCTATGGTTTGGAAGAAGACTATCCAATAAGCGTAATAGGTGTACCCTCCTAAACCAAGGAGTACTCGTAACTTGAGAGAAGGTGATGATAAAAGACAACTGAATAATACCTTATTCTATTTCTCCCGAACTGGGGAAAAAAGCAAAGGTGAAATAGGAGTGGCGATGAAGTACGCGGTTTGGTCGTGAATGATAGCAGTCGCAATTTACTTTGCCCTATTTCTAATCCCTTTATTTTGTCTTTACATATTACCTTCTGTACACCCTACTTAGGCTAATTGGTTTTCTTCATTCCCTACCTTTCGGCACCTGCCTATGGTTTGGAAGAAGACTATCCAATAAGTGTAATAGGTGTACTCTCCTAACCCAAGGAGCCCTCGCAACCTAAGAGAATGTGATAATAAAAGACAACTGAATAAACCAATTCTATTTCTCCGAACCTTGATCCATCCTCGAAGAAGTCCCTTCGAGTTCGTATATAACCATACGATGGATCTATCCAATGGAAGTGGATGTCCGTAGTAATACGGGGTGTTCTGAGAAATGCAAAGGGTAAAAGAAGGAGTGGCAATGACTTATGTAACTCGGACAATCCAAAAGCCAGTATTTTAAGAAGGTTCGGTCAACTTGGTCACTGAGTCATAGTCTAGGGTCGGTCATAGGTCGCTGCCAAAGAGAGAGAGAAAAGAAACACTCTGCGTGCAGTCTAACCTAGATCAGAATGGTTATCACTTTATCTAATCAGGAAACCTCCCACTGTACTGTCAAATTCTCCTCCAAACCAAAAAGAAGAATCAATCGGGATCACCCGAAGAGTAAACCAACTCATCAGTAGGAATCGGGATCCAACTCTCATCGCATGATAACGTGACAGAATCCACTCACATTATCACACTCCAGAAGGTATGCGCATGCCTGGCAAGTTTCAGTTTCTTTAGAAACTCCCGATATGATTTTTACCCTATGTTCTTATGACCTTGACGAAAGCCAACAAATCATAAGTCACATGTCAAGTTCTACCCGTCATTATCTTGTCAATTCGAACCCACCCGTACATACCCTTGACGAAAGCCAACAAGGTAATACGACTGTTCCAAACCAACTCATCTATCTATGCAACAAATGAATACCCTAGCAGCTACCAAACACTATGCCTTGACGAAAGCCAACAAACATAGCTTGAATACTACTGACCATCCATAAGAAATGACGGAGGGCTACGGCTGGTTTTTGGCGAAAAACCTTTAACGTAATGAACTTGATCTCGTTGAAGGAACCTGATAGCTTTTTATAAAAATATAGTGGCGAAAACCTTTGCTAAAGAGGTCACTCCCAGTGAAGGGATCTCGGCTCTTTCCTCGTGGAATGAGGTGCAGGATATTCCAACTGAATACCGTGATGCAAAGCAACTTGTAATCGACTATAGTGAAGTTATTACCATGACGCAAACTTCTGCCTAAGGGGTCACTCCCGGTGAAGGGATATCGGCCCTTGCCTCGTCGAATGAGGTGCAGGATATTCCAACCGAATACCACTGTGCAAAACAAAAGAAAACGTCTTTGTAATAACACTTTTTAAAACTGTTCCAACAACATCCAAACAGGTTTGTTTTCCTTTGCATTGATCAGAATCAACGCAGTCCCATCAATTAATCACATCAGAAAAGAACGAAAATATAATGTACGTATATGCCATCCGCATTCGCCACTGGGTCCCGTCATTGCCCGTTAGGTTACTTAACTAACGACAGAGCGGGGACTGGACTAGCGCGGGTGCAAAACATATACAACATCTACTAGTATATATACCAATATACAATAATCACTCCAGGCGTGATAATATGCAACATTACAGAAAAGTAATAAGCATCACAGAACAATACAGATAATCTGGGATCCCCGAGTTTCACAGAGCCGCTACTGAAACCCGACGTTCCCCTGGTCGTGTGGATAGCCTGTGCAATGAAACCTAGACCCCTACGGGTGTGGCAAGTTACCCGCCAAAACCTGAAGCGAGGCAGCCCCCTACAGCAAAGTGAATGGACCACCCAGCATTTCACGGAATCCGGTAACTTGGGCACCCCTCCTTGGGTCAACCTGTACCCCCTACGAGTGCGGCGAATAGTCTGCCAATACTAGAGTGAGGCCCCTCTGCCTCTCAAAGCCATGAGATGCGGACCAGTTGCCCTCCAGAACCCGGCTATCCATGCACTCCGTCGCGGGGTAAAACCTAGTACAGAAATGAAAAATATGTACAACGGGTACATCGACCTCAGCCCGGTCGTGCCCCAAAAGAATATTATACAAACAGACAGTGACGGCAGTCCACATGTTGGATGCTCGCCCCGCAATATCAAATGTACAAATAAATTAAAACAACACTACCATTGCACACTGCTATCCACCACGACAAATCCGCAACATCACAGCACAACACAGAACATCAACGCTAATGTCACGTTCGCAAATCCGTCTAAAAGAGCTATAGCAATTAGACGCAATTTACCGCTCAAATGACATTCACGGTCGGAGATATAATGTAAGTACTGTAAACTAACAAGTTTAAAATTTCGATCGACAAAACTTCCCGAAGTGGGCCCCACGTACATCTGCAGTACAATAACAAAATCTGGGCCCAAAAGAAATATTCCAGAAACCACAATTTTACATGAAGAACCAACTGTAGAAAAATGGTTTACTGTAGCTCTAAAACGGCGGCGGAACCGCGGCCAAACTAGGGTTTGCGCGGCGGTTCCGCGGCGCTTTGGAAGCTTCAGTTGACCAAATTTCACCAGAATTCTTAAACAAGCCTGCACGATTTTCTAAGATGCTCAAAACGATTTTTAGACCAGTTTTAAAATCGACAAAAACTTTACACATGGAAATTGCGATTTTCGAAAATCCATTCGATCGATATTTTAAACGCGTTAGAACAAGTTAGTAAAGCTTAATGGCGTGGCTCTGATATCATGTAAGTCTACGGTAGCGCCCCAGCCGTCTTTCAGACGCCAAACGTGGAACAAAAACTTTTTAACTGGCGCTATCGCATACTATAACCCGGATCTGCCATCAACGCTAAACTAACAAACTACAAAATGGGTAGAAAGGTTATACCAAACGATTCGAGTCCTTCGGTCTTTAACCATCATCCCACGCTCCGTTGCGGCTGCTCCGATCTCCTGGCTCCTTGTCGAGGTGGCACCATATCTACGGATCTTTAAACGGGCTCCCGCCTCTATACCGAGGCAACTCGGTCATCAAGTCTGCTAAAAGAGATGACAAAGATGAAGTAGAGAATGAGTAGAACACTTTGTCGCGCTTCATCCAAAACCATGGATGAACGGTTAATGAAGTTGCCTTTTAATGGAGAGAAATGAGATATGAGCTATCTAATTTCCATGAACCAAAACTATCATCTTTTTACAAATCAATCATCATCAAGAGGAAAGGAGGGGCCGGCCACATATGAAGAGGTGGGGTGAGTGTAGGAGCAAAGGGGGTGACCATAAGCAATAAGGAAATGAATGAGTCATATAACACCTTGCATAAAACATTTAATGCAAACAATGAATCACTAATCCTAGTCATCAACCATTTAATGCAAAATGGTGACACACTAAACCTAGTCACCATTCTAGAAGCTTCCACACTCATGACTCACACTCATGAAGAAAAGATAAATCCGCATTAAACCAAATGTTTAAGACGGGTGATAGAAAACTGGTAACTTCCAAAAGCGATCCCGAAACGAATTTCAGGATAACCCCTTAACAGTATAAACATACCCGCATTTGTATTACGACCGAATACAAATGCAACTGAGACAAAGATATTATATCTTCACTGTATAATACTCGGATCCGGCTTAAACCAAAGCCCACCCGTATTATCTGCCCGAAATATGACACGTGCGTAAACGCACGTGCATTTTCCGAACCCTGCCATAAAACCATACGGCCTCTACAACGTTTTGCCCGAACTTGGGAAACTATCTGTGGGGGACTCTAATGACTCATCAGTACCCTGACAGTGGGTTTAACCACAAGCACGTCAGCGGTACTAGCAGTGCGTAACGGCTGCCCATGTACTGACCTCAAGGGAAGCCGATGAACGAACTCATCCTGGAACCCTACTGAGCCTAACAGTGACAATATACATACAGTCCGGTCCGTTCGTCTATGAGTATCGCATATCGGGCCAAAAGGCTGGTAACGTCAGACCCCCAATAGCGGTATAAGTCGTGTCGGAGACAAGCCCTGAACACCCTGAGAAACTACTGGAATACTAACCAGTAATTCTCACCTGTCTTGGCCAAGGACTTGGTGTAATGGCTTTCCTAGACACAGCGCGATCTCACCCCCAATACCGGGAGAGACGAATCCCCTGCCGATCCGCTCACTTGCCTCCATGTGGCTCAGGACTGTACCCAAAAAAGACCTGTTTGCACGACTCCTTTGAGCCGTGGTAGGGTAGAAATCAAAGCACAGTGGGAACTCACACGAGACAAATGACGATCTCAGGTCGATGAACTAACCTGTACACATGTCATCAGGGAACTGCTATCTGACGATAGGTATAATACCAACTAGCAGGTTCCCGGCGAGTCCTGTCCGGTGTACTCATAACCCAATGAGCACCTGTATACATCTTTAGTGATCAAACTGACACCAGCGGCTTGTGAGACCGGCCACCGCCCCTCGTCGGGATCTCGAGTGTATACACTAGTCTACTCCGGAGTATTGATGCCCTGTCTCGAAACTCCCACGACTAGGGAGCACTATTAAGGATGTGCTTATAGACCACCCAACTCTCACGTATATGATCGCCATCATACTTTTGGTAGTCAAGCAAGATCCTAAGGGCTCTATCAACGTGTAATCGTGATCAGTCACCTGAACCTATACACGACTGATAAAGACAAACCAGATAGCATACTATCATTTCGAGTAAGACTGTACTACCGGTATAGGTCCTCCTCAATTTTTGCAATCACGTACCTACGATCCAATAATTGACTTTGAGGGCACTATATCCAACAGTTTCATAGCCGGAATCTCCTTGGAACGTCGCCGGAACTTCACCCTTCGCTAACTCCACTTGCACACTATTAGGACTCGGGAATTTTTGAGAGTTTTGGCAGGGAATTTTTGAGTGAGGATGAGTGAAATGGGGTGTGGTATTTATAGAAAAATTAGGGTTTAGAGGGTGAAAGAATGCATTAAAAATTGCATTAAAATTTGGATTTAAATGGTGTTTTATTGCTCTCTGGATAAATTCAGAGTAAACAAACAATATGGGGTTAGTGGGGTAGGCCAAACGGTGCCAGGGGAAAAAATTTAGACCATTCCCGACGGGGGGGGGGGGGACCGGTGGTACCGGTTTTGGAGACCATCTCGCCGGTCATTTTCCGACGGTTGATACTTGGATCGTCCCCACGTGTCCCCGTCGTCTCATATACACTCGTGCACATGTTTGATTTATCTGTAACTTAACATTCTACGTGTATTTCACATGCAAACCCTTGGGCTTCTAAAAGATTAAAAGAAAATTTAAATAAAAAGTTAATGTGGCTGGGGGGATTTGAACACATGGGCTATGTCACAGCAGTGCAAGGCTTTACCAATGTGCTACAAGTACTTTCTTGCTGTTCTAAATTAAAACAAATACTTATAGTATACACAGGATTGCAAATACCCCAATTGTACATTAACTTTTAAACAATTTTCTGTACATTGAAATTGGAGTTGTTACAGAAACAATAATCTACAATGCAAGAATAAATGGAGACTGTAAATTTTTTCAACAAAAATCTTTATTTATATTCAACTTCAAATATTTACGAGTACATGAGTTTCAGCTGGAAAGTAAATATAATAAAAGAAAATGCCTAAACATGTGAAATACATAAACTAAAGAAAAGTGAAGTTGAGCTAGTCCTGAGTAGCGATCCGGTTGTAGTTCTCCTCTGCGGCCTCCACTTCTTCTGTCTCAACCGTATCTGACGAACATTCCAAGAGAAGAAAAGTTGGTGGAATGCCCGTCAGCGAACTAGCGCTTGATACGTCCCAAGAATAAGTAAGAGTAAAGAAAAATGACAATTGTAGAATATATATGACGAGTACGAGTATATGTTCATGGGTAAGTATATACTATAGGTTTCTATATGGTCACTATGTTAACGTTAAATTCCAAGTGTGAATGTTAACGCAACCGTAGAAGTATTCACAAGCTCAAGAGTGGGGCCCCAGAAGTAAGGAAACACGGGCCCATTTCATGTGTTAGCATCGGGGCTCTAGGATATGGATGAGTCGACCCGACTGACCTTCGAGTAAAATAAAAAGAGGTTAATAGGAGACTCCTGAAGCTCCGTTAGATTCACACAAGAAACTATCCCAAACACCCCGAGTATAATATATAATAAAATTGTAAGATAGCCTTAGTTGATTTAATTGGTTGATTATGACATGTCTTGATCGAAACCATAGATTGCAAAAGGTGTAAAATGAAGTCGAGTGAGTCGAGTAATACGTGAGTCATGACAATTGCAGTCTTGGTTTGAGTCAAGTTTGTTTCTGTAGATTGGGTTCGAGTTCATTTTCGAATTTAGATTCGAGTTTCGAGTTTGGGGTTAGAGTTCGAGTTTAGATTCAAGTTTCGAGTTTGGATTCGAGTTCAGGTCTTATTCATATGAATTGATTTAACTATTGAAGATCTTATGTTCGAGAGAAATTAGACAACTGCTGCACATGGACGACAGGATTTGTGTCTTTTTCCAAGACTATTGTCATTGATAACTCCGTTAAATTGTCTTACCTGAATAGGCAAGCATTCACTTTCTCCAGCTCTCTCGGGCTCAAGAGAATTGATCCCGCTTAAACCTATATTAAACTAGAGTCCTTAAATATTGTTTGCATATCTCGAGAGGGTTTTATGAAAAATACTTTAATAAGGTTAATCTAGAGGGTGATTTGTAATATTTAGGGTTTTCATGAATATGTATTTTAATTGTTATGGTATTTTGGTGATAGACCTAGATTTTTGAAAAGTTTATGGTATTTTAATGAAAACTACCTCTTTTGGATACTTGGTGGTATTTTATTAAAATTTTAATTTTTCATTATAAAAATATAATTTCATAATATGTTTTTATTGAAAAATACGAATTCATAGTTTTATATAATTTTTCCAAAGCTTAGTTTTGTTTAGAAAAGTCTTATTTCTTAAAATCCGTATTTTTATTTCCTTTCGAGACCGAATACTTCGTGAGGAGTTCTGCATCTCGCTCTACTTTCCCAAGGATGTGCGATAATCCGTACCATCCATTAGTGGGTCCCCTAACGAGGGTTGTAGATGCGTAATTACCAAGGATTTTGAAATATCGATTAAAAGAAACCCGTTTTAAAAAATGTGGTATTTTAATATAAAGCATATTCTTTAAATAAACCATATATTTGGAATACCGTGCTATGAAACCTTAGTGTGCGTGTGGGGTAGGTCATTACTCCGTGAAGTTTTTCTAAAAGTATTTTTAACAATTATTGAAATAAGGGTCATACTAAAGTTCATGGTATTTTTCTGAAAACTTCGTTTTATGATTATTTCACATGGAATTTTTTTGTTAAACTACAATCTAATGTTGTAAGTAAGGTTAAGAGTAGTTTTATTGTGTTGGTGTGGCTTAATTTATTCATCAAGTGAATTAAAAGATTTAAAAGAAAGCATTATCGGAGCTAACTCCACTTTGTCGATGTGTTATAAGAATACGGTTTGAGTCAAAAAGAAAAGAAAAGAAGAGGGACTTACCCGTTGTGTAGTGTTAGGAAGAGGTTAAAGAAGAGAGAGTGGGTCTTGGTCTCGTCGGCGATACTCCGGTCGTCGGAATTTGATCGCTACTCCTTTTGGCTTGTTTAACTCCACTTGAATGGTTTTAATCTTTTTTGAACTTAGAGAATTTTGAGAAAATTTTCAGAATAGATGAGAGCTAGGGCATGGGGTGGTATTTATAGGGTAAAAATGAGAGAGGGTGTGAAATAAAATGAATTAAAATAGGTTTAATGGTGTTAATTAGAGAATTTAAGAGTCTCTGTTTGATTGCAGGAAAATCAAATAGTGCAGGAGAGTTGAGGGGAGCTGAAGGGACAAGTATGCAAAGCACGGAGTGATTTGGAGCAAGGCGGACCGTCGGTGGTGGCCAGGATCAAGAAATGGGCGGTTGGATTTGGCCCAATCGCCTCGAGATTCATGCCAACAGTTTTAATCAGTGTTTACTCCTTTTTACGCATGTTTGATTTTTCTGAAACTTTTTGATTTTTCGTTAATTGCACGTGCAACTCTTGGACTTCTAAAAAATTTAAAACCAGTGAGCTGCAACTTGTTTCTTGCTTTTATTAAACAAATTTAACTTATAACTTTACAGCAGGCTGAAATACCCTTTCTATACAATAAACAAGTAATTTTTATACAGGGATTTCAGAATCGTTACATTCTACCCTCCTTATAAAAATTTCATCCTCGAAATTTATATAAAGGACTAATCTTCGAATAGCTGAGGGTATCGTGCACGCATATCGTCTTCTCTTTCCTAAGTTGATCCTCCTGGCGAATCATTTCTCTACATTACTCGGACCAAGTTCACCTCCTTGTTCCGCAATGTCTTCACCCTTCAGTTCAGGATCTCAACTGGTTGCTGCTCACAAATCAGATCGGTCTGTACAGTGAGCTCTGAGTGATAAAGTATGTGGCTGGGGTCGCTCACATATCGTCGTAGCTGGGATATATGGAACACGCTGTGCACTCTTTTCAATGAGGGTGGTAGTTCTAAATGGCATGCCACTTCTCCAACTCGTTCGAGTATCTCGAACGGTCCTATGTACCTTGGACTTAATTTGCCCTTCTTGCCAAAACGGATCACTCCTCTGTTTGGAGAGATCTTCAAGAATACATGCTCCCCGGGTTGAAACTCCAGATGTCGTCATTTTGCATCTTCCCAATACTTCTTTCGGTTCTGGGCTATGCACATCTTTTCCTTGATCGTGTGAACCACATCTATAGTTGCCACGATCATCTTCGGTCCAAGGAGTTCACGATCTCTAACGTCGTCCCAACTCAGCGGGGAACGACACTTCCGTCCGTAGAGTGCTGCGAAAGGTGCCATCCCAATGCTTGCCTGATAGCTGTTGTTGTATGAAAACTCCACTAGGTGTAGGTGATCTTCACACAAACCTCCGAAGTCTAACATATAGGCTCTCAGCATGTCTTCCAGAATCTGAATTGTTCGCTCGGACTGTCCGTCCGTTTGTGGATGATATGCCGTGCTGAAATTCAGACTCGTCCCCAGGCTAGCTTGCAGACTCTGCCAAAATTGTGATCGGAATCTTATATCACCTCACAAACGGGGTCGCAGTGACCAGGCCCGGGCGAATGTTTACCAAAAACACAGGTCTCCGCAAAGTCGTATGACCAGATTGGTACCCCATGTAGTCTCACGATCTCCTGCATGAGTTTATGGGTATTAAGACAAGTATTGTACATTGTGAAGGTTAAATCTTAGTTTATATTTTTACTCACCTCCATGTACTTCCTTGCCAACGTCTCGGTTGACTGGCCAACTCGGAATGGAATAAAGTGAGCCGACTTGGTGAGTCGATCCACGATAACCCAAATTGCATCGTTACCCTTCGTGCTGCGAGGGAGAGCAGTCACGAAGTCCATGGTAATGTGCTGCCATTTCCATTCTGGGATTGGTAACGGTTGAAATAGACCAGCAGTTCTGTGATGTTCAGCCTTCACTTGCTGACACACCAGACACTTTGCTACGCTCCTAACTACTTCGTGCTTCATTCCATACCATCAGTAGTGTTGCCGTAGATCTTTGTACATCTTCGTGCCACCGGGGTATACAGAGTAAGGAGAGCTGTCGGCTTCTTTCATCAACTCTTCTCGAACATGGCCGACTGGCTCGCATAAATGGCTCCCATACCGTAAGGATCCATCTTCATGGATGATGAAGTCGGTTCGAAATCCATTTTCTACTTGTTCATGGATCTTTTGTAGCTTGGCATCATTTGCTTGAGCTGTCTTGATCTGATTTACAAGAGTGGACCGAACGTGTAAGTTCATCAAATATGAAGCGTTACCTGGCATAACTACTTTGATTTCGAATCCGTGCAATTCTTGCTGTAACTTCCACTGAGCGGTGAGGTTCATTGCTAATGGCTGGCGACTATGTGCATCAGGAACTACGTTCACCTTCCCAGGATGATACCGTAGGTTGATGTCGAAGTCCGCCATGAGTTCTAACCATCTTCTCTACCGTATGTTGAGTTCCTTCTGAGTAAATACATACTTCAGACTCTTGTGGTCAGTGTATATATCTACTCGTTCTCCCAAAAGATAGTGGCATAAAATTTTGAGTGCGAAGATGATGGCTGCTAATTCTAGGTCATGTGTTGGATAGTTGCGCTCATAGACCTTTAGCTGTCTTGATGCAAAAACCACAACTTTTCCATGCTGATGTAGAACACATCCTAATTTTTTACCGAACGCATTACAATGCACATCGAATCTGCCAGATTAATCCGGTATTACGAGGATAGGAGCAGAAGTTAATCTCGACTTGAGTTTTACAAAAGCCTTCTCACATACTTCTGACTACATGAATGCTTTGTCTTTACGTGCGAGCTTGGTCAGGGGTGCTGCGATCTTTGAGAATCCTTCAATGAATCGTCGGTAGTATTCTGCTAAGCCCAAGAAACTTCTTATATCTTTCACCGTCTTTGGTGTCGGTCGGTCGCTGACAGTTAACACCTTAGCTGGATCCACGAGATTCCTTCGCTTGAAACGATATGTCTGAAAAATCCTACTTGATCTAGCCAAAATTCACACTTGCTGTACTTGGCGTAGAGTTGATGTTGTCGTAATGTCTCCAGGACAATCCGTAAGTGCTCGGCTTACTCTTTCCGATTTTTTGAATACACCAGGATGTCGTCAATGAAGATAACAACAAACTTGTCTAAGTACTCTCGGAAAACTTGGTTCATCAAGTTCATAAAGATGGCAGGTGCATTGGTCACTCCAAATGGCATTACGAGATATTCATAATGACCATAACGAGTCCTAAATGCCGTCTTCGGAATGTCGGACTCCTTGACCTTCACCTGATGATATCCTGAACGAAGATCTAACTTTGAAAAGACACAAGATCCACTTAACTGATCGAAAAGAGCATCGATGCCAGGTAGTGGGTACTTGTTCTTAATTGTCACCTCGTTCAGAGCTCGATAATCCACGCACATCCGGTAGGTACCTTCCTTCTTCTTTACCAGTAGCACCGGAGATCCCCAACTCGAATTACTGGGTCGGATCCAACCTTTCTTTAGAAGTTCGTCCAACCGAATGCAGATCTCCTTCAATCCCTCCGGACTTAATCGGTATGGAGCTTTTATTACGGGTTGTGCGCTGGGTTGCAAATCAATACTGAATTCAAGAGCTCGATCGGGAGGCAAACCTTATATATCTTCAGAGAAAACATCCTCGAACTACCTCTGGCTTCGATCCTTCTGCTTTTAACGCTGCAATCTCTGCCTTCTTTGGTTTTGCTCGGTAGATGCTAGGTTCCAAGATCCGGTCTCCACTTTTGAAGTAGAACACTGGGTGATCTGGTATTTCGAACACTACCCTCCTTTGGCGACAGTTGATGGTAGCGAAGAAATTTCCCAGCCAGTCCATTCCCAAGACCATGTCGAAGTTCGGTATGTCTAGCACCTTGAAGTCCGCATAGAATTCTTGACTGCAGACAACCACTGGACACAGATCGTATCCCAAAATTGCTTTTAGAACGCCGTTCTCTGAACTAACGTTCCAATTGGATACGAGCGGCTTAACTGGGATCGCATGAGTTCTTACTAACCGTTGTGACATAAAGCAATGTGATGCCCCGGTGTCGAAAAGCGCGAGTATAGGTAGGGAGGCTACTAAGATTGTACCTAAGTCGCATGGGATATGTTTAGGTATAACAAATATAAGATGGATATGAATTGAAAGGACTTGAAAGAGAACAGGAAAGAGATTTACCAGTGATAACCTGACCCGTAGTTTCGGCCTCTTCGACTGACATAGTGAATGCTTGGCGTCGCGACACTTTCCTCTGTACCCTGCGGAAGTTCTTCACAAGGTGCCCTGTTCTTTTACAATAAATGCAAAAGTCTGGCCTGTGTTGGCAAACGAACCTACTGGCCTCCGAGATGGTCCATTGAAGGATGGCCTGGAAGAGGCCCCTCCCGTGATCTGGTGTACATGTCATTTCATATCGTCAGTTTGCGGCATGCCCTTCTTCTTCACAACTGCCTCATAGCGTCGGGAAGCCTTCAAAACAAGCTCATGGGTTGGGAAATCCTCTGTAGCGAGTGCAGCTTGGATTTCAGGGTCCAACCCTTGCTGAAATCGTCATTCCTGGATCTCAGCAATGGGAATGAGGTGTGCGATGAATCTGTTACGACCTTGTGTTAGCAGTGTAGTAAGTGAGGTAGGAAAATTCAACTTGAGAATATAACTTACCTGCCGAGCATGGTAAACCCAGCATCATATTCATCCACAGATTTGACCCACATCGAGCCTTCCTGTAAATGGATGAATTGCTACTCCATGTCAAAGCGGGCAGTCTCTGGAAAGTATTTGGCATCAAAGAGGTCTCGGAATGTTCTCCATTGTATCGGTTGCGCGAGACGGCTCTCCTCTGCCTTTCACCAAACTCTGGCGTTATCGGTCAGTTGCAACTTAGCAACTCTCACCCAGGTTATATCTGGCACTTGAGCTGCTTCCAGATCATCCTCGATCGCTTGAGCCCATTCTTCTGCCTCAAGCGGGCTCTCCTTACCCGAGAAGTTCATTGGGTACAATGCCCGAAACTGCATAACTCTGAGTGCTTCGGCTTCAAGAAGGTGCATAAGGATAGCAGTCTGCCGTTGCTGACCCTCCAATAGGCTTTTGATAGCCTACAGAAGTACCATTTGCTCATTGATAGGAGCCGCAACTGTAGGTGGTGGTGGTAGTGTAGGAGGTGGAGTATTGCCGTTGACGTTTGTGCTTGTATTGTTCGGAGAGTCCATCACCTTGATATAAAAGATAGGTTATGATAGATTCAAGGAATTAGAAATGTAAGGAATGAAAAAGTTTGTTGAATTCATTAATTCTTATGGTATATTGTTTACGACTTAATGTAGAATCGACCTGCATGGGACACCAACAAAACCTGTCATGCCTTGCTTCCCAGTAGACGGAAACGATGACATGGCAATCCCGCGACATATTTATCCAGAGAAGGTTGTTCTCCGCCAAATACAGAGACGGAACCGAGTAGGTTCGTCTTGCCTGAATTTGGGGGCAGATTCTAATTGGTGCTATCCGTCCACCTCTCCGAAGATGCCAAGTTGATTTATGGCACCATATATTGAAGGTTTAAACGGATGCGGCCGATGTAGTAGACTTCGTCAGATTCCCCCTTGTTTGAGGGGTTTTTGATTGTGGGGACGCTCTTCCCTGCAGGCGCAAGCCCCTCCAGTTAATTACGCCACCGCATCGCGGTAACTACTTTCTCCTTCTCCAGATGGTCACTTCGTGTCGTGCCGAGCGTGCCAGAATCTGTTCTCCGCCGAAAGACGGAGACGCGACCGCGTAGGTCCGTCTTTCCTGAATTCGGGGAAGATGCTAATTGGTGCTATCCGTCCACCTCTCCGAAAATGCCAAGTTGATTTATGGCACCATGTATCGAAGGTTTAAACGGATGCGGCCGATGTAGCAGACTTCGTCAGATTCCCCCTTGTTTGAGGGGTTTTTGATTGTGGGGACGCTCTTCCCTGCAGGCGCAAGCCCCTGCAGTTAATTACGCTACCGCATCGCGGTAACCACTTTCTCCTTCTTCAGATGGTCACTTCGTGTCGTGTGTGTTTGTTTTGTTTTTGGTTGCCCGTGGATTGTATACGGAGACTAATTTATGTTGTTGCCCGTAGGACGTGGATTAGTCCAAATCCGTATTTTCTTAGATTTGGGTTTGGGGGTTGGGTTTAAGGATACGTTAGTCGCATTTGAGACTAAGATCAACTTAAACGTTTGTTAATGATACGTTAGTCTAATTTTAGACTAAGATCAACTTAACTGGATCGTTTAGATCCAACAAAAGAGCATTTAGACTCTATTGTTTAGTTTAGGGACATTGCGATCGATTACCAGTTTAAGGACATGGTGGTCCAAGGTTAAGGACATCATAGCCCATGGGCTTAAGGACCCCACAATCCAGTTTAAAGACGTCATAGTCTGTAAAGTTTAATGACATCATAGTCCGTGAGTTTAAAGACATCACAGTCAAGGTTAAGGACATCATAGTCCGTGAGTTTAAAGACCTCACAGTCAAGGTTAAGGACATCATAGTCTGTGAGTTTAAGGACCCCACAGTCCATGAAATGTTTGGTTGTCGGGACCCGTCACCTCTCTGAAGACGTTGAGGGATTACAACGACAAATATCAGAGGAGTGAAGAGATGTACCCTTAAACCGATGTGGGTTGAGAGACCTATAGTCCAATTGGGACTAAGATCTGTGATTTATGAGTATATGAACTCAATCAATCTGAATTGAGGACTTATGACCAATTTGGGCTAAGTCCATTCAATTACAATGTTCAACATTTGTTTTTGAGTTGTTAGATGTTTGTTTGAGCCCAATCCCTTAAAAATGATAAGCATTGGTTTGGTCTTTGACAATCTTTTGTCTTTAGTTAAATGCTGTGCATTTATCATAGCTCCAGGCTTATTCAAAGAACAGTTTATGTTCTGTCCAAGCGCACATAAAAGCATGTGGCGCACTTGGCACTAGCGCCAGTCGATGAGCGCAGTGCGCTATGGTTAAAGCGTTAATGTTCTTAGCACTTTACGCCAGATATGAAGCGCTAATGCGCTTAGCGCTTTGCGCTAATGCGCTTAGCGCTTTGCGCTAATGCACTTAAAGCTTTATGCCAGATGTGAAGCGCTAATGCGCTTAGCGCTTTGCGCTAAATGAAGAGAGCTGATGCGCTTAGCGCTAGATGTAGAGCGCTGATGCGCTATAATTGAAGTGTTGAAGCGCTTGGCGCTGGTGCCATATAATGAGCGCAAAGCGCTTTTAGTAATGCAGCGTACACGTGAGGAGCACGTGGCGCGATTAGCGCTAGCCAATGAGCGCAGTGCGCTGTGTTTAAAGTGCTATGGCACTGCAGCGCTTTGCTCTATATGAAGAGCACTAAGGCACTTTTAAATTAGGAGCGCTAAGGCTCTTCTTAGATTATGAGCACTAGGGCTCTTCTTAAGTTAACCTTGCGCTTTGAAGATTATCTTCTCTTTGATAAGAGACTTTATCTCAAGATTCTAAGAATAAAGTTCTTAGTTTATATGAGATATTTCAATCTCTTTTTGATGAAAGACTTTGCCTTTATGGGTCTGTGATCCTAAGAGAATTGAATAATTCTCCCCCCTTTATAATGAGATGTTCATAATCTCTTTTGTGAAAATTTTTTTTTCTTACAGATCTATGATCTGTGAAAGAAGTAAATACTTCTTTTTATATTGAGATGATTTCGTCTTTCTATTCTTTTTTTTTTTTACCTTGAAGAAAGTTTTCTTCTTTTGCCGAGAGCTTACTCTTTCTTCCTGAGATTTTCTCAAAGTTTATAGGGGATTCCTATGTACCTTTCTTGAAGTCTAGGGGCCTTTATATAGGGGATGCTGATTTGTTGAATCAGTTAAAGGGATTTATTCTCTAATTGATTTGGGAATTTCCCCACCGTCGGATCTTTGATCCAAGGGCTTCTGGTTTACAGAAGATAATCTTCTTGTTTTAACAAGATTGAGAAATCTTTCCCCCTTACAAAATTTGTTCTGTATTTTAGTAATTTTTAATCACCATTGGATTATTGATCCAACTGTGTTCCAAATTCAGGGCACAATCTTTTTTGTTTGGAAAGATTCAACAGAATTTCATTCTTGTTAATTGATGATTTAATCATATCCGTTGGATATTTAATCCAACGGTGAGGAACATTTAGTTCCAGTGCCAGCGCTTATGCGCTCTGCCCATGGTGCTCTACTTGGAGCGCAGTGCTCTTAGCGCTAGCGCACACGTGCTTTGCACGTGGTGCGCTACTTGGAGCGCAACGCATTTAGCGCTATCGCCTATGCGCTTTGCACGGGTGCGCTAGTTTTAGCGCAATACTTTTATAAAAGCGCGGCTTTAATTCAAATTTTGAATTCTGAACAGAGCTTTGCTCTTATTGGGGAAACAAATGCCCCCCACCGTTGCGCTCACGGGGCCCACACGTGGGTGCAACGGTAGCGGCATCTCGACTCTTGGATCAACCAAGAAAATGAAATGGCGCTTAGTGCCTATAAATAGGACCCTTGGCCCTTGAGATGACTTCTGTTCATCTTCAATCCTTCTTGAAAATTTATTTTCTCCTTCAGAGCGCAGCTCTTCCTCTTAAGAATTTTTAAGGACAGAACTCTGTCAGATTAGGTAAAAGATTAAATCTTTTTGAAACATCTTTTAGGGTTTCACCCATTAATAGAGCCTTGCTTTTCATAGATCTTTGATCTAAAGAAAATCCTTTTTAGGGTTTTATTAACAGAGCTTTACTCTCTTGGGATCACAAATCTAAAAGGATCTTGCTTATGATTTCTTAATCCATTAATGGAGCTTTGCTCCTTTCAGATCATATAGAAGAACTCTTAAGAGTTTGTTTATGGATCTTGAAGATCAAATTGAAATTTTATTTTTGATAGATTATTCCATCATCTTCTCAAAGCAAGGCTTTTAGGATTTTCTTGAGGAATTTTATTCCTTCATCATTAGACTTTGACAGATGTCTGTCCAGTGAAGAGCGCTGCTCTCAATGGGAGTTTTACTCCTCTGCCCGAGGGATTTCTCATTTAATGAGAATCTCCTGAGGATTTCCTCATTTAATGACAGCCTCATCCAATGATGCGGTTGTTTTATTAATGATGAACCGTCACCTAGATTTTGTGGGTCCCCTTTAGTCCCTTTTGACTGCATTGCAGTGCGGTACGGATTTATAGTATCTTGTAATAGAATTTAATTTATAACATTGGCGGATGAAAATTCGTTCTTTTCTGCGCAGGTACTATGTCTTCCGACACCTCCTTCCCGTTCATTCGCTCAGAAGGCAGATTTCCTGAAGCACCCGTAGACCGAGAGGTTTTTGCGCTGATCAAAGACCATGACCCGAAGCACAAGAGTCTTCATCTATGGGGTAAATGGTACGATCAAATTATCATGGGCCGACGGAGCTTTTTCTGTGCGACACCCTCGGAGCCTATTTCGGCGATCGCTTATGCAGATGCACCTCTGATAAATTACACTGTGGAGGAGGTCAACTGGACTTCAGAAGGTCTCCTTCGGCCTTCTATTGCCGCAGTACCCGTGCAGCCGCCGGTGGCTTTGGACATCCTAGGGTGGCACATATGTCAAGACGAGTCGTGCCATTGGGGACAGCCATACAATGTAGGACTAACTCCCTGTCACCAAGCCGGGTATTTGCAGTGGGCTCGGTATATTTTATCGGCGAAGAAATCACAGTTGCTGAAGCTCGGATTGTATCCCGCCGTTTACGCTTCTTTGTTTCAATATTCCACACCTCCTACATGGTGGGTCAGGGCATTTCTGGTGCAGTGGAACATTCCGACCCACACCTTCCTCCTATCAGATCGAGAAGTCTCCATTTCTTTGGAGGAATTTGCATAGGTCTCGGGTTTACCCGTTAGGGGAGAACATTATGAGGAATTGCTTCCCCTGGATGAGTATATTTTCGCCACCAAATCAGTGGTAATGGATCTTACTCCCGAGAACGCTATTCAACATCAATTTCCGAGTTTGATAAAGGTGTTGAATATCTATGAGAACCTCTCTCTTGCATCCGAAGGTCGTGGAGTTAATTTTACGGCTTTTATCACTGATTTTCTTCGCCCGGAAGTATTGAAGGAAGAGGTCGAGAAATTCGCCAGTCTTGACGACCCCTTCGGCTTAGGTTTAGGCAACCTGCCGGCGGCGGAGGCGGATCAGAAGAGCTTCTTTCTACCCGATACCCCGGTCATCCCTTTTACAGAGCTGGCGGCTCCTGGGATTGACGAAGAAACGTTCTTTTTAGGGTTTCTTGGGTTATGGCTGAGTTGGTTTGCGCTTCCCATGCACCCTCGCCGTATGAGGCCGTCCGTCTTCTATCCTGCGCATCAGATGGTTGCTGGGATACAAGTGGCTGTAGGGATCGCTGGGTTAGCCCATGTGTATCACGGCCTCAGCTTGGCAGCGGATACCACTGAGCCAGGGGTGCAGTCGGTAAATTTCCCGATGCATTATTTCACGTCATGGCTCGAGTTGCACGTGCTAGGCGTCTTTGGCATCCACAAGAGGCCGGGTTTTTATGACAGGTGCAGGTTCCCTCGGATCATGCGACTGGTCGGCGTCTCTATTGTGACTCCTACGCAATGGGAAGCTAGAGGCTTGCTTCTTCGCCCGCGCACGGTTGGAGCTGGCATGTCCTTTACTGATAAAGTTTTGACCGTCGGCCAGGAATCGGGGAAGACGGTGCTGCCCTTGCAGGACATATTTAAAGATGGGGTCTCCGTCTTGAAAGCTCGGGAGATTCTTCATCTGTACTCTATCCGGCCGGGCTTTCTCGTATTCAAGATGAATGACTCGGCTTTATTTATGAGATATAACCCGCATCGCTTCGCCCAGCAGTTAAGCTACAATCAGGGCGTCCCACTCGAGGCTTTCTTGGCAGAACCGGCTGCCACTGAAGAGGGTACTCAGAGCGCACTACATCATTTTATGCGCTTGAACACATGGTCTAACTTCTTCATCAGCGAACCGAGTTGTGTTCCGCAAGCCCTGAATGTGTATGTGGCGTGGTACCAACATTCGATGGGTGCCGTCATTAGGGAGGAAAAGCGATTGCTGCTTGATCGCAAGGGCGCAGTACCGGCTGGTGATCGAAATGTTCCTCTGAAGCGACAGAACATTGTTCATCCTCCCTAGAGAGAGGTCACTGCAGTTGAGCCCCATACATGCTAAGCCCTACGCGCGGGTTACCCCCATCCAGCACGCCTAAAAAAGAGGTGGCTGCCGCGTCCCCCGAGTCGAACGTAGGAAAAGAAATTGGGACTCGTCGTCCAAAGGCGTCTACCAAACGCAAACTCGTGTTATCGGCCACCGGCGCTCGTCCTCAGAAGAAAAAGAAACAAGTACTTTCTTTGGCCACCGGCGCTCGTCCCCCGAGTCGAATGTATGATGTAGCTGCCATGGACTCACTCCCATCCCTTGGATTGAACATATCCAAGTCCGATCGTTTCCATTCTCCCGTTGGGCAGTTTTCGCCGAGTTTCGGGGACATCCCAGATCCTGTTGTAGAACTGAGCTTGTCGAGCAGTCTGCTTAAGGGGTACGCCTTGGCGCCTCAACAGTCTTTTTAATCCGTCTGTGTAGTATCTGGGAAAACAGATGGGCTGGAGTCTGTCAAGTGTAGAATCCGCACCATGCCAAATTTCTTTCTCCACTTTGGTTTCCTCGGATCGGTAGAATAGGATCGCCTTTTCACCCTTTCGTCTGGGAGGGACATAGAATGTCTGCAGTTCTTGCACACTATAAGTTTCAAGCGCATCAAGCTCTTTTTAATGCTCTTGCGGAACCATGGCGATTGCAAACTTTGGTCTTCATTAGCGAAGGCTTGTATCGATGGCCGAGCGGAGAATACAGCATTGACCTCATCTTCTGAGTCGCTGCCGAAGACCAGAATAGGGGTGTACAGTCCCGGATTGTTGCGTTGGGGTGGCCCGGAATAAATTATCTCCTCTTCTTCCTCGGTATCACTCCCGAAGACCGGAATGGTAGTGATAGCTTTTTGCTTGTCCTCCGGTTTGCGACATCTTTCTGTGTCTTCAAAATCTGGCAGGAAGTACTTGGCATCCTCGTATTTGTGGACTTCGTTCACGGAGAATGGGTTTAGTTCCCCCGTTACAGTGTACTCGAGACCATCTTTGAAGTACTTCATACACTGATGTTTTGTAGAAGGGATAATGTTGTACTCGTGTAACCAAGGCCGGCCGAGCAAAGCGTTATAGCAGGTCTTAGCGTTAATGACGTGAAACTTGATGTCAGTGACTAGCAGCCTAAAGCGCAGCGTCAGTATCAAAGACCCGAGCATCCATGATGACTGGGAGTCAAACCCGGAGATAGTGATCGTATCCCGAGTGAGGTGTTGGACGCTCATGCATATTTCCTTCAACACTCTTACATTGAGGAGATTGAAGGAGGACCTATTGTTAACCGGGATTTTTCCGATCTTAATATCATGACAGTATCCGGAGACATAGAGGGGACGGTTATGCTCGCACGTCCCGAGGAGAAGATCTTCATCACCGAAAGTGATGTCAGCAGTGTGCACTTCTTCCAGTTTGTCTTTCATCTTTTCTTCGGCGAGGAAAGCTTGAAACTGTTCAGGCTCTTGTAACGCCTTGATCAGATAATCTCTCGCTTCTTTTGATAGAAGAAGGGCGTCGAGAATGATTAGCTGTGAGGGTAGCTTCCTCAAGTGTGCCTGGACATTGTAATCCACCTTGTTTTTCTTGGGCGGGTCCTTGGCTGCAAGCTCTTTGGCGACTTGATCATCGAGGGCGATATCTTCAGGGAATTTTTCTTTCCCTTTATCTTTTCTATTCGATCCATTTTTAGTAGGTCCAAGATTCTTTTCTGGCAGCGTACGATTGCGCAGCTGAATGTTCTCACAGGTCTTCATTTCTTCCGCCTTGGAGGTGGGTTCTTTGAAGAGAGGGCCAAGGGCTATTTCTTCATCAGAATCGCTCCCGAAGGTGAGAACTTGTGATCCGTTGGCGTCGACCATGTGACAGTTGCCTGCAGTTTTCATTTGCTCATTTGTCGTGCTTCTTTGTTCCCGACGAGTTTTGCGTTTCATCCGCTGAACATGTTGTCGGTGGGCAACATATCCCTGCCACCAGTTTTTAAAGGCCACACACTCTTCGGTAGGATGTGTAATCCTCGTATAAGCAGAATCTGTTCTCCGCCGAAAGACGCGACCGGGACGTTGGGACGTCCGGCCTGAACTTCGAGGGCAGATGCTATTTGGTGCTATCCATCCACCTCTCCGAAGATGCCAAGTTGATTTATGACACCATGTATCGAAGGTTTAAACGGATGCGGCCGATGTAGCAGACTTCGTCAGATTCCCCATCGTTGAGGGTTTTTTTGATTGTGGGGACGCTCTTCGCTGCAGGCGCAAGCCCCTGCAGTTAAATACGCTACCGCATCGCGGTAACCACTTTCTCCTTCTCCAGATGGTCACTTCGTGTCGTGTTTGTTTGTTTTGTTTTTGGTTGCCCATGGATTGTATATGGAGACTAATTTATGTTGTCGCCCATAGGGCGTGGATTAGTCCAAATCCGTATCTTCTTAGATTTGGGTTTGGGGCTGGGTTTAAGGATGCGTTAGTTTCATTTTAGACTAAGATCGACTTAAACGCTTGTTAAGGATACGTTAGTCTAATTTTAGACTAAGATCAACTTAACGGGATCATTTAGATCCAACAAGAGAGCATTTGGGCTCTATTGTTTAGTTTAAGGACATTACGGTCTATTAGTTTAAGGACATTACAGTCCAAGGTTAAGGACATCATAGTCCATGAGCTTAAGAATCCCACAGTCCGAGGTTAAGGACATCATAGTCCATGGGTTTAAGGACCCCACAGTCCGAGGTTAAGGACATCATAGTCCATGGGTTTAAGGACCCCACAGTCCGAGGTACCCCACAGTCCGAGGTTAAGGACATCATAGTCCATGGATTTAAGGACCCCACAGTCCGAGGTTAAGGACATCATAGTCCATGGGTTTAAGGACCCCACGGTCCAAGGTTAAGGACATCATAGTCCATGGGCTTAAGGACCCCACAGTCCAAGGTTAAGGACATCATAGTCCATGGAAAATCTGGTTGTCGGGACCTGTCACCTCTCTGAAGACGTTGAAGGATTGCAACGACACATATCAGAGGAGTGAAGAGATGTACCTTTGAACTAATATTGGTTAAGGGATCTGTAATTGGATTGATTTAAGGATTGTTAATCTCGTTTGAGACTAAGATCAACTCAAATGTTTGTTAAGGATACATTAGTCTAATTTTAGACTAATATCTACTTAACAGTATCATTTAGATCCAACAAAAGAGCATTTGGGCTCTTTTGTTTAGTTTAGGGATATTGCGGTCCATAATTTAGATGCAAACATGGGTTTGAAAATGCACCAGATAGTTATTGGTCATTGGGACCCACCACCTCTCTAAAGACGTTGAAGAATTACAACGACATGTATCAGAGGTGTGAATAGATGTACCCTTGAACCAAATGCCAGATCGAGGGGAGAGATCAGGGTGGAATGAACATCATCTTAGATGCCAAGAGTTCATTAGCTATTTCTGAGACTCGGATCAATTTTGAGAAAACCTGAGTATAATGAGGGCTCGGCTGATTGATGACCAAAAAAGGGTCTTGGCTTCAGGAGACTTGGTTAATTTGGGCTAATGTTGGTCTCTCATAGTGTTAAACACTAGTGTATGGTTAGCGCTCACGTGCTCCCACGTGAGGTCTTAAAGTGTTGTCTAAGCACTGAATATTTGAAGCGCTCACGTGAGGCGTTTTGAAGTAGTGTTAAACACTGAAGATATGAAGCGCTCACGTGGGGTCACGTGGGGTATTTGAAGTAGTGTTAGACACTGAAGATATGAAGCGCTCACGTGGGGTCACGTGAAGTGTTTGAAGTAGTGTTAAACACTGAAGATATGAATCGCCCACATGGGGTCACGTGAGGTGTTTGAAGTAGTGTAAACACTGAAGATATGAAGCACTCACGTGAGGTCACATGAGGCGTTTGAAATAGTGTTAAACACTGAAGATATGAAGCGCTCACATGAGGTCACGTGAGGCGTTTGAGATTTGGCACAGCTTCTTTGAATTTGTTTCCTTTTTCTTTTCTGAGTGCTGAGCACTATTGGGTCACATGGGATCACGTGAGGCGTCCCCAAAGACTGAAAGCTGCCTCTGTTTTATTCTCTTGTTCTTTTACAAGTGCACTGTTAGGGGGTCACGTGGGATCACGTGAGGCGCCCCCAAAAAAATAGGGTTTATTCCCTTTTCACTTTTATAAGTGCTGAGCATTTCTCAGGGGTCACGTGACTAGATCTCATTCTTTCCCTCTTTGTTCCTCAAAGGTGTTCACGTGGGATCACGTGAGCTTTTGTTCTTTGTAGGGATTAAATTCTTTTTAAAGGGTTAAACCCTATTTTTAGAGGAATTAAATTCCCATATGTTTTGTAAGAGTTAAACTCTTTTGGATTCAGTTCTTTCCCCTAGGTTTTGAATCTGCATGACAGAATCTCCCCGATGAGAATTAAATTCTCAACTTGTGGGGAGATCTGCTTCTGGAGATCTTAACCAGAGGAAGAACTAAGTTCTTTGAGAAGAGTTAAACTCTTGGTTTGAGAATTAAATTCTCTTTTTGTGGGAGCTTTTGGTAGGGGTTCCCCTTCTTTAGAGAATTAAATTCTCTCTCTATTTTTCTTCCCCTCTCCCTCTGTCTCTATATGCCTCCCCTCTTTTTGAACTTGGAGTTTATCGGGCTCCCTCTGTTATTTGGAAAGAGAGATCATTGGTCGTTGGGACCCACCACCTCTCCGACGACGCTGAGGGATTACAGCGCCATATATCGAAGGTGTGGAGGGATGTACCCTTTGAACCATGTCCCACTTATCAGGAAGAAGAATATGTTGAAGCTTAAACTCCTAACTGCTAAAAAATGCCTTTTTGCGTTCGCGCATGTCCGTCACACATGTTGGGCACACGTGCGTCGGACGTGGCGGGCGCACGTGCGTCGCACGTGACGCTTGCACATCATGGGGGGAAGCTAAGGCCATAACTTGGAGATCTAAGCTCCTTTGAGAATTAAATTCTCCCACATACGTTGCACATGTTTGGCTCACGTGCGTTGCACGTGGCGCACATGGCGCTTACGCATATGTGCATTATGGGGGGAGGGGCAGCTAAGGTCCTAACCTGGAGAACTAAGCTCTTTTGAGAATTAAATTCTCCCACATGCGTTGCACATGTTTGGCTCACGTGCGTTGCACGTGGCGCGCATGTGGCCGGCGCACGTGCATTGCACGTGGCGTACATGGCGCTTGCGCATATGCGCATTATGGGGGGGCAGTTATGGCCCTAACTTGGAGAACTAAGCTCATTTGAGAATTGAATTCTCTACCTTTTCTAAGAGATATCCCCTCTTATTTATATGGGAGTGGTAGAGAAGGGATCTCTCTTTTTCCCGATATGGGACTAAAAATGCATCTCTCATGTTGTAGAGTATTACTTTAGATTATACGTGCGTAACACATTTGCTCATAATTTTTGATCCCGGATGAATTATGAGGCCCATAATATATCAAATCGAAGGATTTTTTGAGAATCTTTTGATACCATCAGAATTTAGCTTTTTCTCATTCGGGAGTTTGTCAAAATACAGCCCGAAAAATACTGGTTCGCATTTTCTTCCTTAGATTAGACGTGCGTAGCACATTTGCTCATAACTTTTGATCCCGGATGAATTATGAGGCCCTTAATATATCAAATTGAAGGATTTTTCGAGATGCTTTCGATACTATCAGAATTTAGCTGATTCTCATTCAAGAGTTTATCAGAATTTAGCTGACACCTTGGGTTCTTTTGCGCAGAAATTTTTGGCGGGAACTGTAAGTCGATGTACTTCACCCCAGTACTTGTGGGGAGGCGGAATTTTCAAAAACGATCAAGTTTAAAGAACGAATATCGACTAACCGCTTGAATCGAAACTAAACTATAAATAACCGTACACAAAGATTTTCTTATCACTTGTGATTAGGGATTATACCTAATGAAACCGGTCCTTCGTCTTTGTGTCCTCCTTTGTTCTCCTCGACCTTCTCTAGGTAGTAGACGATCCACCCGAGAGCAAAACACCAAGCTACACCTCTAACTTGAGGTAACTAATCTACTTTGATTGCTAATCAAAGAAGAAAGGATGATATAGAGTGAAGGTAATGGATGTTTAAGTCTAACTAAACCTTTGATCTCAACACATGAGGATTAAGGATTAGTCTCTTGAAGATGAGAGCTTGAGGAGAGAGAATGTAAGATAAGATTATGAGATGAGAGAGAGTGTATCATAATATATTATGAAGCATTCTCATTTATCAACAAAAGAAAATGAGTGATGAATAAGCATGCTTCACAAATATCTAATGGTGATTCATTAAGCATGTGTCATTATCATTTATGGTGCAATAATGATAATGATGAATCACTCTCATGACTCACAATCTTATCCAAAGTAACCTCCTTAGTCACATCTTCTAGAAGCTTCTCGTACAATTACGAGAACGCCCCTCCAATCCGCAAAAATACGGAAAAACTTTAGACTGTAAAAATCCAATAACCGGATACCAGTAACTGGCTTAAACCAAAGCCGACTGGTAAAAACTGTCCGAAAGTCGTACGTGCGTAAACGCACGTATGCGTCCGAACCCTTTGTCGCAAAACCATGCAACCTCTATATCGTTTCGCCTGGAGTAGGAAACTCTCTGTGTGGGACTCTAGAGACTCGACTACTACGCTGGCAGTGGGTTTAACCACAGACCGCAAGCGGCACTAGCTGTACGTAACGGTCCCCAGGTAGTTGTCGATAAGAAGGCCGATGAGAAAACCCATCCGAACTCCTACTGAGTCTGATGTGACAATCTCCATACAGTCCGGTCCGTTCGTCCAAGACTATCGCATATCGGGCCTAGGGGGGCGGCAAGCGTCAGTCCCCTAATAGCGGTATAAGTCGTGTCGGAGGGAAGCCCATTACACCCTGAGAAACTACTGGAACCTACCAGCAAATCTCGCTTGCCCTGGCCAGGGACTTTGCGTAATGGCTCTCTGACACAGCACGATATCTACTCCCAATACCGGGAGGGACGAATCCTGTCTAACCGCCACTGCCTCCAAGTGCTCGGGACTGCACCCAACTGCTACCTATTTGCACGACTCCTTTGAGCTGTGGTAGGGTAGCAATCTAAGAACAGTGGGACACACTCGAGGCGAAGTAGCAGTGTCAAGTCTGCGGACTACGCTGTACTCATGTCACCTGGGAACTGTTCACTGACGACTGGTATCAAACCAACCAACAGTTCCCTGTGAGTCCTGTCCGGTGTACCCGTAATCTAACGAGCACCTGTATACTATCTCCAGTACGACATACTGACGGCTGTGGGACAGACCATCTCCCCAACTGGGATGAGAAGCGTACACACCAGTCTACTCCGGAGTATCGATGCTCTGTCTCGATAATCCAACGACCAGGGACCTGAATAAGGATGTGCTTGTAGACTACCCAGCCCCCACTAGTGTGACTGCCATCACAACGCTGGTAGACAAGCAAGATCCTAAGAGCTCTATCAATACGTACACTCACATATTAAGATAGAAAAACCAAGTAGCATACTACCATGTTTAGCAAGACTGTTATATACATGTGAATATCCCAAGCTTCCATTAAGTAATATACAAGCTAGTATGATACAGTAATGGCCTTCTAGGGCATAAACACTAACAGGAACAAATGCCCTCCACTACTTTGCCCACGTAGGTATGTACGTGGGTTAAGTAGTGCAGAGTAATACATAGCGTATGACCGATTTCGGGCTGGTATATAAATTTTAGAACCTTGGTCTGAGAAGATAGCGAGCGGACACATGCGTTGTCATCTATCATTGACTCAAATCTCAACTCTTAAGGGATATAGTTCCATACCATGAGGCCCATGAGCTGCACCCTTCTGTTTCTTTATGTTTTGATCTGGCGCGAAGTAGTTTATGTACTCATTTCGGAGCTTGTAGTTTATTCACTCGTCCCGGAGTTTCTAGTTTATGAACTCTTTTCGGAGCTTGTAGTTTACCTCACTTGGGCTTGTAGGCAAACTTGTCCTAACGTTACAGTTAACCCCTGCTCTTTACGATAGAGGTCCGTTAGGGTCTGTGGTACTAGAGTTTTCTTTCCGTCGCACTGTCGCGTTGGCTGATGCATTCCCCGATATGCAGTCTTGCTGTTCGAGTAGCCGCGCGACTGACGTGTCTCTGATCCCTTCGGGGCTGGACAAGACGTCTTCAAATGATCTCCCAGGTCATATTACCGCCGGGAAAGCATATTCTCCCTGGAAATCGTGAGGATTTATAAGTGTTCATCGTCTCCGTGAGCCGCAAGGATCTCACTCATGTATTTTTTTCTTACGAATCGTGAGGACCCGTAAGTAGCATATTCATTTCAGTGGCATGTAACTTCGGCGAATGTGGCCCGTAGATAGTCCATCTTGACCTCCTTGCAGGGCAGTGATGGCTTAGGAGACAGGGTTAGGATCTGCCGTCTAAGACTTTTCAACTTTATGAGCCATGAGGGTCTCATAAAGACTTTTCTCCCTACGGGTCGAGAGGATCTCGTAGGTGTATTTTCTCCTTAGGAATCGTGAGGATTCCTAAGTGTGCTTTCTCTTGAGAGTCGTAAGGATCTCACAAGAGAATTCTCCCGCTTATTGATACCATAAGGGATACAGGATCATAAAACAAAGTAAACAAGAAGATGGAATAAGAACTGGCTTTGATCTTTATTTGAATTGAAAGTATTTGGATACAGAAGTAAAGAGTAAAGTTTACAAAGTCTGAACTCTCTCTCTAAAACCTCTCCAAAAACCTCTGTGAGAAAACCTCTGCCTAGTTACATGAATGAGTTCTGTTTATATAGACTTGAATGCTCCTCTTGAATGCTCTTTGGATCAGCACGAATCTTTTAGTGCTGTCTTGTCCATCTTTTTTGAATAGTTGAGTCTGTCTTCAATTATTTGAGTGGATGTCTTGTCCTTCCTTTTTGAATAGTTGAGTCTGTCTTCAATTATTTGAGTGGCTGTCCATTCTTCTTTTTGGAAAGCATCTTTTGACTTTTGAGCTGACATCTTTTGAGTAAACATTTTTCGTCTTCTTTTGAGCTGGCATCTTTGAGTAGGAATCTTTATTTTTGAGCTGGAATCTTTCGAGTAGACATCTTTCGTCTTCTTTTGAGCTGGCATCTTTGAGTAGGAATCTTTAGTAATCGAATTTTTGGCAAATCCGCAGCCATTAACGGATTTAATATGCCTTTACCAACCACCGTTTGAGATTGGGCTAGCATGTAGATTTGAACCGTTCTACATATGACGTTGTTGTGGAGAATTACTTCTCCAGTAAATTGGCTGTTTGAGAGCCATACTCTTTTGGGTTAGGAGCAAACCTTTTTAAAACGGATTTGATAAGTCTTTACCGGTAGCCGTTTGCTCCGGACTAGCTGTAATTACCATTCACTACAGAGAACACTAGAAAGATAAGATAAGATATATACATTTTTTTATTTTTATTTTTTTTTATAATTCAAAAGGGTCTTGAGCACAAGGCCCTCCCATAGGATCAGTGGAGGATCCTTCTGAGGAATGCTTGGAGTTTGATTTTGAGCTTCTCATTTGTTTCTGCATTTTTTTGAACTTTTGGAACTCCAGAAATTGCTTCATATCATCATCTTCTGAATCTGAGGAGTTGAAATTTATGACTGCTTTTGCCTTCTTTTGAGTCTTTACTTCTTTTGCAGGAGTTTTTGGTTCAGGCTTTGCTGGTTCTTTTGGAATTTGCTGAATTTCTTGTTGAAGTTTCTTTCCCGTTTGAATGTAATGCACCACTGCCTTCTCATTGCAGTAATCTTGAGTGTAACGGGTCCACCATTTGACCTTGAATTCTCTACCCAGACTGAGAGGGTAGTCACCGTTGTAGTGTCTAAATAATGTAAATGTCCAACAAAATATCCATGGGACTTTGAAAGATTTGTGGAATAGGAGGGCTTTTTTGAAATGTTCACCTCCCGTTCTTTGGACCCAAGTTTGGAAGGCCTTCAGAACAACAGGTGGAAGAATCTCTGGAACGGGGCCAAAACGTAGCCACCATTCATAGAACCAGATAGGAATATTGTCAGCACAATTTGAGTGGAAGGTAAGGAACCATGAATGATTGAATGGCCTATAGAATAAGGTTCGAAACCAAGCCATTTGATAGTCTTGGTATGTATAACCTTTGGGAATGTAAGTATGAGAATTCTTTTGTAGTCCAGATGCTGGACCATTCATTTGGTGGAATAACCTTTTTTATGACACATTTTGAATATGAAATCAGTGAAGGAGTTTTTCTATCAGGAGTATGAGTGATTTCAGCTGACCCAGAGTCAACTAAGATCAACTCATAGAATTGTTGAGTTTTGAGGGGATCATCCAGCCAATAGGAGTTTGGCGGGAATAATTGATGAGTGAAGATTTGAAGTGTGTTGTAGTTGGGAGATTCTTTGAAGGTGGTCAAGCAAATGTGTTGAACACCAGATTTTGTGAAATATGGGTTGTCTTGATCTTTAGGAGAAGTTTGAGTTTGTGGAGTTGGATTTTGAGGTTTCTTGCTTTCCAATACTGATGAGTAAGTCAGAGCAGGGAAATCTTGGAGAATATGGAATTTGTTTGTTGATGAAGTTGCTGTTGTTAATTTTTTCATCTCATAGTCCTTTGGAGTGCGAACTTTTGAATTGGGATCACCCATTTTTTCCTGTAAGAAATTCCCTAGTCAAAAAGTCTGGTAATGAATTGTCAGTACCTTTTAAATATTGAATATCAAAATCAAAGACAGAAAGTAAAGCTTGCCATCTAGCGAATATTTGTTTGGAAACTAGATTTTTTACGTCTTTTTCTAAAATGAATTTTTGCAGATTGACAGTCTATTCTAAGGAGAAATTTTTTATTAAAAAGATCATCTTGAAATTTTAAAATACAATTAACAATTGAAAGCATTTCCTTTTTAATAGTATAGTAATTTTTCTGAGGTCCTAACCAGACACCAGAGTGATATCTGACTAGATCTTCTTTTGAAGAGTTTGGTAGTCGTTGTTTTAAAATACCACCGTAACCAATATTTGAAGATCAGTCTCAACAATCATGAAAGCATCAGGATGAGGAATATTAATGCAAGGTAAAGAATGAATAGTTCTTTTGATTTGTTTAACAATACCTGTATGAATTGAAGTCCAAGGTGGAGGATTTGTTTGAAGTCGTTGAAATAAAGGTGCACAAATTTGTCTCATTTTTGGAATAAAATCAGAAATATAATTTAAACAACCTAAAAATCTTTGGAGTTGAGTTTTGTCTTTAATTTCATCAGGAAATTTATCAGCAAAATCAATACTTCGATTTATAGGAATAATAGTACCTTTATTTATGAAATGTCCAAGAAAACGAATATTGTTTTGAAATAATTTCATTTTTGTGGCTGAAAGAACCAAGCCATTTTTCTTTATAGTATATAAGAAAGTTTTTAAATGTTTAAAATGTTGATCAATGTTTTCAGAGAAAACTAATACATCATCAATATAAACAATCATAAACTTTGAATATGGATTCAGAATGTCATTCATTATCCTTTGGAATTCTGAAGGGGCGTTTTTGAGTCCAAAAGGCATTACATTCCATTCGTAATGGCCAAAGGGTACAGTAAAGGCGGTTTTGTATCTGTCTTTTTCAGCAACTTGAATTTGCCAAAAGCCGGATTTCATGTCAAACTTTGAAAAGATTTTTGCAATGCTTAATCGTTTTAATAAATCTCTTTTATTTGGAATAGGGTAACGAATCCATTGAAGAACCTTGTTGAGAGGTTTATAATTAATAACAAGCCTAGGGACACCACGTTCCTTTTCTGCTTGATTCATGACATAGAATGCTGCACAGCTCCAAGGTGATTTGGATGGCCGTATTAGCTCTTTATCTAAAAGAGTTTGAATTTCCTTTTTACAAACTTCTAATAGATCATGATTCATTTGAATGGGTCTTGCTTTTGTAGGAATATTTCTCTCCGAAAATTCCTTTTCATATGGTAATTCAACGATGTGCCTTTTTCTTTCCCAAAAAGCATTAGGAAGATCTGCACATACTTCTCTTTTGAATAGATTTTCTAACTGTTGAATTTCTTGTTTTGTGCTGGGTAATTGTAAGTGTTCTTCAATTTGAGCATAAGACAAATCTTCTTTAAGAAAATTTATCTTATTCTGTTTCCTTTGAATAAGGTTGATATGTTGATAAATGGAGTTATTTTGCAAAGCATTTAACTCCTTTTGTCGAACAGGAATCAAGAATCTGAAATGTATAGTATTACCCATAATGTTAGTGCTGATACCTTTGTTATCAACAACAAAAGGGTAAATTTGAGTAAGGAATGGAGTGCCTAATATAATATCAGTGTTGAGATTTTCTACTATAATAAACTGATGTTTAAAGCAGTAGTTTTGATTACATATCTCAGTTCTTGTCAATTTTCCTTTGATTCGAAGAGGAGAGTTGTTGGCTGCTATAAGAACTTCATTAGTAAAACTATAATATTTTGTTGGTATTAGACCATCTCTGATGCAGCTTTGATCCGCACCATTGTCTAACATTGCAACAAAAGTTTGTTTGAAGTTTCCTATAGAAATAGTTAGATGAACTAACCACTTTTGAAATTGGAATTTCTCAATCGTAGAAATGAATTGAGAAGTAGAAGGTTGAGTAGAAGTAATATTTATTTCCTGTGGAGGAATAAATGCTTCTTCTTCTTCTTCTTCTAGATAAGTTTCTTTTCCTTTGGAAAGTCTAGATTGAATAATTGCAATATGAGCTTCTAAAGAGAGATTTTTCATCTCTATATTGTTAGTAGTCTGTCTTAAAGACTTGACTTCTTCCTTTAGAATATGAATCTCTGTTTGCAATTCTCTGGTAGAGATGGACTTAATACCAGAGGTTTGATTCATAGGATACTTTTCAAAAACTTTTGATATACTGAAAGGTTGAATGATATTAAACTTATCATCTTCTTGCAGAATTAAAGATTTTAATCTTTCAAAAAGTTCCTTTTGTTTGATAGGATCAGGTAATTGTTGAATTATATCAAAGATGAATTCTTTTGTATCAGAATTTATCTTCTTATTATCAGTAGAAGACTTAATCATATTAATCTGTTTACAGTGACAGTCATCCTGACTTTCACTAGAGGAATCATAATTGCCATTATCATCGTCAGTAATATAATTGATTTCAGAATAGATTTGCAATCTGTCCTTTAATTTGTTTCTGATGTTTTCTTCAATATCAGAAATGCCATCAATGATTTCATTTATCTTTCCTTTGCTTCGACATTTGCTAGCAATATGGCCTTTCTTGCCACATTTAAAGCACTTGAAATCACTTGAATTCTTTTTTCTATTAAATCTCCTGAATTTCTTTGGGGAAAAGGAATCATCTTTATATTCCTTTTTCTTAGAATATCTTTTTTGTGAAAAAGATTTTTGAAGGAATTTTTTCTTTCTTTCAGTGGAAGGAGCACTGATTCCAGTAATTCCAAAAGCTTGACAGAAAGATCCCATTTCTTTTCTCTTACTGCCATATTTAGCTTGGAATTTAAGCTCTTGACAAGCTGCAAGGGCTTTTTTTTTGACAAAAGCAAAAAGTTGACCAAAGGTCATTGAAGAGAAATCAATTTGTTCTGTTCCCATTTCTTTTTGCAAATTAATCATAATTCTTTGGGAAAACAGGGTTGGTAAACCAGTAATGAATTTTTCTTTCCAGAATGGTGCAGTACTGTCTGTTCGTTTAAGAACACGAGTCAAAAACATTTCTTTGTACCACCTGAAGTCACTAAGTGTTGGACACCTAATGTTAGTAAGGAATATCTTTGAAGAAGCTAATTCTTCCTGAGGATTTCCTACAAAGTGCATAGCTATGGTAACTATAAGGAAATCACTTGAATCGTTTTGGGTAGTAATTTCTCCTTGGGCATTTTCTACGTCTATAGTATGCTCAAGAATTGCTGTTTTGTCTTGCAAGGTCAAAGCATTGTCCCACCAATACTTTAATTGTCCAGTAAAACCAGTTATGAATAAACTTGCAATATCTTGTTCAGAACATCTTTTCATTTTGTATGCCAATTTGGCCATACCCATTTCTTGTAATGTGTTGAGTATTTCATACTCACTTTTTCCATCAATATTCCATTCATAAATGGAATTTCCATCATAATCTTTCGTATGGAATTTCGCTCTTTCTTCATACATAATGTCAGGAGGAGTAGGTCGTGGATAGTAGTCTTTAGTTCTACTATTGTTCCAATTTCTACGAGGTCTATTGAAATTTGGTTTCTTTCCTCTTTCAATTTTATTAATATCTTGATCAGAATTAATTTGTAAGATATCGTTTTCAACTTTATTGATTTGTTGAACTACAGAGTTTTCAGAGGATTGAACTACAGAGTTTTCAGAGGAATTAGATTCTAATGAGGAATCTGATTCTTCATTTTCTTCTATAGTGTCAATATTGTTGATTTTTGAAGGACAAGGAAGATTCTTGTTAATTGAATCAAGTGTTTGATTTAGTTTAGATAATAATGACTCGTTTTCAAACGTGAGCTTATTTTCTAAGGCTCTAGGAATACTTCTTGGTTGAAAATGTGGTAAAGAAGTACTGTGAGGGAATGTTGAACTTGTTGGTTTTGAAATAGCCTTAATATCAGTAGATAAGGAATCTATTTGGGTTGAAATTGTGTGTAAAACTTGATTGGAGTAGTTATTCTGGTGATATAATTTTTTGATATCATCCAAATTAACTTGATCATTTCCTCTAGGGTCAATACTTTCACGACCCTTTTTGAAAGGTGTAGCTATGACTTCTCCTTCTTTGGAATGGAGTTTCAAGGTCTGTAAGGGAGGAGTGATAGCAGTAATAATAGTGCCATCTTGAAGTTGCCATTTCTTATACAAACTTGTTTGTACATTAATAGCAGATTTTTTGAATGGTTCAGAAATTTCATTTTTTGTAAAATAAAATTCTAACCAGTTTTCAAAATGAAAGGGAGCATGATATTTTTGAATATCTTTTATCCATTGAAGTCGAATCTTAGCTTGACAGTAAGCATCTAGCTTAGAATACCATGTGTAGTATTCTGATTCTTCTTTGAAATCTTTTTCAAGTTCTTCGATATCAATCTTAACACCAAGTTTAGTGATAACATTAATACCGTGAAATTCTCCATGCATCTGACTGGAATTAGGAGAATTATTAGGAGAAAAATTGAGTTCATTTGAAATGTCAGGTATAGGTGTTTGATTGTGAATCCTTATTGAAGGATCTTCTTGAGTAGAAGGAGTTTCTACTATGAAAGATCTAGATTCTCTAAATGAATTTCTAGGAATAGAGTAGGGTCTGACGGATCTCCTATTTTCATTGAGTGAGTTGAAACGAACCAGGACTGTACCATCTTGTTCTTCAACTATCTCTTGAATTTCTGTTCTCTCGAGATTTCTTGGTCTCTGAGGAACATCTATTTGAAAGGCTTCTGGAATGGTAATTTCATTCCATTTCAGGCGTTTAGGAACAAAGGTCTTTGAATAGTCAGTATCAATTTGTAATAGTATTGTTTCAGTAAAGGCATGGCAAATCCGCAGCCATTAACGGATTTAATATGCCTTTACTGCTATGTCGAGAGGACTCGTAAGTGGTTGTTTCCCTCCTTGTCGAGATTTGACTTCGGAGAGTGTGGCCCGTGAAAAGTATGCAAGAGTCCATCTTGGACCAACTTGCAGGGCCCCAGTGCTTAGGAAACAGGTCCTTATCCCTATTGCCTAAGGTTTTTCCCTACGAGTCGAGACAAATCGAGAAGTTCCCGCAAGGACACTAATTTCCTTACTAGTCGAGACGAATCGATAAGTTCTCACAAGGATGTCCTAACGTCACAGTTAACCTCTGCTCTTTACGACAGAGGTCCGTTAGGGTCTGTGGTACTAGGGTTTTGTCCGTCGTACCGTCGCGTTGGCTGATGTATTCCTCGATAGGCAATTTTGCTGTTCGAGTAGCCATGCGACTGTCGTGTCTCTGATCCCTTCGAGGGCTGGACAAGACGTCTTCAAGCAATCTTCCAGGTAGTATTATCGTCGAAAGAGCAAGCGTTAGGGATATTCCATGTCGCTTTTTACTTGAGGTTAGGCTCAGTTTGGGAGCCCCGATGAGTCATAACCACTCCGCGTTGGTATGGGATGATCTCCGATAGTCTTTCAGGTTTTATATGAGTTGCCGTCAAGACCCTGAAGCTAGGAATATTGCCTTCGCTTCGTTTGCTGGCATTGCGTCTGCTGTATCGAGACGAATGTTGCGGTTGTCTCTAGGTTGGTGAACCGTCGAGGCTTGGAACTAGGGACTTTTCCATGGATTCGTTGTTGGTGTCGCGTCTGCATCCTGTTGGAGGAAGAACGCTGGGGTGACATTGCGTCTTCTGTCACGCCCCGCTTCCCAAAATACGGAATACAAGGGTGACAAGGCCAGCCATGCTCCTACGATCAAGGAAGAATCCTGTCGTAGTCACATATCGGCTTCTAGCATTATATGGTAATCAGTAAATACAGTACAGAAATAAAGGAAAACAATACTAGTTTATTACACCAACTTTCATTGTTCACAGTTTACAAGAGAATGAAATAAAGGAAACTACTAACGCGAATACAAGGTTGATTTATGGAAAACAGTAAAAGTACTGAGGGCACGACCGTCTAGATCTCTGCAAGCTCGAAGGATAGGTCTGACTCTTGAATCCGGTCCTCAGCAATCTCTGAGCATGCATACTCAGGTCGTCAGGACGACGCAATAGCAATATTATAATAATCATGAATGACAAGAAAATAAAGCAATAACAGTGGAGGTAATAAATGCAGGCAATCAATATGTCATGAACTGATGTAAGGTATGCTCTGTACCCCTATCTGTCTCTAAGTCATTTTGAAATCGAATTGCGAAAAGGAGTGATCATGTTTAACGAGGGTCTCGTACGTATCCGAGACTACGGCCCGCTGTTGCCCGGGACATAACCCTTTCAGCCGGACCGCTAGGTCCAAACCTAATATATAAGAGTCGCTGTTCGAATGATCATCCTCTAAATCGCTGACCTCGCTAAATACAATTTCCTTTCCACTTCGATTTCCACTTTTCCCCAGGTTTATACTATTTATGATTATGAGTTAGTCGTGTACAAGCATACCAATGGCACGGTTTTATCACTGTTCACTGTATTAATCACTGTCACGAATCATTCACTTTCCATTGGTGTACTTGACACTTCTAAACCAATATCATTCACGCACGACAATGCAATGCCCACTGATCCCTAACACGCACAAACACTATGTATATGGCAATTTGGGTAAGAGATGTGTATGTATGCCGTTAACAAGTCATGTATATTATGAACCAATATGCACGTCATAAACTTACAAAAATTGCAGTAATTCATATGTTCAGAATTCAACGAAATGATACAAATACGATGATAAGTAAACTCTATCAGCAGTTCATTAAAATTGGTTTCAGTTCAATCGGGTTTCCGTTATTCAAGTTGCAGCCGTTTCATTTTAAGTGCTCGCTGCAGGAAATTCAGTTTCTGAACTGAACGTCGATTCGCGACACGAATTTCACCCAGTTGGGATCAGAATTAGGCGACACTATAGTTGAACAATTTTTTAGGGTTATCAGTCATGTTTCCAACGCAATTGGCGGATCAGTAATATTCTATTTCAACATGGAGTTATGGTCATGTTAAGTTCAATGTGTAAAATCTGCCGCTGCAGAATTCAGCAGAACACATCGTCGTTATAAAATATGTTAAAAATGTCATACAGTTAAGGAATCCAGTGAAACTAGTGGGGTAAGAAAGAAAACTCAGTTTTCTACGTAACGATATAGGGTTCCGCACATTTTCGCATTTGAGCAAGGTTATACGGTGATTTCAAAACAAGGGTGAACTGGGATTACTGCTCTGGACTGCAGTCCAGGGTCGTAATTCTCCCCAGTTTTCTCTATCATAACTAGTTCAAATTCTGAAATAAATTATAGAGTACTGTAGGTTAATGTGTTATCTTCAGTACGAGCCATGGAACGCTCCAATCCGGTTTGTAAAAGATTTATCGTGAATTTAACGGTCTAGTGTGTTCAGACAAATTCTGATTCCGCAATGGTTTTCGGGGTAACATTTTATGGTTGAAACAATATTGATTTTCAACCAAATTTCAGCAGCACCTATGTAAATAGTAATCGGGTTTAACGAACATGAGTTTCGCCATTTACAGCTAGGTTTTCACGTAAAGTTTAGTATCAACTACTTGTTTTAAATGTATGGCAATCAGAGCTTTTGTTTCGTTTAATCGGTCAATATATTTTCGTAACGTGGTTAGAGCCGAATAAAAGCTTGACTTATAAACTATGTCAAATAATGTATAATCAGGGGATTGTGAGACTTATCTAAAATCCATGATTTTCTAATTAACTTGATTGTTAAATACAATATATATAACTATGTGATAAGAAAACTAGTAGCATGTGAAGCAAGTGATGATCACTTTCCTGAAGACGATGATGGCGGCAACAGCTACGGCGGCGATACCCACGGTGATAGAGGAGACGCTGTCAACGGCGACAACGACAAAGGCGGCGGCGATTGCAACGGATACAGGTGTTTGATGAAATGACCGAGGCTCGGCTGGGGCTTGGGCTCGGTTTTGGCACTGGTGTTTGTTGGAGCTAGGCACAGAGGTCTGGGCGTGGAGCAGCGACGAGGTGGACGTGGGGCAGAGATGGCAATGGCGAGTTTGGTGGTCGCAGCAGAGTAGAGGAGAAGAAAGAGACGAGTTCTCGGTTTGTTTTCGAGTAGGGATGTAGTAGTGAGCGATGATGTCAATGGGGAGGCCGAAGGCGGGGTCCACAGAGGAGTTGACGGCGGTGAGGAGGGAGGTCGGCTTGGCCATGTGGTGCTCGGTGAAGGTGAATGGCGGTGAGCTCGAGGCTTGCTGGGTAAGAGGAGGGTGATCGGGTGATGATGGGTTGGTATTATGATGTTTTAGGGTGTTGTAGAAGAGGAGGTGGTGACGTTGAGGAGCTGCGGTGAGAGGGGAGGAAGGTGGTGGTTGGTGAAGAGGGCTCGTCGACGGTGATGGGTTCGTGGGGTTGCAGGTGAGGTGGGGAGGTGGCGACGGGGGTGCGGTGAGGTCGGGGATCGAAGAGGAGAATAGGGGCTCGAGGTTTTGGAGAGAGGAGAGAGGAGCGATGCCGACGATGGTGGCGGGGCGAGCGCGGCGTCGGTGTGGTGTGGGCGTGGGTCGGGAGAGGGAGCGGGAAGAGGAGGAGGAAGGAGAACGAGGGAGAGAGATGGTGAGGGGAAAAGAGGCGTGAGAATAGAGGGGTGAGAACGTGAGCAATAATAAGGAAAGAAATTTAAGGGAGAGAGAGAGAGAAATAAACGTGGGATTTTATTATTAATTAAAGAAAATTTTAAACGAGAGAGAGTAACGGGAATTTGTTTTAATGTGAGAGGATGAATGAATTTTAATTGGGTAAGATTTTGGTTTAATTGAGGGTATAAAATTTGAATTTTGAAAAGTGAGAAAAGAGTAGATAATTTGAATATAAGTGTTATTTTTGAAATAAAGATTTGGGTTGTTGGGCTTGGGCTCAATAAAATTTAAAAGGAAAAAAATGTGGGATTTAGATATGGACTTGCGCTTAGGGTTGGGTTCATAAGAAGGCAAAAATATAATTAGAAATTTATATAAAGTGTAAATGGATAAAATATTTTATTTGAACACGGGTATCGACGTAGATGAAGACCAGATATTATATCATACCACCCTTACAAAAATTTCGTCCTCAAAATTAAAAGAACGAAAAAGAAAACGGCGATACAAAACGGTCACTCGAAAAGATGTGGGAATCGTGAACGGATATCATCCTCACGTTCCCAGGTAGATTCCCCCGGTGAACGGCCACCCTAAGACACTCGGACTAACGAAATGACTTTATTCTTCAGTACCTTCTCTCTACGGTCGAGTATAGTAGTAGGCTGCTCTACATAAGTCAAATCGGCACCCAAGGTCAATTCAGAATGATTGA
The DNA here is from genome assembly GCA_030015575.1 of Agapanthus africanus. Lineage (NCBI taxonomy): Eukaryota > Viridiplantae > Streptophyta > Magnoliopsida > Asparagales > Amaryllidaceae > Agapanthus > Agapanthus africanus. Next base: position 21,346,583 of record JASDDO010000016.1, on the reverse strand, counting down.
GAACATGACTATCATCTCGGACGTAACGCCGCAACTGTGACACATGAAATGTGTTGTGTACACCCGCTAACGAAGGGGGTAAGGCAAGTCTGTAAGCCACTTCTCCGACCCGTTCCAAAACTTCGAATGGTCCGATGAATCGGGGACTGAGTTTCCCGCGACTTCCAAACCTGATAACACCACGGGTAGGAGAAATCTTCAGAAACACATGATCTCCGACCTCGAATTCTAGTGCTCTTCTGCTAGCGTCCGCCTAACTCTTCTGTCGGTCCTGAGCCGTCTTAATGCACTGTCTGATCATCTGAACCTTATCTACCGTCTGAATAATAAGTTCGGGACCCAATAGTCTTCGCTCACCCACGTTGTCCCAACAAACAGGAGACCGACATTTCCGTCCGTACAGTGCTTCGAATGGGGCCATTTGGATGCTCGCTTGGATACTGTTGTTATAAGAAAACTCCACTAGATGGAGGTGATCCTCCCAAGAACCTTGAAAGTCAAGCATGCACGCCCTCAACATGTCCTCGAGCGTATGAATAGTACGCTCGGACTGTCCGTCCGTCTGTGGATGGTAAGCCGTGCTAAACTTGAGATATGTACCAAGACTCTCCTGTAAGCTCTTCCAAAAGTGCGAAATGAATCTGGTGTCCCGATCTGACACTGTACTTACCGGAACCTCGTGTAGTCGCACTATCTCTTGCATGCATTTCTCCGCAAGCGACTCTGTCGATTGCCCCACCCGGAAGGGTATAAAGTGTGCTGCTTTTGTAAGTCGGTCTACAATAACCTAAACGGCGTTGTTGCCTCGTTGACTCCGCGGTAAAGCGGTCACAAAATCCATAGTGATGTGCTCCCATTTCCATTCCGGTATTGGGAGTGGTTGCAATAGTCCAGCCATTCTCTGATGTTCAGCCTTTACTTGCTGACACACTAAGCACTTGGATACAAACCATGCAATCTCTCGCTTCATCCCGTTCCACCAATAATGCTACCTCAGATCTCGATACATTTTCGTGCCTCCCGGATGTACAGAATAAGATGAGCTGTGAGCCTCAGCTAGCACTTCTTCTCTAATATCTTCCTTGGGAACACAGAGTCTGTTATCGAATCTCAAAGAACCGTCTCGATGTATAAGTAAGTCTGTCCTCAGCCCGGCTTCCACCTGCTCTCTGAACTTCTGCAGTCGAGGATCGTCAGCTTGCGCAGTCTTAATACGATCTACAAGGGAAGACTGCATTTGTAACTACCAAAACTGTTTGATTGCACTTGGTGTAACAATTTCTAGTTCAAGCTTCTGAAAATCCTCAATGATTTTCCTCTGCCTAGTCAACATCATGACCGTTGGCTTGCGACTGAGGGCATCGGGTACGACATTTACCTTTCCCGGATGATACTGTAATTCCAAGTCGTAGTCCGCCATTAGTTCTAGCCATCGGCGTTGTCTCATATTCAGTTCTCTTTGAGTGAACACGTATTTTAGACTCTTGTGATCTGTGTACACCTCCACCTTTTCTCCCAGCAGGTAATGTCTCCAAATCTTCAATGCGAAAACTACTGCGGCTAACTCCAAGTCGTGTTTTGGGTAGTTCTTTTCATGATTCTTTAGCTGTCGTGAGGCATAAGCAATTACCCGACCGTGCTGCATCAGAACGCAGCCTAAGCCTTTTCCTGAAGCATCGCTGTGTATCACCAAACCACCCGAATTGTCTGGCACGGTAAGAATAGGTGCCGCGGTCAATTTCTGCTTCAGTACTTCAAAAGCCCGAGTACATTCTTCCATCCATACGTACGGTACTTCCTTCCGCGTCAGTTTTGTCAGAGGTTCAGCGACTCGTGCAAAATCCTGAACGAACCGCCGATAGTGTCCCGCCAAACCCAGGAAGCTTCTGATCTCGGCCACTGACTTCGGTGTCGGCCAATCTCTAACGGATTCTATCTTTGCTGGGTCCACTAAGATGCCTTCGCCCGAAACAACGTGTCCCAAAAATTGCACTTTGTCGAGCCAGAACTCACACTTGCTCAATTTCGCGTATAGCTTCTCTTCCCGAAGAATTTGTAGTACCGTTCGCAAGTGTTCGACGTGTTCCTCTCGAGTCTTAGAGTAGACTAGTATGTCGTCGATGAATACCACGACAAAAGTGTCCAAATATTTTGCAAACACTCTATTCATCAGATCCATAAATATAGCTGGGGCATTGGTGACACCGAACGGCATCACTAGAAACTCATAGTGTCCGTATCGGGTCCTGAAAGCCGTCTTGCATATATCTTCGGCCGTTACTCTGATCTGGTGGTAACACGAACGAAGGTCCAGCTTCGAAAATACTTTGGCACCACCCAATTGATCAAATAAATCGTCGATGTGTGGAATGGGGTATTTATTCTTTATCGTTACTCTGTTCAGCTCCCGGTAGTCTATGCACATTCGTAGTGACCCATCCTTTTTCTTCACCAACAAGACTGGTGCACCCCACGGCGAAGCGGTTGGGCGAATAAATCCTTTCTCCATGAGTTCTTCAATTTGTTTCTTCAATTCAGCTAACTCCACTGGTGCCATTCTGTACGGTGCCTTGGAAACTGGAGATGTACCTGGGATCAAATCTATCGAGAATCCCAAAACGCGTGGAGGTGGTAGACCTGGTAAATCTTCAGGAAACACGTCAAGAAAATCCCGAACGATTTCTGGTGCGGGGTCTTCATCAACCTCCATAGCCGTCAATACTTTCGCTTTGGTTCTATACTTGGCTGGCTCCAAAGACTCGCTCCCTCCTTCAAAGACAAATTTCGGGTGATTGGGAATGCGGAAAGTCATATTCCTGGCCTGACAATCAATAATCGCGTGGAATGTACTCATCCAATCCATCCCGAGAATTGCATCATAGCTGCCCGTTCCGATTAAAAGGAAATTCGCGTAGAATTCCCTGCCACAAACTACTACTGGACAAGATCTACATTCCCAACTGGATACTATGATACCATTACCCATATGTATTTCCCATCCCTTAGTTAATGGCTCGTGTGGTATGGAGTGCGTATCAACAAAATGTGTAGATATGAAACAGTGTGATGCTCCAGAAACAGTGTGATGCTCAGTACTCTAGCTGGCATAGAATGTACGAGTAGAATATCTGTAACCACTTCTCCTGAGGCCTCTGCCTGCTCAGCTGTCAGGGTGAAAGCCCTCCCTTGACCACGGCCTGTGTTGGTTTTCCTCTGCTCTAGTGACCTCTGATGTTGCGGTCCAGGCCCTCCCTGTAGCTCTGCGCGCTGAGGACACCCACTCACCCGGTGCTGATTGGATCCGCAAATTAAACACTGTCCTTTGGCACGGTGACAGTCTTTCTGGGTATGTCCATCCCTGTGGCAGTAGCCGCAGATTAAGGCATTACTTTGTGGACGATACTGGGGTACGGAGGGACGCTTCATCTGTGTCGTTCCTGGCCTGTGAACTGGTATAACCCCTCGAGACGATGTGTGAGTCCGTGCCGGAACAACTGGGTGCCTCCTATCACTTGGGCTGGGCCCCCTGAATTTATTGATTAGCTTCTCTTGAATTCGTGCAGCGTTGAGCACCTGCGCGAATGTCTGCAACTCGAGGGACGCAATCAACTGTTGCAGCTCAAAGTCAAGTCCCTGTAAGAAACGCCTGGCCCTGGTGGCCTCTGAAGCTACCATATATGAAGCGAATCGGCTTAGCCGGTTGAATTCTGCTGCATACACGTCGACAGGACGACCGTTCTGCTTCAGTAAGATAAATTTCTCTTCCATCTCTGCCTTGGCGGTGGGGGGAAAGTAGTGGTCTAAGAAGCACTCCTTGAACTTGCTCCACTCGATCGGTCCATCGAGTCTGCTCTCTTCGACGGACCACCAAGTACGGGCTTCACCCTCTAGTTGAATATTTATTACATTCACCTTCTCTTCATCAGGTACCCGTGCGGCAGTAAGTAAGTTCTCCACATTGACCAGCCATTGTTCGGCCTCGAGTGATTCGGCTAGTCCTGTAAACACATCTGGGTGTAATCTCCGAAAATCCGACACCGTGCCAGTCCTGGTAGGCAAAACTGGTGTAGTGGTGCCCTCGGGAGCAGTAATGAGAGCGGTGGATCCCCTTAATGCGGTAATCGCCCTGAGTCCTTCGGTAAGTAAGTTCGTCTTTCTCTCTTAGGCTTCCGCAAGAGTCGTTAGTGCATTCAGGATCCTTTCTGTGCGATCCTGAGAACTAGAGTCCGAGGAGAGATCGTTCGGAGAAGTCATGTCGCTGAAAATAGATGCACGGATATGATTAGATTCGAGGATGAAAGCGAGAAGTAGTGAAGTGAACATATAATAAAGCGTAGTTAATGTTATCCTTTAATATTAAACCTGGCTTTGATACCATCTAAACCCTGTCACGTCCCGCTTCCCAAAATACGGAATACAAGGGTGACAAGGCCAGCCATGCTCCTACGATCAAGGAAGAATCCTGTCGTAGTAACATATCGGCTTCTAGCATTATATGGTAATCAGTAAATACAACACAGAAATAAAGGAAAACAATACTAGTTTATTACACCAACTTTCATTGTTCACAGTTTACAAGAGAATGAAATAAAGGAAACTACTAACCAAGTGCGAATACAAGGTTGATTTATGGAAAACAGTAAAAGTGCTGAGGGCACGACCGTCTAGATCTCTGCAAGCTCGAAGGATAGGTCTGACTCTTGAATCCGGTCCTCAGCAATCTCTGAGCATGCATACTCAGGTCGTCAGGGCGATGCAATAGCAATATTATAATAATCATGAAAGACAAGAAAATAAAGCAATAACAGTGGAGGTAATAAATGCAGGCAATCAATATGTCATGAACTAATGTAAGGTATGCTCTGTGCCCCTATCTGTCTCTAAGTCATTTTGAAATCGAATTGCGGAAAGGAGTGATCATGTTTAACGAGGGTCTCGTACGTACCGAGACTACGGCCCGCTGTTGCCCGGGACATAACCCTGTCAGCCGGACTGCTAGGTCCAAACCTAATATATATGAGTCGCTGTTGGAATGATCATCCTCTAAATCACTGACCTCGCTAAATACAATTCCTTTCCACTTCGATTTCTCCTTTTCCCCAGGTTTACACTATTTATGATTATGAGTTAGTCGTGTACAAGCATACCAATGGCACGGTTTTATCACTGTTCACAGTATTAATCACTGTCACGAATCATTCACTTTCCATTGGTGTACTTGACACTTCTAAACCAATATCATTCACGCACGACAAAGCAATGCCCACTGATCCCTAACACGCACTAACACTATGTATATGACAATTTGGGTAAGAGATGTGTATGTATGCCGTTAACAAGTCATGTATATTATGAACCAATATGCACGTCATAAACTTACAAAAATTGCAGTAATTCATATGTTCAGAATTCAACGAAATGATACAAATACGATGATAAGTAAACTCTATCAGCAGTTCATTAAAATTGGTTTCAGTTCAATCGGGTTTCCGTTATTCAAGTTGCAGCCGTTTCATTTTAAGTGCTCGCTGCAGGAAATTCAGTTTCTGAACTGAACGTCGATTCGCGACACGAATTTCACCCAGTTGGGATCAGAATTAGGCGACACTATAGTGAACAATTTTTTAGGGTTATCAGTCATGTTTCCAACGCAATTGGCGGATCAGTAATATTCTATTTCAACATGGAGTTATGGTCATGTTAAGTTCAATGTGTAAAATCTGCCGCTGCAGAATTCAGCAGAACACATCGTCGTTATAAAATATGTTAAAAATGTCATACAGTTAAGGAATCCAGTGAAACTAGTGGGGTAAGAAAGAAAACTCAGTTTTCTACGTAACGATATAGGGTTCCGCACATTTTCGCATTTGAGCAAGGTTATACGGTGATTTCAAAACAAGGGTGAACTGGGATTACTGCTCTGGACTGCAGTCCAGGGTCGTAATTCTCCCCAGTTTTCTCTATCATAACTAGTTCAAATTCTGAAATAAATTATAGAGTACTGTAGGTTAATGTGTTATCTTCAGTACGAGCCATGGAACGCTCCAATCCGGTTTGTAAAAGATTTATCGTGAATTTAACGGTCTAGTGTGTTCAGACAAATTATGATTCCGCAATGGTTTTCGGGGTAACATTTTATGGGTGAAACAATATTGATTTTCAACCAAATTTCAGCAGCACCTATGTAAATAGTAATCGGGTTTAACGAACACGAGTTTCGCCATTTACAGCTAGGTTTTCACGTAACGTTTAGTATCAACTACTTGTTTTAAATGTATGGAAATCAGAGCTTTTGTTTCGTTTAATCGGTCAATATATTTTCGTAACGTGGTTAGAGCCGAATAAAAGCTCGACTTATAAACTATGTCAAACAATGTATAATCAGGGGATTGTGAAACTTATCCAAAATCCATGATTTTCTAATTAACTTGATTGTTTAATACAATATATATAACTATGTGATAAGAAAACTAGTAGCATGTGAAGCAAGTGATGATCACTTTCCTGAAGACGATGATGGCGGCAACAGCTACGGCGGCGATACCCACGGTGATAGAGGAGACGCTGTCAACGGCGACAACGACAAAGGCGGCGGAGATTGCAACGGATACAGGTGTTTGATGAAATGACTGAGGCTCGGCTGGGGCTTGGGCTCGGTTTTGGCACTGGTGTTTGTTGGAGCTAGGCACAGAGGTCTGGGCATGGAGCAGCGGCGAGGTGGACGTGGGGCAGAGATGGAAATGGAGAGTTTGGTGGTCACAGCAGAGTAGAGGAGAAGAAAGAGACGAGTTCTCGGTTTGTTGTCGAGTAGGGATGTAGTAGTGAGCGATGATGTCAATGGGGAGGCCGAAGGCGGGGTCCACAGAGGAGTTGACGGCGGTGAGGAGGGAGGTCGGCTTGGCCGTGTGGTGCTCGGTGAAGGTGAATGGCGGTGAGCTCGAGGCTTGCTGGGTAAGAGGAGGGTGATCGGGTGATGATGGGTTGGTATTATGATGTCTTGGGGTGTTGTAGAAGAGGAGGTGGTGACGTTGAGGAGCTGCGGTGAGAGGGGAGGAAGGTGGTGGTTGGTGAAGAGGGCTCGTCGACGGTGATGGGTTCGTCGGGTTGCAGGTGAGGTGGGGAGGTGGCGACGGGGGTGCGGTGAGGTCGGGGATCGGAGAGGAGAAGAGGGGCTCGAGGTTTTGGAGAGAGGAGAGAGGAGCGATGCCGACGATGGTGGCGGGGCGAGCGCTGCGTCGGTGTGATGTGGGCGTGGGTCGGGAGAGGGAGCGGGAAGAGGAGGAGGAAGGAGAACGAGGGAGAGAGATGGTGAGGGGAAGAGAGGCGTGAGAATAGAGGGGTGAGAACGTGAGCAATAATAAGGAAAGAAATTTAAGGGAGAGAGAGAGTGAAATAAACGTGGGATTTTATTATTAATTAAAGAAAATTTTAAACGAGAGAGAGTAACGGAAATTTGTTTTAATGTGAGAGGATTAATGAAATTTAATTGGGTAAGATTTTGGTTTAATTGAGGGTATATAATTTGAATTTTGAAAAGTGAGAAAAGAGTAGATAATTTGAATATAATTGTTATTTTTGAAATAAAGATTTGGGTTGTTGGGCTTGGGCTCAATAAAATTTAAAAGGAAAAAATGTGGGATTTAGATATGGACTTGGGCTTATGGTTGGGTTCATAGGAAGGAAAAAATATAATTAAAAATTTATATAAAGTGTAAATGGATAAAATATTTTATTTGAAAATGGGTATTGGCGTAGATGAGGACCGGATATTACTTCTTCTGTATCGAGACGAACGTCGAGGTGGTCTTTAGGTTGTTGGTGAACCGTCGGGACCTGGAACTAGGGACTTTGCCATGGCTCCGTTGTTTTGTGTCGTGTCTGCATCCTGCTAGGGGAAGAACGCTGGGGTGACATCGCGTCTGCTGTATCGGGACGAACGTCGAGGTGGTCTCTAGGTTGTTGGTGAACCGTCGGGACCTGGAACTAGGGACTTTGCCATGACTCCGTTGTTTTGATTGTCGCGTTCGCATCCTGCTGGGGGAAGAACGCTGGGGTGACATCGCGTCTGCTGTATCGAGACGAACGTCGAGGTGGTCTCTAGGTTGTTGGTTTACCGTCGGGACCTGGAACTAGGGACTTTGCCATGGCTCCGTTGTTTTGTGTCGCGTCTGCATCCTGCTGGGGAAAGAATGCTGGGGTGACATCGTGTCTGCTGTATCGAGACGAACGTCGAGGTGGTCTCTAGGTTGTTGGTGAACCGTCAGGACCCGGAACTAGGGACTTTGCCATGACTCTGTTGTTTTGTGTCGCGTCTGCATCCTGCTGGGGGAAGAACGTTGGGGTGACATCGCGCCTGTTGTATCGAGACGAACGTCGAGGTAGTCTCTAGGTTGTTGGTGAACCGTCGGGACCTGGAACCAGGGAATTTTCCATGGCTCCGTTGTTTTATGTTGCGTCTGCATCCTGCTGGGGGAAGAACGCTGTTGTGGGTCTCCAGGCTGTAGACTTGGCCATCGAGACTTGGAACTAGGGACTCTGCCGTGGCTCCGAGATTGATTGTCGCATCCGAATCCTGCTGCCATGAGGAGGAACGCTGTTATGGGTCTCCAGGCTGTAGACTTGGCTGCCGAGACTTGGAACTAGGGACTCTGCCATGGCTCCCTTTTGTTGACGTCGTATATTCCTGCAGAGACACTGATTTCTCTGCGGGTCGACGCGAATCAAGATGCTCTCGTCAAGGATGCTGATTTCCCTGAATTGAGTTTTTTGCCAAGGACACCGATTTCCTCGGAGTTTAGACGAATCGAGATATTCCTGCAAAGACACTGATTTCCTTGCGGGTCGGCGCGAATCGAGATGCTCTCGTCAAGGACGCTGATTTCCCTGAATCGAGATTTTGCCAAGGACACTGATTTCCCTGGGGTTGAGACGAATCGAGGTATTCCTGCAAAGACATTAATTTCTCTGCGGGTCGATGCGAATCGAGATGCTCTCGTCAAGGACGCCGATTTCCCTGAATCGAGGTTTTTGCCAAGGACACTGATTTCCCTGGGGTTGAGACGAATCGAGGTATTTTCCTCTGAGTTGAGACGAATCGAGAGATTCCTGCAAAGACACTGATTTCTCTGCGGGTCGACGCGAATCAAGATGCTCTCGTCAAGGACGCTGATTTTCCTGAATCGAGATTTTTGCCAAGGATACTGATTTCCTCGGAGTTGAGACGAATCGAGAGATTCCTGCAAAGACACTGATTTTTCTGCGGTTCGACGCGAATCGAGATGCTTTCGTCAAGGACGCTGATTTCCCTGAATCGAGGTTTTTGCCAAGGACACTGATTTCCTCGGAGTTGAGACGAATCGAGAGATTCCTGCAAAGACACTGATTTCTCTGCGGGTCGATGCGAATCGAGATGCTCTCGTCAAGGACGCTGATTTCCCTGAATCGAGGTTTTTGCCAAGGACACTGATTTCCTCGGAGTTGAGACGAATCGAGAGATTCCTGCAAAGACACTGATTTCTCTGCAGGTCGATGCGAATCGAGATGCTCTCGTCAAGGACGCTGATTTCCCTGAATCGAGGTTTTTGCCAAGGAAACTGATTTCCTCGGAGTTGAGACAAATCGAGAGATTCCTGCAAAGACACTGATTTCTCTGCGGGTCGATGCGAATCGTGATGCTCTCGTCAAGGACGCTGATTTCCCTGAATCGAGGTTTTTGCCAAGGACACTGATTTCCCTGAATCGAGGTTTTTGCCAAGGACACTGATTTCCCTGGGGTTGAAACGAATCGAGGTATTCCTGCAAAGACACTGATTTCTCTGCAGGTCGACGCGAATCGAGATGCTCTCGTCAAGGACGCTGATTTCCCTGAATCGAGGTTTTTGCCAAAGACTCTGATTTCCCTGGGGTTGAGACGAATCGAGGTATTCCTGCAAAGACACTGATTTCTCTGCGGGTCGACGCGAATCGAGATGCTGTCGTCAAGGACGCTGATTTCCCTGAATCGAGGTTTTTTCCAAGGACACTGATTTCTTCGGAGTTGAGACGAATCGAGAGATTCCTGCAAAGACACTGATTTCCTTGTAGGTCGACGCGAATCGAGATGCTCTCGTCAAGGACGCTGGTTTCCCTGAATCGAGGTTTTTGCCAAGGACGCTGATTTTCTCGGGGTTGGTTGACTTGTTTCCGAGACGGAGCGTTGATGCGGCGGGGAGTTCATTGGTTGACTCTAGGTTGTCTGTGGACCATAGAGTCTTGGAACTAAGAACTTTGCCGTGGCTCCGCTTTGTTGACGTCGCGTCCGAATCCTGCTGCAATGAGGAGGAACGCCGTTGTTATTCTTCTGGGATGCGGATGTTGCCGTCAAGATCTGACTCTCCCTTTGACCAGGTCTGGTGGGGAAATGTGGTCCATTTTTTTGTTTATGCCCATGGATTGTATACAGGGGTTAGTATGGACTCACCTGTAGGGCAAAAGTTTCATTTCATATAATTTTTTTTTGTTTTCTTTCCGCGATGCTCTATCATTTCAGCTTTTTGTATCGCGAAAGTTGCGATTGCCCAATCATTTCAGCTATTTTTCGCGGTTCCCAATCATTTCGGCTATTTTTCTTTTTACTCGCTGCTTTTTATTGCGAGTTGCCCAATCATTTCGGCTGTTTTTGTATGCATACATTTTACTTGCTGATTTTGTTGCAAGTTGTCCTATTATTTCGGCTATTTCATATGCATTTTTGGCTTGCTGATTTTTTATCGTGAGTGTGGAACTTGGGATCTGATACCGATTTAGGCATCAGTATCGCTACAACTGGGACATTGCCAGGAGCGAATCATCATTTGCCTTTGTCGGTTCGAACAAAGGTGGCTTAGCAAACAGGCTTAAGATCCTGTTGATTAAGGCTTTTTGACTTTACGAGTCGTAAGGGTCTCATAAAGGTATTTCTCCCTACGAGTCATGGGGATCTCGTAAGTGCATTTTCTCCTTAGGAATCGTGAGGATTCCTAAGTGTGTGTTCTCTTATAAGTCGTAAGGATCTTACAAGAGTGTTTTCTCTTTATAAGTCGAGAGGACTTACAAGTGTCGTGCGCCATATGAAGATATCCCTCGTCAGTGGTTGGACTCTGTTGGGGAAACGTTTATTTGTGCCTGTGGATTGTATACGAGGGTCAATATTGAACCGCTTGTAGGGCAAATTGGGGTGTATGACGGCTTAAGAACAGGTTCAGATCCTTGTAGCTTAAGGCTTTTGAATCCCATGAGCCGTGAGGGTCTCATAGAGGGAATTCTCCTTACGCGTCGTGAGGATCTCGTAAGTGTATTTTCTCCTTAGGAATCGTGAGGATCCCTAAGTGTGTTGCTTCCCTTTGTGAGTCGTAAGGATCTCACACAGGTATTTTCTCCTTACAAGGTCAAGAGAACCTTGCAAGTGTCTTTTAACGAGATTGCGCCTTTTCGGGTTTTCACAAACTCGCCGGTAGCCCTGCTGTTTTTACTCACGGAGCTCTTTCGGGTTTTCATCCGTGCCCATCTTTCTTATGGACGTACCGTTTTTTTACCACGTCAGCTTGGGGATGCCGTGGGTTTGTACTAGTTTATAGACGTTTCGGTCAAGCGTAGTATTTCTTCAAGAAACAGCCGTTTATTGGCCTGAAGGGTCTTTCGCCATGCATATCCATGAGCAAGTAAGCCCCATCCTGGTAGACTTTGTCTATGATGTACGGGCCTTCATAATTTGGCTCGAATTTCCCCCGTTTGGCACGATTAGGGATCATAGGTCTCTTGACCACTAGCACGAGTTCGCCTTGGCGGAATGTTCTCGGCCTAGTCAATCTCTCGTATGAGCGCGCCATTTTTGCTTTGTAAGCTTCCAAGTTTTGTTGCGCTATGAGCCAGGTTTCGTCAAGGACGTCGAGCTCCTCTAGGCGAAGATAAGCATTCTCTTCATCTGTTAGCTCGTAATGGACTGCCACTCGTAGAGAGTGTAGCTCTATCTCCAAGGGAAGTACTGCTTCTGTGCCGAATACCAATGCATACGGCGTTGTGTTTGTGGCCGTTTTGAACGTAGTTCGATATGCCCAGAGAGCTTCATGCAGTCTCTCATGCCAGTCCTTCTTACTTTTAGACACCGTCTTTTTCACGATCTTCGTCAAGGTCTTGTTGAAAGCCTCTGCTAGACCGTTGGCTCGGGGATTATAGACCGAAGAGTATCTCCAGTCTATGTTATGCTATTGTGCGAAGCGGCTGATCTTATGGCTTCTGTAGGCTGGCCCGTTATCGGAGATAATCCATCGTGGAGTGCCGAACCGATAAATGACGTGTGTCTTGAAGAAATGGAGGATATTCTCCGTCTTCACTTCTCTTAGCGGTATTGCTTCCGCCCATTTAGAGAAGTAATCGGTTGTCGCCAATATGAACTGATGTCCTCTGGATAATGCTGGTTCGATGTGCTCGATTATGTCGGTTCCCCACATTTCGAATGGCCAGCTAGCTACTGTTGGGTGTAGCGGATTTGGATGCTGGTGGAGGAAGTCCCCATGAATCTAGCACGAGTGGCACTGCTTCGCGTATTCGAGGCAATCTTGAATCATCGTGGGCCATCAGTAGCCCATCCTTTTGATCTTCAGCTTCATTTTCGTACCGGCTTGGTGAGAACCGCAGAGTCCGTCGTGAATTTCTTGGACGACTCTCCTTGCCTCTTCCGGTCCCAGGCACCTCAGCCACAGAGAGTCGAATGACCTCTTATATAGAGTATCATTAACGAAGGCAAAAGACAGAGCTCGTTTCATGAGCTGATGTCTTGAGGATGTATCTTCAGGTGTTCGACGGGATTTGAAGTAGTCTATAAAGACTTCCCTCCAATCCTTAGCCTTTTCCTGGTCTATTATTTGTAGGGCTGTTTGCTTGGTCGCTTCTTTTTCTTCTGACGGCTCCGTGGATATTTCCGCTGGTGCAAGAACCCGACGGCTTTGCACAACGATCCTCACATCATCGAGGTTTTCATCGGCCATCTCTTTAGCGAGTTTGGCTAATGCGTTTGCTTTTCTATTTTCTGCGTGCGGTATGCTTTCCAGAATATAGGAGGGAACTTGAGTCAGCAACTGTTGCACTCTCTCGCCATATTTTACCAACTCTGGTTTGCATGTTTGATAGTCGTCGTTTACTTGACTAACGACCAGCTGGGAGTCTCCGTATATGAGGAGGTCTTCGATTCCTATGTCGACAGCGATCTCAAGACCTGCTATCAAAGCTTCATATTTAGCTTCATTGTTTATCCTCGGCTCTGTCAAGGAAAAGGCAAAGCGCATTATCCCTCCTTGTGGAGTCACGAAGATGAGGCCTACCCTAGATTTGATTATGAGGGTGTTGTGCTCTCGCTTCTTCATGGAAGATGCCCCGTCGAAGTAGAGTTCCCATCGGGTATCACTCCCTCCTCTCTCCCTGTCGATCGTGTCAAACGCGTGCTCCTCTGGCAATTCATAATTTAAAGGTGAGTCGACAGGTATCGGATGCTCAGCGAGGAAGTCGGCGATGGCCTGGCTTTTACTGCCTTGAGAGGACGATATGTTATCGATAACTCCATCAAGAGGAGGGCCCATTTAGCGAGTCGTCCTGTTAATATGGCTCTTGAAATCAAATACTTGAGAGGATCCACTTTTGATATGAGATGGACCTCATGCACCAAAGCGTAGTGTCTGAGCTTTATTATCGCGAAGATTAACGCCAGGTAGTGTTTTTCAATGGGAGAGTAATTGTTTTCTGCCCCCAGAAGAACTCAACTCAAGTAGTAGAGGGCTCTTTCCTTCCTTTGGTCGTTTTCTTGTGCCCATAATGCGCCTAGAGAACCTTCAAGGGCGGTTGTGTACCGGATGAGGGGCTTTCCCTTGACCGGAGCGGTCAGTACCGGCGGATTCTGCAGGTATTGCTTGATTTCATCGAGTGCGCTTTGGAATTTGCGATCCCAGACGAACGGGGTCCCCTTCTTCATTAAATGACTGTAGGGGCGACATTTGCCGGAGAGGTTGACTTGGAGTTTGACACCTGTTTAGGTATCTGCATCGCTATAACTGGGATATCGCCAGGAGCGACTCATCATTTGCACATGTCGATTTGGACAAAGGTGGCTTAGTAGACAGGGTTAGGACTCTGTCGACTAAGACTTTTGACTTTATGAGCCGTAAGGGTCTCATAAAGGGTTTTCTCCCTACGAGTCGTGAGGATCTCGTAGGCGTATTTTCTCTTTAAGAATCGTGGGGATTCCTAAGTGATGTCTTCTCTTGTAAATCGTAAGGATCTTCCAAGAGTGTTTTCTCCTTATAAGTCGAGAGAACCTACAAGTGTTATTCACCATATGGGGACATTTCTTGCTATTTTTAGAACTTGGCAAAGAAATATTTATTTGTGCCCATGCTTGCAGGGCAATTTGAGAGATATAACGGCTTAAGAACAGGTCTAGATCCCTGTAACTTAAGGCTTTTGAATCCTATGAGCCGTGAGGGTCTCACAGGGGGGATCCTCCTCACGAGTCGTAAGGATCTCGTAAGTGTATTTATTTTAACGAGGTTGCGCCTTTCTGGGTTTTCACAAGCTCGCCGGCAGTCCTGCTGTTTTAACTCACGGCGCCCTTTCGGGTTTTCATCCGTGCCCATTTTGCTTGTGGACATACCATTTTTTTTGAGAGCGTGATTTAGGAAATCAATATCCAACTCGTGCTCTGTTCTTTCTCTAGGTGCATCTTCGGGATTTGCCTTAGACGATGGATTAGCGAGTGATGCCGCCCGAGCAAGCATCTCCTGCAGATTTTCACGTTGCAGTTGAACTTTTGCCAGGGACCGAGTTTGAGGTCGGTGACTAGCAGAAGCTCGAACTTCGTCTTTGTAATTCACCACATAGACTATGTGAACTACCATGCCGCCAGGCTTGGGGCGTTTGGAGTTTTGGCCTTTGGAGTTTGCTTCAGGCATTTGAGCTTTATTGGGCCTCTCTTTTTTGTGAAAAGCCGCTTTGGTTTTGGGAGGAACCGCTGTATCGGGATCCGTCTTGGGATGAGTCCCTTGTATTTGAAAGAGAATTTGTCAGAATTTGGCTAACGTTTAGGGGAAAAGCCGCGGTTGACGACAGAGACCTTCACTTGCTTTCGTACTTTATATATAGTTGAGGAAAGTTGCTTTAGGGAGAGAACTGGTTTCTGCTCTCGTGGGATCTCCATGGGCTGTAGAGATTTCTTAAATATCGCGGTAGGAAAATTTTATCTGACCCTTCGCACCAATTTGAAGCTGTTCCCGGTTGGAACAACAACATTCACCACTGGGGTTGAAACAGGACCATACGGAGGACTGCTGTAACAACCTAGTTCATTTATACCAATTCCAGTTCCCGTATTTACTTATCTGTGGTAATTTCTTGATTTATCGTGTTTTGGGTGCGAATGGTATTTTACATTGCATTCGAACCGACCCGCTTGCTTGAACCTGTTTGATTCATATTTATGAATTACCTTGACTTATTATATAGACACGTGCATCTCATATATACTGCATACTGGCATTTAATCTGACATTGCATCTTTCATCATATAACATTTTAAGTCACATAAAATAATTTAAAATTACATTTCATGGCCTGCATGATACCCCTAACCCCGTGGTAGCATCCGCGTATCTTGTTCTCGTCCCGTTCAGTGAAATAGACGTATTTGGATAGCTACGCGCACGTACGTGCATCCGTTCTTGGGGGTATGCATTTTCGTTACCAGAGCATTCATTTTGAAATTTGGACGTCGCATATATTTTTCATATTTTAAATCTGAATTTTTAGACCCGGCCCGGGCGTGTTTTGGACTAAATTTGTATTTTCTAAAATCTCAAAACGTACTAATATTATATTATATATACACGTAACTGTTACTTAAGGATTATATATATTTTTTATTTAACTAAGTATAATTTTATTTTCCGATCCTAACAACTCTCTCTCTCTCTCTCTCTTCACTATAGTATATATATATATATATATATATATATTATTAAATCCTAATAGTTTTTGTTTACAGCCCTCTCTCTCTAATCTCACGTCTCTCTCTCTCTCCTCTGCATAAATATATATATTCTTATATTATATTTAATTATTCTTTTACCTTATATTTTACCCACGTTCTTCTTTCCTTCTTCTTCAAAATTTTTCCCGCCTCTTCTTTGCGAGAGCCCGCGCCTTCGTCGCCGTCGCCGTCGCCGTCTCCACGACCTCGCCTCCACCCTCGACCTCGTCGCCTCCTCTCATTCTCCTCACCTTACCTCCTTCTCTCCTCGCTGCTGCAACTCATCTCCCCGCGGCAAACACACGTACCCATCCTCGCTGCACCCGTCGCCGCCGTCGCCTCGACGTCGCCGACGTTGATCCGACCTCGTAGACACCTCTTCTTCCTCTCCTCTCCCCTCTCTTTAACCCAGCAACACTCTTCTCCTTCCTCTCTTCTTCTTTCTCTTCTTCTTCTTTTCTCTTCTCTTCCTCTTTCTTGATCTTGTTTTTCCGGTGATCGCCGGAGACCCATTGCCGACGTCACCCCAGTACCGCCTCCTCTGACCCCAGAGCACCAACCCCAGTGCAACCTTCATCTCTTCTTTCTTATTCTTATTCTTTCTTCTTTTTTCTTTCTCTTTCTCGTTTCTGTTTTCCGGTCACCCGCCGGAGCCGTGCCGCTGCCGACGATCCGAGCAACCCAGTGGACGTTCCCAGTCAGCATGGTCACCTTCTTGCATTGCTTGGTTCGGTCCCGTGTGAGCCGTGTATGCATTGCAACTTTTACCGACATTGGATGTTACCGTGTGTATCCGTCGCGTGATCCATCGAGGAAAGTTAAACTTGCTACATGCTATTTAACTCATTATATATTTATTTAATTAAATATTATACCTGTAGTTTAAATCTTGTCTCCCATGTTTCATTTTATAACGTTTCGATGTTCCGTTTGCATCCGTTTATATCATTTTAGACCTAGGTCATGGAAAACATATCTTGTTGCATACTAGATTACAATATACTGCACCCATATCAATATTTATATCACCTAGTGCTTATTTGTACATCCCATAGTACCATTTTATAGTTTATAAGCTTTCGGACACCCGTTTGCATCCATCTCGTCTAATATATATATAATTGCATCCATAGATCATATTAATACATAATACTGTGATATTAACATTCCATGTTTAATAAAGTGCATCCTAATTAGTGTTGGAACTATAACTTTAACCCTAATCGATAACTGTGCATCCATATCTTTGAATTTGTATCTTTTTGCATACCACATCACATTATTCAATTTTATTGTTATATCAGTACCCCATACTTGTTTTGTGTACTCATACTTATTACAGTTCGATTATGAGCACCCACGTGATACTTGTGCACCCTGACATGACTTGATACACTACTACTTGACACGACTTGATACTTGTGCAGTTCTTGACATGATTTGATCCTTGTTCACTACCTGACATGACCTGATGTACCACAGCTTGACCTGTTACCTGATCTTGTTACTAATGCCGAAAATCTTGACATGTTGTCCCTACGGGCATTTCCTGTTGTCTATCTAGACAAACCTATACCTGCCTGATCCTATGTTGGCATTAGCTCCTGATTTATCAATACCTGACTTGAACACATAACTTGGGGGTATGGGGAAATCAATGATGAAACCTGACTTGTAACTCGACAGTTCGATACCTTTACTGATCAGTTTTACGGGCTAGGCCAGCCCCGGGATGCTGCTGCTGACATCATTCATCTTTATATACTACCTTTTACTGCCTAGCGGCACGTCTCGGATTCAGCCCGAGAGTCTTGACCGTGGTCCCGGGCACGCACGGGATACTATTGAGTTACATCGATAATTTATCAAATTGATTTCAAAAGACTTGAGAGTAGTTAACCGAGTAGACCAGTTTAGATTACTCACTGCACATCACCTGTGCCTTACCCTTCACTGTCCTTATTTATGTTACTGTTATACCTTTATTACTGTTCATACTCGTGCCTGCATGTCTTGTTACCCCCTGATTATATTATTATTGATGTTATGACGCACTGACGTCTGGGTTTTGCATGGCCCAGATCCTCTACCTTGGTCGCAGGCTGATCAGGAGTACTTCCGCCGTTAGGCCGAGCAGTGAGGATCCAGTTGGTATCCAGATTTACTTTCCAGGTGTTTTGTTAATTGGATCTATTACTTCCGCATATTAGTTTTTTCTTGACTCGTTTATTTTGGCCTATGGACATGTGTTAGATAGTTTATTATTGTTCTTGATATCTCTACAGCCGTAATGTGACTGTGGAGGGATTTTTCCTATCCACAGGTAGCATGGTTGGCTCTGTCACGTGCCTATCTTAGCGTACTCTGGGAAGCAGGGCGTGACAGGGTTTGTTTGGTATCAGAGCCATATGATCTAGGTTAATCGGGTTTGATTCTTTTGTAGTTGGGTATTGGACCCAATACACGAATCAGAATACTCGTGATTAGGAACATGTCCTGCCACTTTACCACCTTGCCATTCTTGAATCTTAACTTCCTCCTGATCCTATCTTGACGATATGCAAACCTCTCTGCATCTCGACTTTAAATCTTTTGGTTCCCTATTGTTTCTCCCTATTCCTTGATTCTGATACTAGGATTTGGGCGACTTGAGTGGAGTTATGTGATTGTAACTATGAACTGCAGCATGGTTACAATGCGGTACTCTATTTAAGTAACTTGGAGTCCTGGTCTTGTTTCATTTCCTTGTTTCATGGTCGTTTTATTACCTTGGTTCTCTCAGTTTCATTGCTTACCAGTTTATGTTTTTATCGCAAGTTTGAATCCCGTTTACCGTGCTTATCTTCTTCAGTGTTTGGCTTCAGGTGAAGTCGTTTCAGGTATCCTACTTGTTCATGTTTTCCCCGCATTAGAATTATTCAATTCTGGTGCATCCCTTTGTTTGTTGTTGTCTTGGGAATAGATTTTCTCGGCACTTTCCACCCTCACATATTGTAGGGCAAAGAAAGTGATTTTCCAGATTCCCGGACATCCGGAGTTTTTTTTTGCTGGAGGTAGCAGTTCTGTCGGGCTAGTCGAGTTTAGGGCTAGGCCGACAAACAATGTTCTTTCATCGATGGAAGTTGATAAGGAGGAAGCACCAGCTGTAGTTTGAGAGTTCATGGACGTATTCGAGGACATCTCGGGTTTACCGCCAAAACGAGATGTGGAGTTAACAATCGATCTTGTTCCTGGTGCAGCGTCAATCTCAAAGGCATACTATCCGATGGCACCAGTGTTGTTGGAAGAAGTCAAGAAGCAGGTTACTGAATTACTTGAGAAGGGTTGGATTCGCAGCAGCAATTCACCTTGGGGAGCTCCAGTTCTTCTAGTCAAGAAGAAAGATGGCACACGGAGGATGTGCATCGATTATCAAGAATTAAACCGGGTGACTATTAAGAACAAGTACCCGATCCCTCGCATTGGAGAATTGTTCGAGCAGCTTAGTGGCGCGAGGGTATTCTCGAAGCTGGATTTGCAATCCAGATATTATCAGGTCCGAGTTAAATCAGAAGATATTTGCAAGACTGCGTTCCGAACTCGGTATGGACATTACGAGTATTTAGTGATGCCCTTCGGAGTAACGAATGCACCGGCGATATTTGTAGACTTGAGGAACCGAATCTTTTCACCGTTCTTGGACCAGTTTATAGTGGTGTTCATCGATGATATTCTGGTCTACTCGAGGAGCATTGAAGAGCATGCGGAACACTTGAAGATCGCATTGCAGATGTTGAGGCAAGAAAGATTGTATGCAAAGATGAGCAAGTGCGAGTTTTGGCTTGAAGAAGTGAAGTTTTTGGTGCATGTTGTATCTGGAGATGGAATCGCCGTTGATCCCGAAAAGATTGCAGCAGTTCAAGATTGGCCGATTCCGAAGAACGTAGCTGAGATCAGAAGTATCCTTGGACTTGCAGGATACTACAGAAGGTTCGTAGAGAATTTTTACCGTTTGGCTGAGCCTTTGACCGAGCTTACACGTAAAGAGGCACCGTTCGTATGGACGGATAAATGTGCATCAGCTTTTGAGGCGTTGAAGCAGAGTTTGATAACCGCTCCTATCCCGACCGTACCAGACAGTTCCGGAGGATTGGTGATTCACAGCGACGCATCTGGGAAAGGTTTGGGATGTGTTTTGATGCAGCATGGGAAAGTTATAGCTTATGCATCGAGATAGTTGAAGACCCATGAGAAGAATTACCCAATCCATGATTTGGAGCTAGCAGCTGTGATTTTCGCCTTGAAGATTTGGAGACACTACTTATTGGGCGAAAGGGTCGAAGTATTCACCGATCACAAAAGTCTAAAGTATGTGTTCACGCAGAAAGAGCTCAACATGAGGCAGCGTAGATAGTTGGAGCTGATGGCTGACTATGATCTTGATCTTAAGTACCATCCGGGGAAAGTTAAAGTTGTGCCGGATGCGCTTAGTCGGTTGCCAGCAATTCGGATGTTGACGGCACAGAAGGAGCTTGTCGAAGATTTTCGAAGATTCGAGTTGGAGATCGTGCTACCGCATTCTTCAGAACAGTTGATGCAGCTGCAAGTACAGTCGTCATTGATCGAGAGTATTAAAGCAGCGCAGTCGAAGGACCCAAGATTGCAAAGGTTTCGAGAACAGGTTGAAGCTGGACTTCGAGCGGACTTGTTAATTCATGAAGATGGTTCGTTGCGATATGGTAGCCGTTTGTGTGTGCCAAAATAAGATATTCGCGAAGAAGTTATGAAGGAGGCGCACAGTTCCGCATATTCCGTACATCCAGGAGGCACGAAGATGTACCGCGATCTAAGACAGCATTTCTGGTGGGAAGGTATGAAACGGGAGATTGCCCGCTTTGTAGCGAAGTGCTTGGTGTGTCAGCAAGTTAAGGCTGAACATCAAAGGGTTGCTGGTTTATTGCAACCACTTCCGATTCCTCAATAGAAGTGTGAACATATAACCATGGATTTCGTGACGGCTTTAACGCGGAGTCCAAAGGGCAACAATGCAGTTTGGGTGATTGTTGATCGATTGACCAAGGCAGCTCATTTCATACCATTTCGAGTTGGTCAATCAACGGAAGCTTTGGCAGAACGATACATGCAGGAGATTGTAAGATTGCATGGAGTACCGGTGAGCATCGTGTCCGACCGTGACACCCGTTTCTTATCACTTCTGGAGGAGCTTATAGGAAAGTTTGGGGACTCGATTGAAGTTTAGCATAACTTATCATCCTCAGACAGATGGCCAGTTGGAGAGAACGATCCAAACTCTTGAAGACATGTTGAGAGCTTGCATGTTAGACTTCGAGGGTTCATGGGAGGATCATCTACACTTGGTGGAGTTTTCTTTCAATAACAGTTTTCAGGCGACTATTCAGATGGCTCTATTTGAAGTATTGTATGGTCGCAAGTGTCGTTCACCTGTTTGTTGGGACGATGTTGGAGAACGAAGATTATTGGGACCGGATTTGATCGTGCAAACAGTTGAGAAGGTTAACACTATCTGGAATCATATGAAAGCAGTACAAGATCGAAAAAAGAGTTGGGCCGATACATCGAGAAGACCTCTAGAGTTCGCTGTTGGTGATTTGGTGTTCTTGAAGATATCACCGACTAGAGGGGTGATTCGTTTTGGGAGTCGAGGCAAGCTTAGTCCTCGATTCGTTGGACCTTTTGAGATTTTGGAGCGTGTTGGAGAAGTGGCGTATCGATTGGCTTTACCGCAATCTTTGGCGAATGTTCATGACGTGTTTCATGTATCTCAACTCCATAAGTATGTTCGAGATGAAACACATGTGTTGGATCATTCGGAACTGACTGTACGAGAATATTTAACCTTTGAGGAGCGACCGATGTCGATTGTGGATCGAAGGGAAAAAGTTCTTAAGAACAAGGTTATCCCTCTTATACTTGTTTCTTGGGGAAATTGCTTGCATGGAGACTCTACTTGGGAACGAGAAGATGAAATCCGGCAGAAGTTTCCACATCTATTCTTGTAGTTTCTTGATTGTTTATCCTTTCTTGTTCTTGGAATTTCGAGAACGGAATTCTTTTTGTAGTTGGGTATAATGTAACAACCTAGTTCATTTATACCAATTCCAGTTCCCGTATTTACTTATCTGTCGTAATTTCTTGATTTATCGTGTTTTGGGTGCGAATGGTATTTTACATTTTTACATTGCATTCGACCCGACCCGCTTGCTTGAACCTGTTTGATTCATATTTATGAATTATCTTGACTTGTTATATAGACACGTGCATCTCATATATACTGCATACTGGCATTTTATCTGGCATTGCATCTTTTATCATATAACATTTTAAGTTACGTAAAATAATTTAAAATTACATTTCATGGCCTGCATGATACCCCTAACCCCGTGGTAGCATCCGCGCATCTTGTTCTCGTCCCGTTCAGTGAAAAAGACGTGTTTGGATAGCTACGCGCACGTACGTGCATCCGTTCTTGGGGGTATGCATTTTCGTTACCTGAGCATTCATTTTGAAATTTGGACGTCCCATATATTTTTCATATTTTAAATCTGAATTTTTAGACCCGACCCGGACGTGTTTTGGACTAAGTTTGTATTTGCCAAAATCTCAAAACGTACTAATATTATATTATATATATACCTAACTGTTACTTAAGGATTATATATATTTTTTATTTAACTAAGTATAATTTTATTTTCCGATCCTAACAACTCTCTCTCTCTCTCTTCACTATAATATATATATATATATTTTATTAAATCCTAACAGTTTTTGTTTACAGCCCTCTCTCCCCAATCTCACGTCTTTCTCTCTCTCTCCTCTGCATAAATATATATATATTCATATATTATATTTAATTATTCTTTTACCTTATATTTTACCCACGTTCTTCTTTCCTTCTTCTTCAAAATTTTTCCCGCCTCTTCTTTGCGAGAGCCCGCGACCTCGTCGCCGTCGCCGTCTCCACGACCTTGCCTCCACCCTCGACCTCGTCGCCTCCTCTCATTCTCCTCACCTTACCTCCTTCTCTCCTCCCTGCTGCAACTCATCTCCCCGCGGCAAACACACGCACCCGTCCTCGCTGCACCCGTCGCCGCCGTCGCCTCGACGTCGCCGACGTTGACCCGACCTCGTAGACACCTCTTCTTCCTCTCCTCTCCCCTCTCTCTAACCCAGCAACACTCTTCTCTTTCCTCTCTTCTTCTTCCTCTTCTTCTTCTTTTCTCTTCTCTTCCTCTTTCTTGATCTTGTTTTTCCGGTGATCGCCAGAGATCCATTGCCGACGTCATCCCAGTACCGCCTCCTCTGACCCCAGAGCACCAACCCTAGTGCAACCTTCATCTCTTCTTTCTTCTTCTTCTTTCTTCTTTCTTCTTTTTTCTTTCTCTTTCTCGTTTCCGCTTTCCGGTCACCCGCCGGAGCCGTGCCGCTGCCGACGATCCGAGCAACCCAGTGGACGTTCCCAGCCAGCATGGTCACCTTTTTGCATTGCTTGGTTCGGTCCCGTGTGAGCCGTGTGTGCATTGCAACTTTTACCAACATTGGACGTTACCGTGCGTATCCATCGCATGATCCATCGAGGCAAGTTAAACTTGCTACATGCTATTTAACTCATTATATATTTATTTAATTAAATATTATACCTGTAGTTTAAATCTTGTATCCCATGTTTCATTTTATAACGTTTCGATGTTCCGTTTGCATCCGTTTATATCATTTTAGACCTAGGTCATGGAAAACATATCTTGTTGCATACTAGATTACAATATATTGCACCCATATCAATATTTATATCACCTAGTGCTTATTTGTACATCCCATAGTACCATTTTATAGTTTATAACCTTTCGGACACCCGTTTGCATCCATCTCGTCTAATATATATATAATTGCATCCATAGATCATATTAATACATAATACTGTGATATTAACATTCCATGTTTAATAAAGTGCATCCTAATTAGTGTTGGAACTATAAATTTAACCCTAATCGATAACTGTGCATCCATATCTTTGAATTTGTATCTTTTTGCATACCATATCACATCATTCCATTTTATTGTTATATTAGTACCCTATACTTGTTTTGTGTACCCATACTTATTACAGTTCGATTATGAGCACCCACGTGATACTTGTGCACCCCTGACATGACTTGATACACTACTACTTGACACGACTTGATACTTGTGCAGTTCTTGACATGATTTGATCCTTGTTCACTACCTGACATGACCTGATGTACCACAGCTTGACCTGTTACCTGATCTTGTTACTAATGCCGAAAATCTTGACATGTTGTCCCTACGGGCATATCCTGTTGTCTATCCAGACAAATCTGTACCTGCCTGATCCTGTGTTAGCATTAGCTCCTGATTTATCAATACCTGACTTGAACATATAACTTGGGGGTATGGGGAAATCAATGATGAAACCTGACTTGTAACTCGACAGTTTGATACCTTTACTGATCAGTTTTACGGGCTAGGCCAGCCCCGGGATACTGCTGCTGACATCATTCATCTTTACATACTACCTTTTACTGCCTAGCGGTACGTCTCGGATTCAGCCCGAGAGTCTTGACCGTGGTCCTGGGCACGCACGGGATACTATTGAGTTACATCGATGATTTATCAAATTGATTTCAAAAGACTTGAGAGTAGTTAACCGAGTAGACCAGTTTAGATTACTCACTGCACATCACCTGTGCCTTACCCTTCACTGTCCTTATTTATGTTACTGTTATACCTTTATTACTGTTCATACTCGTACCTGCATGTCTTGTTACCCCCTGATTATATTATTATTGATGTTATAACGCACTGACGTCTGGGTTTTGCATGGCCCAGATCCTCTATCTTGGTCGCAGGCTGATCAGGAGTACTTCCGCCGTTAGGCCGAGCAGTGAGGATCCAGTTGGTATCCAGCTTTACTTTCCAGGTGTTTTGTTAATTGGATCTATTGCTTCCGCATATTAGTTTTTTCTTGACTCGTTTATTTTAGCCTATGGACATGTGTTAGATAGTTTATTATTGTTCTCGATATCTCTACAGCCGTAATGTGACTGTGGAGGGATTTTTCCTATCCACAGGTAGCATGGTTGGCTCTGTCACATGCCTATCTTAGCGTACTCTGGGAAGCGGGGCGTGACAACTGCCCCCAGATCATTTTGGATGACGCTGATATCGACGTTGGCCGTTTCTTACGGCCGGGATTTGATTAGCTTTAGGATTTTGCTGAGCCTGTCCCCTGTTTCCTTTGAGAGCTTGAATATTCTGTCCCCTGCGTCGACCTTGGTCCTTGGCATGTGCCAGTTGTTTGAGGACTGATTTTGTCGGCAAAGCAGCTGCTTGGGGAACCGGCATGTAGAAGACAGAATTCCTCTGGTATTCCTCCATCGGCGTTGAGGCACCGAGGGTGGGAGGTGGGCGTATCGAACCAAAAAGAAGCCCGTTGATTTCTTTAGGAGCCGGATTGCAGAGATTTGAGCCTGCAAGTGGCCCGTACTTGACTCCACCAGATATGACAGAGCCTGAGTTGCTAAGGTGGGAGCAAACGCCATTCTTCATAGAGACGAAACGCCAGCTTCAATATCCCCTCCCCTAAGGGCAACCACAAACATATATACCGCGATTATTTGATCGCGGAAAAACACGACACACGAAGTGTGGAGTGGAAAGAGGAAAAGGTCCCACCGGGCGTGCCAGAATCTGTTCTCCGCCGAAAGACGCGACCGGGACGTTGGGACGTCCGGCCTGAACTTTGAGGGCAGATGCTATTTGGTGCTATCCGTCCACCTCTCCGAAGATGCCAAGTTGATTTATGATACCATGTATCGAAGGTTTAAACGGATGCGGCTGATGTAGCAGACGTCGTCAGATTCCCCCTCGTTGAGGGGTTTTTTGATTGTGGGGACGCTCTTCCCTGCTGGCGCAAGCCCCTGCAGTTAATTACGCTACCGCATCGCGGTAACTACTTTCTCCTTCTCCAGATGGTCACTTCGTGTCGTATGTGTTTGTTTTGTTTTTGGTTGCCCGTGGATTGTATACGGAGACTAATTTATGTTGTCGCCTATAGGGCGTAGATTAGTCCAAATCCATATCTTCTTAGATTTGGGTTTGGGGTTGGGTTTAAGGATGCGTTAGTCTCATTTGAGATTAAGATCGACTTAAACGCTTGTTAAGGATACATTAGTCTAATTTTAGACTAAGATCAACTTAACGGGATCATTTAGATCCAACAAGAGATCATTTGGGCTCTATTGTTTAGTTTAGGGACATTGCGGTCCATTAGTTTAAGGACATTACGGTCCAAGGTTAAGGACATCATAGTCCATGGGTTTAAGGACCCCACAGTCCGAGGTTAAGGACATCATAGTCCATGGGTTTAAGGACCCCACAGTCCGAGGTTAAGGACATCATATTCCATGGGCTTAAGGACCCCACAGTCCGAGGTTAAGGACATCATAGTCCATGGGTTTAAGGACCCCACAGTCCAAGGTTAAGGACATCATAGTCCATGGAAAATCTGGTTGTCGGGACCTGTCACCTCTCTGAAGACGTTGAAGGATTACAACGACTCATATCAGAGGAGTGAAGAGATGTACCCTTGAACCAATATTGGTTAAGGGATCTGTAATTGGATTGATTTAAGGATTGTTAATCTCGTTTGAGACTAAGATCAACTCAAATTTTTGTTAAGGATACGTTAGTCTAATTTTAGACTAAGATCTACTTAACAGTATCATTTAGATCTAACAAAAGAGCATTTGGGCTATATTGTTTAGGTTAGGGACATTGCGGTCCATAATTTAGATGCAAACATGGGTTTAGAAATGCACTAGATAGTTATTGGTCATTGGGACCTACCACCTCTCTGAAGATGTTGAAGAATTACAACGACATGTATCAGAGGTGTGAAGAGATGTACCCTTGAACCAAATACCAGATCGAGGGGAGAGATCAGGGTAAAAT
Source organism: Agapanthus africanus (assembly GCA_030015575.1). NCBI lineage: Eukaryota > Viridiplantae > Streptophyta > Magnoliopsida > Asparagales > Amaryllidaceae > Agapanthus > Agapanthus africanus. Next base: position 21,319,564 of record JASDDO010000016.1, on the reverse strand, counting down.
GAACATCATCTTAGATGCCAGGAGTTCATTAGCTATTTCTGAGACTCGGATCAATTTTGAGAAAACCTGAGTATAATGAGGGCTCAGCTGATTGATGACCAAAAAGGGGTCTTGGCTTCAGGAGACTTGGTTAATTGGGCTAATGTTGGCCTCTCATAGTGTTAAACACTAGTGTATGATCAGCGCTCACGTGCTCCCACGTGAGGTCTTAAAGTGTTGTCTAAGCACTGAATATTTGAAGCGCTCACGTGAGGTCACGTGAGGCGTTTTGAAGCAGTGTTAAACACTGAAGATATGAAGCGCTCACACAGGGTATTTGAAGTAGTGTTAAACACTGAAGATATGAAGCGCTCACGTGGGGTCATGTGAGGTGTTTGAAGTAGTGTTAAACACTGAAGATATGAATTGCCCACGTGGGGTCACGTGAGGTGTTTGAAGTAGTGTTAAACACTGAAGATATGAAGCGCTCACGTGAGGTCACGTGAGGCGTTTGAAATAGTGTTAAACACTGAAGATATAAAGCGCTCACATGAGGTCACGTGAGGCGTTTGAGATTTGGCACAACTTCTTTGAATTTGTTCCCTTTTTCTTTTCTGAGTGCTGAGCACTATTGGGTCACGTGGGATCACGTGAGGGATCCCCAAAGACTGAAAGCTTCCTCTGTTTTATTATCTTGTTCTTTTACAAGTGCACTGCTAGGGGGTCATGTGGGATCACGTGAGGCGCCCTAAAAAAAATAGGGTTTATTCCCTTTTCTCTTTTATAAGTGCTGAGCACTTCTCAGGGGTCACGTGACTAGATCTCATTCTTTCCCTCTTTGTTCCTCAAAGGTGTTCACGTGGGATTACGTGAGCTTTTGTTCTTTGTAAGGATTAAGTTCTTTTTAAAGGGTTAAACCCTATTTTTAGAGGAATTAAATTCCCATATGTTTTGTAAGAGTTAAACTCTTTTGGATTCAGTTCTTTCCCCTAGGTTTTGAATCTGCATGACAGAATCTCCCCGATGAGAATTAAATTCTCAACTTGTGGGGAGATCTGCTTCTGCAGATCTTAACCAGAGGAAGAACTAAGTTCTTTGAGAAGAGTTAAACTCTTGGTTTGAGAATAAATTCTCTTTTTGTGGGAGCTTTTGGGAGGGGTTCCCCTTCTTTAGAGAATTAAATTCTCTCTCTATTTTTCTTCCCCTCTCCCTCTGTCTCTATATGCCTCCCCTCTTTTTGAACTTGGAGTTTATCGGGCTCCCTCTGTTAATTGGAAAGAGAGATCATTGGTCGTTGGGACCCACCACCTATCTGACGACGCTGAGGGATTACAACGCCATATATCGAAGGTGTGGAGGGATGTACCCTTTGAACCGTGTTCCACTTATCAGGAGGAAGAATATGTTGAAGCTTAAACTCCTAACTGCTGAAAAATGTCTCTTTGCGTTCGCGCACGTGCGTCGCACGTGTTGGGCATACGTGCGTCGGACGTGGCGGGCGCACGTGCGTCGCACGTGACGCTTGCACATCATGGGGGGTAGCTAAGGCCATAACTTGGAGAACTAAGCTCCTTAGAGAATTAAATTCTCCCACATACGTTTCACATGATTGGCTCATGTGCGTTACACGTGGCGTGCATGTGGCGGGTGCACGTGGCGCACATGGCGCTTGCGCATATGCGCATTATTGGGGGGGGGGGCAGCTAAGGCCCTAACATGGAGAACTAAGCTCCTTTGAGAATTAAATTCTCCCACGTACGTTGCACATGTTTGGCTCACATGCGTTGCACGTGGCGCGCATGTGGCGGCAGCACGTGCATTGTACGTGGCGCACATGACGCTTGCGCATATGCGCATTATGGGGGCAGCTATGGCCCTAACTTGGAGAACCAAGCTCCTTTGAGAATTGAATTCTCTACATTTTCTAAGAGGTCCCCTCTTATTTATATGGGAGTGGTAGAGAAGGGATCTCTCTTTTTCCCGACGTGGGACTAAAAATGCATCCCCAATGTAGTAGAGCATTACTTTAGATTACACGTACGTAGCACATTTGCTCATAACTTTTGATCTCGGATGAATTATGAGGCCCATAATATATCAAATCGAAGGATTTTTTGAGAATCTTTCGATACCATCAGAATTTAGCCTTTTCTCATTCTGGAGTTTGTCAAAATACAGCCCGGAAAATACTGGTTCGCATTTTCTTCCTTAGATTAGACGTGCGTAGCACATTTGCTCATAACTTTTGATCCCGGATGAATAATGAGGCCCTTAATATATCAAATCGAAGGATTTTTCGAGACTCTTTCGATACTATCGGAATTTAGCTGATTCTCATTCAGGAGTTTGTCAAAATACTGTCTGGAAAATACTGGTTTGTATTTTCTTAAGCGTATCGCTGCCATTTGACACCTTGAGCTCTTTTGCGCAGAATTTTTTGGCGGGAACAAAGGTTATTCCCTAAATAAATATACTAGCGTATTGTAACAATAATACACAATGCAAGAATAAATGGAGACTGTAAAATTTTTCGACAAACATTTTTATTTACACTTAATTTCAAATATTTAGAAGTACATGAGTTTCAGCTGGAAAGTAAATACAATAAAAGAAAATGCCTAAACATGTGGCATACATAAACTAAAGAAAAGTGAAGCTGAGCTAGTCCTGAGTAGCGATCCGGTTGTAGTCCTCCTCTGCGGTCTCCACTTCTTCCGACTCAATCGTATCAGACGAACATTCCAAGAGAAGAAAAGTGGGTGGAATGCCCGTCAGCGAACTAGCGCTCGGTAAGTCCTAAGGATAAATAAGAGTAAAGAAAAATGACAATTGTAGAATATATATGACGAATAAGAGTATGTATTCATGGGTAAGTATATACTATAGGTCTTTATATGGTCACTAAGTTAACGTTAAGTTCCAAGTGTGAATGTCAACGCAGCCGTAGAAGTATTCACAAGCTTAAGAGTGGGGCCCAGGAGCAAGGAAACACGGGTTCATTTCATGTGTTAGTATCGGGGCTCTAGGTTGTGGATGAGTTGACCCGAATGACGTTCGAGTAAAATAAAAAAGAAGTTAATACGGGACTCCTGAAGCTCCGTTGGATTCACACAAGAAACTATCCGAAGCACCCCGAGTATAATATATATTATAATTGTAAGATAACCTTAGTTGATTTGATTGGTTGATTAGGACGTGTCTTGATCGAAACCATAGATTGCAAAAGGTGTAGAATGAAGTCGAGTGAGTCGAGTAATATGCGAGTCATGACAATTGCAATCTTGGTTCGAGTCAAGTTTGTTCCTGTAGATTAGGTTCGAGTTCATGTTCGAGTTTAGATTCGAGTTTCGAGTTTGGGGTTTGAGTTCGAGTTTAGATTCAAGTTTCGAGTTTGGATTCGAGTTCAGGTCTTTTTCATATGAATTGATTTAATTCTTGAAGATCTTATGTTCGGGAGAAATCAGACAACTGCTGCATATGGACGGCAGGATTTGTGTCTTTTTCCAAGACAATTGTCATTGATAACTCCGTTAATTTGTCTAACCTGAATAGACAAGTACTCACTTTCTCTGGCTCCCTAGGACTCAAGAGAATTGATCCCGCTTAAACCTATATTAAACTAGAGTCCTTAAATATTGTTTGCATATCTCAAAAGGGTTTTATGAAAAATACTTTAATAAGGTTAACCTCGATGGTGATTTGTAATATTTAGGGTTTTCTTGAACATGTATTTTAATTGTTATGGTATTTTGGTGATAGACCTAGCTTTTTGAAAAGTTTATAGTATTTTAATGAAAACTACCTCTTTTAGATACTTGGTGGTATTTTATTAAAATTAAAATTTTTCATTTTAAAAATATAATTTCATAATATGTTTTTATTGAAAAATACGAATTCATAGTTTTATATAATTTTTCAAAAGTTTGGTTTAGTTTAGAAAAGTAGTATTTATTATAAACCGTATTTTTATTTCCTTTCGAGATCGAATATTCCGTGAGGAGTTCTGCATCTCGCTCTACTATCCTAAGGATGTGCGATAATCCGCACCATCCATTAGCGAGTCTCCTAACGAGGGTTGTAGAGGCGCAATTGCCAAGGCTTTTAAAATATCGATTAAAAGAAACCCGTTTTAAAAAATGTGGTATTTTAATGTAAAATCTATTATTTAAATAAACCATATATTTTGAATACCGTGCAATGAAACCATAGTGTGCGTGTGGGGTAGGTCGTTACCCTATGAAATTTTCCTGAAAGTATTTTTAACAATTATTGAAATAAGGGTCATTGTAACGTTTTAGAAATCGTTATACAAATTTTTCCGTTTTAGGGCAAAATAGTCGGTATTTTCCGTTTTAACCCGATTTCGATCAAACGTCCGTATAAACTTACCGGCACCTATTTTAGCTAAAATAAAACTAGTGCGCGAACTTTGGGGGTATATGAGAGGTTTTGGTTTAGATAGAATTTTTCCCAAATAAAATATTATTTTAAGCGGTAAATTGTGCACGTAAATCGGGAAATTTCTTCTCCTGAGAATAAATTAAATTTTATCACTAGAAAATTTTGGAAACTTCTTTTCTAAATATCTAGATATTTTTAGAGTACAAAAGGATTTAATTTAAAAACAAAAGAAAAGATGCAAAGGTGGCAAAATTGCTTTAATTAGCATTTATTACTTAATTTCCTAGAACTTTCTTCATCCAAAATTCACAAAACTACCCCCATCTTCCCTTGGCCGAAACCTCTTCCCATTTTTGCCCTCTCATTTTTCTAAGCTCATTCTTCACTCTTTTTCACTCAAAAACACTTCAAAAATTCCAAAATAAATCCACAAAATTCTAATTAAAAATAAAACTATCATTTCCTTCACTAATCCTTCTTGGATCTTCAACAAAGCAAGGTTTTTTTTGATGCTAAGATGATGGATTAAGTTTCATTTTGGTGTTCTTGAGGAGGTATAATTTCTAACACAAATCTTTTATTGTTATGTTTAAATCATTTATTTAGCTATTTAATCGGTTATCATAGTTTTAAATTCTTGATTTAATTCATTATTCATAATTTTAAAGAAATTCAAGTTAGGGTTAAAGCTTGATTAAGTGTTGAATGTTAATTAAAGTGTTAATTTGTGATTAGGAAAAGATTAACCTAGTAGAAAATGATAATTATTGCTAATGAATATTTTGTTTAATTATGCAATTTTGCTTACTAGGTTTTTGCTAAAACTTAATTACCAAGTGTTAAAAATATAGGATTGGTTTAGATAGCTTAGTTAAGCTATTATAAGGTGTTTTTAATCGCTAGATATGCGTTAGCTTGAAACTAGTGCGAAATATTGCGATAAGTTGCTTACTAGGTTTCGGGGTTTTTCCGACGTGGGTTTGATTGGTTGTTGCGAAGTTGTATCTATTTTATTCCTCGTAATTGTTTGTGTTGTGTTGCGCGATAGGGACGATCGGGGTCTAGACTTGGTGTTTTGTAGTTTAGCGACCCTAGTTAGGGTTTTTGGCCGATGTCGTGCGCGATAGATGCGCTAAGTGCGCAGTACAATTTTCAGGGCGTTATTCTTGCGTTTCGATGTATTTTTCGTCAATGTAGGATATTTAGCTTATGCGATGTGTTTGTGAAATTTTAGGTTCGCAAGCGGAGACTTCGGGTGCTGCGAACAAGGGGAAGCAGGTGGTCGGATTTTCATAGCTCGAGACCATCGGTGAGTAGATTTAACATCTACGGAGAAATCTCCCGTATGGCGTTAAGCGTCAGGGCTAGATATGATATGATATTAGCCGCATTTGTATATGCTCATATAGAGATGATGCATGCATTTCATTGCATATAGCTACTTGTTGTGCCTAAACCTATATTCTTTGTACACTGCACTATTATTGACAGTCCATGTTGCACGAGCACCAATGATATGCTACACATACACTGTCGGTAATTGCCATGATACGCACAACAAAAATATTCGTTGATATACCCTGCTAGTGGTTAGCGACATAGAGGTGGTTATTCTTGTGCGGTAGCGCATATGACATATAGCATACCTGTGTACCTACATGCCTATACATATGGCATACTATATTTACTTGCTCGCACATATACTTTGCTATTATTACATGATTGGCTTTTTATAACATATGTACCTCAATTATTTGCTATTAATACATATGCACTTATTCATGTAGATATAGTACCTGGTGGTGTACCTTGATCATGATAGTCGCATATTCATATTGTCATACTCATGCTACCAGCTTACATGCTATTGATCACTTGCTGTTAGTGCATACTTGCGATTTCAGTATGATGTTATTTACTATTCACGAGTTGGCAACTCACCCCCGTTGTGCTACAGTGTTTTGCAGGACTTACCCTCTGAATAGTCGCGGCAGGGCGTCTTATCATCTCTACTTTTGCGGATACCGCTGCGTTTGGCTGTGAGGCCTTTGTTTTAGGTGGGTTTGCGGTTATCTGTTTGTACATTGTATATCTTTTTGTTGGATCTATTATTCTCCATCTACCACTTCTTTTATTTGACTTAGAGACGAGTTGTGAGGATTCAGTGTTGTATTATTATTTTGGTGACTTTGGGTGCCGTGCTAGTGGAAGCCGGTTTTGTGGAAAAGTTTTACTTCTTTATGCAGTTTTCTTTTATATTTCTTCGCTTCGGCATCGTTTATATGTTTGTGGTGGTTGTCTCCGCCGTTGGGGGTGATTTTTTCCCGTTTGGGATGTTTTTTTTATATTATCTATGTTGTACCCGTTTTCGGGGCTAGTTTTTACAAAGGAGGTGTTGCCGAAATTTTTAAGAAAGAAAACTAAAGTTAAAGATTTTTACTTAAGAGTTTCCGAATGCTTTAAACTATGTTTATTCTCTATTTATCCCATTTGGGGTGGTTTAGATTTCTGGGTTTCGGCTTACTTAAATTACGTACGCCTGTAGACGTTACGTGGCTTAAGGGCCGGTCATGTGCCTAATTTTGGGTCGTGACAGTCATACTAAAGTTCATGGTATTTTTCTGAAAACTTCGTTTTATGATTATTTCATATGGAATTTTTTTGTTAAACTGCAATCTAATGTTGTAAGTAAGGTTACGAGTAGTTTTATAGTGTTGGTGTGGCTTAATTTACTCATTAAGTGGATTAAAAGATATAAAAGAAAGTATTATCGGAGCTAACTCCACTTTGTCGATGTGTTATAAGAATGCGGTTTGAGTTAAAACGAAAGGAAAGAAGAGGGACTTACCCGTTGTATAGTGTTAGGAAGATGTTAAAGAAGAGAGAGTGGGTCTTGGTCTCGTCGGCAATACTCCGGTTGTCGGAATTTGATCGCTACTCCTTTTGGCTTACTTAACTCCACTTGAATGGCCTTAACCCTTCTTGAACTTAGAGAATTCTGAGGAAATTTTCAGAATAGAATAGAGCTAGTGTATGGGGTGGTATTTATAGGATAAAAATGAGAGTGGGTGTGAAATAAAATGAATTAAAATAAGTTTAATGGTGTTAATTAGAGAATTTAAGAGTCTCTGTTTGATTGCAGGAAAATAAAACAGTGCAGGGGAGTCGAGGGGAGCTGAAGGGACGGGTGTTCAAAGCAGGGAGTGATTTGGAGCAAGGCGGACCGTCTGCGGCGGCCAGGATCAAGAAATGGGCCTTTGGATTTGGCCCAATCACCTCGAAATTCGTGCCCCCAGCTTTAATCAGTGTTTACTCCATTTTGCGCATGCTTGATTTTTCTGAAACTTTTCGATTCTCCATGAATTGCACGTGCAACTCTTGGGCTTCCGAAAAATTTAAAAAGAAAAATCTTAAAAAATAATTGGGACCGAAGGGATTCGAACACACAAGCTATGTCATAGCAGTAGAGAGGCTTAACCAGTGAGTTACAAGTTGTTTCTTACTTTTATTAAACAAATTTAACTTATAACTTTACAGCAGGTTGAAATACTCTTTCTGTACAATAAACAAGTAATTTTTGTACAGGGATCCAAGAGTTGTTACAACTAGTTCGGTCCAAAAACATATATCATTTCGTTTATAAGGTGTTGAAACTCTGTGTATCACTCGTGAAACTTTCAGGGTTCGAAATCATCAAAAAGAATTTAATAGAAAATAAAAGGCATTACAAGGATTCGAACACGCGGGCTATGGGACAGCAGTGTAAAAACTTAACCAATGGGCTACAAGCTGATTCATGCATATATTCAACAAGTATTAAATATATATCGGATTTTCAAAAAGGAAAACAATATTTTATTGAAAAAAGATAATACGAATGTATTGGAATTTTACGGTCGTTACACTATTATCCATTTTTATTCATTAATAATAATAATATCCTCAATTATTGTTTTTTGTACGTTTTTTCCTTAAACAAAATGGGTCCGGTCTTAGGTACAACGTTGGATTAAAAAATTTATCCAATAAATCAGGACCGTTCATAATTAACCACTTCTTTAATAAGCGGTTAAAATCTAATGGTCGTTATTTAACCGCTGCTTAAGGAAGCGGTTAACATCAAAAGTTAATTTATCCAACAAATCTGGATCGCGCAAACTCAATCGCTATTTTAAGAAGCGGTTAAAATCCGACGTGTTTTATTTAACCGCCACTTAAAGTAACGGTTAAAAATAAATATTAAATCGCCGCTTAAGTAATTTTTTTTCTAGCGGTTGAGAAATATATCACCTATCGATTTTGGAACCCTGGTTTCCACTAGATCACTCTGCGTATTCCTTAATGAAGTTTTTCGAAGTGATCTCTCGATTTTAGAACCCTAGCTTCCGCCAGGGCATGTCCACGTCTTTCTCAAAGAAGTTTTTCAAAGTGGCTGTGGTAAATTTTTTACTTCTACGTTTACATATGCTAGCATGTCGATTAATCTAGCCTATGAGTGGACAATCCCTGAATTAGAAGAAGAATAAGAAATAGTAATGGAAACAAACGAAAATCAATGCTTGAAAAAACATATTATTCCTATTGATTTAATAACCCGTGAAAGAAAAAATGTTATGTTTATATTGTCAACTAGTGGAAGCAATTGTAAAAATGTTCCGTCTTCTAAAATTAGTCTTGAGAATAACGAAGCAGGTGTAACAAGTGATTCAAAGTATGAAAATTTTGAGAATACTACATATGATTTGGTAGAACCTGAAATTGGCATGATATTCAATTCACTAGATCATGCTTATAGATGTTATTTGGCTTATGCTTGAAACATTGGGTTTGCTATCAGAGTTCGTTCTACTTGTCATGCAGTTCACAGTAATTCTGTAATTTATAGACTATATGATGTAATAAGGCCGCAAAACCCAAACATTTAAAGCTTGATGTAAAATGTAAAATTTCTTTTTCGGCGTTTCGAAGATGTAATTATATTGGATCCAACTACGGAGCTCGTATGTTTGTTGTTAAAAGGAAAAATCAATGAATAGTAACTTCTTACAAGAGAGAGCACAACCATCCATTTGTACCACAGTGCAATACCTATTTTTCACAAAAGAATTTCCAAATTCGACAGAAGTCAAATTCATAATTTGAAAGATAGTAGGGTTGGTCCAAGCAAAACATATATGATATTAGAACAAGGTCATGGTGAGGTAGAGAATCTTGGTTACGGACTAAACGATATAAAGAGTGTATTTAGAAAAATATGTTATCAATCTATAGACGTATCGGACGCCCAGGCTACTGTTTACCGCTAGAAACTGGACTGAGACGCGGGGAGTGCGTCTAGCCTGAATGCGGGGGTAGATACCATATGAAACATATCCATTTACCTCTCTGAAGATACTGTTGGGGTCAAAAATTACACCCCACGGTCGAGCTCAACAAGTCAATAAGTTAAAGTCAAGGCCTAAAAAGTGGGCCCGGTCCCAAGCCCGAATCCAAGTCAAGCCGGCCCAAGCCCGGGTCAAGTGGGCCCATGCCCAAGTCAGACCCGAACATGAAGAGGCCGGCCTCCCCCATGCCAGGAAGAAAATTATGTAATAAATAAGTTTGATCTAATTTTCATGCATGAATGTAAAATAAATGGGCAAAAAACCAAATTTTTGTAAAGCCCATGACTCATGCGCAAAAAGAAATAAACACATGAGGCATAGGATGGGTAAAATGCCATTTTGAAAAGCCCAAGAGGTTATGCGTAAACTTGGAAGCCTGTATAAAGTAACATTATGATGAAATGAAAGATAATTTTTCATTCCCCTTAAAAATATTACGGTTCTGTGCGTCCTTATCTTTCCTCAAGGTTTTAAACCTTGTTCTCTTTATTGAATTAAATCAAGAGTTTAACACTTCCTTTCCTAAAAAGAAATAGTTTTCACCATAAAACCCTCACAGGGGAGCTTAGATCTCCCATCAAATCTCCAAAAGAGAGATTTTTAATCTCACCGTCTCCTTTTCTCCAAGATCCAACAAAAAGAGAGGAGGAAGAAGGAACTCATCTCAAAAGAACCCATTTTAGGGAAGTCTAAGACTTGAAGAGGAAGAAAAAGGATCTTTTTTTACCATCCAGGATCTAAACCCTTTGGGAGTTTAACTCCAAATCAATGTTTGAGAAGCTCAACTCCAAGTCTAAGATCCAAATCCTCGAAAGAGTTTAACCCCAAATCCAGATTTTTTAGGAGTTTAACTCCAAATAAAAATCCTTCTTTTTCTAGAAATTTAACTCCAAAACCCCTCGGGAGTTCAACTCCCAGTCCAGAGGCTAAGCCTCTTTTTCTGCTGGCGCCTAGTTGCCGCGCGCCTAGCGGCCGCACGCGTGATCGGCTGGTGCTCAGCGCCCATGCGCCACATACGTGTCCCGCTGGCACTAGCGGCTACGTGCCATCTCACGCGTTCTTAGGACGCTCTTCATCTCTCTTTTTCCCACACGCTCTATACTCAAAATACATCCCCTGATACAAAAAGGGCGCATCCCTGCATCCCGCATCTCGCTGCTAGCCCCCTTGACCCCCGTAAACACACGAGCTCCCCCGACACGTCCAAGTACCCTTCAAAACACAACACACTCTGCATATTGAGTTCGCATGACCAGTTTTACCCGTTAATCGAAGGCTGTCTCGCTCTAAAAATAAGGGGTAATTAATGACAGCTTAGTCCACGGCTGCCGAAGATTCGGATCCCCACATTCAATAAACCACGGTCTACCCCAGACAGGGGAATCTGTACATGCCTGACTAGTACGCGAATTCCTATATCAACAGGGTGACGTAAAACACTCTACATATACCAAGTTGATTTATGGCACCGTATATCGGAGGTTTGGATGGAGGCAATCGTTGTAGCCGAACTTCTCAGATTCCCTTTCAACAGTGAGGATTTTTTTTATTGTGGAGACGCTTTTTCCTGCAGGTGCAAGCCCCTGCAGTTAATTATGTTATCGCTAAGCGATAACAAATTTCTCTACTCCAGAAATATCATTTCGTGTCGTGTTATGATTTGTTTATTTTGGGGTTACCCTTGGATTGTACACGGAGACTAATATAAGTCGTCGCCGGTAGAACGCGGATTAGCCCAAATCTGTACATATTAGATTTGGGGCGAACTTATGTCACATATCTCATATAAATGAGGTCTATCAGTTCATGAGATACTTGTTTTGATCTAAGGATCGCTAGTCGTATATGTGACTAAGATCAACTTAGGTGATATAGTATAAGGATCATTAGTCGTATACGAGACTAAGATCCACTTAGATAATATGCATCATTAGCTGTATATGGGACTAAGATCAACTTAGGAAATATGGATAAGGATCGTCAGTTGTATATTAGACTAAGACCGACTTAGATAACAGTGAGCATATGGGCTCAACTAATCATTTGATCGTATATGAAGCATAGGCTTCTATACTTAGCATATTCTTCGGCTAAGTTCTAAGATTTGGCTTGTCATCATATGTGCTTTAGTATGGATAGCCCATGGATAGTATACAGTAGTCAATATGGAGACAGGCCACAGGGCATGATACCAGTTTAGAGACATAGTGGTCCATCTTTCAGCTTGCACGCACGTATATATATCACGTGACGAAGCGCATGACGTTAACATCTAAACGAGTGCGCCGAATATTGGGGTGCGATCCAATTTGAAGGCATTTATATTTCCTCCAAAGATGTATACATATATATATATATGTAAGCTTTCATAAAGCCAGGGCTCGTTGTTCTTTTATTTGTTGGTGTGCACGTCTGTATGAGGTGCGCGTCAATATGAAGTGCGCATCATTATCGGGGTGTATCAATATGAGGTGTGCATCTATATGGGGTGCGCATCTATATGGGGTGCGCATCTATATGGGTGTGCATCCAGGGTTAAGGAATTTCCTGTTTTGATGAAATTTCATATCTTTCAAGAAGTTAGGACAAAAGAGAACTCGTTGGTTGTTGGGACCTACCACCTTTCTGAAGACGCTGAGGAATTGCACCGTCATATAACAGAGGTGTGGAAGGATATACCCTCGAACCAAAATCTCGTATTTGATGGAAGAGAACATGTTGGAGAATGTATTCTTAGCGAACTCATATTTTATCTAAGAATCATTAGTCTTATATTAGGCTAAGATCAACTTAGAAATATGAGCTAAGAATCTTTAGTTGTATACAGGACTAAAATCGACTTAGATGATATGCGATGAGGATCATTAATCTTGTTTTAGATTAAAATCAATTTAAACATTCAGCTAAGGGCTATTAGTCATATTTGGGACTAAAGTCAACTTAGGTATCGTGAGCATATGAGCTCAATTTATTAAAGAAGTCCAGTCTTTAAAACTTAGTCAATTTTGGACTATGGGTTGGGTTTATATAACACTCAATTGTGCTAAGCACTCAGTCAGATAGCGCTCACGTTTGCATCACATGAGGCGTTGAGTCTCTGGCGCTTTTTGAGCGCTCACGTGGATATTATATGATGCACATCTATTTTGCTTCTTGGGTGCTCACGTGCGTATCACGTGACATGCATCTCTTTAATTTTGCTGTTGGCACTCACGTGGATATCACGTGATGCGCATGTCTCCATTAGCTTCGGGCACGCACGTGTATATCACGTGAGGCGCTCATGTTTTAGAGATTAATTTCTGTTTTTTTAGAAAACTTAAGTTTTCTAAAGTTTAAGCTTCTATTAATGATATTTTGACCATTAACGATCACCAAGATCAATGTTTGATGATCAAATTCATGGAAAGGTAGGTTCTTTAGAAACTTGAAGATCTTGTTATCTAAGTTCTTGATATATTTTAAAAGAACTAAATTCCTAAAGATAAAACTCCATCTTTCTTTCTTCTTTTCTTTTTTTCTTTCCCAACCTTTTTATCATGATGGTGGAAAAACACCAAATTTTTTCTATGGATCTCAAGTTTAAGATCAAAATCCCTCAATGAGAATTAAATTCTCTTTTCGTGAGAAACTTGTCTTATGAATCTCAGATCCGGAGAAAGAACTAAGTTCTTATAGAGGGTTGAACCCTGTTTATATGTAAGATAGGTAAAATGAAATGTATTTTTCCATTGTTTTTACTTAGGGCTTGCGAGGATGAAGATGATATTCTTAAAGAATTAAATTCTCGGTTTGTAAAAGCTTATGGAGGGGTCTCTCTCTTTGAGACTTAATCTCCTGGTTCCCTTATATAAGGCATGAGAAAAATCAATTAGTTTGAGAGAATCCCTGATATGCTTATCCAAGGGCTCTCTATTTAACAGAGCAAATCTTTCTTGTTTTAGAAAGATCAGGAAAATATTTTCCCAAATAGAATTTAATTTTATCTGAAGCAAGCGCTTCACAATCCTTAGTATCGGCATCATATGCTATTCATGTGAGGCGCTGCCCAAGGGGTTGGCATGAGCGCCATGTGCCATGCATATGGGCGTTGCCAAAGAGATGGCATTGGCGCCACGTGCCATGCACGTGTCGCAGCCTATCTCTTGCATCAGCTTACACATGCACATGTATATTGATGAAAATGTCATCAGAGTGGCATCTCACTATGTGCGCACTTGATATGCTTGCACAAGCTTCTTTACCTCTTTATTCCGGATGCGCACTCAGCATGTTTGCATGTCAAAATTATTACGAACAACTAGTTTAGCTTATTTGCAATCCGTTCAAGTTGAGGAGCTTAATTTTACTTACGTAGTAAAATATGGCAAAGAAAATCATATCGATACCCTCTTATTCGTGGATGCACGCTTTAAACCTTCCTATAAAACTTTCGGTGATACAATTACTTTTGATACCATGTATCAAACTAACAAATATCAAATTCCCTTCGCCCCATTCATCAGTATTAATCATTATTATAAATCACAAATATTCGGTTTGACGTTACTGCGGAATGAGTCTGAAAAGTTGTTCATCTAATTGTTTCAGTAGTGGTTAATTACGATGAATAATAAGGTACCGCTATCTATAATCACTGATCAAGATTAAGTTATGACAATTGCTATTGCCAAGGTATTGATAAAGTTCCTAAGCGCCCTAGCCGCTATAATCGCGGCCTATGCGGAATGAAAAACGAAAAATTTCGAAAGGTGCTAGAAACTAAAACCCTAGAATCTTAACCAAACACTAAAACTAGCAAATTACAAGGAGTTTTGACTACCAGGTTAGCGTTATAATCTTTGTAGACGTGTCTTTCGGGTCTTCAAAATACCTCTTCTATAGCCTATCGAGGCTGCTGGATTGAGCTTGTAGGCCGGTCTTCCTACGTCGAAGATCATCCACCTGAGGGAACGGGTTCACGGCTCTAGCTTCACACCAATAGACTAAGTGAAGCAACTAGGAATCATAACTTGCTAAGAAGTGAGACCTAGAGATATAGTTGTGTGTGTTCTAGTGTATTACTATCTCTTATCCCTTGATTCTCAACTCATGAGAGTATAGGGAATAAGAAGGAGGAGGAGTTCAAGAACTTGGAGCAAAAGAAAAGAGAGAAGCTCAAGTGAAGAATGAGCCAAGTCTTATGAAAAAGAGCTCACAATTTTTGTTTTGATAAAAGATTTTCAAGCATTAAAAATTGGTAGCCATACTTGAATAGTATGGACAAATGCATTAACACTTTATCTGTCCATGCTATTCACCATCCCTCTCTCCATGCCTTTGCCACCTCACCCTTCCACCTCATATCTATTTATCAAAAATAGAAAATCCAATTATGAGGTGTCCTCCTTCTAGAATGCATACTTGTATAAATATAAGAATACATCTCCGTATATACATACCCGTATTCGTATCGAAATACGAATACTAAAGAGATAGAAAAACACAATGAACATAATACTAGAATATACATATCAAAATACATATACGTCAATTATTAAATCAATACTTGATTTAATAATCCGGCTTAATCCTAAATGGTCTAGTATTATCATCCGTCCGATTAAATTCCGTGTAGCTAGTATACGCATTTAATCGGAACCCAACACATATCAAAATACGGCCACTACATCATTTCACCCGAAGCAGAGAAACCCTCTGTGTGGGAATCTAAAGACTAGACAGTATGGTGGCAGTGAGTTAATGGATAAATCCATAACCACAAGCACGTCAGCGGCACTAGCTGTACGTAACGGCTACGCAGGTATATGTCGAAAGGAAGGCCGACGGGCAAGCTCATCCGAACCCTTACTGAGACCATCTGTGACAATCTCCATACAGTCCGATCTCTTCTTCTAAGAGTATCGCATACCAGGTCTAGCGACTGGTATACGTCAGACCCTAATAACCCGATAATTCTTGCCGATGTGGCTCAGGACCAATCCGAGAAGCTACTGATCTAACTATCTGTAAATCTCATCTGCCTTGGCCAAGGTCTTATGGTGCTGGACAACCGAACACAGTGCGACATCGACTCTCTATACCAGGAGAGACGAATCCCTAACAATCGATCACTGCCTCCATGTGGCTCAGACTATACCTAACTAAAACCTGTTTGCACGCCTCAGTAGAGCCGTGGTAAGGCAGTAATCTAAGTACAGTAGGAACTCATACGAGAAAAATGACGATCTCAGGTCTAAAGACCAACCTGTACTTATGTCACCTGAGAACTGCTATCTAACAATAGGTATAGTACTATCTAGAAGTTCTCGGCGAGTCCGTCTTGTGTATTCACCCCCAGTGAGAACCTATATACGATCTTAGATACCACACACCAATGGCTGTAGGACCAACCATTGTCTCTCGTCAGGGTCTTGAAACGTACACCAGTCTACTCCGAGATATCGATACCCAGTCTCGATACTCCCACAACCAGGGACTTTTAAGGATGTGCTTATGGACTACCCAACCCCCACATGTATGATCGCCATCACAACGCTGGTAGTCAAGCAATAATCCTACGGGCTTTATCAACATGTATTAACGATACGTAATAACAAGTAATACATATACACATGTTAAAATAAAGACAAACCAAATAGTATACTATCACATCGAGCAAGATTGTCCTGTACATACATATGTCCAAGCATCCACTATCTATATACAATAATAGCCTCTAGAAAATACATATCCAACAATCTCCCACTTGCACTAATGCCAGTTATTAGCGTATCGAGTATCTAACGTCTGCTCTATGGCTAGTTGTTGGCGTATCGCATAACCAACATCTCAAAAAATCGCTCGAACTGTGTTTGAGGGAGGGCCTTTGTGAATGTATCCGTTGGGTTTTCTTTTGTGTCTACTCTCTGAATCTCAATCTCCTGATGGTCTACGATCTCCATGATAAGGTGATACTGCCTCAAGATGTGTCTGGATCTCTGATGGGACCGTGGTTCCTTCTCTAATGCCATAACCCCATTGTTATCGTAATACAAAGGTATTGGATCAACAATGGACGGAACCACCTCAAGTTTAGTAATGAACTTCTTCATCCAGACCGTTTCTTTTGCGGCATCGTTGGCAGCAATGTATTCAACCACCATCGTCTAGTCTGCTACGGTGTCTTGATTGGAGATCGTCCAACAGACCACCCCTCCATTAAGGGTAAACACATAATCCGAGACAGACTTGCTGTCATCCTTGTCACTTTGGAAGCTTGAATCGGTAAAGGACTCCACCTGAAAGTCTCCAATACCGTATACCAAGAACATCTCCTTAGTCTTTCTCAGGTACTTGAGAATGTTCTTCACAGCTATCCAGTGCTTCTCCTTTGGGTTTGACTGATACCGGCTTACCACACTAAGTGCGTAAGTTATATCTGTTCTAGTACATAATATCACATATATTATAGATCCTACCGCCTAAACGTAGGGTATAATGCATATGCGAGCCCTCTCCTTATCAGTATTTGGAGACATCTGTTTGGAGAGGGTGATTCCATGCAAAGAGGGTATATTAGCCCGTTTGGAATCTTCCATATTAAATCCTTTTAGTATGGCGTCTATGTACCTGGACTGTGGAAGTCCCAACATTCTCTTGAATCTACCTTTGTAGATCTTTATCCCTAGAAAGTAGAAGGCATCACCCGGATTTTTCATAGAGAACTTTTGTGACAAGAACGGTTTGACTGATTGCAGCATATGAATATTATTTCCTATCAGGAGAATATCATCGACGTACTGGACATGGAATACGAAAGCTCTCCCTACAATTTTCTTGTAGATACATGACTCATCCTTGTTTTTGATGAAGTCAAATTCCTTGACTGTTTCATCAAAACAGATGTTCCAGCTCCGCGATACCTGCTTTAATCCATAAATGGATTTAAACTATTTGCACACCTTACCGCTGCTTTAATTGTCTTTGAATCCCTTTGGCTGATCCATATAAACGCACTCTTCTAAACTTCCATTTAGAAAAGCCATTTTTACATCCATCTGCCAGATATCATAGTCATAGAAGGCAGGAATGGCAAGTAGGATCCGAATGTATTTGAGTATAGCCACTGGAGAAAAGGTTTCGTCATAGTCCACACTTGGTCTTTGACGAAAACTTTTTGCAACAAGTCTAGCTTTATAGGTTTCCACCTGCCCATCTACACCAATCTTCTTTTTGAAGATCCACTTGCATCCAACGGGTTTTACTAGGAGGAGTAATATCCAAAGTCCAAACTGTTAGTGTGATATGCCCTAGAGGCCATTATTGTATAGTACTAGTTTGTATATTACATTTTGAAAGCTTGGGATATATACACAGATTTATGACAGTCTTGCTCGATATAGTAGTATGCTACTTGGTTTGTATCAATCTTAATATGTGTATGTGTTTCTTTTAACATATCGCTGATACATATTGATAGAGCCCTTAGGATCTTTGCTTGACTACCAACGTTGTGATGGCAGTCATACTAGTGAGGGCTGGGTAGTCTACAAGCACATCCTTATACAGGTCCCTAGTCGTGGGATTATCGAGACAGGGCATCGATACTCCAGAGTAGACTAGTGTTTATGCTTCTCATCCCAGGAGGGGAGATGGTCTGTCCCACAACCATCAGTACGTCGTACTGGAGATAGTATGCAGGTGCTCGTTAGGTTACGAGTACACCGGACAGGACTCGCTGGGAACTGTTGGTTGGTACTATACCTATCGTCAGTTATCAGTTCCCAGGTGACATGAGTACAGCTTAGTCCGTTGACTTGACATTGCTGCTTCGCCTCGAGTGTGTTCCCACTTTTCTTAGATTACTACCCTACCACAGCTCTATTGAGTCGTGCAAATAGGTAGTAGTTGGGTGCAGTTCTGAAGCACTTGGAGGCAGCGGCGGTTAGATAGGATTCGTCTCTCCCGGTATTGGGGGTTGATATCGCGCTGTGTTTGGAGAGCCATTACACAAAGTCCCTGGCCAGGGCAGGCGAGATTTACTGGTAGGTACTCCTGTAGTTTCTCAGGTGTTTTGGGCTACACTCCGACACGACTTATACAGCTATTAGGGGACTGACGTTTACCGCCCTGTAGGACCGATATGCGATACTCTTAGATGAACAGACAAGACTGTACAAAGATTGTCACATTCAGGCTCAGTAGGAGTTCGGATGGGTTTTTCTTCATCGGCCTTCTTATCGGCATCTACCTGGGGACCGTTACGTACAGCTAGTACCGCTTGCGGCCTGTGGTTAAAACCACTGCCAGCGTAGTATCGAGTCTTTAGAGTCCCACACAGAGGGTTGTTCACCTTTGGGCGATATGAGTAGATGCCGTATGGTTTTACGTCAGGGTTCGTTCACATACGCGCACTTGTGCGTGTTCGGTGTTCGGGCAGTAGATACTAGTGGGCTTTGGTTTAAGCCGGATCCTAGTATTTCTTTTTGAATTGGTTTAGTCTCATGGTATTCGTGTTTCTCGGAACGCGGATACGGGTATTTACATACAGTTGACAGAGGCAGGACAGGAGACACCTCATTAGGGTTTTGACCATTGACTTGATCAAATTCATAATGAGAAGGTGGAAATTAATTAATAGTTTTAATTAGAGTTAATTGTGTCATGGAAAATGTTGGTTTGACCATTTGACCAAGTTGACCCATGTTGACTTAGATATTTTTTGTTAAGCATGAGATATTTTTTGTGAGCATGCTTAGCATTAAATGTGATATGATAATGGTCAAATCAACACACCATCACAATTATCTTAATTAATATTATTATTATTATCATTATTTCCTCATATCAGAGTTTATCCTCTTATTCTCACATAACCTTTCTCTCTCATGGTTAGC
Organism: Agapanthus africanus; assembly: GCA_030015575.1. NCBI lineage: Eukaryota > Viridiplantae > Streptophyta > Magnoliopsida > Asparagales > Amaryllidaceae > Agapanthus > Agapanthus africanus. Next base: position 21,299,922 of record JASDDO010000016.1, on the reverse strand, counting down.
TCTCTCCTCTTCCTCTCTTAAAGCTTTAATCTTTCATGAGTTGAAAATCAAAAGCTTTTGAGACTAAACCACCAAAATACTTCTCTACTCACTCTAGGGTTCTAAGTCTAGCACACTAAGCACCTTATATACTTCAAGATAGAGGTTGGAGCTCAAGGTAGAGGCCTTCGGGTGGATTTTTCTTTGACATAAAGAAGACGGTGAGGAGGAGCCACCTACACCACTCCAAGGAGCTCACAACAAGGAGAAGCAACACAAGAAGAGAAGGAGTTCAAGATTTAGGTATAATTTCTTAACCTAGTAGTTAAAGCTCCATGTTAGTTTGTTAGTTTTTGTTTAGCAAAGATCCTTCATGGTTAGTCTATGTTTCCTTTGTGATAAAAATTCGATTTTTACCTATTCCGCCTCCCCGTTAAACACCGGGATAGGTAACATAGACTTACACAAACTTTGTTGGTGTACATGGACTCCATTTCGGATCACATAACATCCATCCATTTCTCAGAGCCCTTACTGGTAATGGCCTTTCATAGAGAACCTTTGTGACAAGAACAACTTGACCTATTGCATCATAGGAATGCCATTTCCTATAAAGAGAATGTCATCCACGTACAGGACGAGAAATACAACAGTTCTCCCTACAATCTTCTTGTACATACATGGTCCATCCTCATTTTTGATGAAGTCAAATTCTTTGACTGTCTCATCAAAATCGATGTTCTAGCTCCGCGATACCTATTTTAATCCATAAATGGATTTAAGCAACTTGCACATCTTCTCGCTGCTCCCACCGTCTACGAATCCCTCCGGCTGATCCATATAAATACACTCTTTTAAACTTCTATTTAGAAAAGTCGTTTTAACGTCCATCTGCCAGATATCATAGTCATGGTAGGCAGCAATGGCAAGTAGGATCTGAACGGATTCCAGCATATCCACTGGAGAAAAGGTTTCGTCATAGTCCACTCCTGGTCTTTGACGAAAACCTTTTGCAACAAGTCTAGCCTTATAGGTTTCCACCCGTCCATCTGCACCAATCTTCTTTTTGAAGATTCACTTGCATCCAACGGGTGTTACCCTAGGAGGAGTAACATCCAAAGTCCAAACTTTGTTGGTGTACATGAACTCCATTTCAGATCGCATAACATCCAACCATTTTACAGAGTCCCTATTGGTAATTGTTTGCTTGAAACTAGTCGGATCATTTTCCTCCAAGATACAATCCTCTCGATCCCTATCTATGAGAAAACCATAGTATCTCTCGGGCGGACGAGAAATCCTACTAGATCTGCTGAGTGGCTGAGGTTCGTCCGGGATTATTGAATTCTGAGGTTCCACCAATTCTCAGTTTTAGTCTGTGGTTCCAGAATTTCTTCCAGTTCTACCGTACTTTCACTAATTTCTTTTACAAGAAATTGCCATTCTAAAAAGGCGGCGTGCTGAACAACAACCACCTTCTGTTCCTCGGTGTGGTAAAACATATATCCATTTTAATGCATTGGATATGCCACAAACTTACACAATACTGATCGTGTCTCGAGTTTGTCTGGATTATTTTTTTAAATATAGGCTGGACAACCACATATCTTAACCCTTTTAAGACATGGTCTCCTTCCTTTCCATATTTTATATGGAGTTTGAGGCACGGATTTGGACGGAACTTGATTCAATAGGTACGCTGCTGACTCAAGCGCAAATCCCCAGAATGAAAGAGGTAACTCAGCGTTACTCATCATAGAGCAAACCATATCCAAAAGGGTGCGATTCCTCCGCTCCGATATACCGTTGTGTTGTGGTTTGTATGGAGGAGTAAGCTGAGAGAGAATACCATTCTCTTTTAAAAAGTCACGAAATTCCATACTCAAGTATTCTCCTCCTCGATCATATCGAAGGATCTTGATATTTTTGCTAGTCTGGTTCTTTACTTCGCTTTTATATTCTTTGAATCTCTCAAAAGCTTCGGATTTGTGTTTCATTAAGAATACATATCCAAACCTAGAGAGATCATCAGTGAATGTAATGAAGTATGAGAATCCACCCTTTGCATGTGTAGACATTGGACCACCTGCATCACTGTGTATGAGTTCCAAGAGCTCTGTAGTTCTTTCTTCGTGTCCCGTAAATAGAGTTTTGGTCATCTTTCCTTTGAGACAAGACTGACAAGTTTCATAATATGAAAATTCGAACGGATTCAAATATTTATGTAACTTAGATAGTCTTTTCTCATTGATCTGGCCAAATTTACAATACCACAAGTACGCTTCGTTCACATCTGAACTCTTCCTCTTGCGTGTGTTTTGTATATTGAAAACCGAGTTTTGATTTAGAATATAGATACCATTACATAATGTACCTTCTTCAACCAATACCTAATTTAGGTAAATATTCATGATATTTCTATCTAGAACAAAGTTATATCTATTTTTATCTGGTAAAGAAACTGATATAATATTGCAAAGCATGGAAGGTACATAGTTGCAGTTGTTCAAAATTATAGTGTTGCCACTTGGCAACACTAGGTGATATTCGCCGATGGTAGCAACATCAACTTGTGCTTTGTCCCCTATTCTGAGGGACATATCACCAGGTCCAACCATCCTACTTTTTTACCAGTCCCTATAATAAGTTACAGATTTGAAATACTGATCCGGTATCTAGTACCTAAGAGGTAGGGTTGACTGAAAAACAGTTCTCAATAACAAATACATCCGAAGAAGATGCATTAGAATGCTTCTCCTTCATTAGGGTTAAGTGGAAGTCTATGCAATTCTCTTTCTCTTGCTCATACTCATAACAGTTTTCATATGTTAGAGCCGAACCGACGTTCCCTAATCTAGTGTAATAAACCGGTTCGGTCAAGTCATACATTTTATTATCTTGATTAAGATGTGACATGGTTGCTACCTAGAGAGATAGAGAAAAGAAACACTCAGTGTATGATCTTGCATGATTAGATTGGTTTTTAATTTATCTAATCAGGATGGCTTCCACTTCTTTCTTGAATTCTCCTTCAAACCTTAAATGAAGAATTAGTCTGGATCATTCACACCTTACAAGTTCGCTAACCATTCATTCAGGTGGGTGTTGGTACTCCGAGGGAGGTTCCCCGTGCTCTCGCACAGACCCAATTAAAATAAATCTCGTTTCCGCAGAGGCATAACCCCGTTAACACCTTTCTAGACACCTAATATGTTAGCTAATTGTGAAGTGAAAAACATCTCCCAAGAGTAATCCTACTCATCGGTGGGAATCGGGACCTAACTATCATCGTGTGATAACCTAGATGAAATCCACTCTAGTCACCACACTCCAGAAGGTATGCACACACCTGGCAAGTTTCCTTTATATTTGAAACTCCCGATATGGTTTTTACTTCAAGCGGCTTATGACCTCGACAAAGATCAACATATCATAAGTCGAAAGTCAAGTTCAACCCATCATTGTCCTTGATTAATTTAGACCCACCCGCACAAGCCCTTGACAGAGGTCAACATGACCGTGCGACTGTCCTAAATAATCGCATCTCTATACAGCAAACAAGGATTACCTAGCTACCATTCACTGTGCCTCGACAGATGTCAAGATACATAGCATAAATACTAGGTGATACTTGTAAGAAATGACGGAGGGCTACGAATGGTTTTTGGGGAAAAACCTTTAACTTAATGAGCTTGATATCGTTAAAGGAATCGAGAAGTTTTGAAAAGGAGTGGTCCAGACTCCATTTTTAAAACGAGTGGTTTTGAAGAAAACTGAGTAATTTATAGTAACACAAACTTTTGTTTAAGAGCGAAATCTCTGTGAAAGGATCAAGGCTTTTCCCTCATTGAATGAGATGCAGGATATTTCTAACCGAATATCTCTACGTAAAGAAAAAAATACGACTATAGTTTTTCAAAAATTTATTCTGACAACATCATATTAGATTTGTTTTTCCTTGCAATAATCAAAATTTATATGGTCCCATCAATTAATTCCTATCACACCAGAAAACAACGAAAATATAATGCACATATATGCCATCCGCATTCGCCATGGGGTTCGGGGACTTCACCGTATGGTTACTTAACTTACGGCGGTGCATGGGCAGGGCTAGCACGGACGCAAAACATATACAACATATATATATATATATATATATATATATATATATATATATATATATATGAGAATAATGGAGGAAAGAGGCCGTATGAGGGAATTTCCTCCTATGGCATCGAAAAAATATGCCCTCCATCGTGTTTTCCGACGATCGGAATTCACCATCTTCATTGTTATCATCTAAGATGTGGGTACGGCAAATTTCATGTGATTCTACAACTTTTTCACCGTTGATTTAGCAATGTAAAAAGTTCTATTGTTGGTAAACCGTTAATTTTGAACCCACTAATTCAATGGTGAAAAAGTTGTAGAATCACATGAAATTTGGTGTACCCACATCTTAGATGATAACGATGTAGATGATGGGTGTCGATCGTCGGAAAACATGATGGAGATTGTATTTTTTCGACGCCATAGGAGGAAATTCCCTCCTATGGCATCTTTCCTCCATTATTCTCTCTCTTTCTATATATATATAGTCATCTCAAGTATGATATAATAAACATCACAGACATGTGATAAGCAATATGGAATAGTAGATAATCGAGGAGCTTTGCGGTTCATTTGAGCCGCAAATGAAACTCGAAGTTCTCCGGTCGAGTGAATAGCTCGTATAACATCATACCAAGACCCCTACGAGCGCGACAAGTTACTCGCCAATTATAGAAGTGAAGCAACCCGCACTCTACGTCATGAGTGGGCCACCCGGAACTTCACGGAATCCGGTAGTTTGAGAACTCCAATGTGGGTCATCTTAAGACCCCTACAAGTGCGGCGAATAGCCGGCCAATTCTAGAGCGATACAGCCCGAACTTGCTACCGCGAAACGACCACTTAGCACACTCTAGAACCCGGCTATTTGAGCACTTCTCCGTGGGTTTGTCCTAGTACATAAATGAAATAATATACAATGGTGATATCGAACTCAACCCGGTCGTGTCCCAATAAAAGAATATACAAACATGTAGAAACGGTAGTCCAAAAGTCGGACGCTCGCCCCGCAATAATGAATATACAAAAGACACACTGTACAGGCAATATCGCACGAGGGGCTATCCAACGCGATAATTCGTATAAACCATTACAGAGATATATATCACAACACAAGAAAGTATGTGCAACCCCGTATAAATGTCATATAGTAATTAGACGACGTTTGAAACACATATACAATATCACAGATATCAACAATACAAAAGTTTCGAGTTTTAAAACTTTATGTGTTGCCTCTAAGCACAAACAGTACTAAGCCAAATCTGGGCAAAAAATAAGTATGGTAAAAATCCCAATTCCCAAAACCCAAGACACAGAAAGAAGACGAGACAAAACAGAGCATGTTTGCCCACAAATTGCAGCCAAAAAGAATTTTCCGGCGGCCAAATGTTCTGTTTTGCTTCGTTTTCATTCTGTGTCAATATCATACTAAGATCATCCTTCTGTAATACTCCAAAAAAAAATTTAGAGACAAGATTTTTGATCGGAAACTTGATATTTTGGGTTTTGAGAAAACGAAAATTTGTCGGTTTCGAAACTTAAGCATCGTCAATAACTAGTTTACGTGTTTGGGTGGATCTGATATCATTATGAAGTTCCTAGCGCCCTAGCCGCTATAATCGCGGGCTATGCGGAACGAAAAACAAAAAATTTCGAAAGGCGCTAGAAACTAAAACCGTAGAATCTTAATCAAACACTAAAACTAGCAAACCACAAGGAGTTTTGACTATTAGGTTAGTGTTACAATCTTTGTAGACGTGTCCTCCGAGTCTTCAAAACTCCTCTTCTTTAGCTCCCCGGGGCTGCTGGATTGAGCTTGTAGACCTGTCTTCCTACGTTGAAGATGATCCACCTGAGGGAACGGGTTCAAGGCTCTAGCTTCACATCAATCGACCAAGTGAAGCAACTAGGAATCATAACTTGCTAAGAAGTGAGAGTTAGAGATGTAGTTGTGTGTGTTCTAGTGTATTACTATCTCTTATCTATTGATTCTCAACTTATGAGAGTGTAGGGAATAAGAAGGAGGAAAAGTTTAAGAACATGGAGCAAAAGAAGAGAGAGAAGCTCAAGCGAAGAATGGGCCAAGTCTTATGAAAAAGAGCTATACAATTTTTGGTTCTGATAAAAGATTTTCAAGCATTAAAAATTGGTAGCCATACTTGAATAGTATGGACAAATGAATTAACAATTCATTTGTCCATGCTATTCACCATCCCTCTCCCCATGCTTTTTCCACCTTATCCATCCACCTCATATCTATTTATCAAAAATAGAAAATCTAATTATGAGGCGTCTTCCTTCTAGAATGCATACTTGTATAAATACAAGAATACATCTCCGTATATACATACCCGTATTCGTATCGAAATACGAATACCAAAGAGATAGACAAACACAATGAGCATAATACTAAAATATACATATCGAAATACATATATGTCAATTATTAAATCAATACTTGATTTAATAATCCGGCTTAATCCTAAGTCAACTAGTATTATCGTCCGCCCGATTAAAGTCCGTGTATCTTGTACACGTATTTAATCGGAACCCAGCATGTATCAAAATACGACCACTACATCATTTTGCCCGAACCAGGGAAACCCTCTGTGTGGGACTCTAAACACTCGATAGTACGCCGGCAGTGAGTTACTGGATAAATCCATAACCACAAGCACGTCAGCGGCACTAGTTGTACGTAACGGCTACCCAGGTATATGTCGAAAGGAAGGCCGACGAGCAAGCTCATCCGAACCCCTACTGAGCCTATCTGTAATAATTTCTGTACAGTCCAGTCACTTCATCTAAGAGTATCGCATACTGGGTCTAGGGGTTGGTATATGTCAGATCCTAATAACCCGATAATTCATGTCGATGTGGCTCATGACCAATCCGAGAAACTATTGATCTAACTATCTGTAAATCTCATCTTCCTAGGCCAATATCTTATGGTGCTGGCCAACCGAACATAGTGCGACATCGACTCCCTATACCGGGAGATACGAATCCCTAACAATCGCTCACTGCCTCCATGTAGCTCGGGACTGTACCCAACTAAAACCTGTTTGTATGATTCAGTAGAGCCGTGGTAGGGTAGTAATCTAAGTACAGTGGGAACCCACACGAGACAAATGATGATCTTAAGTCTAAAGACTAACACATACTCATGTTACCTGAGAATTGCTATCTGATAATATATATAGTACTATCTAGAAGTTCTCGGTGAGTACGTCCTGTGTACTCACCCCCAGTGAGCACCTGTATACGATCTTAGGTGCTACACACAATTGCTATGGGACCAACCATAGCCTCTCGTCAGGGTCTTGAAACGTATACATCAGTCTACTCTGGAATATCGATGCCCAGTCTCGATACTCCCACGACCTGGAACTTTTAAGAATGTGCTTATGGACTACCCAGCCCCTACATGTATGATTGCCATCATAACATGGGTAGTCAAGCAATATTCTTACGGGCTTTATCAAAATGTATTAACGATACGTAATAACAAGTAAAACATATACATATGTTAAGATAAAGACAAACCAAATAGTATATTATCATATCGAGCAAGATTTTCCTGTACATACATATGTCAAAGCACCCACTATATATATACAATAATGGCCTCTAGGGCATACATATTCAACAGGTATTTTCAAACACAAGACATCATTATTGCATATGGCACATTAGTCAGACGTATCCTGAGAAATTGCAGAGTTTATATCATCAGTATACCGGTTTTCAAAACGACTTCAAATGTTGCGTAGATAAAAGTTTAACAGTTGAGAAATTTGAAGATAAGTGGTTTACACTAGATGAAAAGTACCAAGTTAGTAGGCATAAATGACTTTTAGTAATGTACGGTATAAGAAAGAAATGGATATCGGCATATACAACAAGAAACTTTTCTGCAGGAATGCGAACAACGGGGCATAGTGAGAGCATGAATGCTTTTTTTGATACTTATCTTAATCGGAACACAACAATTAAAGAGTTTGTTATGAAAATGAAAAGTGCACTACAAATGCATTACGAGTGTGATAAAAGAATGGATTTTGATACGCTATACAAAAATCGTATTGTAGAGTGTTTTTCGTCACCCTATTGAGATACAAATACGCGTCGCTTGTCAGGCATATTACAGATTCCTCCTGCCTGGGGTATGCTGGGGTTTAATGATTATGGGGATCCGAATTTCCGGCAGCCGCGGACTAAGCTGTCTTTAATTACTTCTCACTTTTGGAGCGAGAGAATCTCCGATTAACAAGTCAAACAGATCATGCGAACTCAATATGCAATATGTGCGTGTTGTGTTTGGAAACAAGTTTGATGGTGCTTCGGGCATATCGGGGGCCTCACAGAGTTTTTACGGGGGTCCCGCAACCCGGATAGCGGGCTGGGGGTCAGGAGGGCTAGCAGCTCCCATGCGGGGTGCGGGCAATGCCCCGTTAGAAATTTTTCTCTAATGGGAGAGGTGGTGAGTGTATGTATGTCAAGTGCGGCCGTGGTAAGGTGTGCATGTAACAAGTGCACACGTGGTAAGGTGCGCACGCGACAAGTCCGCACCTGCGGAAATGCATACCTAGCAAGGTGTCCACCTTGCAAAGGGGCGCATATGACAAGTGCACACCTACCGAGACGCGCGCCCAGCAAGGTTGCACTTGGCAAGACGCGAGGGAGTGAAGGGGGCCAAAGGGTCCCGAATGGGACAAAAAGTCCAGCAAGGTGCGCACTTAGGGAAGTGCACACTTGGCGAGGTGCGCACTGGGCCGGTGCGCACTTGGCTCGATGTGCACCCAACTGGGTGCGACTTAGCCTAATGGGCACCTAGTACGGTGCGCTCCTAGCACGGTGCAAGTAGGGCCGAAACCCAATGAGGTAACAGTCCATAATCACCAAGATTTTGACTTTTGAAGATCAAAATGGGCTCCTTTTCCCTTTTTTGAGGCCACCTGACGTGCACACTTTGAAAAAAAAAGAAAGGAGGAAGAAGAAAAGGACTTGCACAATAAAGAGTGGCTCAAAATTCAAAATTTTTGTTTTTGCAGAATCAAGATTCTGCTCATTTCTAATCACCATGGGGGGCCATTTATAAGCTTACATCTTTTACATTTAGCCTCATGGCTTGTACAAAATTGGTTTTTTTCCTATTTAATTTAAAAACCAAAAATTACAATTAATATTTTCCTTTTTTTCTTCTCTTTTAGCCGGTCCCTCTTCGTGTTCGGGCTCGATTTGGGCATGGGCCCACTTGACTTGGGGTTGACTTTGTCTTTGACTTGGTCAACGAGGTGTAATTTTTGACCCCAATAAAGTGCCCCCGATCAATAAATGCACACCGTGCATATGGGTTGTGTGCATGAAATTGATGGATCTTGTTCCATGGAAATTTGACTTTGAGGTGGAGCATTATTCCGGGGGCGGAGCATCTTTCCGGGAGCATAATTCCGGGGGTCGAAGTATCATTCCGATGTGCGGAGCATAATTCCACGGTCGGAGCATAATTCCGAAGAGCATAATTCCAGGGTCAGAGCATCATTCCGAGAAGCATAATTCCAGGGTCGGAGCATCATTTCAAAGTGCGGGGCATATATTCTGAGATGAAACATGGTTCTGACGCAGAGGTAGACATTCTGAACAAAGCATAGTTCTGATGCAGAGGTTGATTCCAAGGTGAAGCATAATTCCGACAGGAAAGGCAGATACTCTGAAGCGAAGCATGATTTCGACACGGGGTACATTTTGAGACGAAGCATGATACCGCAAGAAGTAGACATTCTGAACGAAACATAGTTCAGATGCAGAGGATGATTCCAAGGCGAAACATAATTTCGACAGAGAAGGCAGATACTCCGAGGTGAAGCATGATTTTGACATGGGGTACATTCTGAGACGAAGCATGATTCCGACGCAGAGGTAGACATTCTGAACGAAACATAGTTCCGATGCAGAGGTTGATTCAAAGACGAAACATAATTTCGACAGGGAAGACAGATACTCTGAGGCGAAGCATGATTTCAACACGGGGTACATTCTGAGATGAAGCATGATTCCAATACAGAGGTAGACATTCTGAACGAAACATAGTTCCAATGCAGTGGTTGTTGGTTGACTTGATTTCGAGACAGAGCTTGATTCTGACGGGGAGGTCGTTGGATGACTTGATTCTGACCCAGAGGTTGTTGGTTGACTTGATTCCGAGACGGAGCTTGATTCCGACGGGGAGTTCGTTGTTTGACTTGTTGATTTAATTTGATTTTGGAGTTTCTTATCCGTCCAGCAGGGCTTTTATGCCTGGGACTTGGAATTTGGTTTTTTATTGTAAGTCGATGTCGTGCACCCCACGGGTCCGCGGGGAGGCGGAATATTTAAAAAACGAATTTTACAAAGATCGCAACACCGACTTTAACTCCATGATCGTTGCTAAACCCTAACTAGCAAACATGCAAGAGGTTAACTACTCGGAAAGAAGTTTTTACCTCATGAATACATGTCCTTCGGGTCTTCTTGTCGTTGTCCTCCTCGTCGTCATAGGCTCCAAGGATCGTTTGGATCGGGCTTCCTCGTCGGTCTTCTCAATGTCAAAGACGATCCACCCGAGAGTCTGTAGATCGAGTTCCCACCTCAACTGAAGTAACCAGGGCACCTAGTTCGCCACACTAGATGTCGTTGACGATGCAGAGAATATATATGGAATGGTTTGTCTCTCATAGCCATAGGATTCTCAACTCATGAGACAAGAATGGTTTGAGGTAGAAGAAGAACTCTTGAGGAAAAAGCAAGTGAAGAAGTTTTCATAAGCTTAGAGAATGAACTCTCTTTCTCAAATCCGAACCATACATTCTCTCACATGAATAATTCATATTGGAAAATCAAATAAGGTTCATATTCAATTTGGTGAGTCATGGGTTGAAAACCCTACATGTGTCACCAAGAGCCATGCTCAAATATATGCAAAATACACCTCATTTCCTCCACTCATAATTCAATAAACATTTAACCTAAAATGTTTCATACAAATTATGAGGTGTATCTTCTAGAAGCATCTTTGAACAAATTACAAAAATTCCCCTCATCCGTATATACATACCCGTATCCGTATTCCGAAAAATACGAATACAAAAGAGACGAAAACTATCCATCAGTATAATACTAGTATCCGGCTTAAACCAAAGCCCACTAGTATTATCTGTCTGAATCATCATCCGTGCACAAGTACACGTACGCGATCGAACCCTGTCGTAAAACCATACGACCTCTACATCTTTCGTCCGATGCAGGGAAACCCTCTGTGTGGGACTCTAAAAACTCGACACTACACTGGCAGTGGGTTTAACCACAGGCTGCAAGCGGTAATAGCTGCACGTATCGGCCCCGAGGTATATGTCGATAAAAAGGCCGACGAACAAACTCATCCGAATTCCTACTGAGCCTATCTGTGACAATCTCCGTACAGCCCGGTCTGTTCTTCTAAGAGTATCGCATATCGGGCCTGGGGGGCGATAATCGTCAGACCTCTAATAGCGCAATAAGTTGTGTCGGAGAATAGCCAAAAACACCCTGAGAAACTACTGGAGTACCTACCAGTAAATCTCGCTTGCCTTGGCCAAGGACTTTGTGTAATGGCCTTCCGAACACAGCGCGATATCAACCCCCAATACCGGGATAGATGAATCATATCTAACCGCCACTACCTCCAAGTGCTTCAGGACTGCACCCAACTACTACCTGTTTGCACGACTCCTTTGAGCTGTGGTAGGGTAGTAATCAAAGTACAGTGGGAACACACTCGAGGCAAAATAGCAGTGTCAAGTCAACAGACTATGCTGTACTCATGTCACCTGGGAAATGCTACCCGACGAGAGGTATAATACCAACCAGCAGTTCCCGACGAGTTCTGTCCAGTGTACTTATAACCTAATGAGCACCTGCATACTATCTCCAGTACGACGTACTAATGGCTGTGGGACAGACCATTTCCCCTGCTGGGATGAGAAGCGTATACACTAGTCTACTCTGAAGTATCGATGCCCTGTCTCGATAATCCTACGACTAGGGACCAGTATAAGGATGTTCTTATAGACTACCCTGCCCCCACTAGTGTGACTGACATCACAACGCTGGTAGTCAAGCAATGATCCTAAGGACTCTACCAATATGTATAAGCGATATGCAAAAACACATGCACATATTGAGGTAGAAACAAACGAGGTAGCATACTACCATTTCGAGCAAGACTGTTACTATATCCGTGTATATCCCAAGCTTCCATTAAGTAATATACAAACCAACATGATACAATAATAGCCTCTAGGGCATATATCACTAACAATCTCCCACTTGCACTAAGGTCATATATTGGCGTATCGCAGACCTATGATCTCGAATAGCCTCTCAAACAGTGTTTGAGGGATGGCCTCGGTGAGTGGATATGCAGTGTTGTTCTCCGTATCTACTCTCCTCACCTCGATCTCCCTGATCAGGTGGTACCGCCTCAAGATATGTCTGGATCTCTGATGGGACCTGGGTTCCTTCCCTAAAGCTATAGTGCCGTTTGTTGTCAATACTAAAGTATTGGATCAACAATGGATGGAACCACCTGAAGTTCAGTTAAGAACTTCCTCATCTAGACTACCTCTTTTGCGGCGTCTCATGCAGCAAAATACTCCGTTTCTATCATCGAGTCAGCAACGGTGTCCTACTTGGAGCTCTTCCAACAGACCGCCCTTCCTATTGAGGGTAAAAACATAACCCAACATGGACTTGGAGTCATCATTGTCACTCTGGAAGCTGGAGTCAGCAAAAGCCTTGATCTGGAGGTCTTATCTGCCATACACGAAGAACATCTCCTTAGTCCTTCTCAGGTACATGAGAATGTTCATTACTGGTATCCAGTGCTTCTTTCCTGGGTTTGACTGATACCGGCTTATCACGCTGAGTGCGTAAGCAACATCTGGTCTGGTACACAACACCGCATACATTATAGAGCCTACCACAGAAAGCGTAGGGTATAATCGACATGCGAGCCCTTTCCAAATCAGTCTTGGGGGGCATCTCTTTAGAGAAGGTGATTCCGTGACAAGCCGGTAGACTACCGCACTTAGAATTTTCCATACTAAATCTTTTCAGTATGGTGTTGATGTACTTTGACTATGATAGTCCCACCATCCTCTTTGATCTATCACGATAAATCTGGATCCCAGAATGTAGTTAGCATCACCCAGGTCTTTCATGGAGAACCTCTGTGACAAGAATCCTTTGATTGATTGTAGTATAAGAATGTCCTATCAAGAGAATGTCATCCACGTACTAGACGAGGAATCCCATAGTTCTCGCTACAATCTTACTATAAATGCATGGTTTATCCGGATTTTTGATAAAGTCGAATTTTTTGACCGTCTCATCAAAATAAATGTTCCAACTCCGCGATGCTTGCTTTAGTCCATAAATTTACTTAAGCAACTTGCACTCTTTCCTGCTGCTCCTACTCTGATTGAAACCCTCTGGCTGATCCATATAGACGCACTCTTCCAAATATCCATTTAAAAAAGCCGTTTATACGTCCATCTGCCAAAACTCACAATCATGGAAGACAACAATAGCAAGAAGGACCCGAATGGATATGAGCATAGCCACTGGAGAAAATGTTTCATCATAGTCCAAACCAGGTCTTTGACGAAAACCTTTTGCAACAAGTCTAGCCTTATAGGTTTCAACCTATCCATCAACAACAATCTTCTTTCTGAAGATCCATTTGCAGCCTACGGGTTTTACCCCTTCTACAGCAATGTTCAAAGTGCATACTTTGTTGGTGTTAGATGGATGTTGACTGAGACGTCTATAAACTACTACGGACCGCAGCATCCCAAGGCTGACACAAAAAAAATAAAAAAAGAAGAAAACGGTATGTCCATAAGCAAAATGAGCACGGATGAAAACCCGAGAGGGCTCCATGAGTAAAAATAGCAAGGCTACCGGCGAGTTTTGTGAAAACCCGAAAGGGCGCAAGCTCGTTAAAAGACACTTGCCGGGTCCTCTCGATCCTGTAAGGAGAAACCACCTGCGTGAGATCCTTACGACTCACAAGGGAGCAACACACTTAGGGATCTCCACGATTCCTAAGGAGAAATTACACTTGCGAGATCCTCACGACTCGTAAGGAGAACCCTCCTTTGAGACCCTCATGGCTCATAGGATTCAAAATCCTTAAGCTACAGGGATCTGAACCTGTTCTTATGCCATCACAACCTCCAATTTTTCCCTACAAGCGGTTCAATGCTGACCCTTGTATACAATCTACGGGCGTGAATAAACATTTTCCTAACGAAGTCCCACCAGAGACTGGGGATATGCTCATATGGCAAAAGACACTTGTAAGTCCTCTCGACTTATGAGGAGAAAGCACTCTTGTAAAATCCTTACGACATATAAGAGACCATACACTTAGGAATCCTCATGATTCCTAAGGAGAAAACGCACCTACGAGATCCTCACGACTCGTAGGGAGAAAAACCTTTATGAGACCCTTACGGCTCATGAAATCAAAATCCTTAGTCGACAGGATCTTAACCTGTTTGCTAAGCCACCTTTGTTCGACATCGACAAAGGCAAATGATGATTCGCTCCTGGTAATATCCCAGTTGTAGCGATGCTGATGCCGAAATCGGTGTCCAATCCTAAACTCACAACGAAAAGCCAGCGAGCCACAAATGCATACGAAATAGCCGAAATGATGGGGCAACTTGCAACAAAATCAGCAAGTAAAAATGTATGCATACAAAATAGCCGAAATGATTGGGCAACTCGCAATAAAAAACAACGAGTAAAAAGAAAAAATAGCCGAAATGATTGGGCACCGCGAAAAATAGCCGAAATGATTGGGCAATCGCAACTTTCGCGATATAAAAGTTGAAATGATAGAGCATCGCGGAAAGAAAAACATATAAAATGAATTTTTTTGCCCTACAGGTGAAATCACATCGATCCCTGTATACAATTCAGGGGCACAAACAAAGAGGGAACCATACCTTCCCACCAGGCTTCATCAAAACGAAGCCAAATCTCAACGGTTCGCAGACAGCCTAGAGATCATCA
Source organism: Agapanthus africanus (assembly GCA_030015575.1). Taxonomy (NCBI): domain Eukaryota; kingdom Viridiplantae; phylum Streptophyta; class Magnoliopsida; order Asparagales; family Amaryllidaceae; genus Agapanthus; species Agapanthus africanus. Next base: position 21,284,727 of record JASDDO010000016.1, on the reverse strand, counting down.
ACAGCGTTCTTCCTCATTCCAGCAGGATTCAGACGCTGCAATCAACCTTGGAGTCATGGCAAAGTTCCTACTCTAAATCTTGACGGTTCACAGACAACCTAGAGACCACTTCGATATTCGTCTCATTACAACAGACGCAACGTCAGCACATGACCCCGTCGCGGAAATACGTCATCCAAATGACCCCGTCTCGGAAATACGTCATCCACATGACCCCGTCGCGGAAATACATCATCCACATGACCCCGTCTCAGAAATACGTCATCCACATGACCCCGTCACGGAAATACGTCATCCAAATGACCCCGTCTCGGAAATACGTCATCCACATGACCCCGTCGCGGAAATACGTCATCCACATGACCCCGTCGTGGAAATAAGTCATCCACATGACCCCGTCAGGGAAATACGTCATCCAAATGACCCCGTCTCGGAAATACGTCATCCACATGACCCCGTCGCGGAAATACGTCATCCACATGACCCCGTCGCGAAAATACGTCATCCAAATGACCCCGTCTCGGAAATACGTCATCCACATGACCCCGTCGCGGAAATACGTCATCCACATGACCCCGTCGCGGAAATACGTCATCCACATGACCCCGTCTCGGAAATACGTCATCCACATGACCCCGTCTCGGAAATACGTCATCCAAATGACCCCGTCTCGGAAACACGTCATCCACATGACCCCGTCACGGAAACACGTCATCCACATGACCCCGTCGCGGAAATACGTCATCCACATGACCCCGTCGCGGAAATACGTCATCCAAATTACCCCGTCTCGAAAATACGTCATCCACATGACCCCGTCGCGGAAATATGTCATCCAAATGACTCCGTCTCGGAAATACGTCATCCAATGACCCCGTGGAACACGGCCGGAGTCAATCTTGACCCCGTGAGAAATGGCCAGAACAACTCCTGACTCCGTGAAATGCGAATAATGGTAACCTCACCCATCACTTACGGGTCCTCACGACTCGTAAGGGAGCAAACTCTTTTGTGATATCCTTACGACTCCCAAGAGAAAACATACTTAGGAATCCTCATGATTCCTAAGGAGAAAATACACCTACGAGATCCTCATGACTCGTAGGGAGAAAAGTCTTTATGAGACCCTCACGGTTCATAAAGTTGAAAAGCTTTAGGCAGCAGATCTGAACCTGCTTCCTAAGCCATCACTACCTCTCGAAGAATTCCAGATGGGATGCTCTCTATCATCTACAGACTACGCTTACTAAAGTAACATGCCGGCAACAAAGAAAAGAGAAGAAAGCGACAGTGAGGAGAAAATTTTATTCACATTCAGTTAAGCGTTCAAGGCATACCCATTCATGCATGTGCGAAAAAGTTTGATGTATAAAATAAACACATAGAAATGAAAAGTCTTGCTATTCATACTTCAGAAAATGCCTACATTGAGGAAAACAACAAATAAAAAACATAATTGGAATGTTTACAAAGGCACGACATCAAATCCAGGGCATGGATTGAGAAATTCAAAAGTAAGGCCATCTAAAATGTTCCAGGCCTTCGAACCATCCTAGTATGCTTTCTCTCGCGATCACAAGCGTCGGGGTCCTCACTGATGTCCTCCACCCTTCGATAGGCAGCGAGTATCGCCACCTGTTGAAAATCCTGATGCAGAAGATCAACAAGATTGTCTCGCCTTTTCTTTGAGATTAGGCATATCAGATACACCGAGTGCACCTTGTCTTCGGCATCATCCAATGCCTTAAGCGGCATGCCGGCACAGAATAGAGGAAGTGCTCCCCAGATCGCTCCCACAATAAGTTTCAAGAGAGAGGAACGTCGAGGAAGCAGTCGACCATTGTATGCGTCAAAGCGACCCATGATTTCGGCACAATGGGCATTTGTGAATTCTCGGTTTTGAGAACGACCGAGTACGCGAATGTCGCCATAAGAGATAATCTCATCAAGGTCATACATATGAGCGTCCATAACGTCTAAAAAAGAAAATCAGCAAGAGTTAGCGGACAGACTGATTAAGAAAATTCTTATTAAAAACAGGCACAGGGATTTAAACGACTCTTGATATCCCCATGGAGAAAACAAATTCTAATTATGACATCTAACAAATTCGAATTTGTGAGAAATCCTAAAAAAAGAATCTCATTTAATGAGCGACCCCTCGGGTCTAGGAGTTAAACTCCTCGAGAGCAATGCTCTGCAGACAGGAGTGACACCTGTCAAAGTCAATTATTCGGGGAATTTCTTTAAATTCCCCGAGAATGCTAAGAGCCATGCTCTACGGAGAAGATGAAGTTACCCATCAGGAATCCTAGAAGCAAAGCTTTTAATGAATTTGAAATCCATGAATAAAACTTTTAAGAGTTCTTCATCAAAGATTAACAAATCAACATGATTTGAGAGAGCAAGGCTCTGTTAATGGGTAAAACTTTAATGACATTTTTTAGATCAAAGATCTATGAAGAGCAAGGCTCTGTTAATGGGTAAAATCCTAAAAGATGTTTTAAAAATATTTAATCTTTTACCTAAAAAATCTGACAGAGTTCTGTCCTTAAGAAAATTCTCAAGAGGAAGAGCTGCGCTCTGAAGGAGAAAATAAATTTTCAAGAAGGATTGAAGATGAACAGAAGTCATCTCAAGGGCCAAGGGTCCTATTTATAGGCACTAAGAGCCGTTTCAATTCCTCGGTTGATCCAAGAGTCGAGATGCTGCCACCGCTGCACCCACGTGTGTGCCCCGTGAGCACAACGGTGGGGGGGCATCTGTTTCCCCAATCAGAGCAAAGTTCTGTTCAGAATTCAAAATTTGAATTAAATATGTGCTTTTATCAAAGCGCTGCGCTACAACTAGCGCACCCCGTGCAAAGCGCATATGCACTAGCGCTAGATGCTCTGCGCTTCAAGTAGCGCACCACGTGCAAAGCACGTGTGCGCTAGCGCTAAGAGCGCTGTGCTCCAAGTAGCGCACCATGGGCAGAGCGCATAAGCGCTAGCGCTGGAACTAAATGTTCCTCACCGTTGGATCAAATATCCAACGGATATGATTAAATTATCAATTAACAAGAATAAAATTCTGTTGAATCTTTCCAAACAGAAAAGATTGTGCCCTGAATTTGGAACACCGTTGGATAAATGATCCAATGGTGGTTAAAAATCACTAAAATACAAAACAAATTCTGTAAGGGGGAAAGATTTCTCAATCTTGTTAAAAAAAGAAGATTATCTTCTGAAAACCAGAAGCCCTTGGATCAAAGATCCGACGGTGGGGAGATTCACAAATCAATTGGAGAAAAGATCTCCTTAACTGATTGAACTGATCAGCTTGCCCTATATAAAGGCCCCTAGACTTCAAGTCTAAAATATACAGAGGCAAAAAGGAGGAATCCCCCCATAAACTTTGAGAAAATCTCAGGAAGAAGAAAAAACTCTCGGCAAAAAGAACACAATTCTTTTCAAGGTAAAAAAAAGAATAGAAAGACGAAATCATCTCAATATAAAAAGTAGTATTTACTTCTTTCACAGATCATAGATCTATAAGACAAATTGTCTTTCATAAAAGAGATTATGAACGTCTCATTATAAAAGGGGGGAGAATTATTCAATTCTCTTAGGATCACAGATCCATAAAAGCAAAGCCTTTCATCAAAAAGAGATTGAAATATCTCCTATAAACTAAGAACTTTGTTTTTAGAATCTTGAGACAAAGTCCCTTATCAAAGAAAAGATAATCTTCAGAGCGCAAAATTAACTTAAGAAGAGCCCTAGTGCTCCTAATCTAAGAAGAGCCTTAGCGCTCCTAAATTAAAAGTGCCTTAGTGCTCTTCATCTAGCGCAAAGAGCTGCAGTGACATAGCACTTCAAACACAGCGCACTGCGCTCATTAACCAGCGCTAAGCGCGCCACATGCTCCTCACGTGTGCGTTGCATTACTAAAAGCGTTTTGCGCTCATTATATGGTACCAGCGCCAAGCGCCTCAACACTTCAACTATAGCGCATCAGCGCTCTACATCTGGCGCAAAGCGCTAAGCACATTAGCGCTATTCATTTAGCGCAAAGCGCTAAGCGCATTAGAGCTTCATATCTTGCGCAAAGCGCTAAGAGCATTAGCGCTTTAACCATAGCGCACTGCGCTCATCGACTGGCACTAGTGCCAAGTGCGCCACATGCTTTTATGTGCGCTTGGACAGAATATAAACTGTTCTTTGAATAAGCCTGGAGCTATGACAAATGTACAGCATTCAACTAAAGACAAACATTGTCAGAAGCTAAATCAATGCTCAGTATTGTTAAAAAGGCCGAGCTCAAACAAATGCTTAAAAGCCAAAAATAAATGTTAAACATTTTAATTTGATTGGACTTAGCCCAAGACTGGCCATAAGTCATCAATTCGGATTTAACTGAGCCCATGTGCTCATAATCTAATTAATTAATCTTAGTCTCAAATTGGATTGCAGATTTCCCAGTTAACATCGGTTTAAGGGTACATCTCTTTACTCCTCTGATATTTGTCATTGTAATCCTTCAACGTCTTCAGAGAGGTGACGGGTCCCGACAACCATACATTCCATAGACTATAACGTCTTTAAACTGGACTGTGGGGTCCTTAAACCTACGGACTACGATGTCCTTAACCTCGGACTGTGGGGTCCCTTTAAACCCACGGATTACGATGTCCTTAACCTCGGACTGTGGGGTCCCTTTAAACCCACGGATTACAATGTCCTTAACCTCGGACTGTGGGGTCCTTAAACCCACGGACTACGATGTCCTTAACCTCGGACTGCGGGGTCCCTTTAAACCCACGGACTACGATGTCCTTAACCTCGGACTGTGGGGTCCTTAAACCCACGGACTACGATGTCCTTAACCTCGGACTGTGGGGTCTTTTTAAACCCACGGACTACGATGTCCTTAACCTCGGACTGTGGGGTCCCTTTAAATCCACGGACTATGATGTCCTCAACCTTGGACCCCCATGTCCTTAAACTGGTTATCGACCGCAATGTCCCTAAACTAAACAATAGAGCCTAAATGCTTTTTTGTTGGATCTAAACATTCATGTTAAGTTGATCTTAGTCTAAAATTAGACTAACGTATCCTTAACAAACGTTTAAGTTGTTCTTAGCCTCAAATGAGACCAACGTATCCTTAAACCCAATCCCAAATCTAAGAAAATACGGATTTGGACTAATCCACGTCTTACGGGCGACAACATAAATTAGTCTCCGTATACAATCCACGGGCAACAAAAAACAAAACAAACACCCACGACACGAAGTAACCATCTGGAGAAGGAGAAAGTGGTTACCGCGATGCGGTAGCGTAATTAACTGCAGGGGCTTGCGCCTGTAGGGAAGAGCGTCCCCACAATCAAAAATCCCTCAACGAGGGGGAATCTGACGAAGTCTGCTACATCGGCCGCATCCGTTTAAACCTTAGATATATGGTGCCATAAATCAACTTGGCATCTTCGGAGAGGTGGACGGATAGCACCAACTAGCATCTGCCCCGAATTCAGGCAAGACGGACCTGCGCGGTCTCGTCTCCGTGTTCGGAGGGGAACAATGGACTCCATTTCGGTTCGCTGCATCTAGCCATTTTACCGAGTCTCTGCTCTAAATGGCTTACTGGAAGCTAGTTGGCTCATTATATACAATGATGCAATCCTTTCGATCCCCGTCTATAAGAAAAACATAGTATCTCTCAGGCGAATGAGACAGCCAACTACTCCTGCGGAGTGGCGCGCGGATTTCCAGGTTCTTCTGAAACCTCTGGTTCTACCATGCTCTCAGTAATAGTTTGTGGTTTTGGAATTTCTTCCAGTTCTATTGCGCTCCCACTATCCTTTCTCTAAAAAATGATTTTCTAAAAGGTGGGCATGACGAGAAACAAAAAACTTTTGTTCCTCTGCATAATAGAAAAGATATCCCCTGGAGTTCTTTGGGTATCCCACAAACTTTCACAGTACTGAGCGTATCTCGAACTTGTCTGCATGCTGCTTTTCCACAAAAGCTGGACATCCCTATATCTTCAGATACTGAAGATAGGGTTTCTTCCCACTCCACATCTGATATGGTGTGATAGGCACAGTCGTGGTAGGAATCTTGTTCAAAAGATATGCAGCTGATTCTAGTGCATAACCCCAGAAGGATTGCGGCAACTCAGCGTTACTCATTAAAGAACGTAGCATATCCAATGGGGTTTTGTTCCGCCTTTCCGATACATTGTTGTGTTGTCTATGGAAGAGTAAGCTGAGAGAGAATTCCATTCTCTTTTAAGTAATCCAGGAACTCGGCATTTTAACTATTCACCACGTCGACCAGATCTCTGCGTCTTGATACTTATGCTTGTTTTTTTTCCACTTCATTTTTATATCCTCGGAATTTCTCAAAGGTCTTGGATCTATGTTTCAACAAGAAAACATGTCCATACCTAGAGAAGTCATCCGAAAAGTAATGAAATAGGAATAACCACTTCGTGCATGTGCAGACATTGGACCATACACGTCGCTGTGTATGAGTCCCAAGAGCACGCTCGCTCTTACTCCGTGCCCTGTGAACGGAGTCTTTGTCATCTTTCCTATGAGACATGATTGACAAGTTGTATAAAACTGATATTAGAACGGATCCAAATATCCCTCTGTATGTACCTTCGTTAACCGTGTTTCATTGATGTGAAACTGTCTATAATGCCATAAGAAAGCCATATTTAATTCTGGAGACTTTCTTTTAAGTGTGTTCTGGATGTTGAAAACTTGAGCTTGATGTAATACGTATATACCGTCCTTTAGTGTACCTGACCCAATCAAACTCTGATTTAGGTGGATGTGGACCACATCGCTTACAAGTTAGACTAGGTACACACAAACAGTTACGTAAAATCAATATCTGCCCACTTGTTAATCCTAGGTGATATCCCCCCACGGATACAGCGTCCACGCTCATTCCGTTAATCCTGAGAGTTATATCACCTGCCCTGATAACTCTACGGTTGCTTAAAGCCTGTAAAGAATTACAGATATGAGATCCTGATCCGGTATCTGGTACCCAGGAAGTAGAGTTAATTGATAGAGAGTTTTCAATCAAAAACATACCCGAAGTCGAAGCCACAACATGCTTCGAATCCTGGATTTTAGCTTTCCAAGCCCAGCATTCCTTCTGCCAATGCCCTTTCCCATGACAATAGGAACTACTTTCCTTCCCTACTGTTAGCCCTGAAACTTTTGCCCTGCCCTTTTCATCTACCTTACTGACACTGCCTATCGGCCTTTTGTAGACCTTATTATTCTCATCCTTGGCTTTCTCCTTGGATCCAGAAGAGGAAGATTCCCCAATAAGCAGAGTGGGTGTCTCCCTGGTTTCTTTCAGGGTGCCCTTAACTGGAAGTACAACTTTCTTCCCCTGGGCGTAAGTAGAAGGTAGGGACTGTAGAATTAAGTCAGTATATGACTCTCTCTCCAATGTGGTCTCCAGGTCCGTGAGCTGTTTAATACAGCTGATCATTGTAGGGACGCGTTCCCCTACAAATGATCCGACAGCCAATCTCGCTTGAAGCAATTCCTTCGAGGTCTCATACCCTGCGATACGAGATTGCTCTCCATATAAATCTTGTTATGGTGGAAGATGGAAACTAAGTCCATCTTCTCGTGCTGCCTCTGGTATATGCCATATACTGAGTCCAACACGAGGCACTTGGCATTCGCACAGTCTTTTTCCCTTTTCTTACGGATATCATCCGTGACGGTGGAATCTGAACCTGGGATGGCAGGGGCTTTAGTAGTAAGAAGGTTGTTCAGCTTTTCATAGGTAATGGACATCTGGACAAACCTTTGCCAATCAATATAGTCTAGTTTAGTCAATTAATTATCTAGCCGTAACATAAGTCCGATCACATGGCCGCTACAATTAGGAGAGAGAAGAGAAACACTCAGCATGATGCTTTTGCAAGTTTAGATTGGTTTTTAGTTTATCTAAACAGGATGGCTCCCACTGTTTCTCGAATCCTTCCTTAAATCATAAAAGAAGAATTAGTCAGGATTAATCTCACCCTACAATACTTGCTTAACCTTTCATCCAGGCTGGTGTTGGTACTTCAAGGGAGGCTTTCCAACGCTTTCACGAAGTTCCTTAATTACATAACCTCTTTTCCCTGGAGACGTAGCCCCACTAACACCGTTCTAGATACCTACTTGGTTTATAGTATTGATCCGTTCAAGACACCTACTTGGTTTATAGCATTGATTGTGTTAGTGAATTTTTTTCCGAGGAGTAGAGGATACTCACAGTAGGATAGGGATCCAAATATTATTGTGTGATAATCCTGAAGGAATCCTACTAACATTATCACACTCTAAATGGTATGCAGCACCAGCATGTTCCTTTGGCTTGGTCCTTACGAGATCGACAATGGTGATCTTATCACCGACACTCATGAACCTTTGTCGAAACAGAGATTCTATTTGGACGAAAGTAGTAACGGAGCCGTCCGGTATGCTCGCGTACCAGTCGAAAGCGACATCGGTTAGGCTATTAACGAACTGGAGGAGGAGAAGCGCATCATTACCCCCAGTATTCCCACATGAGGCTTTAAAGTGGGCGATGTGCTGATTTGCATTTCCCGTTCCACCAAATCTTCCGAATTTGGGGATGACATAGCCACCAGGAAACTCTACCAGATCATACCGAGAAGGATATGGTCTTCCGCTACTGCTGGCATCTTTTTGCGCTTCGGTTTTGGCCACCAATGTTTTGGCTTTGTTAGCGACCAAATACATGATTTGATCTTACGTTAGTGGGTTGCTGTCATTGGTAGCCAAGACATTTCCCAAGATAGGATGTTGCCGACCTTCGTGCGGCTCTCCTGGTTTTGGACTTGAGGGAATTGGTGTCGGCTATTTCGGGGCACCGTTTCCTATTTCATGGATGGAGCCTTACGCTTGATTGGGCGGTTAAGGTACAACTTGGGCCGTGAGATATAAGACAACGTTTGTCAAGTCGTCAATTTTTGAGTAAAGCTTGGCCATTTCCTTGTCTTTGTTTCTGAGCTGCTTTTGGAGCTCTTGAAGGAGTTGCTGCTTTGCGGTCCTGGGGCGGAAAGTCGGATCCTCATCACATTCCGAGCCCAATTCTTCATGAACCGAGGAATATCTCAACTTATCAGCCTCACTGACGAGGTTTTCATTATCTTCCGGAGGAGGCATGTCTTAAGAAGTGGCGGCCACATTCAAACCTGGTTGGACTTCAGATGTTGTAGCCCAATCCTTCCTCTTGCTACGTGTTCCTGCCATGTAGACGGTGTGGACCACATATCCGGCCATCTCTTTATCTTTGTTGGCTGATTTTTCGGACCATCGTCATGACCCTTACTCTTCGGAAAAGGACAAGCGACTGAAGATGGTTGGCCCGGCTGGGTCTTTGGGTGGCACCGGTGCCTCCTTTCCAGATTTTCCTGGTTCCTTTTGCGCGGCACAGAGCGCTTGATAAACCCTTGAAGAAATGGTGTAACACCCTAGTACGTTTATACAATAATATTTAGTATTTTAAGACTTGTTTTATATTTTCCTACTGTATTCTTTTGGGTTGCGAGTGATTCGAATCGTAGCAGTCGTTATCCGGCCCTACTCGTATGTTTAGAACCTAATATGGTGCTAGAGTGTTGGATATAGTGCCCTCAAAGTCAATTATTGGATCGCAGGTACGTGATTGCAATGATTGAGAGAGGACCTATACCGATATGACAGTCTTGCTCGAGATGATAGTATGCTATCCAGTTTGTCTTTATCATCGTATACATGCTTTAGTTCACTATTGCATGATGATAGAGCTCATAGGATTCTTGCTTGACTGCCAGCAGTATGATGGCGATCATATACGTGGGAGCTGGGGCCTATAAGCATATCCTTAAAGTGTCCCTAGTCATAGGAGTTTCGAGACAGGGTATCAATACTCCAGAGTAGACTAGTGTATACAGTCGAGACCCCGACGAGGGGCGGTGGCCGGTCTCACAAGACACTGGTGTCAGTTGGATCACCTAAGATGTATTCAGGTGATCATTAGGTTATGAGTACACCGGACAGGACTCGCCGGGAACATGCTAGTTGGTATTATACATATCGTCAGATAGCAGTTCCCAGGTCACATGTGTACAGGTTAGTTTGTCGACCTGAGATTGTCATTTGTCTCGTGTGAGTTCCCACTGTGCTTTGATTACTACCCTACCATGCTCAAAGGAGACGTGCAAACAGGTTTTAGTTGGGTACAGTCCCGAGCCATATGGAGGCAGTGAGTGGATCGTCGGGGATTCATCTCTCCCGGTATTGGGGGTTGATGTCGCACAGTGCACGGATGGCCATCACTAGAAATCCTCGGCCGGGTAGTGGAGAATTACTGATTTGGATCAGTAGTTTCTCAGGAGGTGATGGGCGTCATACCGAGACGAATTATCGTGTTATTAGGGGTCTGACTTTATCCACCCCCTAGACTCGATATGCGATACTCTTAGACGAACGGACCGGACTGTACGGATATTGTCACTGCCAGGCTCAGTAGGGTTTCTGGATGAGTTCGCTCGTCAGCTTCCCTTCCGATCAATACATAGGCAACAGTTACGTACAGCTAGTACCTCTGACGTGTTAATGGTTATACCCAGTGCCAGTGTGTTGATGAGTCATTAGAGTCCCCCACAGACAGTTTCCCAAGTTCGGGCGAAACGTTGTAGAGGCCGTATGGTTTTATGGCAGGGTTCGGAAAATGCACGTGCGTTTACGCACGGATCATATTTCGGGAAGATAATACCGGTGGGCTTTGGTTTAAGCCGGATCCGAGTATTATATTGAGTAGATATAATATCTTTGTCTCAGTTGCATTTGTATTTAGTTGTAATACAAATGCGGGTATGTTTATACTGTTACGGGGTTATCCTAAAATTCGTTTCAGGATCGCTTTTGGAAGTTGCCCGTTTCCAGTTTTCTATCGGCCGTATTAAACATTCGGTTTAATACGGATTTATCTTTTCGTCATGAGGGTGAGTCGTGGTTCTAGATGCTTCTAGATGGTGACTAGGATGATGAGGTGTTGTTAATTCATTGGTTGCATTAATTGTTCATTTAATGATAGCATGACTAGGTTAGATGATTCATTAGTGCATTAATGATAATGCAAGGTGTCTAAATGACTCATTCTCATTCATTAATGTTGTGGTCACCTCCTTTGTTCCTACACTCACCTCCCCCCTCCTTCATAAGTGGCCGTCCCCTCTTGAGAGAAGGATCATGGTTGCTTGAAAAAAGATTAAGGTTTTGGATTCATGGAAATTAGTATATTCAATTCTCATTTCACCCGATTCCAAAAGGCAACTTCATTAACCGTTCGTCCATGGCTTTGGACGAAGTGAGACAAAGTGTTCTACTCATTCTCTACATCAATCTTGGTCATCTCTTTTAGCAAACTTGATGATCGAGTTGCCTCGGTTCAGAGGCGGGAGCCCGTTTAAAGATCCGTCGACGTGGTGCCACCTGGACGAGAAGACTGGAGATTCAGGAGATCGGAGCAGCCGCAACAAAGCGTGGGATGATGGTTGAAGATCGAAGGACTTGGATCGTTCGGTATAACATTTCTACTCACTTTTTAGTTTGTTAGTTTAGCTTTAATGGCAGATCCGGGTTATAGTATGCGATAGCGCCAGTCAAAAAGATTTTGTTCCGTATTTGGCGTCTGTTAGACGGCCGGGGCGCTACCGTGTACTTACATAGAGTACATCTGATATTTACTAGTAAAGTGTATCTACGTGAATCTAGTATAATATAGACATCATATATATATTTAAATCTTAATATATCTATCCATATCCACAAGTTATGAATAGATTATATTTTTCTAACTGACTTTGCATGGCTTATTACCCCATATTTTATTTCACTTTTATCTATTATGTTCAAATCCAAAAATATCATATAACCAAATATTTATTAAATCTTAAATATATTTATTTAAATCTTTTAGGGAGTATGTGTATTTAAAATTATATTGTTGCATGATGGCTTAAATCTTTACGTATATGTATTATTCTCAAAAAATATATTTACGACGAGATTCTAGTAAAGTTTGGTGTAATTTGATATTATCTGTAAAACACTAAAACTATATATAACACACACACACACACACATTAATATACTATATATATATATTATACACACTTTATATTTTTATAAAATATTTTAAAAAAAACTCTCTCTCTTTCTCTCCCTCCTCGTCCGTGTCTCTCTCCTTCTCTCTCCGTTCTCTTTCTCCTTTCGTTCTCGCCTCGTTGAGCCCTAACCCACGCCTTAGAATCTCGTCGACGTCCTCCTCCTTCCTCGTCGTTGTCACCCCCTCACCTTCCCAACCTCACGATTCTCGTTGTCACCTCCTCCATCAATCCCGAGACCTCACCCGAGCCCCGACTCCACAACCGAGAACCCACCTCCTCTTCCTCGTCACCTCGCCGTCTGAACCCGACCACCACCACTATCATCCTCATCACCTTCTCCTTCTCATCTTCGCTAAACCCATAGCACCCTATCACCACCATCTCTTTCTCTTTCTCTTTCTTCTTTTCTTTTTCTCCGATCACCGAACTAACCCCTCATCGCACCACATCACCTCACCGTCGACTTCGCCTCCCGATCTCCTCATCGCCAACCCAACGACCTCTTCTCCTTGCCCTCGACGTGACCCAGAACCCAGCCACCATCATCAACCCCAACCTCATCTTCTTCTTCTTCTCTTTTCTTTTCTTGCCTTCGCCGGAGCTGTTCATCTCCACCACCCACTTCCCCTCGCCGACGAGCATGACCCAAACCCATCTCTAGTCATCACTTCCTTAAAGAACAGACCCCATCATCCCTATCTCTCTTTCCTTCTTCTTCATAAGCTTTTACCCCGACTTCACCTCGTCGCCGGCGAACTTCGACCCATTGCCGTGTCTCGACCCAGACACTGGACCAAAGCAGTCCACAGAGCACCAACGAGCATCTCATAGCAGTACACAGTCTCTTATAACCAAGGCCGTGAGTACGTTGTGTTTTCGAACATCGCCTATGTCACGACCCGGAATTGGCACGTGACCGGCACAAGAATTACGTGAAGCCTACAGGACCCCGCGGTAATTCTAGTAAGCCGAAGCCCAGAAATCTAAACATTTTTGCGGAAAATAGTGGAGGTGCAGTTTTGAAACATCGGCATAAAGAATTTAAGCCATCCTTTTTAAAATATAAGTCATATCATATGAAAATGCAATAGTTTGTATCTATCTTTGAAAACATTTTCGACCTTTAAAATTTGGGCAGCGCCTCCCTTGAATGTTTTGATCCAAAATCATATACATGCAATAAAAAGGCATCCCCAAGCGGGAGCTAGCTCTTCGCCAATTGGCGGAATCACAACCACGCAATACGTATATATACGACGCCCTACGGCGAAGATCAAACACAGAAAGAATAATAAGTAAAGCAAGACATCATCAGCTTAAATAGCGAACACACCCATCTCGCTCTAAGTCTCGCAAATATACAAGTCTGTGTCTAGGTCTACCAATATACAAAGTCTAGTTTCTGATAGATGGGGCTTATCTAGATACAATGGAAATAATAGGTACAAAAGTTGTAACGTTTTAAAAATCGTTTAGGTTAATTGTATGATAATTAATAGTACAACTCGTGTTTTCCGTAAAAACTAGTTATAATTATTATTCTACATAGACATAAATATACCTATTTTAATTATGTAATTGCTTATGTATGGGTATTTAATTCGTTACTTATTTAATTGCTAGTTACTTAATTATTTTCCTTACTTATTAATTAATAAATATTATTTTAAACATGCACATACACACTAAATTAGTGTTAATTATTAATTAAAATGGGTTAATACATGTTAGTGCACCTTGACACAACAAAAACCATTTTGTAGCATGCTCACTTCCTAATTCAAGATGGTTCTAGTTTTGTTTTTGTAAAAATAAGACAATGAGAAACTAGAAAATAAAATAAAATGAAAAGAAAAGGAGGTATGGCGCATTTTTAATTGAGGAATGGTGTGCGTGTGTGGAGGTATGGTTATCTCACCCCTCACTCCCCAAACTGCATCCCCCTCTTCCCCCCTTCTTCTTTTTCTTGGCAAAAACCTCACTACCTCACCTCAAATCTCCTCAAAATCAACACTAGTTCCTATTAAAATCATCACAAAAATTCTATTTTTCTAAAATAAGCTAGGTTCTTTGGTTCAAGTCTTCATTTAGGGTGGCATGGCTAGCAAGTTTAGATCTTTTCCCAAATCATTTTGAGGTATAAAAACTAATCTAATTGTTACTTTGTTAATCATTGCGTTTAATTGTCTTAATTAGGTGTTTTTGTAGATTATTTGCATGTTTAGTGTGTTAAGTGAGGTTTAGATTTAGTTAATGTTTTATGGCTTAATTAGGGCATTTAAGTGTAGTTAGTGCTAATAGACTTACTAATCCACCTAGATTTGCACTAAAATACCATAAGGTTGCTAACTAGTTTTTTTTAAGGAAACGGTATTAGTTAAGTTTTCGGTTGTGATTGATCTACAACCTTTTTCCCAATTTGTTAGTGTGATGTCATTGTGCAATTCGAACGTTTAGATTCTAGGTTTGGTGTTTGCTACGCATAGCAACCCTTAGTTGTGGTTTGTGGCGATGTCATGCACGTTTTGTGCGCCAAGTGCACACGTGTCTGATTTATGAACGTTAATTCCTCCGTGTTATCTTGACTTTGCATTTATATAAATATTTAGCCTCATATGTATTATTTGTGCGATTATAGGATCGGTCGCGGAGACGTCGGACGCGGCAAGGAAAGGCAAGGCGGTGATCGGATTCGACTAGCCGAGACGTTCCGGTGAGTAGATGTACACATCTTTGGGGAAATCACTTGGATGGCGTAAAGCGCGGGATAGTTAGGACTTAGTTATAATTCATGTGTTCATATGCATACGGCATTTTCATGTAGTATTTGCATCATCATGTACATCGATATTATTGCCCAGGACACTTACACTATTACCAATGGTTTATGCCACATGTGCACTATTTTATGCAAACACACACGCCATTGGTAATTGCTATGTCACGATACACCTTAGAACTTGCTTAATAATCGGTATCTGTGCATTTGAATCATGTATGATATGTAGTTTTCTAGTCATATGCTTCATTGCATCATCATTTATATATAGTCTTCTAGTCATACATCACATTGCATCATGTTGATATCATGGACATTCATAGTTACCCACATATATTGTGATTTTCTTGGAGATTTCCGTTTTCATGAGATTTCTGGATTTGGGGAAAACCGCAAACTAATTTATAAACTTATTATCATTTCAAAATAGAAAGTGCGGTTTTCTCGTGATATGATGTGTGTGGCGTCCACCATGAGATTTCTCGGTTCTTGAGCCACGTATGTACATATACCGGATTCGAGGAGAGAGACATCGTCTGCGGGTACATGATGGACCCGGTGAGGTACCCCGGGGCAAGAAGGCCGTATAGGGAGACGTTGAGCCTGGCAGGGGAGCACTACCTACTGGTGATTATTGACCCAGCGGTCATCCAGAGGATACCGACCGGAGTCTTGTGATTGACAGATTTGAGGGCTGATCTGAGAGACGGCTACCAAGATTTGATATATATATATATATTGTGTAGATATTTGACATGGATTTCTGTCGATTTCATTTGATGATACTCCAGTTTTATTATACCAAAATTTTACTAAGATAAGAACACATATTTTTCTCATACCAGATATATATCCAGATTTCTTGTTTAATCTTTCATTCATGTCGCATTCATATTAGTACATCACACCATGTTAGTATACATAGGCTGTGACGCATTTGCGTGCATGCTTGCGATAGCCTTATTAGACGTTACTTGCTACTCACGAGTTGGCAACTCACCCCGTTGTGCCACAGTGTCTTACAGGATTGACCCGTCAGCATAGTCGCGGCGGGCGCTCTGCTACTCTTTCTTCTACTCCCTTTGCATCGACTTGCGATTTTGCTTGTAGGTTGGTTTGTGAGGATACTCTTTTGTTCCCACCATGTATATTTACCTTGTATCTAGTACACTCCATCTACCATTTCTACCATTTTGTATATGTGACCTAGAGACTGGACAGTGAGACTTGTATTATTTGATATTTGGTATCGAGCTCGTGTGAGCCGACTTTTACGCTTTCCTTATTTCTTGCTTTTAAATGTTTATTTCACATTATTATGATATAGCTTGCATGTGGTTGTGTTCCGCCTTTCGGCGAAGAGCTAGCTCCCGCTTGGGGATACCTTTTTATTATTGGTTATACTTATTTATGTTTTGTACCCGTTTGGGGCCTGTTTTTACAAAGGAAACTCATCCGAAATTTTCAGGAAAAACTTGACACTTTTAAAATGTTTGAAGTGACCTTATTTGATTTAAATCACCTTTTTAAAACAGGTATTTCTTCACTCTATTTATTTAAACCGTTTAGATTTCTGGGCTTTGGCTTACTTAGATTACGCTACGCCTCTAGACGTTGCGTGATTTAAGTTCCAGTCACGTTCTACATATTCGGGTCGTGACAAGAGTGGTCACGATCCAAATGTGCATCCCACCTACCAAAGAAAAACACCCTGAAAGAAACTGTGTGCCAGCAATACCGCTACTGATCCAAGCGGTCGAACCTGCAAGAAAACTGTGGCACAACGGGGGTGAGTTGCCAACTCGTGAGTAGAAAATATCAGCAGATAGAAATCGAATAGACAACGATCGCTAGGTCCTACTGTAACATGAAGGTAATACTATGATATCTAGGGTGACCATGTACGCATATGTATCAACAATAGAGTCGTGCCAATGTCAACATGTAATGACAGTCATCTAAAATGTATGCATGCATGCATGTATATCAAGCAACGTGTGTCCATCAACGACACATCAACATCATGAAACCTGAGTGTCCAACATAGATACTCGAAACATCATGCAACCCATGTCCAGTATCGACAAATCAACATCATGAAACCTGAGTGTCCAACATCGACACTCGAAACATCATGAAACCCGTGTCCAGCATCGACACATAAATCCTCATATCTCAGGCGCCGCATCATCGGATCGGCCCTCATATCCATCTGATCTCACGACTCCAGTCGGAATCCTCCGGATAACTGCCGGGTCTAAACTATCACTGGTAGGTAGTACATCCCCTGCCAGGCTCATCGTCTACTCCACGATCTTCTTGCCCCGGGGTACCTTACCGGGTCGACCATGTACCCGCAGATGGTTCCTCTTCACTCCTCGAATCGGGTATCACATAGCTCAGAACCGAGAAAAATCATGGTAGACACAAAATATCATATCATGAGAAACAGCGTTTTTAAAACAATAAATAATTTCCTTTGAAATATAACCACGGTTCTCAAATCCAGAGATCTCTTGAAAACAGCATCGCAATGCATGCAACCATAAAGTACAGTATGTGCAACATAGAACAGTACTGTAAATATCTCAAGTATTATCATGTAAGCATGTCATGTGATAATTACTGAACAGTGAATGTATTTTACAGTTAAGAATAATACCGTGATATAGCAGTTCTACTGTGTAAGTGGCATGACAATTACCGATGATGAATATGTGAGCCGGCAAATCTGTGTAAGTGTAACATGCGCATCATCGGTAATAGTGAAGGTGTACTAGTAGACAAAGCTATATACAGATAGTGCTGGGAGCATAGTACGTCTGTCACGGGGAATAATACAGCATAACATGAACGGTAATAAGATATGCAACTACCCCTGGATACATCAAATATAACCTATTATCCGCTAAGGTGTTTAGCAGCCAAGATTCTCCGAATCAAGAAAAATCCATAAGTCGGCGATCCAGCCTCATAGTATCAGATGTGATATAATCCTCATACATCATCCTTGAGTCGAGAGTGCAGATCAATCATCCTGTATCCTATCACGTACGGTATAATCTATCGTATGATGTCATCAAATCAGAATAAGGATATATCGTCCTATACATAAACAAGGGTACGGATCTATGGTCCCGTACGTCATATCACATTTCATTCTCATATATACGTATATATATATATATATATATATATATATATATATATATATATATATATATATATCAATCTCGTATCATATCTATATCAACCTCATATCATATCTCATCAATCTCATAACATATCTTGGCATAAGTATCTATGTTTTCATATCGCCTCACATCCTCATATCAAGTATATCCGCTAAT
The DNA here is from genome assembly GCA_030015575.1 of Agapanthus africanus. Taxonomy (NCBI): domain Eukaryota; kingdom Viridiplantae; phylum Streptophyta; class Magnoliopsida; order Asparagales; family Amaryllidaceae; genus Agapanthus; species Agapanthus africanus. The sequence goes on along the minus strand of JASDDO010000016.1, from coordinate 21,266,409 downwards.
GTTATCTTATTTCATCATATCCTCATATGAATATATCTCATCTCGTACTTGTCCTCTGTTCAATTATATATCTATGTATCGCTTCACATCCTCATTTCATCATATCAATATATCAATCCGAGTCATCTTGTATTTATCATATCATCGCATACTAAGTCTTTTGATCATATCCGTAAGTTCATAGCATAAGTTTCTCCAAAATGTATTTTATATACCGGTTTTCCATTATTATGATTGCGGGGGTGCTATATGCCATCCACCCGACTTTCCCCATAGATATAGATCTACTCACCTGCAACATCCTTGCTTAGTCGAAGTCGATGAACTTCTTGATCTCCTTCGTCATTTCGGAAGTCCATGTGAAGGTACCTACAATCAATACACATCGTAAAGATATTAAAACTAAATCCGAAAACCGATACGGTATGTGAAGTGCTCATATGTTAGAACCTATAGCCCACGCATACAAGAATAACCAAATAACCCTTATCGTTGACGTACGGACATCCAACGACCGTGTCCAAACTCAAATACCAAAACCAAGATTTCAGAAATCGGAAACCCGAAATCAGCAACATGGGAAAACACTCCCAGATTCTACCCTAGGTCAAATTAGGATATTTTGCATATAGGGTAGGTCTAGATATCAGATAAAAGAGCTATGGACCAAACCTGGGGCCTACAAACCTAGGCCAGGCCGCAATTTGCGGCCATATGGCATTTATTTGCGGCCAGTTCATGGAGTTTGTGTCTCGGGTCTCTGGGAAAAATTCTAATTAGCCTGCACGTCTCACTGTGTTGGGAACTTATTTCATAAAGATCTTGGGTTATAGCAGATTCTACAGAGATGCCACAATTCACCAAAAACCGATATCGGGAAAATTCTAAGATCATATTTTAGGGTTCTAATCTCGAGTCTGTCCAAAACATCATCACTAAAGGTTTGTAAACACTCACTAAATTTCATTTGCATCTCTACTACTCAAATCACCCACTAATAATCAACGTAGAAATTCCCAAGATCACTAAACATGCTTAAGTGAACTCTAAACTTAACTAAGAGATGAAGAAACTTGATAACAAGAAGAAAAGTGAAGGTTATACCTCTTTGAGCAACTGAAAAAAATCCCAAGATGGTTGGAAGTGCTCAAAATCTAAACTTGAACTCACTAGGGGGTGTAGGATGAGATTGTGGTCATTTTTAATGAATGTGGTGTGGGATTTTAATGAGCATTTGGGGATGTTTCATGGTGGTAGAGAAGGGTGAAGGAGGAGGAGAAGGAAGGAGATGAAGATTGATGGAGGAGGATAAGAAAATGAATGAAGGATGGAGGCATGGTGATGAGCCAATACACCCTCCCTCTCTCCCCTCCCTCTCTCAAGGCCATACTCTCTTGTCCCCTCTTTTCTTTTCTTTTTATTTTCTTTTCTCATTTTCCCTTCTCTTTTAAAGAAACAAGATAATAATAACAAAACAATTGAAACCATGCATGAATCAACACAACGTGTCATGTGCACTAGCCATGGTTAATACAAAAATGGATTTGGCTTAATCATAATTAGTAGTGCACTAATCAAGTTTAATATAAACTTGCATATAATTAATTGCATATTTATTTATAAAATGTCCAAATCCAATAAATGTCTTTATAACTAATAATACATATTAATCTCCAATTATTTTTCAAATATTGGTATATAATTATACCATTTTACGAAAACCTCAATTCGTAATCGAATAGTTTTCGTGAAATATATTATTTTATTATTTAAATTCCAAAAATATTATTTTATATTTCTGAAATGTTACAATCTTCCCCTCTTAAATAAATTCGGTTCCCGAATTTAAATTTAATCCTCCAAATACTAAAACATCTCAACAATCCGTTCAAATCAACGGGGCTCTGAAGTCATGTAATACATAGAAATACCACAGCGCACTGTGCGCGCATGAAAACGAGTGTGAAACTCAAAATCGAAATTCCGTCAAGCGTCACGCAATCATAGAAGTTATAATGGAAATGCAAGTCTCGAAATCCACTGCTGAAATCCAAATATATTATATTCAAAATCATAATACGTATATAATACGCATCTTTGTAAAACCCTCTAAAAACTGAATAAAACACATGCACAATTTTTCCCGAATCGCCGTGCGATGTGTAACTCACGGTACAAGTGGCAGACGCTCATTTGGTAAGGAAATACATATATGTCTATATATGTTTTGCTCAAAATATACGTCCCGCCTTTTTGAAATATCCTAAAAGGTTCTCTTTGTAAAAGTTCATGTCACTATGGGCACGTAAGAAATAGTGAGACTATAGCTCCTTTTGAAAAACTCTTGGTAAACTTTTTATACATGCAAAAGTACTCAGGTACTGTCATCATATCATTCCTGCTCGGCTACTATATAATATAGTACCCATCATGAAAATATGATGCTTTTGAGTAAAATCATCCTCAAAAGGCGTATCCAACATCATGTGTGTCTGGTGTGCACGGAAATCCAAGTCCAATACAAGTGCCACGAATATGCACAGAAGTAAAAATTAAGTGCAACGGGTGTGCATGAAAGCATCTGTCAAGTGCAACGGGTGAGCACGACAACATCATCAAATGCATCTTGAGTGCACGAAAATCTCAACCAAGTGCAACTAACATGCACGAATAAAATTCACGATCGAGTGCATCCGGTGTGCACAAAATCACATCCCATGCGCCTAGTGTGGGCGAAAATCTAAATCAAGTGCGTCAGGTCCGCACAAAAATATCTAGTGCAATAAATGCACGAAAACATATCAGGTACACTAGGTGCCCGAAAACTCGTCCATGTACTAAAAGCGCATAAAAATAACACCGAGCCTACCAAGGTGTATAAAATCATAAACGTGTGCAACTTTGTGCACAAAATCCATATCAATGCACTGCAAGCACATGTGAACTAGTGCATAAGTCAAATCGAGTGCATACAGCATGCACGAAATCAAATCGACAGTATCGAAATCCATGGAATCATAAATATGTGCAGCCAAAGAACAAAATCGATATCAAGTGCAACAGATTTGCACAAATCATAAACCAACGTAACAGATGTATATATCATAAATCAAGTGCAACAACCATGCACAAATGAAAAAATCCAGTAGGTGCAGCCATGGTGCACGAAAATAAATATCACGAAACCAAATCATCGAAACTCAAAGTTCTAACTATATAGGTGTGATACTCGGATCACTAAAACGCAAATCGCAATAAATGACATTGAGGTGCACCTCCTCCAATGTCGAAAAATGTCGGTGCACCCAAAGCTGACAGAGCAAGAACATCCGCTTGCCTCCTGCTCACGGTCTGGCGTCCTCTGTCTCTGGGTCCTTATTTTCTCTGTAGATTACCAATCCCATAATCTTTCTGCTCGTCGGCCCGGTTAGGTGTCACGCCCCACCTCCAATACAGAGAGTATTGTCCGCTCTGGCCGAAGCCGCACGGTTTTGTCCTTCGGGGCGAACCGGACCCGACCAGGGACCACTTCCCAGGAGGTCACCCATCCCAGGACTTCCCTGGCCTGAGCACGCTTAACTACGGAGTTCTCAAGCTCCTGTAGTGCCGGTTCGCTTAAAAGGCGCCTCTGTATTGAAGGGTGATATCATTCCATTTATAGTACAGATCTGCCCTCTTTCGGAATGTATTCCGAAGAGTCCCCATTGTTCTACAGTGGGTCCCACGGACTCAAGAGGTATCCCCCATGGATTCAAGAGGTGGCCCCCGCCCACTTAACACGACACTTGGCATGGCACTTTGTTCCGTGTGGCACTTTGCTTCGTGAGCAAGAACCGGGTCCCGACATTCTCCCCACCTTTGAACAATGGTTCGTCCTCGAACCACAGACCTACTATTGAGGGACCAGCTCTGATACCATTCTGTCACGCCCCACCTCCAATGCAGAGAGTATTTTCCGCTCTGGCCGAAGCCGCACGGTTTTGTCCTTCGGGGCGAACCGGACCCGACCAGGGGCCACTTCCTAGGAGGTCACCCATCCCAGGACTTCCCTGGCCTGAGCACGCTTAACTACGGAGTTCTCAAGCTCCTGTAGTGCCGGTTCGCTTAAAAGGCGCCTCTGTATTGAAGGGTGATATCATTCCATTTATAGTACAGATCTGCCCTCTTTCGGAATGTATTCCGAAGAGTCCCCATTGTTCTACAGTGGGTCCCATGGACTCAAGAGGTGGCCCCCGCCCACTTAACACGACACTTGGCGTGGCACTTTGTTCCGTGTGGCACTTTGCTCCGTGAGCAAGAACCGGGTCCCAACATTAGGTGTAATAACGGAACAGTTCCGCTCTGTACCTCTCTAATCATCGTTTGGCCAATGAACATGTCCATTCGCAAGGTAGCACGTTACTGATGGCGGCATCTGGCCCTCTGAATGCGCGCGATACAATTGATCCTTGGTGCAAATCTTTATCGCTATGGCATCCTGGAAGAACCTGCTTATGGTCTCTTTCGATCTTACCTATGCTGAACTATATGGAGGTCTGCACTTATTACTTAAATTCCTTTTCTCATTTCCGGATAGCTGCGTCCTCAGCATGACTTTCCTATGAAATTTGGCCGTATCCAACGCCTCTGCATACGTATCAGTCCTTTGATTTCAACAGGAAGTAACAACAGCTCGTTAATATCTCGCACGAACCTATTGTTCCACCCATCTTCATTATCATCCACTTCGATGTCATAACTTGCTGGCTAAGTACCGCAATTCTTTTTCGGCTACAGTCAATCTGGAGTCTCTCACACGGACTCGAAATTACGAACTTGGGTATTTTCACCACTCCGTGGAAGATATCTAGCCGATTACATCCTCGGGAACTCGTCCAGATTATCGGAGAAATACGCTTCATTCGTCCGTTCTTGATCAACTCACAACGCATCTGGGTGAGGTCCTTTTATCAGAAGCTGGTAAACTTACTGACCTCGTATCGGAGCATCCAACGAACAATGTCCTCTCTTGATCGATTTACTCTAGATCTGAGTAAGATCCTTCAAACTGGAATTTTCCAATCTAACTGAACTTGCGTCGGCGCATCCAATTAGACGAATCATATTAGTCGCTCTATTCAAGATGGACTAGCGATCTTCTTTCACATCTCTGCCTGCAAGCTCTTATGGGTTCAGCTTACAAAACTATGGAGGCGACATCTTGTTAATCTCAACAACAGCTGGGTCATCTTTCTGCATGGTAGACAACATCGTGATCCCTGAGGTAGGCTGTACATCAACAGTCCTCTCAATCTGGAAGCCTCTATCAATGGCCCGATCATCTAGTACAGATCCGAACACTCACCTCAAATGAGAGATCTTAACACAAACAATACACCGATACGTTCCTAGGTCACCAGAAGAATATCATAGTCAGCCCTCGTCCATGACGAGCTCACCCTGACCGCATCTCTAGCAGCAGCTCTCTCTGCGCTCGTAGCCATGGTGACAGGAACCCTAAGCAAGTATCGATGAAGATAGATTAAAGGAACAAATGGAATCGATAGGTCTGAAATGGAAATATGATCATAGGAATGAATGGAATCAATAGGAGCATGATCATAAGAACGAATAGAAGCACGGATCTTAGGAAATGTACATCCTAAGATCACTTAAGCGGAGTAGTGTGTCGTAAGTATGCCGTGGAACATACACACGGTACGTCACTCTACTCAAGCTACCTACTCTATCAACCAATGAGATGAAACATCGGGTCCTAAAAAAAAACCCTTAGTCAAGCCTAAGTTCCGTAAGGTCAAGCCTAAACTCGAACCAAGGTTAAACCTAACACTTTGATACCAGCTTTGTTACGACCCGGAATTGGCACGTGACCGGCACGAGAATTACGTGAAGTCTACAGGACCCCGCAGTAATTCTAGTAAGCCGAAGCCCAGAAATCTAAACCTTTTTGCGGAAAATAGTGAAGTCTACAGGACCCCGCAGTAATTCTAGTAAAGAATTTATGCCATCCTTTTTAAAATATAAGTCATATCATATGAAAATGCAATAGTTTGTATCTATCTTCGACCTTTAAAATTTGGGCAGCACCTCCCTTGTATGTTTTGATCCAAAACCACATGCATGCAATAAAAAGGCATCCCCAAGAGGGAGCTAGCTCTTCGCCAATTGGCGGAATCACAACCATGCAATACGCATATATACGACGCCCTACGGCGAAAATCAAACACAGAAAGAATAATAAGTAAAGCAAGACATCATCAGCTCAAATAGCGAACATACCCATCTCGCTCCAAGTCTCGCAAATATACAAGTCCGTGTCTAGGTCTACCAATATACAAAGTCTAGTTTCTGATTGATGGATCTTATCTAGAAACAATGGAAATAATAGGTACAAGAGCGGTCACGATCCAAATATGCATCCTACCTACCAAAGCAAAACACCCTGAAGGAAACTGTGTGCCAGCGATACCACTTCTGATCCAAGCAGTCGAACTTGCAGGAAAACTGTGGCACAACAGGTGTGAGTTGCCAACTCGTGAGTATAAAATATCAGCAGGTAGAAATCGAATAGACAACGATCCTTAGGTCCTACTGTAACATGAAGGTAATACCATGGTATCTACGGTGACCATGTACGCATATGTATCAACAATAGAGTCGTGCCAATGTCAACATGTAATGATAGCTATCTGAAATGTATGCATGTATGCATGTATATCAAGCAACCCGTGTCCATCAACGACACATCAACATCATGAAACCTGAGTGTCCAACATCGACACTTGAAACATCATGCAACCCGTGTCCAGCATCGACATATCAACATCATGAAACCTGAGTGCCTAACATCGACACTCAAAACATCATGAAACCCGTGTCCAGCATCGACACACAAATCCTCATATCTCAGGCGCCGCATCATCGGATCGGCCCTCATATCCATCTGATCTCACGACTCCAGTCGGAATCCTCCGGATAACTGCCGGGTCTAAACTATCACCGGGGTACCTTACCGGCTCATCGTCTATTCCACGATCTTCTTTCCCCGGGGTACCTTACCGGGTCCACCATGTACCCGCAGACGGTTCCTCCTCACTCCTCGAATCGGGTATCACATAGCTCAGAACAGAGAAAACTCATGGTGGACACGAAATATCATATCACGAGAAACCGCGTTTTTAAAACAATACATAATTTCCTTTGAAATATAACCACGGTTCTCAAATCTAGAGATCTCATGAAAACAACATCACAATGCATGCAACCATAAAGTACAGTATATGCAACATAGAACAGTACTGTAAACATCTCAAGTATTATCATGTAAGCATGTCTTGTGATATTTATTGAACAGTGAATATACTTTACAGTTAAGAATAATACCGTGATATAGCAGTTCTACTGTGTAAGTGGCATGGCAATTACCGATGATGAATGTGTGAGCCGGCAAATCTGTGTAAGTGTAACATGCGCATCATCGGTAATAGTGCAGGTTTACTAGTAGACAAAGCCATATACAGGTAATGCTGGGAGCATAGTACGTCTATCACGGGGAATAATACAGTATAACATGAACGGTAATAAGATATGCAACTACCCCTGGATACATCAAATATAACCCATTATCCGCTAAGGTGTTTAGCAGTCAAGATTCTCTGAATCAAGACAAATCCTTAAGTCGACGATCCAGCCTCATAGTATCAGATGTGATATAATCCTCATACATCATCCTTGATTCGAGAGTGCGGATCAATCATCCAGTATCCTATCACGTACGGTATAATCTATCGTATGATGTCATCTAATCAGAATAAGGATCTATCGTCCTATACATAAATGAGGGTACGGATCTATGGTCTTGTACGTCATATCATCTTTCATTCTCATATATACGTATATATATATATATATATATATATATATATATATATATATATATCATGTCATATCTATATCAACCTCGTATCATATCTATATCAACCTCACATCATATCTCATCAATCTCATAACATATCTAGGCATAAGTATCTATGTTTTCATATCGCCTTACATCCTCATATCAAGCATATCCGCTCATGTTATCTTATTTCATCATATCCTCATATCAATATATCTCATCTCGCACTTGTCCCCTGTTCAATTATATATCTATGTATCGCTTCACATCCTCATTTCATCATATCAATATATCAATCCGAGTCATCTTGTATTTATCATATCATCTCATACTAAGTCTTTTGATCATATCTGTAAGTTCATAGTATAGGTTTCTCCAAAATGTATTCTATATATCGGTTTTCCATTATTATGATTGCGGGGGTGCTATACGCCATCCACCCGACTTCCCCCGCAGATATAGATCTACTCACCCGCAACATCCTTGCTTAGTCAAAGTCGATGAACTTCTTGATCTCCTTCGTCGTCTCGGAAGTCCGCGCGAAGGTACCTACAATCAATACATATCGTATTGATATTAAAACCAAATCCGAAAACTGATACGGTACGTGAAGTGCTCATACGTTAGAACCTATAGCTCATGCATGCAAGAACAACCAAATAACCCTCATCGTTGACGTACGAACGTCCAACGACCGTGTCCAAACTCAAATACCAAAACCAAGATTTCAGAAATCGGAAACCCGAAATCAGAAACATGGGAAAACACTCCCAGATTCTACCCTAGGTCAAACTAGGACATTTTACATATATGGTAGGTCTAGATATCAGATAAAGGATCTATGGACCAAACTTGGGGCTCACAAACCTAGGTCAGGCCGCAATTTGCGTCCATATGGCATTTATTTGCGGCCAGTTCATGGAGTTTGGGTCTCGGGTCTCTAGGGAAAATTCTAATTAGCCTGCACGTCTCACTGTGTTGGGAACTTATTTCATAAAGCTCTTGGGTCATAGCAGATTCTACAGAGATGTCACAATTCACCAAAAACCGATATCGGGAAAATTCTAAGTTCGTGTTTTGGGGTTCTAGTCTCGAGTCTGCCCAAAATATCATCACTAAGGGTTTGTAAACACTCACTAAATCTCAATTGCATCTCTACTACTCAAATCATCCACTAATAATCAACTTAGAAATTCCCAAGATCACTAAACATGCTTAAGTGAACTCTAAACTTAACTAAGAGATGAAGAAACTTGATAACAAGAAGAAAAGTGAAGGTTATACCTCTTGGAGCAACTGATGAAAATCCCAAGATGGTTAGAAGTGCTTAAAATCCAAACTTGAGCTCACTAGGGGGTGTAGGATGAGGTTGTGGTCATTTTTAATGAAGGTGGAGTGGGGTTTTGATGAGGATTTGCGGATGTTTCATGGTGGTAGAGGAGGGTGAAGGAGGAGGAGAAGGAAGGAGGTGAAGAATGATGGAGGAGGATAAGAAAATCAATGAAGGATGGAGGCATGGTGAGGAGCCAATACACCCTCTCACTCTCTCTCTCTCTCTCTCTCGGCTATACTCTCTTGTCCCCTCTTTTCTTTTTATTTTCTTTTCTCATTTTCCCTTCTCTTTTAAAGAAACAAGATAACAACAACAAAACAATTGAAACCATGCATGAATCAACACATGTCATGGTGTACTAGCCATGGTCAATACAAAAATGGATTTGGCTTAATCATAATTAGTAGTGTACTAATCAAGTTTAGTATAAACTTGCATATAATTAATTGCATAATTATTTTTAAAATGTCCAAATCCAATAAATGCCTTTATTAATCAAGTTTAGTATAAACTTCGTATATCTTTCACCGTCTTTGGTGTCGGTCACTCGCTGATAGCGGACATCTTAGTTGGATCTACCGATATTCCTTCACCCGAAACGATATATCCGAGAAATCCGACTTGATCTATCCAAAATTCACACTTGTTGTACTTGGCGTAGAGCTGATGTTGTCGCAATGTCTCCAGGACAATCCATAAGTGCTCGGTGTGTTCTTTCCGATTCTTTGAATACACCAGGATGTCGTCGATGAAGATGACAACGAACATGTCTAAGTACTCTCGGAAAACTTGGCTTATCTGGTTCATAAAAATGGCAGGTGCATTGGTCAATCCAAATGGCATTACGAGATATTCATAATGACCATAGCGGGTCCTAAACGCCGTTTTCGGAATGTTGGACTCTTTGACCTTCACCTGATGATAACCCGAATGAAGATCTAGCTTTGAAAAAACACAAGACCCACTTAACTGATCGAAAAGATTATCGATGCGTGGTAGTAGATACTTTTTCTTAATCGTCACTTCGTTCAAAGCTCCATAATCCACACACATCCAGTATGAACCTTCTTTCTTCTTCACGAGTAATACCGGAGATCCCCAACTTGAAGTACTAGGACGAAACCAAACTTTCTTCAGGAGTTCAGCTAACCGAATGCTGATCTCCTTCAATCCTTCTGGACTTAATCGGTACGGAGCTTTGATTACAGGTTGCGCACCAGGTTGTAAATCAATACTAAACTCAAGAGCTTGATCGGGAGGCAAACCTGATATTTCTTTATGGAACACATCCTCGAACTCTCGAACTACTTCGGGTTTTTCTTCTTCTACGGGTAGAGAAAACACTTCTGCATTCTTCGGTTTAGCACGGTATCTTCCGGGCTCCAAAGTTCTATCTCCACTTTTGAAATAGAAGACTGGGTGATCTGGTATGTCAAATACTATTCTCTTTTGACAGCAGTCAATAGTAGCATAGAATACTCCCAGCCAATCCATTCCCAACACAATATCGAAATTTAGTATGTCCAGTACTTTGAAATTTTTGTAGAATTCTCTTCCGCAAATTACAACTGGACACTGATCAAACCCCATAGTTGCCTTCAAGACTCCATTCCCGGAACTGACATTCCAGCTTGAAATGAGTGGCTTCACAGGAATCGCATGGATTCTTACGAATCGTTGGGACATGAAGCAGTGTGAAGCTCCAGTGTCGAAAATGCGTGTAGGAAGGGTGGCTACTAGTATATTACCTGTTCTCGCCAAAAATTTCTGCGCAAAAGAGCCCAAGGTATCAAATGGCAGCGATACGCTTAAGAAAATGCAAACCAGTATTTTCGGGGCTGTATTTTGACAAACTCCCGAATGAGAACTAGCTAAATTCTAATAGTATCGAAAGCGTCTCGAAAAATCCTTCGATTTAATGTATTATGGGCCTCATAATTCATCCGGGATCAAAAGTTATGAGCAAATGTGCTATGCACGTGTAATCTAAGTAATGCTCTCCTACATGGGGGATATATTTTTAGTCCCACATCAGGAAAAAGAGAGATCTTTACTTTACCACTCCCATATAAATAAGACGGGATACCTCTTAGAAAAAATGAGAATTCAATTATTAAAGAAGCTTAGTTCTCCATATGAGCTTAGTTCTCCAAGTTAGGGCCATAGCCGCCCCCCATAATGCGCATATGCGCAAGCGCCATGTGCACTACGTGCAACGCACGTGCGCCTCATGTGCAACGCACGTGCGCCCGCCACGTGTGAGGATTCAATCCTCAAAGGAGTTTAGTTCTCCAAGTTAGGGCCTTAGCTGCCCCGAAGCGCCATGTGCGCTACGTGCAACGCACGTGCGTCCGCCTCGTGCGAGAATTCAATCCTCAAAGGAGCTTAGTTCTCCAAGTTAGGGCCTTAGCAGCCCCCATGATGTGCAAGCGCTACGTGCGACGCACGTGCGCTCGCCACGTACACACCACATGCAACGTACGTGCGCCCGCCACGTGCGCAACACGTGCAATGAACATGGGCCCACGCCATGAGAAACATGTGAGCCCGCCATGTACGATGCACGTGCGTCAAACAAGCGCGACCCACGTGTGCCCAACACGTGCGACGCACGCGCGAACAAAAAGAAACCTTTTTCAGCAGCGAGAAGCTTAAGCTCCAACCTGTTCTTTCCCCTGATGAGTGGGACATGGTTCAAAGGGTACAACCCTCCACACCTTCGATATATAGCGCTGTAGTCTCTCAGTGCCGTCGGAGACGTGGTGGGTCCCAACGACCAATGATCCTTCTTTCCAAAAAAGAAAAAGGAGAAGACCACCCCATAAGCTTCTAAAAAAATATACAGAAGCCTCCCAAAAGCTTCCACAAAACAAAAAAGAATTTAATTCTCAAACCAAGAGTTTAACTCTTCTCAAAGAACTTAGTTCTTTCTATGGATCTGAGATCCGCAAGACAAATCTCCCATAAGTTGAGAATTTAATTCTCATCGGAAAGATCTTGTTCATGAGAATCAAAGGTTCATGGAAGAACGAATTTGAAAAGGATGAAGATGGAGTTCAAATCAAGAACTTAGTTTCTTCAAATCAAGAACTTAGTTCTTTAAAGAACTCGATTCAAGATTCTCAAAATACTGATCTTGGTGATCGCTAATGGTCAAAATACCATTAACAGAGATTTAATCTCTCGGAGAAGATGGAGTTCAAATCAAGAACATAGTTTCTTCAAATCAAGAACTCGATTCAAAATCCTCAAAATACTGATCTTGGTGATCGTTAATGGTTAAAATACCATTAACAGAGATTTAATCTCTCGGAGAAGATGGAGTTCAAATCAAGAACATAGTTTCTTCAAATCAAGAACTCAGTTCTTTAAAGAACCCGATTCAAGATCCTCAAAATACTGATCTTGGTGATCCTTAATGGTCAAAACACCATTGAAAGAGATTTAACCTCTCGGAGAAGATGGATTTCAAATCAAGAACATAGTTTCTTCAAATCAAGATCTCGGTTCTTTAAAGAACCCGATTCAAGGTCCTCAAAATAATGATCTTGGTGATCAAAATACCATTAACTGAGAAACATCAGCAGGGATTAAATCTCTAAAAGAACTCAGCGCTTCACGTGAAAAGCACGTGAGCACTCAAGGCCAAATTATATAGCACCTCACGTGAAACACACGTGAGCGCCACAAAAGTTAGTGCTTAGCACTATTGCAACGCCTCATGTGATATACACGTGAGCGCTTTATGCAGCTAAGTGCTTCACACTCCTGGGTATTACAGAAATCCAATCTTAGCCTGATGACCTTTCACTGATGATCTTCCGACGGATATTCATCCCACATCTCTCCTCAAATCTGGAAATTGGTTCAAGGGTACATCTCTCCACACCTCTGATACACGTCGTTGTAATTATTCAACGTCTTCAGAGAGATGGTGGGTCCCGACAACCAACAACTCTTTGGCGCACTCCCAAACCGATGGGCACATCCAGATACGGACCGCAACGTCCTTAAACTAGCTATAGACTGTAACGTCCTTAAACTAACAACGGACCGAAATGTCCTTAAATTAAAACAATAGAGCCCAAATGCTCTTTTGTTGGATCTGAATGATCCTAAAACCTTGTTAAGTAGATCTTAGTCTCGAATTGGACTAACGTATCCTTAACAAAAAATCAACCGAGCCCCCAAATGCTCACATACATTTAAGTCGATCTTGATCTCAAAACAGATCAACGATCCTTAAATCAACCCAAACCCAAATCTAAGATATACGTATTTGGACTAATCCACGCCCTACGGGCGGCAACATAAATTAGTCTCCGTATACAATCCACGAGCAACCGAAAATAAAACAAACACACATGACACAAAGTGAACTTCTGGAGAAGGAGAAAGTGGTTACCGCGATGCGGTAACGTAATTAACTTCAGGGACTTGCTCCTGCAGGGAAGAGCGTCCCCACAATAAAAAAACTCCTCGCAAACGAGAGGGAATCTGACGAAGTCTGCTACAACGGCCGCATCTGTCCAAACCTCCGATATACAATGCCATAAATCAACATGGCATCTTCGGAGAGGTGGACGGATAAATCCAAATAGCATCTGCCCCCAAAATTCAGGAAAGACGACCTACGCGGTTCCGTCTCCCGTTTTCGGTGGTAAACAGATTCTGGCACGCCCGGTGAAACCTTTTCCTCTTTCCACTCCACACTTCGTGTGTCGTGGTTTTCCGCGATCAAATAATCATGGTATATATGTTTGTGGTTGCCCTTGGGTGATGGGATACTGAAGCCGGCGTTTCGCCTCTATGAAGAATGGCGTTTGCTCCCACCCTAGCAACTCAGGCTCTGTCATATCCGGTGTAGTCAAGTATGAGCCATTTGCAGCCTCAAATCTCTGCAATACGGCTCTTCAAGAAATCAACGGGCTTCTCTTTGGGTCGATACTCCCACCTCCCACCCTCGGTGCCTCAACGCCGATGGAGGAAGCTCAGAGGAAGTCTGTCTTCCACAGGCTGGTTCCCCAAGCCGCGGCTTTGCCAACGGAATCAATCCTCAAACAAATGGCACCTGCCAAGGACCAAGGTCAACGCAGATGGCAGAATATTCAAGCTCTCAAAGGAAACAGGGGGCAGGCTCGGCAAAATCCTGAGGCTAATCAAATCCCGGCCGTAAGAAACGATCGACGTCGATATCGGCATCATACAAAATGAGCTGGGGGCAGTTCTCTGTATGGTCCTGTTTCAACCCCAGTGGTGAATTTTGTTGTTCCAAATGGGAACAGCTTCAAACTGTTGCGAAGGGTCAGACAAAATTCTCCCACTACAATATTGAAGAAATTTCTGCAGCCCATGGAGATCGCACGAGAGCAGAAACCAGTTCACTCCCTAAAACAACTTTCCTCATCTATGTATAAGGTGTAGAAGCAGGTGAAGGTCTCTGTCGTTAACCGCGGCTCTTCCCCTAGATGTCAGCCAAATTCTGACAAATCCCCTTCCAAATACAAGGGGACTCATCCCAAGATAGATCCTGATACAGCGGTTCCTCCCAAAACCAAAGCGGCTTCTCACAAAAAAAGAGAGGCCTAATAAAGCTCAAGTGCCCGAAGCAAACACCAAAGTCCAAAACTCCAAACACCCCAAGCCTGGGGGCATGGTAGTTCACATAGTCTATATGGTGAATTCCAAAGATGAAGTTCGAGCTTCTACCAGTCACCGAACTCAAACTCGGTCCTTGACAAAAGTTCAACTGCAATGTGAAAAGATGCAGGAGATGCTCGCTCAGACGACAGCAAACGCTAATCCGCCGCCTAAGGAAAATCCCGAGGACGCACCCGAGGAAAGAATAGAGAAGGAGTCAGATATTGATTTCCTAAAGAGCGCTCTGAAAAAGAGAGATGAAGAAGCGGCAAAAATGTCCACTAAAATGAATCAGATGGCCCTTCTAATTCAGAATATGGCTGGAATGATGGTTTAATCGGAACCACTGCCAGATGAAACGCCGGTAGTCGGTCTTAAAGACAAGGTTGACATTTCAAATCCTCTACGAGTCTCATCAACGACCGAAGAGGAAATGATTCCTAAAGCAAAGCTGAACGAATATATCGCTCAGCAAATCAAAGCTCACTACGCCAGTGAAGCCGCAAATAGATCAATCAAGACTGGTCGACCGTATCCGACGTGGTACGATCAAACCCAGTACCCGCCAGAGTACACACTTCCATCGTTCCACATGTACAAAGGAATTGGGAATCCTTGCCAGCATATTGCGCGATTTAAATCCATATGCGGCAATTCTGGAGGAAATGACATTCTATTCCTTCGACAGTTCATCAGCGGTCTGGCGGGCATCGCCTTCGAATGGTATGCAGAACTCCCAAATGATTTCGTGAAGAGCTTCGACGAAATGGATATGCTCTTATGTTCGGGATTCGCTAATGAGAACGAACATACTACCGTGACGGTGCTGGTCAACGAAAGGGTTAGACCGAATGAGACTTGGGTTCAATATGTTACCCGCTGGAGAAATCTCTGGTCAAATACGAGCAACGCATCAATGAAGTTGCAGCCATGGGAATGCTCATAGCCACCCTTGACCCAAATTCAAAGGCGTTACCGTATATGGACCTCTTCAAGCCGACGACCTTCCAAGAACTCATGGATAAAATGGCTCGATTGGATCAAATGGGTCAAGACTCTTTCTCATCCGATGATGACGAGTGAAAAGCGGAGGCAAGATGGCGTTTTTCACCTACGCTCAACAAAATAAGTGGCTCTGAAGCAACTTGTCGCCAAAATAGCGACGGCGTAGGTACTCGCTCCCCCTCGAGATATACACAGGGGGCATATTTCTCTCTGGCGGAAGAATCTCTATGTAGAATGGTCCTTTCTTCTCAAAGGACAGGAAAGATATTAAGGGGCCTACAAACAGGTCCTACAATCTTGTGGAATGCCCCGCTAAAAGAAAAGGTATGTTCACAAGCAAAATGGACACTGATGAAAACCCGAAAGGGCGCCGTCAGTAAAAACAACAGGACTGCCGGCGAGCTTGTGAAAACCCGGAAGGGCGCAACCTCGTTAAAATAAATACACTTACGAGATCCTCATGACTCGCAAGGAGAATCCCCCCTGTGAGACCCTCATAGCTCATAGGATTCAAAAGCCTTGCGCTACAGGGATCTGGACCTGTACTTAAGCAGTCATATCTCCTAAATTGCCCTACAAGCGGTCCATATTGACCCTTGTATAAAATCAACAAGCACGAATAAATATTTCTTTGCCAAGTTCTACAAATGGAAAGGTCCCCATATGGTGAATAATACTTATAAGTCCTTTCGACTTACAAGGATAAAACACTCTTATAAGATCCTTACAACCTATAAGAGAAAACACCACTTAGAAGTCCTCACGACTTCTAAGGAGAACATACACCTACGAGATCCTCATGACTCATAGGGAGAAATACTTTTATGAGACCCTTACGGCTCGTAAAGTCAAAAAGCCTTAGTCGACAGGATCATAACCCTGTCTACTAAGCCACTTTTGTCCAAATCGACAGGGGCAAATGATGATCTGCTCCTGGCACTATCTCAGTTGTAGCGATACTGATGCCTAAACAGGTGTCAAACTCCAAGTCAACCTCTCTGGCAAATGCCTCCCCTACAACCATCTAATGAAGAAGGGAACCCCGTTCGTTTGGGATTGTAAATGACAAAGTGCATTGGACGAAATCAGGCAATATCTGCTGAACCCACCGGTACTGGCCGCTCCGGTCAAGGGAAAGCCTCTTATTCTGTACACAATAGCCCTTGAAGGTTCTCTAGGCGCGCTATGGGCACAGGAGAATGACCAGGGGAAGGAGAGAGCTCTCTATTATTTGAGTCGAGTCCTTTTGGGGGCAGAAAACAACTACTCCTCCATTGAAAAGCATTGCCTGGCACTGATCTTCGCGATAATGAAGCTCAGGCACCATGCCTTGGCACATGAGGTCCATCTCATATCAAAGGTGGATCCTCTCAAATATTTGATGTCAAGAGCCATACTAACAGGAAGGCTTGCCAAATGGGCCCTCCTCTTGATGGAGTTCTCGATAATATATCGACCCCTCAAGGCAGTAAAAGGCCAAGACATCGCCGACTTTCTTGCTAAGCATCCGATACCAGCCGACTCTCCCTTAAATTGCGAATTGCCGGATGAACACGCGTTCGATGCAATCGAAGGGAAGACGGAGGAAAATAATGTCCAATGGGAACTCTACTTCGATGGAGCGTCTTCCATGAAGAAGCGAAAGTACAACACCCCCATAATCAAAGTTGGGGTAGGCCTTATCTTTGTGACTCCACAAGGAGGGATAATGCGGTTTGCCCTTTCCTTAACAGAGACAAGAACAAACAACGAAGCGGAATATGAAGCTTTGATAGCAGGTCTTGAGATCGCTGTCGACATGGGGGTCGAAAACCTCCTCATATATGGAGACTCCCAGCTGGTCGTTTGCTAAGTAAATAGTGACTATCAGACGTGTAAACCGGAGCTGGTAAAATATGGAAAAAGGGTGCAGCAACTGCTGACTCAAATTCCCTCCTACATCCTGGAAAGCATACCGCGTACGAAAAATAGCAGGGCGGATGCATTAGCTAAGCTTGCTAAAGAACTGGCCGACGAAAACCTCGATGATGTGAGGATCATCGTGCAAAGACGCCGGATTCTCACGCCAGCAGAAACATCTCCGTAGTCGCCTGAAAAAAAGAAGCGACCAGACAAACGGTCCTCCAAATAGAAGACGAAGAAAGGGTCAAGGACTGGAGAGAAGTCTTCGTAGACTACTTCAAATCCCATCGAAGACCCGAAGACGCGTCGTCAAGACATAAGCTCATGAAGCGAGCCCTGTCCTTCGCCTTCGTCAATGATACTCTATATAAGAGATCGTTTGACTGTCTGTGGTTGAGATGCTTGGGACCAGAAGAAGCAAAAAGGGTCGTCCAAAAAACTCATGACGGACTCTGCGGTTGTCATCAGGCCGGGCCAAAGATGAAGCTGAAGATCAAAAGAATGGGTTACTATTGGCCCACGATGATTCAGAACTGCCCCGAATATGCGAAGCAGTGTCACTCGTGCCAAATTCATGGGGACTTCATTCACCAGCATCCGAATCTGCTACACCCAACATTGGCCAGCTAGCCGTTCGAAATGTGGGGAATCGATATAATTGGGCCCATCGAACCAGCGTCATCTAAAGGATATCGGTTCATATTGGCAACAACCGATTACTTCTCTAAGTGGGCAGAGGCAGTACCACTAAGGGAAGTGAAGACGGAGAACATCCTCCATTTCTTCAGGACACATGTCATTTACCGTTTCGGCACTCCGCGACGAATCATCTCGGATAATGAGTCAGTCTACAGGAGCCATAAGATCACCCGCTTCGCACATCAGCATAAAATAGATTGGAGATACTCTTCAGTCTATAATCCCCGAGTTAACGGTCTAGCTGAGGCTTTCAACAAGACCTTGACGAAGATCATAAAGAAAACGATGTCCAGAAATAAAAGGGACTGGCACGAGAGAATGCATGAAGTTCTCTGGGCGTATCGAACCACGTTCAAAACGGCCACGAATACAACGCCATTCGCGTTGGTATTCGGCACGGAAGCGATGCTTCCCTTAGAGATAGAGCTACCCTCTCTGCGAGCAGCGGTTCGATACGAGCTGACGGATGAAGAAAATGCCCATCTTCGGCTCGAGGAGCTCGATGCCCTTGATGAAACTCGCCTTATAGTGCAGCAAAAAACTGGAAGCTTGCAAAGCAAGGATGATGCGCTCATACGAAAGACTGACTAGGCTGATAACATTCCGCCAAGGCGAACTCGTATTAGTCATAAAAAGACCTATGATCCCAAACCATACAAAGCGGGGGAAATTCGAGCCGAACTATGAGGGCACGTACATCATAGACAAGGTCTACCAAGGTGGGGCCTACTTGCTCATGAACATGCATGGCGAAAGACCCTTCCGGTCAATAAATGGCCGATTCCTTAAGAAATACTACCCATGACGAGTCACAATTCAGGATAACGATAGATGACGACGCTCATGTCCGCTCGCTATCTTCCTGAGTCAAGAATCTGCAAGTAGTATCCGGCAAAACTTCGCCTCAAAATCCCCACGGACCGTAACGTCCCTAAACTAACAATGGATCGAAATGTCCCTAAACTAACAATGGACCGTAATGTCCTTAAACTAAATACGTCGCCTCAAATACGGTGACGACGGAATTCAAGTCCATAAGTCCCAGCGGCAAGGATTGCAACTCAAGTCCTGCTGGCTGTGTAGCTGCCCCAGTGGCGAAGTCCCCCATAAGTTCCATTAGCGATCAGAGGAGTAAAAAAACGGTACGTCCACAAGCGAAATAGGCATAGATGAAAACCCGAAAGGGCTCTGTGAGTAAAAACAGCAGGGCTACCGGCGAGTTTGTGAAAACTCGAAAAGGCGCAATCTCGTTAAAATAAAAAACACTTGCAAGGTCTTCTAGACCTTATAAGGAGAAAACACCTGCGTGAAATCCTTATGACTCATAAGGGGGCAACACACTTAGGGATCCCCACGATTCCCAAGGTGAAATTACACTTACGAGATCCTCACGACTCGTAAGGAAAATTCCCCCTGTGAGACCCTCACGGCTCATAGGATTCAAAAGCCTTAAGCTACAGGGATCTGAACCTGTTCTTAAGCCATCACATTCCCCAAATTGCCCTATAAGCGGTCCCATATTGACCCTGTATACAATCCACGGGCACAAATAAACGTTCCCTCACCTAGTTCCACCAATGGCGCGAAATTTTCCCATTTGGTGAACAACACTTGTAGGTCCTCTCAACTTGCAAGGAGAAAATACTCTTGTGAGATCCTTACGACTTACAAGAGAAGATATCACTTAGGAATCCTCATAATTCCTAAAGAGAAAATAATCATACGGGATCCTCTCGACTCGTATGGAGAAATACCTTTATGAGACCCTTACGGCTCGTAAAGTCAAAAAGCCTCAGTCAACAGAACACTAAGCCACCTTTGTTCTGATCGACAAAGGCAAATGATGATTCGCTCCTGGCAATATTCTAGTGGCAGCGATGCTGATGCCTGAACGGGTGTCAATTTTTAAGTCATTTCACGGCAAATGATAATTCGCTCCTAGCAATATTCCAGTCGCAGCGGTGCTGATGCCAAGATTGGTATCAGATCTTAAGTCCCATACTCGCAACAAAAATCAGCAAGCAAAAAATGCATATGAAATAGCCGAAATGATGGGGCAACTCGCAATAAAAATCAGCGAGCAAAATATGTGCATATAAAAACAGCCGAAATGTTTGGGCAACTCGCAATAAAAAGCAGCGAGTAAAAAGAAAAAATAGCCGAAATGATTGGGCGCCGCAATAAAACAGTCTAAATGATTGGGCAATCGTGACTTTCGCGATATAAAAAGCTGAAATGATAGAGCATCGTGGAAACAAAGAAAAAAAAATGAAACTTCTGCCGTGCAGGTGAGTCCACATCGACCCCTGTATACAATCCATGTGCACAAACGAAAAGGGAACCACATTTTCCCATCAGGCTCCATCAGAAGGAAAGCCAGGTCTCGACGGCAGCATCTACAACCTTGAGATCCACAACGGTGTTTCTTCTCACACCAGCAGGATGCAGGCGCAACGTCAACAAATCGGAGCCATGACAAAGTCCCTAGTTCCAAATCTCGACGGTTCACAGACAGCCCAGAGATCAACAGCGGCGTTCCTTTTCAACTCCAGCAGGATACAGATGCAACGTCAACAACCGACCCCAGCGTCAAAATAACTGAGCCATAGCAAAGTCCCTAGTTCCAAATCTCGACGGTCCACTGACAACCTAGAGACTACCTCGAAGCCATGATAAAGTCCATAGTTCTAAATCTCGACGGTTCACAGACAACCTAGAGATCAACAACGGCGTTCCTCCTCACTCCAGCAGGATGTAGATGCAACATCAACAACCGACCCCAGGGTCAAAACAACGGAGCCATGGCAAAGTCCCTAGTTCTGAGCCTCGACGGTTCACAGACAACCTAGAGACAACCTCGACATTCGTCGCAATATAGCAGACACAATGTCAACAAACGAAGCAAAGGAAGATCCCTAGCTTTAGGGTCTTGACGGCAACTCAAATAAAACCTGAAAGACTATCGGAGATCATCCCAAACCAGTGCGGAGTGGCCATGACTCATCGGGGCTCCCAAACTGAGCCTAACCTCAAGAAAAAAGCGGCATGGAAAATCCCTAACGCTTGCTCTCCTGACGGTAATATGACCTGGGAGATTACTTGAAGACGTCTTGTCCAGCCCCCGAAGGGATCAGAGACACGACAGTCATGGGGCTACTCGAACAGCAAGATTTCATATCGGGGAATGCATCAACGAACGCGATGGTACGACGGACCAAAACCCTAGTACCACAGACCCTAACGAACCTTTGTCGTAAAGAGCAGAGGTTAACTGTGACGTTAGGACATTCTTGTGAGAACTTCTCGATTTGTCTTGACTCGTTGGGAAAACAATGTTCCTGCGAGAATTTCTCGACTCGCGGGGAAAAACATCTTCATGAAACCTTCATGAAGGTGAAAACCCTTAAGCAACGGGGATATCAACCTCTTTCCTAAGCACCGTGGTCCTACAAGTAGGTCCAAGATGGACTATTGTATACTATCCACGGGCCATATTCTTTAAAGTCGAATATCGATAAGGAGGGAAAAAACCACTTACGAGTCCTCTCGACTTGTAAGGGGGAAAATTCTCTTGTGAGATCCTTACGACTCCCAAGAGAAAACGCACTTAGGAGTCCTCACGACTCCTAAGGAGAAAATACACCTACGGGATCCTCTCGACTCGTAGGAAGAAAAGTCTTTATGAGACCCTCACGGCTCATAAAGTTGAAAAGTCTTAGGTGGCAGATCCAAACTTGTTTCCTAAGCCATCACTGCCCTACAAGAAGGTCCAAACCGACTCTTGTACATTATCCACGAGCCACATTCTCTAATGAAATAAAGAAGCTACTTACGGGTCCTCACGATTCGTAAGGAAAAATACCCGAGTGAGATCCTTATGACTCACGGAGGCGATGAACACTTAGAAATGCTCACGATTTCTAGGGAGAATATGCACCTATGAGATCCTCTCGACTTGTAGGAAAAAAAAACCTTCTTGAGACCCTTACGGCTCATGAAAATGAAAAAAGTCTTAGGCTACAAGGACCCTAAACATTTCTCCTAAGCCCTCAATTCTATGGCCATGCATAACTCTGCACTACTTCACCCACGTACATACTTACGTGGGCAAAGTAGTGGGGGGCATTTGCTCCCGCCAAAAATTTCTGCGCAAAAGAGCCTAAGGTATCAAATGGCAGCGATACACTTAAGAAAATGCAAACAAGTATTTTTCGGGCTGTATTTTGACAAACTCCCGAATTAGAACCAGCTAAATTCTAATGGTATCGAAATCATTTTGAAAAATCCTTCGATTTGATATATTATGTGTCTCATAATTCATCTGGGATCAAAAGTTATGAGCAATATGCTATGCACGTGTAATCTACGTAATGCTCTACTACATGGGGGATATATTTTTAGTCCCACATCGGGAAAAAGAGAGATCTCTTCTCTACCACTCCCATATAAATAAGAAGGGATACCTCCTAGAAAAAAATGAGAGTTCAATTCTCAAAGGATCTTAGTTCTCCATAAGAGCTTAGTTCTCCAAGTTAGGGTCATAGATGCCCATCATAAAGCGCATATGCGCAAGCGCCATGTGCACACCATGTGCAACACACGTGCGCCCGCCACGTGCGCACCACGTACGAGGATCCTGTTGGCTATAGTGCCCTCAAGTCAATTGTCACGCCCCGCTTCCCAAAAGAAGGAGAAGGATGACGTGGCATGGTCCGCAACCTAACTGTATTGAAGGTGGTCTATTCAAGACAGTTACGTTAAGCGTATGAATAATTAACATGCAGGATGTGTACCAAAACAAAACTAATAAAAACGAAAGGCATTTTATTTCCATTAACCAAACTTTATTACATCCCGAAAGAAAGAGTAAAATAAACTGAGTAGTTTAATTACATCAAAGGAGAAACAAAAGCCCTATACATGTGGGCAACAACAAAAATTAAAACTATCTAATCTTCCATCGTCCAGTCTGCATAATCTTCATAAGCTGGCTTCATACCTTGATCTTCGCTATAATACTCATTCTTATCTGACGGACATTCCAAAGATAGAGGAAGAAAAGGAAGGTCCGTCAGCGAGTTATACTCGGGTAGGATTGCCTCATAAGAAAGTAAAGGTATAGAAACGAACAGGTGTATACAAGAGTAAAGTAGGGGTGTAAATGGTTGAAATGCATAAATTTAAGACGTTTTGAGGAGATGCATATATGAGCATGTGTATGTTGTAAGTTATATGTAGATGAAGATAATAGTATGTATTAGTTTGTTAAACAAGGGTCCGGATACTCGTGATTATTCCGTTGTGGCCACGGAACAACAACTGGGGCAGTGAAATGTACCGTTTCACTTTCCGGGATCATGATCGAGTAGTAGGGGAATCCGAGTTCCGAATTATCCTTGCTTAATCAAACTACCCATCCCCGTGATTCAGTATAAAGGTTCGGACGAATTAGAGTTAGTGCGTATACTTCTAGGCATGGAATTTCCACATTGTATAGTCGCCCATATATTGGACTGGTCACCCGGATTATCGGGATCTTCATATTTGTATAGTCGCCCATATATTGGACTGGTCACCCGGAATATCGGGATCTTCATATTTGTATAGTCGCCCATATATTGGACTGGTCACCCGGAATATCGGGATTTTCATAAAGTATTCCATACCTAGGTCCGCGCATTCTAACCCTAACCGTATCATGTTTTGTATATGTCATGTTGTCATAAACTGGGAAATTAAAAAGTATTGATCTCGTTTAATATGGCCTTCCACAACCACCCGTTTTATTTTCTAGAATTTGTAAAGTACTTCATGTCCTTTAGAGAAAGCTTAGTTAAAATAATAAGGTTTAAATATCTTTTATTACTTCTAAGAAAAACCATGATATTTGGGATATTTATTATTTTGGAAAAGCATAATGTTTTACAGAAAATATCCTTTTGATAAAAGGTTGTGGTGTTTATTTGAAAATATTTTACAAAAGGTTTTTATTTGGAAAAACTAGACTGCTCCTAATATTCCAAAAGGACAAGTTATGAGGTCCTCAAATCGCCTCTTCACCGCCAATTGCGGCCAGGTAAGCACAAGTAAGGAAAGGAGGGATCCGCTCACGAATCACCGTGAGACGGGCCTTTTAAAGTTACCTTTCTCACTTGTCTAGCCTAGGCACCACAAAGTCTGGTTTAGATAAACGATCGATGTCTACAACCTTTCCTTTGTTCTAGATTGGTGTTATTTTAAAATTACCTTTTAAAAGATACCAAATATTCCCCTTTTTTTTTAAAAGATATCGTTATTTAAATTTAATATTTTCTTCCTTAAAAAGTTGAGGGGTTTTTAAAAATAATTGTAAGTAAAATATACGTATACTGTATCTAAAATATTTATTTTACATATCTTTATTTCTTATAGATATTTTAAACAAATATAATATTTAAATTAAACGAGGGTATCTTGTGGAAGTAACCTATTCGAGATCATTTTTATAGTATAAGTATGTCAGAGGTGAAATGGCAATTCATGGGTTACATCAGATTCCAGGTATTATGGGTGTGCAATATACTTCTATGTACAGAGGAAATTTAAACACCGTTTTAAAATATGGGTTAACATTACCATGATTAAGGGTATAAGGAAAAAGGGTATGCACAAATATTATAACACCATTTTAAATGGGGGTTGATGATTAGAAGTTAGAACTAGGTTATTGAGATAGAAGAAGTTGACAGGAAAAGGAGAGAGAGACGGATCCTACCTTTTGTTTGAGTCGAATGCCGAAGGGTTGGAAACGTAGTCTCGTACTAAATCCTCAATAGCTCCGTGTCCCAATTTTTCCTCTGCGATTGGATGGAGCCGTAGCGTCGGCATCGTCGATACGAAGACACCGGTATTTTTTTCAGAATTTTTGGAGTTCGGTGGTGTGAGAAATTTAGGTTTGAAGGCGTCTATTTATAGGGTTAAAAAGGCAACAAGAAAATCCAAAAAACTCGTTAAAAATCCTCAAAATCTGCGTCGGCCCATGATTGCGAATCATTCAACCAATGATTGCGCCCGCCGCCTCAATTCCTGGCCGTTGGATCTGCATCCAACGGCGCAGGTCGCGCCGTCTTCCTCCGCCGCCCCGCCACGCGATTCGCCCACAGCCGTGTGTGGGGATCACGCGCTTTCGCATGGTCCCCACCACGCGGGCGCCTCCAGGGTTTCTGGGCCGTTGGATCTCATGATCCAACGGTCCAGGTTAAAAGGCTTTTAAAAAATTAAAATAAAATGAGGTGGATCGTCTTCGAAGAGGGAGACCGGAGAGCGGACTTGTTCGGGGCAGACGGCGAGGAAATTGGGAAGAGATTGAAAACCGAAGCACACGGATCGATCGGTATAATCTCTGAACACTTTACAGTAGTTTGCTAGTTAACGGTTAATGGTTCGATCCGGGTAATTGGTTGCGGTAGCGCCAAGTTTGAAAAGTTTTTTGTTCCACATTTGGCCTCGGATTGACGGTCAGGGCGCTGTCGTAGCCCAACATGCTATCAGAGCCAACCCATTAACCGCATACTAGTTGTTTAGACAATGTGAAAATATCGAAATCGAAACACCACCGAAACAATACTAATGATATTTTTGGGTGAGGATGTTTTTTTGTGTTGCTTGGGTTTTAATTACCTCACCACTACAACTTTAAAAAGCATAGAGCCCAATTTCCTTTCTTGATTTGGCCGAAATTTTTTTTAGCTCATTTCTTCACTCTTTGCATCTTGTCTTTGGAATATTACTTCAGTGGTATTGTTTGTCTAGCTCAGTTTGGATATACTTTTATCTAGTTGTTTGGGAGCTATTTGGGGTTATTTTGAAGTCGATATTTCTAACATTGTTTAATGTTTACAGTACATGCATTTCTATCTGCGACCGTGAATGTCATTTGATCGGCACAACTTGTCTAATTGCTATAGTTCTTTCAGACGGGTTTGCGAACGTGACATTCACGTTGATGTTCTGTGTTGTGCTATGTTGTTGCGGATTTGTCGTGGTGGATAGCTTTGATGCAATGGTAGTGCAGTTTAGTTTTATTTGTACATTTGATATCGCGGGGCGAGCGTTTGACATGTGGATTGCCGTCACTGCCTATTTGTATATTATTCTTTTGGGGCACGACCGGGTTGAGGTCGATGTCACCGTTATACATATTTTATTTTCTGTACTAGGAGGGCAACGGGTCCGCATCTCATGGCGTTGAGACAGAGGGGGCCTCACTCTATAATTGGCGGGCTATTCGCCGCACTCGTAGGGGGTAAAGGTTGACCCAAGGAGGGGTGCTCAAGTTACCGGATTCCGTGAAGTGCTGGGTGGTCCATTCACTTTGCTGAAGGGGTCTGCATCGCTTCTGGTTTTGGCGGGTAACTTGCTACGCTCATAGGGTCTAGGTTTTCATTGCACAGGCTATCTACACGACCGGGGGAACATCGGGTTTCACTTGCGGCTCAAAGGAAAGCCGGGGCTCCCAGATTATCTGTATTGTTCTGTGATGCTTATTACTTTTCTGTGATTTTGCATTTATCACGCCTGGAGCGATTATTATATATTAATATATATACTAGTAGATGTTGTATATGTTTTACACCCGCGCTAGTCCAGTCCTCGCTCTGTCGTTAGTTAAGTAACCTAACGGGTGATGACGGGACCCAGTGGCGAATGAGGATGGCATATACGTACATTTTATTTTCGTTCTTTTGTTGTGTGATTAATTGATGGGACTGCGTTGATTCAGATCAATGCAAGGAAAAAAGACCTATTCGATGTTGTTGGGACTTTTTTTTCTCAAAAAACTGTTATTACAAGGACGTTCTCTTTTGTTTTGCACAGAGGTATTCGGTTATGAATATCCAGCACCTCATTCGACGAGGCAAGAGCCGAGATCCCTTCATCGGGAGTGGCCCCTTGGGCAGAGGTTTGCGTCAGGGTAATAACTTCACTATAGTCGATTACTTTTTGCTTTGCATCGCGGTATTCAGTTGGAATATCCTGCACCTCATTCTATGGGGAAAGAGCCGAGATCCCTTCACCGGGAGTGACCTCTTTAGCAAAGGTTTTCACTACTATATATTTATAAAAAGCTATGCAGTTCCTTCAACGATATCAAGTTCATTACTTTAAAGGTTTTTCGCCAAAAACCAGTCGTAGCCCTCCGTCATTTCTTACGAGTATTATTTAGTATTCGTGCTGCGTTTGTTGACCTAGTCAAGACGTAGTGTTCGGTAGCTAAGTAATGCTTGTTTGTTGCATAAATGGGATTGGTTAGGACAGTCGTGCGACCTTGTTGACCTAGTCAAGGGCACGTACGGGTGGGTTTAATGCAATCCAGGATAATGATGGGTTGAACTTGACTAGCGGTTTATGGTTTGTTGACCTAGTCAAGGTCATAAGCCGCTTGAGGTAAAAACACACATCGGGAGTTTCTAAAGAAACTGAAACTTGCTAGGCATGCGTATACCTTCTGGAGTGTGATGACTTGAGTGGATTCCATCAGGTTATCATGCGATGATAGTTGGATCCCTATTCCCACTGATGAGTTGGTTTACTCCTCGGGTGATCCCGACTAATTCTTCTTTCAGGTTTGGAGGAGAATTTGAGAATACAGTGGGAGACATCCTGATTAGATAAACTGATTAACTATTCTGATCTAGGTTAGAGTGCACGCTGAGTGTTTCTTTCTCTCTCTATTTGGCAATGACCATGGCCCGACCCTGGACTATAACTCAGTAACCAAGTTAACCGAACTTTCTTAAAACACTGGCTTTTGGATTGTCTGAGTTGCATACATCATTTCCACTCCTTCTTTTACCCTTTGCATTTCTCCAGAACACCCCGTATCACTACGAACATCCACTTCCATTGGATAAATCCATCGTATAGTTACATACGAACTCGAAAGAACTTGTTCCGGATTCGAGGATGGATTCTGGTTCTGGAGAGAATGAATATGACTATTCAGTTGTTTTTTCCTTTTACCATCTCTCAGGTTGTGAGGGCTCATAGGATTAGGAGCGGGTACACCTATTACGCTTATTGGATAGTTTTCTTCCAAACCATAGGCAGGTGCCGAAAGGTAGGGAAAGGAGAAAACCAATTAGCCTAAGTTGGGTGTACAAAAGGTAATAAGTAAAGACAAAATAAAGGGATTAGAAAGAGGGCAAAGTAAATTGCGACTGCTATCATTCACGACCAAACCACGTATTTCATCACCGCTCCTACTTCACCTTTGCATTTCTCCAGTTCAGGAGAAATAGAATAAGGTTTATTCAGTTGTCTTTTATCTTCACCTTCTCTCAGGTTGCCAGTACTCCTAAGATTAGGACAGTACACCTATTACGCTTATTGGATAGTCTTCTTCCAAACCATACGCTGGTGCCGAACGGTAGGGAAGGAAGAAAACCATTTAGCCTAAGGGGGTGTACAGAAGGTAATGAGTAAAGACAAATAAAGGGATTTGGAGAGATGGAAAAGAAATATACGGTTACAGTCATGAATCTGGATAGTGGACGAGGCATTACTAGGAATACCCGGATACCCCCTTCGGAACATCTTCATGTTTCAGTTTTACTGTGCGTTGTTAATAGAAAACTGATTTCCCAATTAGACCCTTGCTCCAGGGTATGTATTTACCTTGTATGATTCTCACATCTGTATATTTTTACAGATGATGAGTGGGAGTAAGTTATTGGGAATTAGGTGATCATCCTCATTATATCGGGATTCATTGTAATTGGTGATATTTGAGGAAATCGCCTGGGTTTTAGCCAGACGGCAAATATTTGGTTTTGAATATCCGTTGTTATGCACCAATTTCAAACTGATATATCTGTACGTTTATTTTATAAAGTAAGATATAACTTTTTGAAATTATGTCCATGACATTTACCTATATCAGTTGATGGTTAGATAAGGAGCATTCAACAGCGGTGTAATTCTTCTTAACCATAGTACAGTTTTCAACCTACGACGCAAAGGATTTGAGTTATTAAACTCAGGGGACTTATACAAAATATTGTATGTTGTCCAGTGTCCATTAGGACAAAGGGGTTGGTCCTCGTACTATATTCTGTTTACTTGTGACTTCTCTAGTTTTTAGACAAGTATTTCGTAGAAATACAAGGTCTAAGTTTTGAGAAGTTATAGGTACAAGAATAAAGTAGAGAACCACGTGTTGCAAGTATCAGGATTTTTCAAGGTGATCGAAGATGTAGATACTTGTGTTTGGTATTCAGTCGATAGTAATGATTTTGAGGACTTGCTTCTCTTTCAGGTTACTCATAATTGGATGCACTCCTAAGTTGAGTAATGCTGATCGGCCTCTCTCCATTTAGTTGATATGCACTGGAGACAGCTGCATGATTTGAATCTGGTTCCAACTAAATCAGTGCCTCTGTTTTTAAATTGTATATAGAATGTTTCATATCTTAACGATGTTAAAGTATTTGGAGTTGTCCGGCTTATGCTTAAAACCAGACTCTGGATAACTCAAGGCACGTTTCTGTAATGGCAGTTTGTGGGTTATCCCAGGCTATGACGAGGGGTGACTTTCTACCATCTGGAAGATCAATAGTGATATTGTTCTTGGTTCGCCACAGTTTTAGTAAAATGGATTTTTTCAGAAAACAGTAGTGGGAGTATGGTAGAATCGGAAGCGATTTCAGAACCACAAACGATTACCGAAAATTTAATAGAACCTAAAGATTCAATCAGGTTTGACATTCCATTCCACTCCGCAGATATGGTGGGTAACCTCATGCGCCCGAGAGGTACTTCGGTATCCTCAAAGACGGTGACATGGAGGTTCTTGTTTACCCATACTTGCCATTACTGTTGTTTTAGACTATGAGACCCGGCAGGAGGATGAGTATAGCGTCGTTCTAAACTAGCTTTAGAAGTACACGTGTATATGACTCTGCCATAGGGTTGTTGTGGTCAGTGGGAGCAGCGGAAGCTTAGTGGACAAGTAGCTTATGTCTATTTATAGACTAAAGCAGCTATAGCGGAGATATATCATTTATTTTTGATGTGAAAGTCATAGGTTTTGACTTCATCAGAATAGGGGATGGATCTGTTAAGAAGGTAGTAGGGTGTGATATCCTGGTATTTGGATGACATACACTTTATAGAAAGTAAAATTCCTATCCTACAATCGGTTATACTGTGGTTGTCACACAGTGGTTTCTCCACACAGGATATGGATTTAATATCAGGCATTCTGGCTACTAGATCTATGGTTTTAGATCTAGATTTGGGTAGTTTCCCAATTCGGGTACTTAGACAGTATTCTAAAGGCGTTTTAGAATGGAAGATTCCTGGCATGGTAGTGTACCTGCAGGTGATGGAGTCACCCTATCTAAAGGTGTCTTACAGACTAAAGGGGAGAGGGATGTACATGATTGGCATATCACTTGCTTATGCAATTGAGTCAATCATGAGATGTCAAGTACCACACCAGATGTTGTTTTTGGACTAGATGCAATAAGTTGAGATATTAATCCAATCCTGGAGAAACGTTCGGAAGCAGTTTTAGAACATAAGTGGATGTTCTAGGGATTTGATAATGACAGCCTCCTTCGGGAAACAGTTATCATTCCAGGCTTCCAAGGTGTCCTGGATGACTGAGTGACTGTCAGAGTTATAGTTTTCCCTCTGACGAGGGGCAGTATTTTGGACAGATGGTCCAAGCGAATACTGAAGGAAGTGTGGTGCAGGATACTGATTAAATTCAGTTAACGATACAGTCTAAGAAGTTTACTGCATTTGGATTTCATTTATGAACTTGGTCCCATCAGATATCCAGATATATTCTAAGACAAGTATTGCTCATTTCAGGAGATGACTTTCTCCGCGAACTTGAGATTAAGAGAGATATAGAAGGAAACATCAGAGCGGATCCACTCACTGAGGCTATTTCTCGAAAGCAATAGTTTCACAAACGAGCTTTGTGAAACCGATTAGTAGAGAAGTTGGGTGTTCGGTATCACACGGGCTGTGAGTATACGACACCGCAATAATTAGTCTTAAGTGCAAGTGGAAGATTGTTGGCTTTAGGGCCCTCAAGTCAATTATTAGATCACATGTACATGATTGCAATGATTGAGGGATGACCTATACCGGTAGGACAGTCTTACTCGAGATGATAGTATGCTATCCGATTTGTCTTTATCATCGTGTACATGCTTCAGGTGACATTACAGATCACTATTACATGTTGATAGAGCCCATAGGATTTTTTTCTTGACTACCAGCAGTATGATGGAGATCATATACGTGAGAGTTGGGTAGTCTATAAGCACATCCTTAAAGTGTCCCTAGTCATGGGAGTTTCGAGACTGGGCATCGATACTCCATGAGTAGACTAGTGTATACGGATTGAGACCCCGAAGAGGGGCGATGGCCGGTCTCACAAGCCATTGGTGTCAGTTTGTTTAACTAAGATAGTATACATGTGCTCTTTTGGTTATGAGTACACCGGAAGGACTCGCAGGGGAACTGCTGATTGGTACTATACCTATCGCTGGGAGTAGTTCCCAGGTGACATGAGTACAGCTTAGTCCGTTGACTTGACACTGTTACATTGCCTCAAGTGTGTTCCCACTATTCTTTGATTTCTACCCTACCACGGCTCAAAGGAGTCGTGCAAACAGGTAGTAGTTGGGTGCAGTCCCGAAGCACTTGGAGGTAGTGACGGTTAGACAAGATTCGTTTCTTCCGGTATTGGGGGTTGATATCGCGCTGTGTCTGGAGAGCCATTACACAAAGTCCTTAGCCAAGGCAAGTGAGATTTACTGGTAGGTATTCTAGTAGCTTCTCAAGGTGTTCTGGGCTATACTCCGACAGGACTTATACCACTATTGGGGGTCTGACGTTTACCATCCCCCTAGGCCCGATATGCGATACTCATAGACGAACAGACCGGACTGTACGGAGATTGTCATAGATAGGCTCAGTAGGGTTTCAGGATGAGTTCGCTCGTCGGCCTCTCTTTCGCTCAATACCTGGGTAGCCGTTACGTACAGCTAGCGCCACTGACATGCTTGTGGTTAAACCTACTGCCAGTTTATTGACGAGTCTTTAGAGTCTCACACAGAGGGTTTCCCTAGTTCGGGCGAAACGTTGTAGAGGCCGTATGGTTTTATGGCAGGGTTCGATCATATTCGTGCACTTGTGCACGGATCATGATCGGACGGTTCATACTAGTGGGCTTTGGTTTAAACCGGATCCAAGTATTAAATTGTTGGAATATTTTCGTCTCATTGTATTCGTATTCAGTCGGAATACGGATGCGGGTATGTATATACGGTTGAGGGGTTTTCTTGTGATCCGTTACAAGATTACTTTTGAAGTTGCCTATTTTCTTTCACTTGATTAAACATTTGGTTTAATGCTTAATTAATAGAAATTTGTGAGCTTTGATTTTTGGCTAAATTCCTTCTTTGATTTTTGGCCAATTTCCTTGCTAGAAATTTCGTGGCCAATTTTTTATTGGGCCGGGGCATTTCGTGAGCATGGGCAGCATGGGCTTGTGGTGAGGTGTTCAATTTAGCATTTATTGTTTTTATTTGGATGAAAATATTTTTGTGTGAAGGGGGTCTTGTGGCTGTTGACTTTGCTTGGGGATTAATTTTTATTGGGTTGATTGATTATTCATCACTTCATATAGGATTTCCACAGAGAGCACCATTGAGATAATTGGCCGAGCCCCTTTACCAGTGAGCAAAAAAAATTTCCCTCCAAAGAAAAAATCCTGTGCTCACAATTTTCCATCCATGGCAACTTCATTTACCTCCATCCAAATCATTGGGTGCCTTGAGACAAAGTATTCACACACTATCTCTACTTAACCTTCGGTATCTAGGCTAGCAAACTGGATGCCCGAGTTTCTTCGGTTAGAAGCGGGAGCCCGTATTAGGAATCCTCGAGGTGGATCGTCTTCGACGAGGGAGACCGGAGAGCGGACTTGTTCAGGGCAGCCGGCGAGGAACTTCGGAAGAGATTGAAGACCTAAGGACACGGATCGATCGGTATAATCTCTGAACATTTTACATTAGTTTGCTAGTTAACGGTTAATGGTTCGATCCGGGTAATTGGTTGCGGTAGCGCCAAATTTGAAAAGTTTTTGTTTCGCATTTGGCCTCGGATTGACGGCCAGGGCGCTGCCGTAGCCCAACAGATCCAATCCTAAAAGGAGCTTAGTTCTCCAAGTTAGGGCCTTATCTGCCCCCCAATAATGCGCATATGCGAAAGCGCCCCGTGCGCTACGTGCAACGCACGTACGCCCGCCCCGTGCGCATCACGTGCAACGCACGTGCGCCCGCCCCGTGCGCACCACGTGTGAGGATTCAATCCTCAAAAGAGCTTAGTTCTCCATAGGAGCTTAGTTCTCCAAGTTAGGGCATTAGCTGCCCCTCATGATGTGCGCCCGCCACGTGCGACGTATGTGCGCCCGCCACGTGCACACCACATGCAACCCACGTGCGCCCGCCACGTGCGCAACACGTGCGACGCACATGCGCCCACGCCGTGCGAAACATGTGAGCCCGCCACATACGATGCACGTGCGTCTGACACACGCGACGCACATGTGCCCAACACGTGCGACGCACGTGCGCGAATGCAAAGCAGCCTTTTCAACAGCAAGAAGCTTAAGCTCCTACCTGTTCTTCCCCTTAATAAGTGGGACATGGTTCAAATGGTACATCCTTCCATACCTTCGATATATAGTGATGTAATCTCTCGGTGTCGTCGGAGAGGCGGTGGGTCCCAACGACCAATGATCATTCTTTCCAAAAAAGAAAAAGAAGGAGACCACCCCATAAGCTTCTAAAAAATATACATAAGCCTCCCAAAAGCTCCCACAAAACAAAAGAGAATTTAATTCTCAAACCAAGAGTTTAACTCTTCTCAAAGAACTTAGTTTCTATGGATCTGAGATCCGCAAAACAAATCTCCCGCAAGTTAAGAATTTAATTCTCATCGGAAAGATCTTGTTCTTGAGAATCAAAGGTTCATGGAAGAACGAATTTGAAAAGGAAGAAGATGGAGTTCAAATCAAGAACTTAGTTTCTTCAAATCAAGAACTTAGTTCTTTAAAGAACTCGATTCAAGATCCTCAAAATACTGATCTTGGTGGTCGCTAATGGTCAAAATACCATTAACAGAGATTTAATCTCTCGGAGAAGATGGAGTTCAAATCAAGAACATAGTTTCTTCAAATCAAGAACTCAGTTCTTTAAAGAACTCGATTCAAGATCCTCAAAATACTGATCTTAGTGATCGTTAATGGTAAAAATACCATTAACGGATATTTAATCTCTCGGAGAAAATGGAGTTCAAATCAAGAACATAGTTTCTTCAAATCAAGAACTCGGTTCTTTAAAGAACCCGATTCAAGATCCTTAAAGTTCTGATCTTGGTGATCCATAATGGTCAAAACACCATTGAAAGAGGTTTAACCTCTCGGAGAAGATGGAATTCAAATCAAGAACATAGTTTCTTCAAATCAAGAACTTGGTTCTTTAAAGAACCCGATTCAAGGTCCTCAAAATAATGATCTTGGTGATCAAAATACCATTAACAGAGAAACATCAGCGGAGATTAAATCTCCAAAAGAACTCAACGCTTCACGTGAAAAGCACGTGAGCACTCAAGGAAAAATTATATAGCACCTCACATGAAACACACGTGAGCACCACAAAAGTTAGTGCTTAGCACTATTGCAGCACCTCATGTAATATACATATGAGCGCTCTATGCAGCTAAGTGCTTAGCACTCCTGGGTATTACAAACACCGAATCTTAGCCTGATGATCTTTCACTAATGATCTTCCGATGGATATTCATTCCACATCTCTTCTCAAATCTGGAAATTGGTTCAAGGGTACATCTCTCCACACCTCTGATACACGTCGTTGTAATTCTTCAACGTCTTCAGAGAGGTGGCGGGTCCTGACAACCAACAACTCTTTGGCGCACTCCCAAACCGATGGGCACATCCCGATACGGACCGCAACGTCCTTAAACTAGCTACGGACCGTAACGTCCTTAAGCTAACAACGGACCGAAACGTCCTTAAACTAAAACAATAGAGCCCAAATGCTCTTTTGTTGGATCTGAATGATCCTAAAACCCTGTTAAGTAGATCTTAGTCTCAAATTGGACTAACGTATCCTTAACAAAAAACCAACCGAGCCCCAAAATGCTCACATATATTTAAGTCGATCTTGATCTCAAAACAGATCAACGATTCTTAAATCAACCAAAACCCAAATCTAAGATATACGGATTTGGACTAATCCACGCCCTATGGACGACAACATAAATTAGTCTCCGTATATAATCCATGGGCAACCAAAAATAAAACAAACACACACGACACAAAGTGAGCTTCTGGAGCAGGAGAAAGTGGTTACCGCGATGCGGTAACGTAATTAACTGCAGGGAAGAGCGTCCCCACAATCAAAAATTCCTCGCAAATGAGGGGGAATCTGACAAGTCTGCTAAAACGGCCGCATCTGTCCAAACCTCCGATATACAATGCCATAAATCAACTTGGCATCTTCGGAGAGGTGGACGGATAAATCCAAATAGCATCTGCCCCCAAAATTCCAGCAAGACGACTTACGCGGTTCCGTCTCCCGTTTTCGGCGGTAAACAGTACCTAAGTTGTGTGAGGTTGGGTTTAGATATAGGAAAAGTATAGTGATGCACAAGGATTAAAAAATTGAAAGGATTGGGTAAATTACCAGTGATGACTTTTCATGTGGCTTCGGCCTCTTCGACCGTCATTGTAAAAGCCTGACGTCTTGGTACATTCCTTCTTACTGGAGGCACATTCCTCTGTCCTTGGGGCACGTTTCTCTGCCCTTGAGGCATGTTTCTCTGTGCCTGATGGAATTGACGTTGAGACTGAGCAGGTGGTCCATGTGGAGATGGTGCAGGGAGAGCTAGGCGGGGTGTAGGAGCCTGAATGGCTGGCCGCTGCGGGACTGTGATTGCGGGTCTAGGTGCCGGTGCTGTGTTGAAACGATATGGACATGCTCTTATGGCGTGAGTGGATGCGCCATAAACCAAACACAGGACATTTGCACGCCTGCATTCCTTCGCTAGGTGTCCAGTTCTCTTGCAGTAAAAACAAAAATATGGACTGGACCGATTAAATGATCCTCCCGATCTCCTGGGTGCAATGGTCGGCTTAGAAGAGGCTCCTCCTGTCATCTGTGCGGCAG
Organism: Agapanthus africanus; assembly: GCA_030015575.1. Lineage (NCBI taxonomy): Eukaryota > Viridiplantae > Streptophyta > Magnoliopsida > Asparagales > Amaryllidaceae > Agapanthus > Agapanthus africanus. Next base: position 21,229,679 of record JASDDO010000016.1, on the reverse strand, counting down.
GGCGTTTGATTCCAGCTGTTTGGGGCGTACCCTTCTTCTTCACCACAACTTCATAACGGCGAGCTACCTTCAAGGCGAGTTCATGAGTCAGGTAGTCGCCTGTAGCTAACGCCGCCTGAATCTCCGGGTCTAAGCACTATTGAAATCATCTAGCCCGAATCTCATCAGTTGGGATCAAATGTGTCGCGAACCTGATAAGATGTTGATGTCAAGATAGAGATATGTTTTAATGGAATAGTATTTGATATGAATTCTTTACCTACTAAGCATGATGAATTCAGCATCATATTCATCCACTGATTTTACCCACATAGAACCTTGTTGCAGGTGGATGAACTATTGTTCCATCTCGAATCGAGCAGTCTCGGGAAAAAACTTCGCATCGAACAGATCGCGAAACGTCTTCAATTCTATTGGCTGTATGAGACGCCTTTCCTCAGCCTTCCACCAGACTCTTGCATTGTCTATCATTTGCAGCTTAGTAACTCTCATCCAGGCAATATCTGGAACTTGAGCTGCTGCCAAATCATCTTCGATCGCTTGAGCCCATTCTTCTGCCTCAAGGGGGCTCTCTTTTCCTGAGAAGCGTTTTGGGTGCAATGCCCGAAATTGCTTGACTCCGGGTGCCTCGGCTTCGGGGCGGTGCATGAGGATAGCAGTCTGCTGCTGCTGACCCTCCAATATGCTCTTGATAGCCTCTAGCAGTACCGTTTGCTTATTGGTAGGAACTGCAACGGTAGGTGGTGGTGGTAGAGTAGACGGTAGGGTATTGCCGTTGACGTTCGTGCTGGTGTTGTTGGGAGAATCCATTACCTTGATAGAAAAGGAATGGTTATGATAGATTCAAGAAATTAGAAATATAAGGAATGTATAGTTGCTGATTCTTCTAATTCTTATGATATATTGCTTAAGACTTCATACAGAACTGATCTGCATGGGCCGCCAACAAAACCTGTCACGCCCCGTTTCCCAGTAGACGGAAACGGTGACGTGGCAGGCCGCAACGTATTTACTATGAAATAAATACGTTAAGCGAAATTAAGCAATATAGAAAAATGAACAAGAATGACAAGAGAATAAAATGAACATCAACTGTATTTACATACAACTGTTTGAAATAAAATATACAATAATCAAAAGCAAATGCCTAAACAATGTCATACAGAAAGTAAGTGCAGAGGAATTAGTAGTCAGGCTGAGCGGTAAGCTGATCCAAGTCCTCCTGGCTCTGCTCTATCTCCTCATAGTCCGGGCCTCCTGACGAACATTCCAAACAAAGAAACAGAAAGGAATGTAGTCGGCGAACTGACGCTCGGTATATCCCAAAAGAAGAAAGAGAAGATAGCATATAAACTGAAATGAACAGGTAAAATTGTATATGACCGATTACTGGTATAGGATAGTGTTCATTTGATAAAACTGCACATTTGTTATTACATTTTCCCTACCATTTCCATATTAAAAAAGGTCTTTATTATAATATATCATACATATGCGGGTTTATCTGTAAAAATAATATTTTCCATGTGTTGATATATTATAATTAACATTTGGTAAGAAAATGTATGCAAATAATATCATTGACCAAATCCTAAGTGAACAAAATCTACTAAATATTATTTAAGTTGTTGTGCATAATTTTTCCAAGTTGTTGTGCAGAATTTTTCCAAGAAATCAAGTTGTTAAAGAAAACTTGCCTAACTAAGAAAGCAAAACTTGGAGACCAAGTCTGGCAGCAACCACGAGAAGATTTCCATGTTACAAAGGTTCCAAGGATCGCCAAATGTCACAAAGACAGAGCCCCAGAATTTTGATCGAGGGTTGAGATCATACGGCCGCGGATCCGCGGCCATACCCCCCTTGGGTCGTGGATCCGCGGCCATAAAGAAGATTTAGATGCTGAAAATTCTTGGCGAGAATCTCTACAGTTAGTTTCCATATTTGGAAGTAATAGTTCTGGCTTTGGGGCTATAAATAAAGACCGAGAGCCTCTTGGAAAAATCATCAAGTCGACGAGATCACGAAGTCCAAGACGGCTCACGCATCCAGGCTGATCATCAACTGTTCGTCTACCTCCTTAGAAGAGATCGAGAAGCAACTAGAAATTGTAATCATTTTCTAAGATTTCAAGTGTAATGAATATTGTTGATTAATAAAGGTAGCTTTCTTTTTCTTATTCTATTTCTTCGTAGTTTAATTATACAATTTCTTTCCATCTCTTTTTCTCCCAACATGCGCGAGTAATTCTCCGCTTGTTAGGGTTCGTAGGATTATGGTAGGCTAATGGATGATGAACATCCCTAAACCCTTTTTAATTCCTATAAAGTTTATGAACTTTATCAAAAGAATCATTAACATCCTAATCGGGCGTGCTAACAATTCTTTGTTAGTTCCGACCACGATTAGAGATTAGATTAATGATTGTTTTGGTAAAGGCTAGATATGAACGGAGTTCCGTGTCGAGATAAGGGTTAAGAGTGGGATTCCTTTTCCCTCCAGAAACCCTAATCTACACGCATCACCGTCGTTCTAGTTTTAAATCTATTAAAGGATAAAAAGGGTAACTTTTAATTAATCGTCCAAAACTACTAAATCCTAACGAACCCTACAAGCCCCCTTATTATATTAACTATATCCATAAATAATCTAGATATATATTTTGCATTAGCGCTTAACGTAGATCTAGAAACCATTCCACAAAATTCTTTATCCCTCCTCTCTTTTTCAACACATCTAAAGTAAGAATAAAAGATTCAACGTTTCCCAGAGGACGACCCGTACTCATCTCGGTCTAGCTACACGCGACACCGTTCTGATTGCGGTTACACTACAAACACACTTTTTCGAACCAATCAAATGGCGCCGTTGCCGGGGATACGTGCGTAATTTTTTATTCTTACTATTTGTGTTGAATTCTTACTTGATCCATATCATAATTAAAACAAAACTGCAAATTGCATATTTAACGATTCGTGCGTGAATTTTTGCAAGGAGATCTGGAGTCGCAGACTTGAGGAAACAGGAGACCGAGACATTCTTAGAGATCCAGAGGAGTACAGGAGGCCAAAGAAAAAATTTCATCACCTGATCCCTCCACTTAGCGGCGGAACCGTGGCACGAAGGCCCTTTCGGCGGCGGAAGCACGGCGCATTAGGGGATCTAGGGCTCCAAATTTCTCTGGTAAGATTCTAACCTCTTTCTCTCTCCTTTCAAATCCAATAAAATCTATTTGCTGCAGGATTCTTTGCAAAATAGCGCCGCTCAAAAATCTTTTTGCAAAAGTTTTGTGATTGGTTTTGTTTTGCATATTTTAATACGGACTTTAAGGGGCAAAAAGACCAAATCAAGATTAGGTGGGGATTTCATCACCCTTCCTAAGCCCCACAAATCACAAACCGAGCATCCGCATCAACCCTACATTAATTTAAAAAATATCTAGACCAGACTCTAAGGACTGTCGCGCTCATTAAGGACAGAGGAAGGTCGTGGGTAATCTATCGCTTATCCGCATTACTTTTGTGGTGCCTAGGCAAGTGTGTCTAAGGCAAGTGGTTTACTTAATTAGGCCCGCTATTTTCGGTGATTCGTATAGCGGATACCTCCCACTTACCTGGCACTTACCTGGCCACAAGAGTAGTTAAGAGATGGTAGAGGATTGATCCTACGGCTTGTCCTTTGGAAGTTTAGGAGCGGTCTAGAGACTGGACCTAGGTAACCTTAGTTCTAGGGTTGTTTGTGCATTATTGTGTGATTTGTCTTAAGTCCCACTTTTACAAAACAAACCAAATTTTAAATCACACACACGCTGCCACTTGCACTAAACCCGCTTAGTGTATGCTTGGCTGGACACGGGATTCTAGTGCCCGTCTTGTCCGCGTTCCTGCTATCGACTCCGAAGTCGGTACTTCTTCATCCTCTTTTCCACCACCACACACCACGACCGAGATGGACGGCACTCCATCAGAATATAACACCACGCTGCCACCGTCCGTAGGTGCGCAGAATCCACCGCGCATCTCTCTCCAACAGAGATGATATCCTATCCGTGGTCCTCTTCCCACTTGTCTATCTCTTCCACCAGCTAACGGGGATAATTTTGAAATTAAACCCCACTACATCAATCTGCTGCCCAAATTTCACGGGCTTGAGTCGGAAGACGCGTACGTTTTCATCACCAAATTCGAAAACGTATGTGCAATGATGGGTACTTCACAGTTGACTGTCGATGCTATGCGCTTGCGTCTTCTCCCATTCACACTGTGCGACTTGGCAGAAAAATGCCTTTACAATACTGCCGCACACTCTATCACTAATTGGGATGAATTCGTCATAGCATTTCTTAAGAAGTTTTACCCAAACCATAAGACTGCCCATATTAGGAGCGAGATCAACCAGTTCACCCAGTTTCCCAATGAACCATTTTGGAAGTACTTTGAACGTTTCAAGGATCTGCTTGTCCAATGTCTTCATCATGGAATACAAAGATGGGATTTATGTCGGATTATATATGAGGGCATTAATCCAGCGACAAAGCAGATGCTTGAAACAATTTGTCAATGCAATTTCATGTCTAAAAATGACGGTGAAGCATGGAAATATCTGGAAGATCTCGCAGAAAACACTTTGCAGTGGGAAAGCGTAAGACCACCTTCATCTAAGGGAGGTATTCACCAGCTCGATGTTTCTATCGCAGTAAAAGCCGAAATGGCAACGATACAGAAGAAACTCGATGCTATTGAGAACAAGTTCTCATCATTCTCCCTAAATCAAGTCACGCTTCCTAAGACAGTCTGTGGTTGCTGTTCGGATCCTTCACACTTAACGGAAGAATGTCATATGAATGCTTCGTTTCAAACTAATGCTGCTTTTCAGCAGCGACCTAGAAACGATCCTTATTCTTCCACGTACAATCAAGGATGGAGGAATCATCCTAACTTTGCTTGGAACCAAAACCAACAAAGCAATTATCAAAGACCTCCTCCACAGCAACCACAACCACATAATCAGCCCCCCTTTCAGTCACAAAATTTTCAAAATCCGGCCAACACCTCTACACCACAAGTAGCCGGTACTGACAACTCTTCACTTGCACAAACTTTGGATTTGTTCATGAAACATTCCATGCAATTGTCAGCTGAGATGAAGTCTTCTATTGATACCATAAAGAAAGACTCCACCTCCCATGGTGAGAGTATTAAATCAATAGAAAACCAACTCGCACAGTTAAACGCCGCAATGAGTGCGAGAGAGAAAGGGAAACTCCCATCTCAACCCCTACCGAATCCTGGTCATTCACAAAATCATAATGTGAATGCCATTACTATGTTGAGATCGGAGAGAGTGCTGAATAACCGAGTGGGTGAGCAATTTGATGTTAGTGACACCATTGATACCCCAGCTTCTTCTTCTTCTTCTTCTTCCCCTAATTCGTCTAGTCTCCCACTTTCATCCGAGCCTATTCTCCGTTTTTCCCAAGGCTCGAACATTTCACCAAATCTATCTAAGACGATTCCCACTCCAATTTTAGGATCGAATCCGTCCCCACAGTCTTCTCCACAAACGTTGGACCCAAAACTTATTGATCGAGCTCCATTTCCAAACAAAGTAAGGGCCAACAGACCTAACCCGCAAATGGAGAAGATTGTGGAATGTTTAAGCAAGTTAGCGTGAATATTTCTCTCCTAGATGCTATTCAACAAGTCCCATCTTATGCAAGAATCCTTAAAGACTTGTGCATTAGGAAGAGAAAAACTCAAGTGCCTAAGAAGGTTTTCATGACGAGTAATGTTAGCACCGCTTTTACCCAACAAATACCAAAGAAACGTAAGGACCCCGGCTGTCCTACAATCAATATTTCTATTGGGGGTAAAAATATTAATCGTGCTTTACTCGATCTTGGCGCGAGCGTTAACTTGCTTCCTTATTCAGTATACGAGCAGTTAGGAATTGGAGAGTTAAAACCCACCCATTGTACTCTCCAGATGGCAGACCAATCTATCACCAAACTTCGGGGTGAACTAGAGGATGTGTTAATTAAAGTCGGGGAATTCATATTTCCCGTGGACTTTATTGTTTTAGATACACAACCTGTGGCAAACCCACACAATCAAATCCCGGTGATACTTGGCCGACCCTTCCTAGCAACTTCTAACGCTGTAATTAATTGTTGTAACGGTTCTATGAACTTATCCTTCGGAAAAATGACAATTGAGCTTAATATTTACAAGCTAGGAAGTCAGCCATCGGAACCTTCTGCTCATTTGCTGGATGTTTGTTCCATCATCGAGATAGCTTCCGAAAGCTGCATGGATGAGGAACTTTGCTTTGATGTTCTCGACAACACTAATGAGATATCGTTTGATCTTGCACCACTTCATAGTGAGGATATGTTCAGTGAGTCCGTCCTTGAGTTTGAACCCGTTGACTCGTTGCAAAAGTCAGCAGCACTTTCCGAGTCAATATCTTATGCAAGTTTTAAACCTCTTAGGGAGTCCGAATATCATTCCCTTACCCCACCTTCTATTGTCTCTCCGCCAATTCTTGATCTCAAACCGCTACCTTCTCATCTTAAATATGCATATTTAGGAGAGAATGAGACTTTTCTAGTGATTATATCCGCTTCTCTAGCTTTAGAGCAAGAGAATGCACTTTTGGCAGTGTTGAGATCGAATCGGCAAGCATTTGGTTGGACGATGGCCGACATCAAAGGGATTGGTCCCTTAATTGTTGAACATTACATACATCTGATGGATGAAGCCAAACCAACCCGAGACCCACAAAGACGGTTAAATCCCGTTATGAAGGAGGCGGTAAAGAAAGAAATTGTCAAGTGCCTTGATATTGGAATAATTTACCCTATATCTGATAGCCAATGGGTAAGTCCAATTCATGTGGTCCCTAAAAAGTCTGGCATCACGGTCATCACTAATGAGGCTAATGAGTTAATCCAAACATGCACCCAAACTGGGTGGCGCGTATGTGTTGATTACAGGAAATTCAATGCCGCGACGAGAAAAGATCACTTCCTTCTACCTTTCATTGACCAGATGTTAGAATGATTAGCTGGACACGAATACTACTGTTTCTTGGACAGATACTCTGGCTATAACCAGGTCCCCATCGCCGAAAAGGATCAAGATAAAACCACATTTACTTGTCCTTTAGGAACTTTTGCTTATAGACGCATGCCCTTTGGGTTATGCAACGCTCCCGCTACATTTCAGCGGTGCATGATGGGGATATTTTCAGATATGGTGGAAAATTTTCTGGAAATTTTTATGGACGATTTCTCCATTTTTGGGGACTCCTTTGAGGACTGCTTTCATAATCTTGACGCGGTTCTTACCCGCTGTAAGGATAAGAACTTGACTTTGAATTGGGAAAAATGCCATTTTATGGTCCAAGAAGGTATTGTACTTGGACATATAATTTCACGAAAAGGCATTGAGGTTGACAGAGCTAAAATAGATGTCATTCATAACCTCCCTCGTCCCAATTGCGTCAAAGATATACGATCCTTCCTTGGTCATGCATGATTTTATAGGAGATTTATTAAGGACTTTAGCAAAATTGCTAGACCCTTAACCCTTCTATTGGCCAAGGATACTACATTTCACTTCGATTCGGATTGTGAGGCTGCTTTTGAATCGCTTAAAGAATCACTCACTACAACCCCCGTTCTATCATCTCCGGATTGGAACCACCCGTTCGAGCTTATGCGTGATGCATCAGATTTTGCTATTGGTGATGTCTTAGGACAGCACATTGATTAGATGCAACATGTAATTTACTATGCAAGTAGGACCTTGAATGATGCACAAATAAATTACACAACTGCCGAGAAAGAACTCTTGGCAGTTGCATTTGCATTAGAGAAATTCAGGCCCTACTTGATTGGCTCGCCTATTATGGTTTACACAGATCACTCCGCCCTACGACATCTTTTATCGAAGAAGGATGCGAAGGCCAGGCTAATACGTTGGATCCTATTGTTACAAGAATTTGATCTTGTCATCCAAGACAAGAGTGGATGTGAAAACATTGTAGCCGACCATCTTTCACGCATCACTTCTTCGCCAACTTTGACCGTGCCGATAAATGACTCATTTCCTGACGAACAACTCTTGACTGTATCCTACGAACCTTGGTTCGTGGATATCGTGAACTATATTGCGACGGGACTTATTCCTAGCGATTGGTCGAAACAAGACAAACTTCAATTTCTATCCCAAGTAAAATATTTTTACTGGGATGAACCTTATTTATTCAAGTATTGTTCCGATCAAATCATTCGCAGGTGTGTCCCTAACGATGAATTCAAGAGCGTGTTATCATTTTGTCATGATCAGGCATGCGGCGGTCATTTTGGTCCTCGAAAAACGGCGGAGAAAGTTTTGCAATGTGGCTTTTATTGGCCAACATTATTTAAAGATGCATATGAACATTGCAAAACTTATCCGCGATGTCAGCATTTGGGTTGGATTTCACGAAAAAATGAGATGCCTCTCCAACCTATATTAGTTGTGGAAATATTTAATGTTTGGGGTATTGATTTTATGGGCCCTTTTCCCAACTCCTTTGGGAATCTATATATCTTGTTAGCAGTTGATTATATCTCGAAATGGGTGGAAGTTATACCGTGTCGCACTAATGACAACAAAGTTGTCATTAAGTTCCTTAAAGAAAATATCTTTTCGCGATTCGGACACCCTCGCGCTATAATTAGCGACAACGGGATACATTTCTGCAATAGGTCTTTCGAGGCCTTGATATGGAAATATTCAATCACTCACAAGCTTTCTACGCCCTATCATCCCCAAACAAGTGGGCAGGCTGAGATCTCAAATAGGCAGATCAAACAAATATTGGAGAAGACGGTTTCGAAAAACCGTAAAGATTGGTTAACCAAATTGACGGATGCTCTTTGGGCATTCCGCACTGCTTATGAGACCGATCTTGGTATGTCTCTATACCGCCTTGTGTTTGGGAAGGCATGCCACCTTCCTGTCGAGATCGAACATAAAGCAATGTGGGCTATTAAAGAGCTTAATTTTGATCTTGATCATGCAGGCAGCTATCGGAAGCTGCAATTGAATGAGCTAAGCGAACTCCGCGATGAAGATTACGATAATGCAGTGATAGTAAAGAATAGGACTAAAGTGTTCCACGATAAAAAATCTTTTAAGAAAAACCTTCACATTGGGGCAACAAGTCCTTCTTTACGATTCCCGTCTCCATCTTCATCAGGGTAAGCTTAAATCTCATTGGAAAGGACCTTTTGTGGTCCGGTATGTATGCCCGCACGGGGCAGTTGAAGTTGAAAATTTGAAAAACGGTTCAATTTTTAAAGTAAATGGGCATAGATTAAAACCGTATTTTTCTGCTGACCCCGCGGAGGAGCTCCTGTTTTTACAAGAGCCGCTTTATCAAAACTAAAATTTCTCCGCCTCACCTCCATGTTTTTGTAACATTTTCTCATTTTAAGAATGGAGGTGAGTAAAAATGGATTTAATTGAATATCTGTGCGTGCCAAAGAATAAGTTTGGGGTAGTTTTCATTTAACTATTATTTTACCCCTTGTATCTCTCCCCTAGTATACAGGTCCATGTTCTCAAAAGGCTACATCAGTGAGGACACTGCTGAAAACAGGTTTGGGGGGGTTTGTATTCACTGAATTATC